>JBBGZY010001323.1:352500-1552500 GCA_037952925.1 Lithobates clamitans | reverse complement strand
AAATTACTTTAATTGTAAGGGATATATATATTTGAAAAGTAGTTTAGCCATGTTGAAGTCATATTTTGTCTTTTGTACGTCTTCCATTTTATGTAGAATTGTCTGTGTTTACATATGCTGATAAGTCAGCATGCCCACAATTCAGCTAGAAGGCCATTCTGACCACAGGAGTGTACAGCCAGTACTCTGTAAATATGTCTTATATGTCTTATCAATCATTTGTTTTTCACAATGAAAAGTCATTTTGTAATGAAAAAGTTGCTCAGCTATTATTTTCTCCACAATGGAGTTTTTTTGCCTCTTTGGCCAGGACTACCTCCACCTAAGCGTGTGGAGGTTCCAGGTTAAAGGTGATAGCAGGTGTGGTTAGTGATCAAAATATTGATCAAAAGAGGGGAGACTGTAATGGAAATTTGTAAGTTCTGTATATAATTGTATTGTATTTTGTATGTATTGCACACTGCCCTCACTGTGCACACGGCACTAATAATATTTTCAGTAAATGTTTACATTCTTTTGAGTCCTGATTAGAATAAGCCTGCCTATGTAACGCCCCTTGTTACCATGAACGTACAATTGTAATATTAATGTGATACCTACGTAATTATGTGCATAAAAACCTTCAATTGCGTCATAATAAAGCAGAACAGTAATTTGGAAAGATGCTGAGCGTATCTTTTGTGTCTGTTCCCTACTGCAGTAGTTATTATTAATTTGGAACCACTAATCAATATGAGGATAGGAGTTGCCTATCATCAATTCAACCGAGTAAATGTTAACCCCTTTCCAGTCAGTGTCATTAGTACAGCGACAGTGTATAGTATTATCAGTGATCACTGTATTAGTGTCACTGGTGATCTCAGTGTCAGTCAGTTAGTGTACCTCCCAGACAGCGTCAGTTAGTGTCAGATTGTCCGCTGCACTATAACAGTCCCACTATAAGCCACTGACCATTACAAGTATAAAAAAATAAAACAAATAAAAGTCCCCATACAAATATCATAGTGTGTAGACACTATAACTTTCACACAAACGAATCATTATACAGTACACTTATTGGGATTTTTTTGAAGCAGAATACATTTTGGCCTAAATTGGAGAAGAAATTAGATTTTTTTGATTTTTGTTCTTTTGGATTATAGCAGAAAGTAGAAAATAGTTTTTTTTCAACATTTTTTTTTTTTTTTAAATTTATATAACATAGAGAAAAACTCAGTGGTGAATAAATACCACCAACTAAAAGCTCTATTTGTGTGAAAAAAATTATATCAATTTCATTGAGGTACAGCATTGCATGACTGCGCAATTGCCAGTTAAAGTAGCGCAATACTAAATAGCAAAAAAAGGCCTGTTCATGAAGGGGTTCAAATTTTTCGGAGCTGAAGTGGTTAAAATGATTTTTTGCATATCAGCACCTTTGTTTCTGAAAAATGTCCTTGTATGTTTTCCTGCATAAAAAAATATTGCACTTCAATGTGTATTTCCAAAAAAGAAGCAAACAAAATGTTACAGTTCAAGGAGAGAGGATTATCTCTTTGTAGGATATTTATGGCCAAAATGTGAACAGCAGAATTGCTTTGAATTGATCTGTTCTTGCTGATACTCTGGTAATGGTTTTCCCTTATTAGGTAAAATATCTATAATTTGAGCACATGATCCAAACTCGTGTTATTTTATCTGCTTTATTCTTGGCTCGCGGTAGGTTCCAACATGTGACTCATATGTTTCAGAAACCATACTGAGATGTAATTTCCTCAGCCTGCTTCAAATAATTGAAGGCATTATAAAACAAAAACCCGTTGTCGATAGCAATCAACAAACCTAATTATATCCCAAGACAGTTTACAAGTTTGATTATAAGGGTTTTTCACTGACTTTCCCAGTTGCTGTACTTTGTTGACATATGACAGAAACATTTTTGGTTAGTAGACGCCACTTGGGAGGACATCATTAAGAATGCTGTTAAGTTTAGAACAACTCATATGTTCCTGACATCACACCAAAATAAAGAGACCTTTAATACATTAGACTATTAATAACTTTTTCTTTTTTCTTTTTTTTAACAGATGTTCCCGTTTGCTTTGCACTTAGAAAGATGGAACATTGATTTATTTTAGGATGGAGAAAAATAAACGAAAAGTATTATAATACATAATAGAGGTTCAATTTATTCCAGAATGCACACACTTACTAAAGAACTGTGAAAAGTTCTCAACTTTTCACTTCATTTTTATTAACTTTATTTCTGAATCTGACATTTGGTAAATACAGTAAGCTTTCAAAATACATTTTCATTTTCTTTTCTTAATACAAAGCTCTGGTTTATTGTTTTTCCACATTTTTTTACGAGTATGATCTATTCCAAATGTATTTTTGTTGTGTCAATTAAACATGTGCTGATATTTTACCTGCACTGACTGCCTGAGGTTAATGGAGTATAGTTATAAAACATAGTGCATGCACTTTTAAATTACAGGGACTGATTCACTTGTAGTGAATGTTTGGTGAATGACACAATCATAAATATGGCCCCTAAAGTAACAGAGGACACCTAGTAAATGTTAGGGAATAAAGTAAAGCTACATTCACTTTGAATACCCAAACATGTAATTGAAACTTGAAACTTTCTTTCAATTTTTTTTATTTTTTTATTATTTCTTTGTACAGTATTGGGTATTCAAAGTGAATACAGTTTCACATCATTCAATAAAATTCAGTTTGCAAAGTGTCCATGCACTTTGCAATGTGAACAGCCTGTAATCCTTTAGTAAACCACCCCCTTTTTCATTTAATAAACAATAATTTATATACATTAATAATTTTACTTCCCCTTCCTATTCAAACTCAGATAAAGGTAATTAACACCAAACTGCAATCACTGCACTTACATTTTTTTTTCAGATACCATTAAAAGAGACTATACACTCAGGTTGTGGGATTATGAGATTTGCATTACCTTAGTAAGCAAATATATGCTTACTACTGCCTTAGTAAAAACGTTCCTTCGAACCAAACGTACCTCGGCAAAGCAATGAATAGCAGTGACGTTTTCAGCACACGTGGAGAGTGTACAACTGATGCTTATTCTGATATGCCTGTTTTAATATTCCTTGTTGTAAGTAGATCTTTTAATAAACCCTTGTGCTTTTAACCACTTCAGCCCCGGAATGATTTGCCCCCTTCCTGACCAGGCCATTTTTTGCGATACAGCACTGCGTCATTTTAACTGACAATTGCTCGGTCGTGCAACAAAATTTATGTCCTTTTTTCCCTCACAAATAGAGTTTTCTTTTGGTGGTATTAGATTAACTCTACGTTTTTTATTGTTTGCGCTATAAACAAAAAAATAGCGACAATTTTGAAAAAAAACACAATGGGGGTTATTTACGAAAGGCAAATCCACTTTGCACTACAAGTGCACTTGGAAGTGCAGTCGCTGTAAATCCGATGGGGACATGCAAGGAAAATAAAAAACATTCCCCTCATTTCAGATCTTCCCCTCAGTTTTACAGCGACGTGCACTTGTAGTGAAAAGTGGATTTGCCTTTCGTAAATAACCCCCAATGTTTTGTAGTTTTTGCTATAATAAATATCCCCGATTTTTTTTTTTTTTCCTCAGTTTAGGCCGATACGTATTCTTCTACATATTTTTGGTAAAAAAAAAAAATCACAATAAGCGTATATTGATTGGTTTAGTTATAGCGTCTACAAAATAGGGGATAGATGTATGTCATTTTTATTATTTTTTACTAGTAATGGCGGCAATCTGTGATTTTTATCAGGACTGCAACATTGCGGCGGACAGATCAGACACTTTTGACACTATTTTGGGACCATTGACATTTATACAGCGATCAGAGCTAAAAATGGCCATTGATTACTGTATAAATCTCACTGGCAGGGAAGAGGTTAAAGCGGGGTTCCACTCAAATGTTTAACTTAATCTTACCCCCTTCAGTTAATTGCATAGATGTTCAAATGCCGCACAAATTTTTTTTTATCGCTGTAATTACCTTTATATTGTACTTTATTGTGGCACTTCCTGTCTCTCCTCCCATGGGAGTAGGCGTGTTTATTGCCTTTCCTCGGCGCCGCACTGTCTCCTGGGAGCTTAGTGTCATGCTACCCAAGATTCAGTGCGGAAACAATGATCATGCGTGTGAACAAGCTGTGAATGAACAGCATTCACCGTATCCCGGAAATCAATGCTTGTGGGCTTCACATGCCCACAAGCAAGATGGAAACAGCCAGCATCACATTTTTTAAGTTATTCTTCAGTACGAAAACAGACAGAGGTGGAAATATTACACCCAAACTGTGAGTATTATTTTGGGGTTAGCAAAGTGTCTCAATGACCTAAAAAAAAAAAAAAAGATTGGTCGCCGGACTCCCACTTTAACACTAGGGGTTAACTGTGTTCCCTAGGTGTATTCTAACTGTAGGGGGATGGGACTGACTAGGGGAGGAGAGAGATCAGTGTTCATACTTAGTATGGACACACAATCTCTCTCCTCTCCCCTGAGAGAACCGGGATTTGTGTGCTTACACACACACAGATCCAGGTTCTTGCTCTGACACGAGCGATCGCGGGCGCCTGCCGGTCATCGCGCCCGCTGGGCACGCGCATCGGCTTCAGGGATACGCGATGGGCGTGCGCGCCTGCTGTGACGTCTTAAAGGAGCGATGTACAGCTATGGCGATTTGCACAGCCGTGCCAACCTGCAGTTTGTGAAAGATCGTTATACATAGGACTGGCATTTCCTGAAACAAGTAGAACAGCTGATTTGGTTTACACCTGAAGTGAGGGGTGATAACGCACTGATGCATGTAGTGGCCTTAAAGGTCAAAATATCTGGTAAGGAGATATCTTTTCTATAATATCTCTTGGGGAGCATGAGGTGTTGATATGGACGGAAACTACTCTCTTTTTTCACTAAAGGACTTGTTGGTCTGGATTTTTCTTCTCTTCATACAAACACACATGCTCAGAAGCAAGGACGAGCCAGAAGCGGTCGGTCTTGTAAACTAGCGTTCATAATGGAGAATTAATATTCGTGACGCAGCAAATTATGAAATCTCGAAATGCAGCGCACATTCTCTTCTTCTTTAATGGGACAATAATGAAACTGCTTTGCTGGTGATACTGATGGAGTTATTGCAAACGATTTTTCAAAGGCTTTTTTTTCTAGTGATACCAAGAATAATATTATTATGCTTTTTTTTTTTTTTGGCAAGTTACCACAAAACCATTATCCCGTAGTTTTTAAGATCAAAGATACAACTATGTTGGTGTCCCTTGTTAATTTTACATTGGGTATTTTTTTAAATGTAATTGCCTACTCCCAAACTGTCATTTGAAGTAAAACATATAGCCAAGTATTATTCTCCACATTTTTTATTGTGCATTAAAAAAAGAAAACAAATAAAATTAGACATGCTATCTGCAGATAGAACTTAACCAAAAAGTGCATTCTATGCATCCAAAAATATAGAAAATATACCAAATCAAATCATTATTCCATCAAAAAAATAATGTCAAAGCAATAACTCCAAGGACAATAATAAATAACCTGTTATCTCCTCCAATTCCGTAACATGTCTGGTTGACGAACGGCCGTTCAGAAACAAACTGAAAAGCACGAAATGAAAAGCGCGAAGTGAAAAGCGCTAAATGAAAAGCACGAAATGAAAAGCACAAAATGAAAAGCGTGAATCATCATTAATCAAACATCTACTAACACAAAATTAGCAGAAGTAGCCCAAAGGGTGGCACTAAAGAGCTGAAAAACCACGTAGTACGTCAGTACGTTCGTGTTTGTTGGCCGACAATTCCTTGCTGTTTGTATGCAAGACCAGTTTGGGCAAACTCCCTTTGGACAAAAGTCCACGGTTTTGTTGGCCAACAATCCGATCGTGTGTACGAGGCTTAACACATATTATGTTTTGTGGACTATAAAAAGAACTGTAATGGTTTATATTTTTTGGATAACAGCACATTGAGATAATAGGTTTTCACACCATTTATTGACAGAGCAAAATTGATTATATAGAAATATATACAGTAGATGTACAGTATCTACTAAAACTCATCATACTAGGATGATAAATACAAGACTCATATCAGAACACTAGCAGATTTAGGTAAGTGCACAAAACCAAAAAAACAAATACTGTCTGCTATAATAACATGATTCAAATACTCAATCGATCAGTCTTCCTGTGCTGAATAGACCAAGTGCGCGTGCACATTTGTATCAGTATTTGGAAATGTGTGCAACAAAAATCTGTCTATAACGTTAAAATGTTAAAACAGTTTAACCACTTCCTCGTTCAAAATGTTTATTAAAATTTACATTAAAAAAGAATATAACAGTGTATCGACGTGTACATAAGATTCGAGAATTGAGAAACAATGTCATACATTTGATGATACAATCTCTTTTAAATCATACAAAAAAAGAGCTTAAATACATATAAAGGAAGTTGAAAAAGAATCAAGAAGAAACTTGATCCATTAAAAAGAGAGTATAAGACTCAGAGAAATAAAAAAATAAAAATGAAAACAAAAACAAGATTCCCTCAATGATCTGCATATCAAATAAGTCATGCCTCCAGACCACCCGTCCACCCCAAATGGGATCAAAACTGTGGACGAATGGGGGCATGATCACAAGACAATACATGATCCCTTTCCAGAATAGAGGGAAAGTTAGACAAATCTAATGCCCTGTACACATGGTCGGACATTGATCAGACATTCCGACAACAAAATCCATGGATTTTTTCTGACGGATGTTGGCTCAAACTTGTCTTGCATACACACGGTCACACAAAGTTGACGGAAAATCCAATCGTTCTAAACGCAGTGACGTATAACACGTACGTCGGGACTATAAACGGGGCACTAGCCAATAGTTTTTGTCTCTTAATTTATTCTGAGCATGCGTGGCACTTTGCGCATCGGATTTGTGTACACACGATCGGAATTTCCGACAACGGATTTTGTTGTCGGAAAATGTTATAGCAAGCTCTCAAACTTTGTGTGTCGGAAATTCCTATGGAAAATGTGTGATGGAGCCTTCACACGGTCGGAATTTCCGACAACAAGGTCCTATCACACATTTTCCATCAGAAAATCCTATCGTGTGTACAGGGCATTAGAGTGATCAAGGTAAATAAACAACAACTTGTGTTTTCTTCATGTAAAGAGTAAATAAAGTCTATACAAAAGAGGTGATAATGTAAGGAAATTGAACAATGTATGACTGAAACTTCAATAATGGTAAATGATCTCATGTATGATGATAATAAGATGAAAAGAAAAAGGAAAAAAAGAAGAAAAGAGGAAAGGAGAGACAAGGAAAAGATACTATTAATAGAACCAGAGGTGAGAACAATACAGGCCCTAATCTAAAAAAAAAAAAAAAAATGTAAAGTACCAATCACCTCTAGCTCAATGTTTATAGGTTAGTATGTGGAGAAAGGAAAAAGAAAGAAGAATAGCAGGGGAAGGATGCTAAAGAGAAAAGAAAATATAAGGAAAGAAGAAAGAAAGTCTCCCGGGGTGATGGTGCGGCCCACGCTCAGGCGATGCAAATGCCTAATAGCAGAGAGTAGAAGGAAAAGAGTAAACTTAGCAAGGTAACAATAATGATTGCTCAAAGTCAGGCAGTAAATAATGTTTGACCCATGGTTGCCAAATCTTACGGAATGTATCTATATTATTGTTTTCTATAGCTGTCATTTTGGCAAATGTAAGGGCTCTGTTCATCCTATGTTTAGCTTCAGCAACTACCAAGGTTTGAGATTTCCATGCTTTGGCTATAGTTTGTTTAGCTGATGTGGCAAGGTAAATGAATGATTTGAATTGAGATTGCGTTAGATCTATGTCAAAAGTGTGATCCATATCTTGCGACAATTTGACAGTATATGAGGGCAGTATTTCATTAGAAGGCATATTAATGTGTTGATATAGGCGTGAAATCAGGCCTCTAATATGTGGGTCGCTCTTACAAATGCGTTCAAACTGTGACATCTGATTGAGTGGAGAATCTGTTCTAATGAAGAGTGTATAAAATTTTTTGTAGGTACCGAAAAATTTCAGTTCTAGGAAGTCCAAAGGTTTTACATAATTCGGGAAATGTGTATAATGTGTTGTTGGAAACTAAATTATGCAGTCTGACTAGGTTTGTGGAGGACCAAGCTGTAAATGACATTGGGAATTTCCAAGCTGGGTTCTTGAAGAAAGAAAGAAGGGGATTGTGCGAGGACTGAAGATTGTGAGAGCATTTAAATTTGTCCCAAATAGCTAAAAAATGCCTAGTAATAGGATTTGATATATGTGCTCTATATTTAGTCTGGAGCCATAACATGTTAGCCACAGAGATGGGGTCAATATCAACAGATTCGAAAGCAACCCATAAAGGAGTTTCCAGAGTGGAATGGTATTTAGGCAATTGGGATAGTTGTGCTGTGTAATAATAGGATGAAAAATTTGGTAACCCTAATCCGCCATTTAATTTAGTAAGGTATAGTGTAGATTTAGGGATACAGGGTTTATTGGTGCTTCAAACAAATGACATAATTCTACGCTGTATAACAGTATTGAAATGGGGAGTACCCTAAATAGGTATAGGAATTTTGGTAAAATTGACATCCTAATGGCATTAATCCGCCCAAGCCAAGTCAAGGAAAGAGAAGACCATTGTTTCAATAAACCAGTGATTAATTTTAGTAATGGTAAGTAGTTGGTTGCAAAAAGATCTGTTAATGAGTTTGTGATTTGTATTCCCAAATAGGGAAGTTGATGTGGTACCCAGTTAAATGGTAATGAGGACTTAGCTTGGAGAAGTTCCGCTTGTGTTAAAGAAACGTTTAGTGCGTTTGATTTAGCATGGTTAACAAAAAGTCCAGAAACTAATGTAAATTTATCTAATAGGACTATTAAGTTAGGGGCAGACACATGTGGATGAGTTAAGAAAATAAGGATATCATCGGCAAAGAGACATAATTTGTGTTTGTATTCAACCAACTCTATGCCTTTGACATTAGGATTAGAACGGATCAATTGTGCCAAGGGCTCTAAGGCAAAGAGCAACGGGGATAAAGGACAACCTTGTCTTGTACCTCTCCCAATGTCAATCTTTGCTGATTGCATATTTAATGTGTGCCTGTGGATTGGAATAAAGAGAGGAAACCCATGTTAGAAAATGATTTTTAAAACCCCATTTTTGAAGTATATATTGCATGTATGGTCAGGAAACTGAATCAAAGGCTTTTCTAGAAGGCAGGCTGGGATCTTTCTTTTTTTAGCAGAATGGATGAGTAAGAGGGCTCGTCTTATATTGTTGCCCGCCTGTCGCATGGGCATGAAACCTGTTTGATCACGATGTATTAATCGACCTATAATCGCATTTAACCACTTAACAACCGGCCCATAGCTGAATGACGGCTACAGGGCGGTTGCAAAGCTCTGGGAGGGCGTACAGTGACATCCTCCCAGAATCCCGAGAACATCCGCGGCCGTTTACCATGTGATCGCTCCATTAAATGACGGAGCGATCACTTGTAAACAAACCGGCCTCATTTCATGACGCCGGTTCCTCTCTCCCCTCTGTGTACCGATTGGTACAGTGTGAGAGAAGAGGGGCAGGGATCGGATGGCAGCAGTGCTGTGGGCTGGATCTGTACTGCCCACAGCGCTGCTCTGTGACAATTGCAGTCACATCCAGCCATCCATCCATCCATGCGCAGCCATCCCTCCATATTCTGTAATACCCTGCAATACTCTGCAATACTCTGCAATGCTCTGCAACACTCTGCAATGCTCTGCCATACTCTGCAATGCCCGGCAATACTCTGCAGTGCCCTGCAATACTCTGCAATGCTCTGCAATACTCTGCGATACCCTGAACTACCCTGCAATACTCTGCAATACCCCGCAATACTCTGCAATACTCTGCAATACCCCGCAATACCCTGCCATACTCTGCAAAACCTAGCCACACTCTGCAATACTCTGCAATACCCTGCAATACTCTGCAATACTCTGCAATACTCTGCAATACCCTACAATACTCTGCAATACCCTGCAATACCCTGTCATACTCTGCAATACCCAGCCATACTCTGCAATACTCGGTCATACCCAGCCATACTCTGCCATACCCAGCCATACCCAGTCATACTCGGCGATACGCTGCAATACCCTGCCAAATTCAGCCATACCCAGCCATGCTTAGCCATGCTCAGCCATGCTCGGCCATACTCGTATGTACTCGGCCTCTGTATGTGGCCAGGCTGTGGAAGTCTCACACATGTGGTATCGCCGTACTCAGGAGGAGTAGGAGAATCTATTTTGAGGTGTCATTTTTGGTATGTACATGCTATGTGTTAGAAATATTGTATAAATGGACAACTTTGTGATAAAAAAAAAAAAAAGCATTTTAATCACTTTCCGCTCGCTGTCATATGATGTCCTTGACTTTGTGTAGGGATATCTGAATGATGCCTGCAGCTACAGGCATCATTCAGAAATCAGCTTTTTCAGCCGGCGATTCCCTACACCATAAAAACAATCATAGTGGCTATTTCGCTGCTTGATCGCTCTTACGGGAGGCGAGAGGGGACGCCCCCACCTCCCGCCGCCCTCTGGTGCTTCTACCGACTCACCGCTACAATCAAAGCCAGGATCGTTATTTTTATTTTAATTTCAGGCTTCTTATTCACCCCATATCTCACTGTAAGGAGGACCTGTCATGCCATATTCCTATTACAAGGGATGTTTCCATTCCTTGTAATAGGAATAAAAGTGATCAAAAAATGTATTTTTTGGAAAAAAGTGTCAAACTAAACTAAATAAAGTAAAATGAACAATTAAAAAAAAAATGTTTAAAGCTCCCCTGTCCCCGTGTGCTCGCATGCAGAAGAAAACACATACGTAAGTCCCGCCCTCATATGAAAATGGTGTTCAAACCACACATGTGAGGTATCGCTGCGATCGGTAGAGTGAGAGCAATAATTTTGGCCCTAGACCTCCTCTGTAACTCAAAACATGTAACCAGTAAAAAATTTTATAGCGTCGCCTATGGGGATTTTTAAGTAGCGAAGTTTGGCGCCGTTCCACAAGCGTGTGCAATTTTAAAGGGTGACATGTTAGGTATCTATTTACTCGGCGTAACTTCATCTTTCACATTATGTAAAAACATTGGGCTAACTTTACTGTTTTTTTTTTTTTTAAAGCACAAAACTTTTTTTTTTTAATTTTTAATGCGTTCAAAAAATTGCTGCGCAAATACCGTGCGAGATAAAAAATTGCAACTACCGCTATTGTATTCTGTAGGGTCTTTTCTAAAAAAACATATATAATGTTTTGGGGTTCTATGTAATTTTCTAGCAAATAAATGATGATTTTTACATGTAGGAAAGAAATGTCAGAATTGGCCTTGGTGCTCCAGAATGCCTGAAGGTGCTCCCCTGCATGGTGGGCCTCTGTATGTGGCCACGCTGTGGAAAAAGTCTCACACATGTGGTATCGCCATACTCGGGAGTAATAGCAGAATGTGTTTTGGGGTGTAATTTGTGGTATGCATATGCTGTGTGTGAGAAATAACCTGCTAATATGACAATGTTGTGAAAAAAAAAAAAAAAAAAAAAATCTTGATTTTGCAAAGAATTGTGGGGAAAATTACAACTTCAAAAAACTCACCATGCATCTTTCTAAATACCTTGGAATGTGTTCTTTCCAAAAAGGGCTCATTTGGGGGGTATTTGTACTTTTCTGGCATGTTAAGGTCTCAAGAAATTAAAAAGGCCGTCAGTACTTCAGGTGTGATCATTTTCAGATATTGGCACC
Source organism: Lithobates clamitans (assembly GCA_037952925.1). Taxonomy (NCBI): domain Eukaryota; kingdom Metazoa; phylum Chordata; class Amphibia; order Anura; family Ranidae; genus Lithobates; species Lithobates clamitans. Next base: position 1,540,646 of record JBBGZY010001323.1, on the reverse strand, counting down.
ATAGTTTGTGGACTCTATAACTTTCACAAAGACCAAATAATATACACCAATTTGTACAAATTTTTACCAAAGATATGTAGCAGTATAAATTTTGGCCAAAATTTATGAAGAAAAATTACTAATTTTCTAAATTTTATAACAGAAACAGAGAAAAATTCATTTTTTTACAGAATTTTCAGTATTTTTTCTTTTATAGCTTAAAAAATAAAAACCCCAGCGGTGATTAAATACCACCAAAAGAAAGCTCTATTTGTGTGAAAAAAAGGACAAAAAATTCATATGGGTACAGTGTTGTATGACTGAGTAATTGTCATTCAAAATGTGAGAGCACCGAAAGCTGAAAATTGGTCTGCTTAGGAAGGGGGTTTAAGTGCCCAGTGGTCAACTGGTTAATCCTGTCGCTAGGATCTTGGCTAATAATTTGATATCCAAATTTAGGAGGGAAATGGGGCGATAATTAGTCCAGGAGGTGAGATCTGAATGAGGTTTGGGAAGCATGGATATTATAGCGGTCAAGGTTTCGATTCTGAACGAATTTCCGGACAACAGAGAGTTGAAAGCTCTAGTTAACATTGGAGTTAGAATAGACTCGAATTGTTTAAAGTAAGTTGCCGAAAATCCATCTGGACCTGGTCTCCTTTGCAGTTTCAAGGATTTGATGGCGTTTTGAATTTCTAAAGTTGTAATAGGTTTCTCAAGAATCTCACATTATGTTTGTTCTAAAGTAGGAAGATTAATACCAGAGAACAGATCATCTGCCTTAGTTTTGTCAAAGTCACTGTTAGGGGAGTACAATTTAGCCAGGTTGGAACGAAAAATCTCTAATATTTTAACTGGATTACTTGTGTAGGCGTCACGAGAGGTTTTCAGTCTTATAAATGTCTGTGTATGTTATATTTTTTAAAGAATACGTGCCATTATGGTATCTGGTTTGTTAGCCTTAAGTTATTCAATATGATATTTTTTATGTAAGACTTTTATCAGCTGAGTCAGTTAGGAATAGGTCTAAATCAAGACATGCTTTATCTAAATTTGCATTTGTAATAGCGCTAGGATTAGACTGAAAAGCCAAATGACTTGCATTAAAATTAGTTTCCAACTTTGCAAATAAAATCTTACGTTCTCTTTTAAGACATGTAGCTTGTTGTATAAGTTTGCCACGAATGACAGTTTTATGGGCTTCCCACAGAGTAAGGGCTGAAATATCTGCAGTGTCATTGAATGAATCTGTGAGTGCTGCCTCTACCTCTAAGCGATGGAATGGGTGGGTTAGTGTCGAATCATTGATACACCAAGTTGTATCTTGTGACCTGGGTATCAGAGAAGCTATGGTGGTGACAATCACACAATGATCAGTCCAAGAAAAGGGAATAATTTTAGAGGAAATAATCTCTGGAAGCATACTAGCTAGGATCAAAATGTGGTCTATACGCGAAAATGAATGTGGGTATTAGTAACGAGTAAAGCACCTACTCGTTGGATTAAGTTCTCTCCAAGAGTCTACCAATCCATGGATATTTAGCAAGCGTTGGAGGGATAATTTGTTAGAATTTGTAATAGCAGTTGGTGGAGATTTATCCAAATTACGCACAAAACAGTGGTATTCGAATCCCCACATAAAATGGTTGTCCAAAGCTTGTGAGTATCTATAGTTTGGAAAAGATGTGATAGAAAAGTCTTCAGACCTTTATTGGGGGCATAATATGATACATTTGTTACTGGTGTATCCGAAATATATCCTGTAAGTAAGAGATATCTATCCTCAGGGTCGTTTAGTTGGGAGACAAGAGTAAAAGGCAAAGTTCTATGAAACCCAAAAAGTGTCCCACATTGCTTGACAGTAGCCGAGGCAGTATAAAATTGTGGGTATGTGGCAGATAGAAATTTAGGAGAGGCCTTATCAATGAAATGAGTTTCCTGAAGACATTTAATATGAGCCTTTTTGGCAGCGAGGGAGCGTAGTGCCTTGGTGGGCTTATGTGGAATATTGAATCCTTGTACATTCAAGGATAATATATTTATGGGGGCCATATAGCAATCAAAGACATTTGTTTTGTCAGGGAATACACAACCTGAACCGTGAGCCACAACCACCATGCAGAGAGATAGAAAAAAGAAGAGAGAGACAGAAGGAGAAAAACAAAATACAAACCAACAACCCTAGTAGATGCAAGAAATGTTAACATGCAATACGTTATCAATAGGGTACACGAGTGTCTCTGAGGAAATTAAAAAAATCCTCGAGAGGCTCCAATGCCACCATCAGAGTCCCACATAACCATAGTGGGGGGTCTGGGGGTGACATAAGGGGCTGCAAGAAGTTCCAAAAGGAAGAACAGCACTGGAGAACCACTATATCTAATCAAAAAGTGATAGTGCATTCGCTGGTGGCCAAAAATAACTCAGTTAAGTACCTGTAGGAAAAAAAACAAGTTAAAAATTATTGTCTAGATTTGACTTCAGTTCATTGGGACCACACAGACTATCTAATGTGTAACATATGAACCATATTCATTTTGGTAAGTCCCATTTCCTATTCTATTACTGCAAACTTCTGTGAAAAGTCCCTTTAAACATAAAAAGAGCGGGGGCGTGTCCGGATGAAAAACAGGGAGGACGTGTTGCTGAGGAGCTCCGCAATCCTGCCACAATCTGCTGCCATCCTGTTTATAGACCACCCTGGTGAGCCTCCAAACCTACCCTACCTGTCCCTGGGCATCACCTGCAGCCGCCCCAGCATAAATTGCGGAGCCCAATTGGGATTGCACCCGGCCGCGGCCTGGCTTCACATAGCAAAGACCCGCCGCCATCTTGAGGCCTACAGAGCCTTCGAGATCTCCGGGCTCAGGTGCCGCGATCCGCGGGAGGAGCGGCGACTTGTCCTCATTCACCGGTGACGGCTCTCCCCCCAAAGGCGGATGAACTGTGTGGGTGGCAGGGGGACCGCCTGAAGCTTCATAAAGGCCAGTTACAGACACCTGTGGCTCGCCGCCATCTTGTGGCCTACCAGGCCAATCTGGTGTCATCCTGTTTACAGACCATCCTGGTGAGCCTCCAAACATACCCTACCTATCCCTGGGCATCCCCTGCAGCCGCCCCAGCATAAATTGCGGAACCGACCAGCCGATTGTGATTCTACCCAGCCGCGGCCTGGCTCCACATAGCAGAGACCCGCCACCATCTTGAGGCCTACAGAGCCTCCGAGATCCCTGAGCTCGGGTGCCGCGATCTGCGGGACGAGCGGTGACTCGTCCTCATCTGCCGGTGGCGGCTTTCCCCCGGAGGCAGATGAACTGTGTGGGTGGCAGGGGGACCACCTGAAGCTTCATAAAGGCCGGTTACAGACACCTGTGGCCCGCCGCTATCTTGCAGCCTACCAGGCCGGACGCATCCTCCAAGCCTGTGTGCAGGGATCCAGTCAGCCCATATCCCTTCCCCTGTGCCACCATCCTTAAAGGGGACGTGTTCTAACGCAGCCCCGACCCAGTGCAGGCATACCAGCTCTATTACATCCTCCATCCTGCTCCCTGAACCCTGGTACCTACTTAAGGGCTCCCCAAGATACCCATTCACAAAACAAGGTACACGTTGGATGGGCCCCCTAGGACCCGCCCCTCGCAATCCAGACAAAAAGCTTCCCATTCCTCCCTGTCAGCGGCCACCTTGTCCAGGAGGCAGCCCGCTGCTAAGATGGCGACAAACATGCAAAAGGCTGCAGAATCAGGGGCTGCGGATGCCCCCACGGGAGCAGAGATCCTGGCAGCCATTACGGCATGCAAAGAAACCCTGATTGCCAAGATAGACTTCCTGACCGTAGATGTCGGTCATATCCGTCAAGATATGGATAAATTCCGGTCCTGCATAGCTGAGGTGGAGGACAGGGTCTCCACAGTGGAGGATACAGTCCGGTCAGATTCCAGGGAGGTGAGGGCACTGCAGCTCCAAGTGAAAGCTCTTCAGGAATGAGCCATAGACACAGAAAACCACCTCAGGTGAAATAACATCCGCATACTTGGTTTACCTGAGAGAGCTGAGGGCCCCAGGCCAGCTGAGTTCGCTGAACAGTTGCTGTCCACCCTGTTTAATCAAGGTAATGTGCCACCCACATTTGTAGTGGAAAGAGCCCACAGGGTCCCACCACCCCCTCCAAGACCCGGGGCCCCTGCACGTCCCTTCCTGCTACGATTATTAAACTACCGAGCCATTCCCAAAATTAAATATGAGAACACCGGACTGTCCTTCTTCCCAGATTTCTCTCAGGAGGTGCAACAACGCCACAAATCTTTCACAGATGTGAGACGCCAACTCCAGGAAAAAGGAATACGTTTCGGCCTGCAATACCCCAGCAGGCTGAGGATCACTGATGGCGATAACACATTTCGCCAACAGGAACTATGACTGACATACAACACGTGGGGATCAGCTAAGTACCTTGTCCTCCATTATTGATTTACCCTCTGCCTCAGCATGTCTTTCAGCATTTTCTCTACAGCTGCACCTCATCATCATCCTAACTCCCTCCTTGATATCTTCGGCTGACTAAACTAAACTAATACCCTCTTCTCCTGCCTGAGGAGCTCCAGCAACTGACAAGGAATTCCGTCTTTGACCTCTGAACGGAGATCCATCCCACTTGCCTCCTTGCGCCCCCCCCTTACTCCGCTCACAGTGGGAACTACTGGTAGCTACGGCAGACCCCCTTTTCTCACCTCAGTCTGGACGGGACCTTGCGTTGCAGCTGTCAGGACCTGCAAGAGAACCCCCCCCCCCCTCTTTTTTCCCCCCTTCTCAAAAATTTTTGGACACAATCTTACATTTTGCGTTTACTGAACTGGTTGAGAGCCATGTTATAGGGTCCATCTACTAAATGTAGGATACTGGTTTCTGTTTTTCGGGTAAAAACTATTCCCATTCCCTTCCTCAGTTCTGTGAAGGCGATGGGAACTAGTAGGATAAGTACCCAGTGCTTGGGCTGGTTTTTGTTTGATTTATTGTTATGTTCAATGTCTTTATTTTATCTGAGTGCTAGTAATCAATTTTATGTCATGATTGAGAGTGTGCTGCTCATGATCGGTCTCTTGAATTACCTTCCTCATTATCAGGTCATCCAGATGAAACCTAGATCTAATGACTGATCAAAAGGCAAACTCCTTTAATGTTCTCTCGTGGAATGTTAGAGGCCTATATTACAAATTTAAGAGAGCCCTCTTATTCCAATACCTGAAATCCAATTCTCCCCAACTTATTTTTCTCCAGGAGACTCATCTCATGGGCAGCAGAATCCTAACACTCAAAAAGCCAAGGATTCAAAAAGCGATTCAATCCACATACTCCACTTACGGAAGGGGAGTGTCAGTTCTGATACACAAGAACTTCCCATGTGTAATTGAAGAGATATGCACAGACCCCCAAAGTAGGTTTACTTTGGTAGTTACCTTGTAGTCACAAAAATATATTGTGGTGAATATGTATGTCCCTCCGCCTTTCCCCCCCAAAATTTTGTACACAGTTCTGGAGAAGATCACCCCCTTTTGTCCTGGGAAGATTTTGATCATGGGGGATTTTAATGCCACAATGTCACTAGAGCTTGACAGACCCACCCCCTCTAAAAATCACTGTACAGAGCTCTCCACCTGGGCACAGGCCATAGGCTTAGATGAGATATGGAGATGGAAGCACCCCACTACCTGATCCTACTCCTGCTTCTCAGCTTCCCATAAGACTGCCTAACGGATAGATCTGGCATTCGCCAATCCGCTATTGCTGGAGGCGAAGTATTTACCTAGTGGGCTGTCGGATCATAGTCCCCTGGTTGTAACATTCCGTGCCCCTGCCTCTCGTAGTGCGGATTTTTATTTTTTATCCCTTTTATCCCTTTTTATTCCTTTGCTTTTCATTAAATGGCTTCAGGTGATCTACAAATACCCTACATCCTCGGTGCGCCTGGGAGGGACACTGTCAAGTCCCTTCGGGCTCTCCAGGGGAACAAGACAGGGCTGCCCTCTCTCCCCGGCATTATTTGCCCTTGCCATAGTACCGGTGGCAGAGGCACTGTGCACTACCCCACATATTAAGGGTCTGTGCATTGGCCTGCTGGAGGAGAGGGTGGCCCTGTACGCTGATGACATGCTACTTTTTCTAGGGGATGCAGGTCCATCAGTACAGGGTGCACTGACAGTACTAAACACCTTTGCCAAAGTCACCGGGTTAAGGGTAAATTGGTCCAAATCATTACTATTCCCAATAGACCAGGCCGCAAGGACAGGCTCCCCTCCGGATATCCCCCTTCAGTGGGTAAACACTTTCAAATATTTAGGTGTCATTGTTTCCTCTAGAGCCACAGATTTCATTCCTCTCAACTTAGACCCAGTTATACTAGACATAAAGACCAAACTCAAGTCATGGGGAAAATTGCCGTTGTCACTATGGGGCCGAGTTAACATTCTTAAAATGAAAGTCATCCCCAAACTCATATACCTTTTTAGACATTCCCCGCAATGGATTCCCAAATATTTCTTTAAAAAGCTTAATCAGATCTTTTCTTTCTTTCTATGGGGCCCCTCCCCGCCAAGATATAAGCTAAGCACCCTGATGAGACCAAAAGCACAGGGGGGTATGGCATTCCCAGACTGCTATAAATACCAGCTTGCCGCGCAGCTGGTAACAGCGACATGGTGGCTAGATCCGGAGAAATATAATTCAGCTACAGCTCTAGAGGCGGCGGTGATGGGATCATTAGAAGCACTTCAATTGCTAATTTACAGGGGACCTCATTCCCCATACCCCCTGACCCCCTCCATGCATAACACTTTACGTGCGTGGAGGGCAGGGCTGGCGGTAGAAAAATATTGACATAATGAAATCTCACCCAACGCCCCAATTTGGCTGAATCCTAATATCCCACACCTGTACAAAATGCTAAATCCATATGCATGGACCAAACATGGGATCAAACTAATATCACAAATAACTTCAAATAACACATTAATCCCCTTATCCCATCTCTCACAGAGGCATAATCTACCAAATTACTATATATTTCGCTATATGCATTTATCTCATGCCTTCAACACATAATTCCCACGATCCTCCTGCATGGTGGTCCAGTCAGGGTTGTAAAAAACACTTCGCTCTAGATGCGCCGAAAAAACAATCTCCCATCTTTATTTGATCTGATATTGGTGTCTCTCCCTCCCATGGATAAACTCTGGTCCTGCTGGCAAAGAGACATTCCAACACTGGACAACGATAACTGGGATGACGTGTGGGATTTCCCCTTTAGCTCACTGGTCTCACTAAGAGGCAGACTTGTACAGTTCAAAATAGTGCATAGAGCATAATTCACACCATAAAGGCTTCATAAAATGAAACCAGAACACTCCGCAGAATGCTGGAGGTGCAACACCTCCCCGGGAGATTTTACGCATATTTTCTGGGCCTGCCCTAAGATTCAGCGGTATTGGACTGAGGTGCTAGAGATGATTACTCTGGTCGCCTCACGCTACCAATGAAGATGGAGGTGTGTCTCTTGGGTCTGATAGAAACAATAGTGCCAACTGTTGCGAAAAGAACGTTGATTGAGCTGCTGCTCTTTTATGCCCGGAAGAACATTACTATGCATTGGAAAAAGCCTACGATGCCTTCTTTGACTGAATGGAAACGTCTCATAAACGAGAGCCTTCCATTATACAAAGATACATATATAAATAGAGGATGCTCCCTGAAATATGACAAAATCTGGAGTGCGTAGGTGGCTGAACCTACTACGGCTTGAAGGTCGAGAGAAGAGGTTACCGAATAAGCTATACATGCAAACATATATTCATATGTGCCTAAATATGTACAGAGGAAGGGTGCCTGAACAGCCAATAGCTGACTCCGAAAGTAGAATGAGACATCAGTAGTCATAGCCACCTAGCAGCACAACAAGTAAACATTCATAGAGACATAAACGATCTAACAACATGTTAACCTTGCAGATAATTGCTAAGCACTAAATGGTTGATGTTTATGTATGATCTTTTGTTTATCTTTTGTTTTTCTTTGTCTGTCTGTTCGGAAATACAATAAAAAAGATTTTCAAAAAAAATATATAAAAAGAGCACTAAACCAGAATGAGTCTCATAAATGTAAAGATGAAACAGGAACTTTAAAGTAAGAACAAATTCCAGGTGACATTAAAGTCTCGTGTAACTAAAGATTATGGGAAGGAAAAAATAAAGTATATGAAAACAAAAAAAATAAAAATATATAATTTTTCTGGAAGAGAGCAATGAAAGTGGAGTCATAACAATGAGCCAGAATCCAGGAGAATGATTATTAAATGATTTTACCTCTAGCCAAAATTTCAGATGGCTATTGAGAAAAGTGACAAGAAATAGGATGATATGGTAGAATAAATTCTGTCCATAGAATCAGTAGCAGTCGGTATTGGGTTATCATATCTACCACGTTTATGAAGGTTTTGATGCGAAGAAACAGGCGTTTCAAATCCAGCTGATGATTGTTGTTGCTGTGAGGATCTAGATGCAGAGTGTCTGCGAGGGTGGTCCCTAGATGAGATTTGATCCACGAGGCCTATTTTAAGCAATGCTGACTGTAATTCCTCAGAAGAGGGGACACACATATTGGTTTTCAAGATGGGTGAAGCGTAGTGAAAACGGGAATCCCCAACAGTACGTAATTGTATTGCTAAGACATACTTGCAATTGGGGTTTGAGCGCGCATCTCTTAGCAACAGTAAGTGGAGAGAGGTCTGCAAAGAGCTGATATGGGTGCCCTTGAAAATTGAGATTATTATTTCCTCTGGCTGCTGAAAGTAATTGCTCTTTAGTACAGAAGAAGTGAAATTTAGCTATTATGTTCCTGGGAGGACCATTTGTTTTGCTTGGGGCTAGAGCTCTATGTACTCTGTCCATGTCTAGCTTTTCAACAGGAATGCCAGGTTGCAGTTCCTGGAAGAGGGCTATCATAGCAGCCTGTAAGTCCACGATAGACTCAGGAATCCCCCTGATCCTCATATTAGAATGACGGTCCCTGTTTTCCTGGTCCTCTAAATGGGACTGGAGCAACAAATTTTCATCTTTAAGGTTATTAAGTTCAGCAGTATAGTATTGAGTGTGATTTTCAATCTCATCTACCCGCACTTCTAATTCAGCTGTTCTCTGTCCCAGCTAATTTCTTCAGTCAGCTTGTCTGTTATGTGGTCAGATGTCTGTTTAAGAGCTTTTTGCAACATACGTTCAAATTGTTTAAACATAGTAGATTGAGCTACTGATTTTGAGCTCCCTGTGTCAGAGTCTGACTCACCAGCAGATTCCTGTGATTTTAAGCTGTGTATCAGAGGCTTGAGACCCCGCTGTGTACTGCACTGTAAGGGGGCAGCCAACGCCATCTTGGATAATGGCCTGGACGACGCTTCCTTTTTATAAACTACTTTAAAATTGATTTTCTGGCCCGGCCCCTAAGGACCATGGTACCGGTACCAAAGGGTCATGTGAAGTTAAGGACACAATCGTAAATCGTTTGTTTTACCGCTAGAACCTGTGGTTCTCCGGTGTGTCCGTCCCTGGAGCGGAGCTCTAAGGAGACATGTCTTCTTCCTCAGACTCCGCGCATGCACCCCCAGTTTAACCACTTCCATACCGCAGGCCATCATATGACATCCTCGGCTTTCAGTGGTGATATCTGGATGATGCCTTTCAACCGATTATTCCCTACACCATAAGAACAATCATAGTGGCTGTTCAGCCCCCCGGTGCTTCTCCGGGCTCGCCCGGGCAATTGCAATGACGCACACCTACCTCCTTCCATGTGTGTCCTCCAGCGATGACTGGTACAGGCATCTGTCACTAATGCATTCGCCACCGTCATCTCTGCTTTCAATTCTTGTAGGTCCTGCAACAGTCCTATTGGGTGTCCATTGAAGTTGTAAACACTGTGCATGTGCACAGAAGTTGCATCATTCGGGGGACCTGGCCCAGAGTTGAGAGTGTACAGTGATGTACCATACAGTGTACACTAGAGCTGCATGATTAATCGTCAAGAATCATTATCGCGATCTTGACTAAAGTGTTTCACGATTCTTTCTATGCAAAGAATTCTCTCTGCTCTTCTGAAGCCACAGCAGTCAAAAGAAAGGAAGGAAAAAACTGGAAGTCTGCCAAGAATGAAAACATTCTTTATCAGTTGAACTTAAGTATAAACATTATAACAATTTGTCAATGGAATAGACTTCTTGTGTAAGTGAAAAAAGTTTAACCACTTAAACACTAAACCTTTTTCTGACATTTGTTGGTTTCAAGTTAAAATCATTTTTTTTAACTAGAAAATTATTAGAACCCCCAAACATTATATATATTTATTATATTATATATTTTTATATTTATATATATATTGGGTGTTGCAATATTTTATGTCACAATGTATTTGCGCAGTCGTTCAAATGAAATTTTTATGAAAAAAATTACTTTAATGAATTTAAAAACAAAACAAAAACTAACCAGTAAAGTTAGTCCATTTTTTTGTATAATATGAACAATTTTACGTCGCGAAAATTTTGAACTTTTTATTCTAAGCAAAAAAATTGTGATTCTCATTTTGGCCAGAATCGTGCAGCTCTGGTGTACACAGAAAATAAAAAATTACTAGTGAAAAGAGGAAGCAGTTTTTGGGCATAATAGACCTTGCATGTCTCCTCTCCCTAAAATCCCTACAACCTACAGACAACCTTAAAGTCGAAGTTCACCTTTTTTTTCCCCTAAAATCCAGCTCTCCTATGTACCATTAATGTACCTCAGTTGCACAAAAAGAAAAGTGTTCTTTGATTTTGAGAACAAGACCTTACCTTATCCATTGCTGTATTTCTTAGAAAGCTTCATCAATTGCTGATATGTAGATTTGGGACAGAGAAACCAGTAAGACACAGGAAGGAATTTACCAACTGACCTCAGTACACACCCTTCACCCATCAACTGTGTTTGCACAGCATCCCCGGTATCACTCCACACATACATTTGCCTGGCCTCCCCAGCAGCTCTCCAAATGGGCTCAGGTCGCATGCTCAACTCCCTGGGGCTGCATGCTGCCAAGGGGCCCCCTAGTGCAAATGCCTGCCTGATTGGATACAGAGTGATTGAGTAGATGGTGTGTCCTCCTATTATATAGTTTTGGTAAATCTAAAGGAGACTCTACAGAGATTGTACAGATAATATAGTTAATGTCCACATTTTACACCTAAAATTATCTAGTTGCACTCAGTGTCATTAATGGCACACCATATAGAAGCACACATTTTGGCACATGAAAAAATGGGTAACAAACATAGCAAAGCACACAGTAAAAAATGTGCAACTCGCACCATGCCAAAATGACCCATGAGCTACTTTGCCACATGTAGCACAGCCCATTGACATCAACAGGCTGCCCTAAGTGTGTCACTGGAAAAACAAGGCAAAAAAACATGCTCTTTCACTACTCTAGGTGTGAATGGGGTCTGAAAGTGAAATTGATGTGTTTACACAAGAACAATGAGGTTCCATTCATATCTGTGTGTTTCTGATTGCATAGCAAACCGCACAGAAAATGCATGCTTTGCCATGCGTTTCAGAAATGCTGCAAATATGCATCGTGTTTGTGTTGTCACTACATGTTAAAGGCTCCCCAAGTGCAGCAAACTCACCAAAATGGTGGTAATGCACCATGCTCCGCTCCAAAAATAAGTTCTGGAACTACTCTGGGGCGATTGTCATACATAGGGCCATTCAAGTGAATGGACTTCCCTATATGTGATGAGTGAAAGTGCTCCAAAATACCCCAAAAAAATGCATGTGGAATTGTGAGTTTTAGCTACGTGGAGATGTGCGAACGAGGCCTGACAACTGAGTGTCTCTGTCAACTCCCTTCTACGTACTTAAAGATGGCCATACACCATGCGATCTGATTCTACAATCTCTGCACAATTTCCTTTAGATTTACCAGAACCATGGAATAGAACGACACACCTGAACAATCCATTCAATTTGTATCAAATCAGACAGGTCCTTGTACTACATAGCTGATGGGAAATCTAAAGGAGATTGTACAATCAGATTGAATAGAAAGTGGGTAGAAGGTGGTATAGTAATGAGGAAGTTGTGGTCCAGAGTGGTGAACATACCATATCACACCCTCTTCTGTGATGCAACAAGGAAGTGAAGGCTTCTGGGAGATGACCTACAGGAAGTGATGGAATTTGAAAATCATTTTAAAAATTCAAATGAACTTACAAGATTTTAAACCTCCTGTGGATGAGGTAAGTGAGATAAAAGCATATTGGGATGGCTGGGCCAGAAATGGCATTTAAAAACGCTTCTATTTATTATGAAATGTGAAATTCTGCCCGAAAAGGTGAATTTGTCTATTAATTTCACCATCCTCATTGGCTCCAATGCAATTTTCCTAAATGATGAAATGCCATCAAAATTTCTGGACGCTCACAAAAATTTTGAGAAAACAAAAACTTTACATTTTGCTCATCCATGGTTATTACTAATAAAAATGTTGTTAGGTTTAGTAAATTGTTTTGAAGTTTTGGACTTGGCAGATGCAAAAAAGGCAACATTTGAATGGAGGTTGTCAGAAAAAGCCAACATGAAATATCAACAAGCAATGAAAAACACCTGTGCTTGTTTAATGAATTCAAACGTATACTCAACAGGCTTGCAAAAAGAAAGAAAAAAACATGAGTACAGTAGTCCATTTTATTATAACGGAGGTGTTGCTGCAACATAGGTTAACAGAACTGGCACCGGGGGAATCTGAGGAAATCGCAAACATTACGAAATTTGTAGACCTATTGTTATGTATTTTATTTGTTCTTGAGCTGCTATGTCGTAGTGAACTAATATTTTTTATTAGAAGCAAAAAAACTGAGCTATGGTAAGTCAAAATCAGATGAAGTGAAAACCTAAAATTATGTACATTTTCTGTATGAAAAACAACATTGCGCTAAAGTACAACCCCAGCCATATTGTTATTCATTTTTTGATAAGACTGGATAGAACCTCTTTCAGGTTTTTATTGCTGTCTGTAGTCTCATTGGAAAATATTTATTTTCTATCCCTGTACATGTAAAACAATAAGAAATAAGGGCTTAAATTAACACTTGTTTTTCCACTTAAAAAGCGATTTGCACTGGATCACTCTTCAGAAGGCATATGACAGGTCATGAGGACAATAGGTCCCAACTGGTATCACTTAAATGGGTTACAACAGCGGGGATACATTTTGCTGTGCCATGAGGCAAAACATCACAGCCATAGCTTATCTACACCCCCTTTATTGCCTTTGTGGCTTAAGGGGGAGCAGTTAATACGCAGCTCAGCTGAATGTTTTTACTGACCCCCAACCTCAAGTGTAAAGAGGCTTAAAATGTCATCAAGCCTTTAGATTGTAAGCTTCATGAGCAGGGCCCTCCTATTCCTTCTGTATTGAACTGTATTGCAATTGTACTGTCCCCCCTCTACATTGTAAATCGCTATGTAAACTGTTGGCGCTATATAAATCCTGTATAATATAACAATAATAATTAAGTCCACATCATAAAAAACTCTCAATAAACGCTGTATTACATGCTGTTCATACTCACTCAGTCACTATGAGATTTGTTTTTTGCATTTCAGTATTCTACAAAAAAAACTGGTTGATCCTGCTGTTCTCTATCTCCACCTTCTGTCCATGTCCCCAATTCAGCAAGGGATTTTGCAGAGCAGTATTGGCAGCTCTGCACATGCTCAGTTTTCAGTGAGTTTCTATGTTGAGCATTTCCATCCTATCACATTTGAGCAGCTCATGTGACTATAAAGTCATACATGGGGATGCATACACAGTGGTAAATTGCAGACCTCTCCCTCCCTCCTCCTCCATGCCCACTAACCAGCTAAACACAATGGAGGTTGGATATTACATATAGATTGATGGGGACTTCACCTTCCTTTTATTCTAAGACACAGGCTGGAGGGGCATGACAGCCTGTGACTGGCAGAAACCTGCCCACTCCATGTTATTGCCATAAAATAATAAAGATTTGATTGCAAATATATATTTGCATGACAATTTAAAACAATTGATTGATAATAAGTATTTATTTTTACTTAGTATTCCAAAGGCTGTTGTTTTTTTTTAACATGTGACCAGCAGCAGAGGACTAGAAGCTCCTCCTGCTTATGTTTACCTACAGACAGGCTGGGAGAGAGCTGGGTCATGTGACAGCTGTGTATCGATTAGGAAAAAATACTTGCAGTTGTGCTAATAAGTTTACATACCCTGGCAGAATTTATGATTTCTTGGCCATTTTTCAGAGCATATGAATAACACAAAAACTTTTCTTTCACTCATGGTTAGTGTTTGGCTGAAGCCATTTATTATCAATCAACTGTGTTTACTCTTTTAAATCATAATGACAACAGAAACTGCCCAAATGACCCTGATCAAAAGTTTACATACTCCGGTTCTTAATACCGTGTATTGCCCCCTTTAGCATCAATGATAGCTTGAAGACTTTTGTGGTTCAGGCTCTTTATCTTCTCAGATGGTAAAGCTGCCCATTCCTCTTGGCAAAAAGCCTCCAGTTCCTTTAAATTCTTGGGCTGTCTTGCATGAACTGCATGTTTGAGATCTCCCCAGAGTGGCTCAATGATATTGAGGTCAGGAGACTGAGATGGCCACTCCAGAACCTTCACTTTATTCTGCTGTAGTCAATGACAGGTCGACTTGGCCTTGTTTTTTGGATCATTGTCATGTTGGAATGTCCAAGTACGTCCCATGCGCAGCTTCCTGGCTGATGAATGCAAATGTTCCTCCAGTATTTTTTGATAACATGTTGCATTCATCTTGCCATCAATTTTGACCAAATTTCCTGTGACTTTGTAGCTCACACATCCCCAAAACATCAGCAATCCACCTCTGTGTTTCACAGTAGGAATGGTGTACCTTTCAGCATAGGCCTTGTTGACTCCTCTCCAAATGTAGCATTTATGATTGTGTCCAAAAAGCTAAATTTTGGTCTCATCACTCCAAATGACTTTGTGCCAGAAGGTTTGAGGCTTGTCTCTGTACTGTTTGGCGTATTGTAAGTGGGATACTTTGTGGCATTTGTATAGTAATGGCTTTCTTCTGGCGATTCGACCATGCAGCCCATCTTTCTTCAAGTGCCACCTTACTGTTCATCTTGAAACAGCCACACCACATGTTTCCAGAGAGTCCTGTATTTCACCTGAAGTTATTTGTGGGTTTTTCTTTGCATCCTGAATGATTTTCCTGCCAGTTGTGCCTGAAATTTTAGTTGGTATACCTGACCGTGGTTTGGTTTCAACAGAACCCCTCATTTTCCACTTCTTGATTAGCGTTTGAACACCGCTGATTGTCATTCTCAATTCCTTGGATATCTTTTTATATCCAAAAAATGAAAAATATATAAGTGCAGCGCTATTAATCTATCATGTGAAATACACAGTGATATCAAATTATATTCAAATAAATAAATAAATAAAATCTATATAATAATGTGGTCAATTAAAGTTCATATGCTGAAACTTTTCTGCGTTGAATTATTGTGACTTCTCAATTATTGTGACTTCTCAATTCATATATCATCCACCACTGTGCAAATCGTGTCTTCAGCAGATTATGTGCACACCTTCAGAAGCCGTTATACCTTCTCACTTCATACATCAGTCAGAAAGACTCAGAACAATTCAATCAGTAGCCTCCCATGGGGATCACAAGAAAGATCTCTCATATATACTGTCCCACTGCTTCTCTTCTTCCTCCACACCAGCGTTATTACTCTGTATTCCTGATAGGATATGGCTCCACATTCATGCAACAATAAATAGAGGATACATAGTGCTCTCCGTTCTGCAACATTTATTAAATTGCCCCAATTAAAAAACACTTACAAGATATTCAGTTAAAACCAGCTCTGTATAGTCCTGCTCACCACTGTGGCTGCGTGACCTCACGGGCTCGGCTCCTCCCCTCTACGCGCGTATATCGCCCTTTGTTTGGGCTTTCTCAATAGATCTATTGAGAAAACCCAATCAGAGAGCGATACGCACATTATTATATAGATTGATTTTATTTATTTATTTGAATATAATTTGATATCACTGGATATTTCACATGATAGATTAATAGCGCTGCACTTATATATTTTTCATTTTATTTTATATGTTATATGGTGAGGTGAATTCACTGGAAGTGTACGGCTGTGGAGTACTAATTAGTAAAAGTTATAGTTTATTTATAGCACATAACACTTTAGGCAGGTGCTGCTAATTGTTTTTTATACATGATCATTTTATATCCCTTTCCTGTTTTATTCAGTTCATCTACCTTTTCCCTTAGATTGTTTGACAATTCTTTTGCTTTCCCCATGACTCAGAATCCAGAAACGTCAGTGCAGCACTGGATGAAATATGCAAGGGTCTGTCAGGAGTTCAGAAACTCATTAACCTTTGGTTGCTTTCACACTGGGGCGTTGGCGGTAAAGCGCCGCTATTTTTAGCGACGCTTTACCGTCATTTTAGCGGCGCTATTCGGGTGCTAGTGGGGTGCTTTTAACCGGTCCGAAAATGGGTTACAACCGCCCGCAAAGCGCATTGATTTCAATGGGCAGGGGCACTTTAGGAGCGGTGTATACACCGCTCCTACAGCGCTGCAAAGATGCTGCTTGCAGTTTTTTTACCGTCCTGCAAGCGCACCCCTCCAGTGTGAAAGCACTCGGGTGAGTGAGAGGAGAGGCTCTTTACAGGCGATATGCAGGCGCTATTTTTAGCGCTATAGCGCCTGAAAAGCGCCTCAGTGTGAAAGCCGTCTTTTTATACACACACACACTAATTACAAGCAAACAGATCACAGGTGAGGATGGTTACCTTTAATAGCCATTCAAACCCCTTTGTGTCAACTTGTGTGCATGTTATCAGGGTATGTAAACTTTTGATCAGGGTTATTTGGGTGGTTTCTGTTGTCATTATGATTTAAAAAGAGTAAACACAGTTGATTGATAAATGGCTTCAGCCAAACACTAACCACGAGTGAAAGAAATGTTTTTGTGTTATTCATATTCTCTGAAAAAATGGCCAATAAATCATAAATTCTGCCAGGGTATGTAAACTTATGAGCACAACTGTTGATGTTTTTTTAATTAAAATAATTACAGCGCCATCATCCACATACCGATATAAAAGGGTCAATGAAAATAAAACAGTGTGTGTTTAGTATTACTTTAGGCAAATCTCAATGCAGACTCAAACACCAACAAAAACCTGACCAAAGTTCTAATCCCTCCCCACTCTATCCATATGACTGGTCATCTTTTTTAGCCATGTAGAGATCATTCCCTTTGGTAATGATGTAGGATGAATTGGGAACTGTACAAGGACTAGCTTGTGAAAAAAAACCACCATATATATAATTTTCACTTTATTTAAATACTTTGGATTTTATAAACATTTAATTTCATATATTTTACACTTTCTTTAATCTCTCTGAATATACATACACATAAATATAAATATACTCTAATATTGTTGTAACCATTTTGTGCAATGTAACATTTCCAGTACCCTTGTAGCCCAAATCTGTGCTTTTTTTTTTTTTGCAGAGTTAATTTAACATAACATAATTAGCAGGGAAAATTCCCAGCTCTCCTTTCAACCTGCCCTCCCACCAGTCGTATTGAGAGTCGGTCTTTGTCACGATTGTTATCTTTTCACCAGCTTGGAACGTCAGGTCTCCTGGTTGTAATCCTTCAAATGGGTAGATTGTAGTGGCGGTAATGCCTTCTCCTTTTGAGCTGCCTGAGGAACATAAGATATAAGAAACAATTAAAAGATCTGGAGACAAGATCATCTAAATGTTTACACTGAACTCTGAGCACATATAAAAAGCAATAATTATTTCAGGTATTCATTATTATTGCAGGTACTTATATACGCCATCAATTTACGCAATGCTTTAGATATATATTGTACTTTCACATCAGTCCCTTCCCTCAAGGAGCTTATTCATTAAAAAAATAATTAGTCCTGTAAATTCCTTAACTACTTCAACCCCGGAAGATTTTCCCCCTTAATGACCAGGCCATTTTTGCGATACTGCACTGCATCGCTTTAACTGACAATTGCGCGGTCGTGCCACGTTGTACCCAAACAAAATTGATGTCCTTTTTTTCCCCACAAATAGAGCTTTCTTTTGGTAGTATTATATAACAGAAAAGGGCGACCAACTCGTCTAGGAAGGAAGGAGAAGCCGTGCCACGTCCAGTAAAACTTAAACATAAGACAACAAATTCCCCTAAGTGGACTTTCCCGGCACTTGCACAGAATTAGAAAAAATATAAGAGTAGAAACTAATGTACAATATAAAAGAATATATGTTAGAAAATACATTTGTTAAAAACATAGTGGATATCTTGGGTAACATAGTGGTAATACTTAGTAAACATAATAGACATCAAGTAGTAAACAATGATGAGGGGAACCAAGGGACTCTTTTCAAGCCCGACGTGTTTCGGGGTATTTAATATTTGTAGGGTCCTTCTTCAGGGGAATGGTTGAAAAGAGGGGTTCATCTGAAAAGATTTCATTGATCACTTATGAAAAGGAGATTTTTATTAAAAAAGAAGACCACAAGAAAAGGCAAGATGGGATGGTGGGCAGTTATGGTATAGTAGGTATAGGTGCTGTTCTTAGGTGGTAAAAGCTAGAGGTTGGTAGGCAGCAGTCTCCATAGAGGAATGTAACAGCACACCCATCCCGCCCGACCCGAGCGCGTATAAGCCAAAGCGATGTACTGAGGTCAAGGGAGGCGCCCCTTGAGTAGATAGTGTGTAAGTACGGTTAACCACGCAACCCAGCATCCGGCATGTAAAGCGCCTTCTTTTGGTAGTATTTGATGACCTCTGCGTTTTTTTTTGTTTGCGCTATCAACAAAAAAAGAGCAACAATTTTGAAAAAAAACAAAACAATATTTTTTACTCTTTGCTATAATAAATATCCCCCAAAAACTTAGGAAAAACCCCTAATTTCTTCATCATTTTAGGCCAATATGTATTCTTCTACATATTTTTGGTAAAAAAAAAAAATCGCAATAAGCATTTATTGATTGGTTTGCGCAAAAGTAACAGCGTCTACAAAATAGGGGATATATTTATGGCATTTTTTTTACTAGTAATGGCAGTGATCAGCGATTTTTGGTGGGACTGTGTCATTGCGGTGGACAGAGCAGACACTTTTGATGGGACCATTGACATTTATACAGCTATCAGAGCTAAAAATAGCCACTGATTACTGTATTAATGTCACTGGCAGGGAAGGAGTTAACACTAGGGGGCGATTAAGGGGTTAAGTGTTCCCTAGGGAGGTGTTTCTAACTGTGGGAGTGGACTGACTGGGAGTAGAGAGAGATCGCAGTTCCTGATCACTAGGAACAGCAGATCTCTCTCTCCTCCCCTGTCAGAACGGGGATCTGTCTGTTTACATTGGCAGATCCATGTTCTGGCACTCTGAAGATCGATCGGCTTCTACGTTGTGCCGGCGGCGCACCCGCCCCCTATAACACTTAAAGTGGCCGCCGTACAGCTATGGCGATTTGCGCAGAGGAGCCAACCTGCTACCGTATAACGATGGCGGCTGGTCGGCAAGTAGTTAAAGCATAACTTCACTCCCTCAGTCAACATAGCTTTAATCCTCATGCTGCTAGCATTGGTAAATAGATAGGAAAGTATATCATATTTACTTGTTTTAACCACTTCAGCCCCGGAAGGTTTTACCCCCTTAATGACCAGGTTGTTTTTTGCGATACAGCACTGCGTTATCTTAACTGACAATTGCCCGGTCGTGCAATGTTGTACCCAAACAAAATTGATGTCCTTTTTTTTCAACAAATAGAGCTTTCTTTTGGTGGTATTTGATCACCTCTGTTTTTTTTTTACTTTTTTGTGCTATAAACAAAAAAAATAGACAATTTTGAAAAAAAAAAAAAAAAAATATATATATATATATAGATTTTTTACTTACTGCTATAAAACATACCCAATAAAAATATGTAAAAAAAATCAAATGTCTTCATAAATTTAGGCCAATATGTATTCTGCTACATATTTTTGGTAAAAAAATCCCAATAAGCACATATTGATTGGTTTGCGCAAAAGTTATCACGTCTACAAACTGTGGGATATTTTTATGGCATTTTTATTTTTAATAGTAATGGCGGTGATGAGCGATTTTTAGCGGCACTGCGACATTGTGGTGGACAAATCGGACACTAAGCGACACTTTTTGGGGACCAGTGACACCAATACAGTGATCAGTGCTAAAAAAATGCACTGTCACTGTATAAATGACACTGGCGGGGAAGGAGTTAACATCAGGGGCAATCAAAGGGTTAAGTGTGTACCCTGGGTGTGCTTTCTTACTGTGCGGGGGATGTACTGACTGCAGGAAGAGAGGCATCTGTGTTCCTGATTAGCAGGAACACAAGATCTCTCTCTCTCCTTGTCTGACAGAATGACGGACTGGACTGCGTTGTTTACATAGGCAGACCGCCGTTCTGTTTTTTTTTTGTACATTTCCTGCTTTCAATGCCTAGGCAAATTATGTCATACATTGCAGGAGTCTTCCAAAGGGAAGGAGGGGTTTTCTTAGCTAAGCACAACCTCCTGCCTGTATGCCTGAGCTAAGGGCATATGGATCCCAGAAGGAAATGCTACATGAGTCATCTGCCCTTGCTCAAGATGGCCATGGCCAGAAATGCTAAGTGTTTTTTAACAGGATTTCTTAGCAAGATAAAGCATAGCGACATAAGTGGATGGGTGAGTTTGCTTTGAATAATAAAAATTAATTAAACTGTGTTTTTGGTTTGTGGTGCAGTCCTGTTTTAGCCCTGGTTCACACCGCCGTGATTTGTCATGCGACTCGAATGTTCAAAGTCTCATGACAAGTCGTGGTCCATTAGCGGCAATAGGAGCGACTTGAAAAAAGGGTTCCTGCACTACTTTTTGTCCGATTTCCATATGACTTGCATTTTCTTCTGTTAAAGAAGTCATATGCTAGCTGCGATGAAGTCGTGCAGGCAGGTCAGATTCAAAGTCATGCGAAAGTCACAGCAGTGTGAACCGGGGCCCAAAGTGAAAAGCTCACATTTGAGACAAAGGGGATGGAGCCAAGTCCTGAGTCAGTCGGGGTTCTATTACCTTACATAGTCCAAACATGCTATCTGGAGAAGAGAGTACTGGTATAAAACCAATGGTGTGTTGCTTCTCTTTTATTGTCCAATCACAAGATGTGGTGGATTCTTGACCAGAATCTTCTGCCTAACGTCATCACTGAAAGCAAATTGGTCAAGCGAGCTTAATATTAGGTGATCATATAACAGAAGGATGCGGAATAGTCTTCCACAAGGGCCCCCAACATAAACAGAATCTTGGGGCTGAACATTTATCTGACCTCACAGAGGTTGGAAATGTGAAACTAAAGAATGAAACTACTTCTTGCCAGCATCTTTACTAGATTAACAGAACTAGAACATTAAGTACAACCTTGTTTTCTGAGAAGATTTCCAGCAAACATACCAATGCTAGTTCTTTATGGATTTTGCAGAAACACAGTTTGATTGACGGGTCTTCATGTATCAGTAGACGGGATTGCTCCTGCACCTGACAGCAGCTGCAGATAATTTGGAACAAGTGCGCCATACCTGACAAGTCTATTTTTGTATGAGCCTGCTTGGTATTTACAAAAGATGTACTGGCAATTGGGGAATTCAAAGTTTATGGACTGGAAAGGATTTTAGGTGAAGCATCAATACCAACAAACAGTTAAAGGCATTAATAATGGTTGGGGCCACATACACTATGAATTTTAACAGTAGAATTCAGTGCACAATCTTTCTAGCATTCACACACACCTCTGAACACATTTTCTCATCTTTTCACGCTTGCGTTCACATTTGCACATCTCTTCACACTTACACACAGACTTTCCTTTCCTGCTACAGAAGCCAAAAGAATTTGGAAGAGTATATGTAGAAAAATGAGGTCAATATATATCAAATTGTTGTCATAAACTGAACCACCCTAAACAGCTGTGAAGGTCAGTGGGAATACGCTACATGATTACATTAAATGACAGTTATTTATCCAAAACCCTCCACAGTCAGTGAGAGTAAGATCATGTGGGACAGTCAGTAAACAATAAGCAATGGAGTGATGAACTTTATGGAAACCAATCAGAAAAGATCCCTTCCCTGGTAAGATTTCAGTCAACTGCAAGTGCTATGAGTTACTGCATTTTGCACATTATAATGAGGATGTGAAGTGGCACTTGGGGAGCAGCAAGGAGATGATACTAAATTAAAAAGACATACATACTATTATTATTATTATACACGATTTATATAGCGCCAACAGTTTACGCAGCGCTTTACAATGTAGAGGGGGACAGCACTATTATATAATGGGTTTAAAGGAGTTGTAAAGTCTCATGGTTTTTCTCCTTAATACATTCTATGGATGAAGGTGAAAAACCTTTTGTGCTTCTGCTGCCCTCCAGAGCACCCCTTTTTCTTACCTGAACCCGATCATTCCAGCGTCGAGAACGAGCCCAGCAGCTCCACCCGCGTCTCGGATCCTCATTAAATAGACTGATAGCAGCGGGAACCAATGGCTCCCGCTGCTATCACTCTATCTAATGAGGTCCCGAGACAGTGGCTGGAGCTGTGTCCAATGTCAATCAAAGACGCATCCAAAGTCAATCAAATCCAGTGACACGGGAGCCAGGGGTGGGGCCGAGTCCTGCTGTCTGTGTCAATGGATGCAGCAGCGGGACTCGTGAGCACCCCGCACGGGTGCTCCCATGGAAAGCGGCTCTCTGTGGGGGCCTCTGACAAAGAGGAGGAGCCAGGAGCACCGCCGGGGGAACCCCAGAAAAGGAAGATCAGGGCTGCTCTGTGCAAAACTGCTGCACAGAGCAGATAAGTATAACATATTTGTTATTTATTTTAAAAAACAAACAAACCTTTACAATCACTTTAAACACTTAACCTCTTGCCGACCAGCCGTTGTAATTATACTGCGGCAGGTCGGCACTATCCCGCGAGCCATCGTAGCTGTACGTCTGCTCCTTCAAGCGGGATAGCTGGCCTGCTATCTTGAGTCTCTAATAGGAACCACCATCTGTCATCTGCTATAGTCAGTCCCCTCCCTCTACAGTTAGGGAACACACAATAGGGAACACAGTTAACCCCTTGATCGCCCCCTATTGTTAACCCCTTCCCTGCCAGTGACATTTATACAGTAATCAGTGCCATTTTTATAGCACCGATCACTGTGCTATATACTGATCGTCCCAAAAATGTGTCAAAAGTGTCCGATGTGCCCGCCATAATGTCGCAGTCCTGATAAAAATGGCAGATCACCCCCATTACTAGTAAAAAAAAATGATAATAATAAAAATACCATAAATCTATCCCCTATTTTGTAGATGCTATAACTTTTGCGCAAACAAATCAATATATGCCTATTGCGATTTTTATTACCAAAAATATGTAGAAGAATACATATCGGCCTGAACTGAGGAAAAAATTTGCTTCTTTTAAAAAAAATTGGGGATTTTTTTAATAGCAAAAAGTACAAAATATTGTGTTTTTTTTCAAAATTGTTGCTCTTTTTTGTTTATAGCGCAAAAAATCTGAAGAGATTATCAAATACCACCAAAAAAAAAAAGCTGTATTTGTGGGGAAAAAAAGGAAGTCAATTTTGTTTGGCTACAACATTGCATGAGTCAGTTAAAGCAACACAGTGCCGTATTGCAAAAAATGGCATGGTCATTGAGTAGCCAAATCTTCCGGGCTTAAGTGGTTAAGGACCAGAAGGATTTGCCCCCTTAATGACAAGACCATTTTTTGTGATATGGCACTGCGTCGCTTTAACTGACAATTGCGCGGTCGTTGGATGCTGTACCCAAACAAAATTGATGTCCTTTTTCCCACAAATAGAGCTTTCTTTTGGTGGTGTTTGATCACCTCTGCGGTATTTTTTTTTTGTGTGCTATAAACAAAAAAAGAGCGACAATTTGGAAAAATACGCAATATTTTTAACTTTTTGCTATAATAAATATCCCACAAAAATAATAATAATTTCTTTATCAGTTCAGGCCAATATGTATTCTTCTACATATTTTTGGTAAAAAACAAAAATCGCAACAAGCGTATATTGATTGGTTTGCGCAAAAGTTATAGCGTCTACAAAATAGGGGATATATTTATGGAATTTTAATTTATTTTTATTTTTTTACTAGTAATAGTGGCGATCTGCGACATTGTGGCAGGCAGATTGGACACTTTTGACACATTTTTGGGACCATTGACATTTATACAGTGATCAGTGCTATAAAAATGCACTGATTACTGTGTAAATGTCACTGGCAGGGAAGGGGTTAACACTAGGGGGCGATCAAGGGGTTAAATGTGTTCCCTGGGAGGTGTTTCTAACTGTGGGGGGGTGGAACTAACTGGAGGAGGAGAGAGATCACTGTTCATAATCACTAGGAACAGCAGCTCTGTCTCTCCTCCCCTGTCAGAATGGGGATATGTTGGTTTTCAGTGACAGATCCCCATTCTGGCTCTCTGTCGAGCAATCGCAGGTGGCTGGCGGACATCGTGGCCGCCGGGCACGCCCATCGGCTCCCGTATCGCACACTCCCTAGAGCTGTTAATGTGGCCGACGTAGAATGATGGCGATTTGCCCAGGAGAGCCAGCCTGCCGCAGTACAACTGCAGCGGCTGGTCTTCAAGCAGTTAAACCCAATGCCCAAACAGCATCAAAAGGGGTGCTGTATGAACGTGAGATTAAAGTCCACAATAAAAATGTTCATATGGTATCACTGACACCAATCTCGGAAAGAAGCAGCTCTGTGAAGTAAGAAACAGGGAGACACAGCAGTGCTATCTTAGTGCAGTAAGTCATGTACAATCCAATGTTTATTAAAAAAGAAAAAATGGCAACTCCCAAGCAAAGTAATAGAATAGGCATGTATATACATGTATGTAGGGGCTCTCCATGATCTCTGGGGCCAGATTACTGTCAAAGGTGGATGCTGCTGGAGAGCTTAGTCGCTCTGGTGGATTCCAGGGCTCTGGGTCGGTAGGGCTGTTCTTCTGTCAGCTGTGATGTCACCAGAAGTGGAGCAGGGGGATTGGCAGGCACTTTCGGAGCTTTCGGAGCATGCGTGCTCCTTCTTCAGACCGAGATCGCAGCCTGAGGAAGGAGCACGCATAATCCGAATTTGTGCATAATTTGTATAACTTTTCTTTTTCCCCATTTATTGGTTGAACTGGATGGACTTGTGTCTTTTTTCAACCTAACTATGTAACTCTATAATGGTTTTATTATTGCTGCGCAAAAGCAGTAATAACATGCTAACTGCCACAATCCACAGAAGTTATTTTGTGGCCATTGTGACTTTGGTATATGGAAATATGATTAGTTGCTATGAATGACTTTTCTCTAAAGCGCTACTAAAGATAATTTTTTAATTTTTATTAAAATAATAAACATGGTATAATCCCTTTGTCTGTGCAATGCTTTTGCACAGAATGGCCCCGAACCTCTCTCTTCTGGGGTCCCCCCCTGTGTTCTTGGCATCTTCACTTCTTTGTGTGCCCCTCTAGACATACACAGCGGGGTTTAGTCCCGCCCCTCACCTCCTTCTCACTGCATTTGATTGACAGCAGCAGGAACCAATGGAACCTCTCTTCCACTGTGTGAAGTGGAAGAGAGGAAAGAAGAGATGCAGCTATGCACAGCACTGGATATCTTCTCCCCTCTATTCCGCTTCACACAGGGAAGGGGGAGAGGATAGAAAGCCATAAAATGTTTTTTTATCTTAATCCAGGAAATGCATTAAAATAAAACACATTTTGGCTTTAGAACCTCACTGCCTCACTGAATACGGCTTTATGTTTCTGGGTGTGTAAAAGGTCAAAGCCAGAATTCAGCCAGAACTTTTACTTTGTCTTCTTCACTGTTCAGTGGGGATGAGTTAGGGCTCATGTACACCACTGCTGGTAAACAGACGTTTAGGAGAAGTTGGGCATTTTTTTTTCAGCTGCCCCTGACCTCTCCTCTATGTTATCTTATCCTTACATGTACACAGGGTCGTATATAGTAGTTTCTAGGCAGTTGAATTTACAAGCAATTTTTTGGAAAGCAAAAAGAAATGTGTTCAGGACGGAGGTTCAGAAGCATTTGAAACGCCAAAAGCCTGTAACAGCTTGTTAATGCATGTAAACGCGGTAACTCGCGTTACGTTTACAGGCATTTTTAATGGAGATACATTTTTGACTTTTTTTATTTTTGAAAAAAATAATAAATAAAACGCTTCTAAATGCAAATGCAGTTAAATGGACGGTTTTAAACATCGGTTAATATCTGTCCAGTTAAATCATTCAGGAGAGGTTTTAAAATGTCCCCTGTGCCTTAAAGGGTAGGTTCACCTTTACAGAAAAATCTTTAAGGTGAACTTACACAGGGCCCCCTCCTCGCCCCCCCCCCCCCAGTCCCGCTGACCTGGACTGCGGCAATCTCCGGTTCTAAGTCCCGGTATATGCGCGCCAGGAGTCCGGGGCTTAGAAGTCCCCTGAGCTGAATGCCCAAAATGTCCCTTGTAAGGAGGGACATTTTGGAGCATTCTAATTGGTCAGCAATGTCACATGGGCGGCGCCGATCAATCAGCAGCCGCATAGCCCGTCCTGTCAGTTAAGAAGACGCCGTGAGGATGCAGAGAGGATTTCTAAGCCCTGGACTCCTGCCGCAGATATACAGGGGCTTAGAACTGGAGATTGTCGCGGTCCAGGTCAGTGGGACCGGGGGGGGGGTGAGGAGGGGGACCTGTGTAAGTTCACCTTACAGCAGATTTTTCTGTAAAGGTGAACTTACACTTTAAGGTTCGGGATGAACGAAGTTCGACCCAAACCCACAAAAAAATGTCTGACAGCAGGCCACAGGCCCAATAAGCTGAAATTATGGAATTCCTCATCCTGTAGCTGCATGGAACTAAGGGACGGGACAGGGCTGCTCTTAGAAATAATGGGGCTCCATACAGCCAATTTGACAGGGCCCTAATCCCCCTGTCACAGTGCCCCACCAATCATAAGTGACATTCCTCACTCTGCATTAGCACTGATTCAAGAGGCACATATATCTGCCGCTACAGGGTGGGAATACCTCGGCCACTTAAGCCGGTCATACATGGATCAAAATATGGCCAGTTCAGCAGGGACCAGCCAGCAATAGATCACTATTGCTGTGATCTACTGCTGTAGGGAGAAGCTGAACAGAGCTGCAATAGTTTAGCTCCAGGTCCTGTACTGTACTCAGAAGCATAGTGTTTACATTCATTCCCTTATGGAGTGAATTGTGGAAGCATTCAAAGCATCCACTGGGACAAATAACTACTGTATTTTTCCTGCACTGTTTAAAAACAGCGAATAAGACAAAAGTGGTTAAGACTGATGTAATAAAAGAGTTGAGAACCTTCACTGAAAAAATAGTTAGTTACTTTAACTATCCAAACATGTAAAAAGAAATTTGCACAAGATTGGGTATACAGGGTATAACAGGATTTTTCTTTTCATAACTGGATGACTGAAGTGAATATTCACACAATTTTTAGAGTGAAAATGATCGAATCCTTTAGTAAATCAGCCTCCTCGTGTCAAGATATCTGCCCTAGACAGCCCAATCTGAAACAAATGGCCAAAAGCTCACGTATTACGCATGATCTTATGGGTTACAAACTGCAGATTTAAAGCAAGGGAAGTGATCATTCAATCATTTTTAGAACAACAGGCTTGCACAGCCTGCACCTATGCTAATTATTAGGCAATACACTGCAATACACTGTCTAATGAACTTTTTAGCAAAAAGATAAGTAAGCAAATAACCACTCTTGCTATGTTTTTCAATTTGTATTGTTCAAGTTAGGCAACAATATTCACACAGGGATACAGATACATAAAGCCAAGTAACATCAATATGCATAAAAAATATAGCACTCTGCTATATTAGTGGGTTTGCTACAAACCAAACCCACTAAAGTCTCTAATATATATCTAATAAGGCAAATGGCTAAATGATATTCCAGAGTTCTTTAATTCATGTTGTGATACGACCATATTAATCAGGGATAAACTCATCCAGCTGAGATTCTTCCATAGAATATATTATACCCCTTCATGACTCTTTCAAATGTATAAAAAGGACACTTGGAGTTGTGAAAGGGTTAGATCATTTTGGTCCCAAATTACTGACTTCTCTACCTCCCATTTTGATCTACTCAGGTAACCCTTGGTGGTGCATATTTGGTATTTCTGAAGACCTAGAAATTAGTGCTATAATTTTTAAGAATTGTACTGTATTATGTTAGTAAAACGGTGGTACTCCAGTGTATTTATACTGACCCCATCAACATTAAACTTTGGAAAAACCCAATTAACCAAACTTTACTGCTTTAGAAAACTAACTTTTGTTAAAATTTAATAGGATATGGGGTAAGTGGCTAAATCTTACTGACACTTGTGATGTGCCCACTTTATAACTCACTGATTTTGAGTTAAACTTTTCAGTTATACCCTTGCCCACTCTTATAAAAGCATACCACATGATCTGTTTTTCAACATTTCTTTATTATATAAATTGTATAACAGTATCTTTATTTATTTATTTTTTACTTGACTGTTGCCTTGCGTTTTTTTTTACTGTGTAATAACCATTTGGTTGTTTCTTTATGTATCATTGATCAACAGTCCAGTGCCTATTCTGCACATTCATGATACAGCTCTACTTAATTTTTTACCTTTTGTATCTTCTCCCCAATGTACCTTGAATAGATACTGTACTGTAACCCATTGTATGTGGTCCACTTTTAATTTGCAATAAGACTCAGTATAAAAAAAAAATCATGGAAAATAGCAGCTCACAGCATAGGATAAATAATGTATCTGTACCTGGATATATTGTATCTGTATCAGCACATGTCTAACAGAGAAGACATACTGTATCAGCGCACAAGGATTTTGCAGTAGTGGTTGCATTCATTTTCACTTTTTAGGCTAAGTACATTTTCAACAAACAGAAGATACCTGTTGATCTAACCGGAAATGCAGTGTCCTTGTTGCTTTCTGTAAACTGAGCAGACAGCAAAAACAATTGTATCTTTTTTTTGTAAATCACTAATCCTTTCAACCACCGTGTAATAGAAATGAACAAATACAGACATACTTGAAATCCAGCCTGAATAACAAACATGGTTGCCCCCATAAAGTGAGTGAAATAGCCATGGGAGGACATCTCAGGCTTACAAGGTAAAAATTATGGGGAAAATTTCTAAAAAAAGATTTTTAGGGTTTTAGGTTTTGGATTTTAATAATGATTATTACAAATAATGACCTATTTGAAATCATTGTGTTTTTATTGGATTTTTAAGTATGCAATTATTTTTGTTGATTTTTGAATGCACTACTCAATATGTATTTTAGCAGGAGAATGAAATCTGGTTGCTGTGTACATAAGGAATAACATTGGTCTTAACAGCCTGAATGTAAACACCATTAATCCAGGCAATAAGTGACCATTTTTATATGAGGTACTAGAGCACATATTTTAGATGATACCCAATCCAGCTGGGATGATAGTCAACCTAGAAGCTTATCATTAGAGACCAGTTACCAAAAAACAACAAATACAGAATTTCCAACCAATGACTAGGAAACAGTTTTGCTTTCATTTTTAGGAGGTCTGTTTATGAGGATTGTGTACATATTTAATATGTCACACATTTTGAGTGAAAAGATTGGAAAAAAAATGTTCACACAGTCTTGCAGAAGTTACACAACCTCAACATGGATTATATTTTTAAGTGTGCATTTTTATGCCTCAATAGCTTAAGATTACTCATTATTATTATAGTAGCATTCCAGTTAGGTTTCTTGAAATGAATCTCAGAACGAGGGCTCAACAGATTTCAAGTAGTACAGTGAGATGAAAAAAATAAAAATAAAAACCACCAATCAGAGGAACAGGTTCTACTAGCTCCACCATGGCCACATGAAAATAGTTTAGGTCTGGTTATTATACATATATTTTGAAAGGTACATTTTCATGATTATTGTCACTACTTACACATTCCGTATATTTATATATACCTCAGTGATGTTCTTTGTTATAAGGAAGGAGATGGCATTTTTACTCAACATATGGTAATACCAATAACAAGCTATTGTTATTCAATTACCCTTAAAATATAGTAGTTGATACTAGGTGGTGTCTTCCATATAATCGATTAATAGTTCAATCCACTATCACTATAGAACTTCTTTGTTACTGTCTTGGGGTTGGGACACACGGTCCATCCCGAAAGCTCCTGTGCCTGACCAAAGGAAGAGGGGTGCTATATGATTGCACATTGGTTGAAATTTTAATTGTTTCACAAGATGTGTATAGATTAAAAAATCTGCAAAGAAATATCACTAATGTTAAAATGGATGAAATCTATATTTGATCAGTTGTAAAATGGTAATTGTAATCTGGTATGTTATAATAGATGGCTACTCCACTGAGACTCCTGAAAAACGTCAGTATTGAGTTGAACGCATTGGTTCAAGACCATCCCCATATCACTGAAAAACCTGTATCCGCATAGATATCTGACATTTCAATAATGCATAAGTTATGATTCACTTTAGTTATGTGTGTAGGAAGTGACAATGAGGTTAGATGGTATACATGGCGTACAAAATGATTTAAAATTACAATAATAGGACCCCATGCTTTTTAATGAGTTCTTGTGTTTTATTGAAAATAAGATATAGCTATTTTAAGGGCATTTAATTAAACAATGAATGTTTTTAGACAAATTAGAATTTCTCTGTATGGTGCCCTAAAAATCTTTGTCTTCTCTTGGTTAGTGTATGGTGTTTGTTCACATGTACCATAGTAGTTAGTGCTCTTGTAGATCTTGGATCCTGGGTCCAATTCCCTCTTGGTACACTATCTGTATGGAGTTTATATGATCTCATCATGTGATTTACTGCCACAAACCAAACACATACTTGTAGGTTAAATGACATTTCATTTGGTCCGTCAAAGCCTGTACTGAGAATGAAACTAGATTTGGCTGAAAGTACCAACCTGGCTCCAAAAAAGAGACAAGTCACACGAGCTGCTGTGCTATGGGCCCAATAAGACAAGATGACCCTAAGACTCTTACAAGAATAATAATAATACACAATGAAAATATTAGCTGCATGCCTTTAAATATCTGTTAGCATAAGAATCTATTTACACATATATAAACTGAAAGCTTGTTGCTGTTTGCCTTGGCAGATTTACTTCTGGCCAAAATGTATTGTTTATGCTTCATTTTGTTACAGTGAAAGTACAAGATCAGACTATACAGGGAATGCCATTAATCATTACGCTATGTCTGGGGTGTTTGATCAGTGCCTTAACAGTGCTTTTGTTTCTAAATTTGGAATTTGTGAACTGTTCTTGGAAAGTGTGCACAGTAATTGGTTTGTTTGTTTTGTG
This sequence comes from Lithobates clamitans, assembly GCA_037952925.1. NCBI lineage: Eukaryota > Metazoa > Chordata > Amphibia > Anura > Ranidae > Lithobates > Lithobates clamitans. The sequence goes on along the minus strand of JBBGZY010001323.1, from coordinate 1,509,019 downwards.
CTTGTAGACATTTACTGACAGCAGTGATCTTAGAAACAACTGAGTGCAACCTCTGAGAACAAAGGCAACCTCCCCTAGAAAGGTGTCTTGGCAAACATGTTAACATTTTTTACAGTGCTATCTTGTGAAAGACTATACAGTCTGTATTAGACACACACATAAGTAGCAATGTGCTTATTTAAAGGGTCAGTCTATCCAAAACTCATTATTCAGGTACATGTCTGCTACTGGTAGTCAATAGGTCTATCGTATGTATTGTGAAACAGTTTGGCAGGGGCAGTGACAAAGCTGCATAATAGCTAGGCAGGTAGGCAGACTATGGGACTTCAACATAGAAAAACAATGGGGAGCTTTAATTTAAGGGCATCTAGCTAAAACTTTTAAATATAAAAATATGGGAGGTGCCACTGCTGAGCCAATCATAAGGTCAGATATATGAAAGTTAGTGCCCTGCTGACTGCCTGACTACACACATGGTTTGTCACCTGCTGCATGTGCAGTGTGGTCAGGCATAAGGTCTAATTCAGACCAGTGGTAAAAAGCGTCTACTGAGTCATGAGCGGGCACCAAACTTTAATGTGAGAGTGAAAGAGCCCTTAGACTGTTGGCAAAGGTTTGCATGCACAATTTTAATGAATAAGATGAAATTTTCAGATTTCGGCATAAGCCCCATTATGACTGGTTCCTTTTAAGCATCAGATTTTGGTGCCATGATGGGACAATTATGTACCTCATAAGAAGTAATTCTAATATTAACAGAGGGGACTCATAGGTGAAATTTTGAGGAAAGTAATCAAAACCAGTCATATTAATAAAATTCCATTTCTTTTCAAGAGAAGGTAAAAAAGTTAGGAAGACATAAGATGGGATGCTAAAAGATGATATAGACAGTACCAATATTACTTCTGTAATATAGCTGAAAAGTCATTATTGTTCTCAATTCCATCTATTAGTACAGGCTTCATAATGTGGCATGCTTCTTTTTCTGTAGCACAACCTTGATAATAAGAATAACTACCGTATTTATTGGTGTATAACACGCACCCCAATTTTAGGAGGGAAGTTTAAGGAAAAAACTTACATTTTAAATAAAGAACTTTGAAGCAAAATTAGGGTCACAGCCCATCAATGCACCCTGCTCAGTGCCCATCTGCAGCCTCCAAATTGCCCATCAATGCACCCTGCTCAGTGCCCATCTGCAGCCATTAAATTGACCAACAATGCAGCCTGTTCAGTGCCCATCTGCAGCCTCACATTTACCATCATTGCAGCCTCGCCAGTGTTGGACTATCCCTGTTGTCTCTGAGGGAAGAGGAGGAGCGAGCACCACTGAATTACACAGAGCCACGATCTCCTGTGTACCCGGTGCTCCATCACTCACAGCCATGCCTCCTGGCCCTGCTCATATGATAGACAGAACAGTGGCCCAATGTGGGGCCAGGGGACATAGCTGTGAGTGACAGAACGCTGGGTACACAGGAGATCGCGGCTCTTGTAATTCAACGGTGCTCGCTCCTCTTCCCTCAGAGACAGCAGGGATCGGTGTATAACACGCTCCCACGATTTTCCCCTGATTTTAAAGTTAAAATCTATTATAACAGTATAAAGTAGGGAGCCACTTCTAGACTTCATTTTTATTATAGGCCCAAACAACATATGGTTACCAAAAACAGAAAACCTAAATTAGAGGAACGTCTTCACAATCAGCAGCAGGGTGTTGTAGGCAGTTACGAATGTGTGCAAGCACATCTAGGCTCCTCCACTGCACTTTATACCTGCAGAAATGTGTTTCTTCACAAGCTTGCACTCCAGAATATATTCAGTTAACCAACAAAAGGTTTTGCCTACATGTTTACTTTTCTTACTGCTATCTATGGTATGATTTTGATTACAGTTTGCTGCAGTCATTGTACTTATTCACTAATTTATATACAGTGAGGTTGTTAAGTCTACTGTTAAGATTCATATTTTGATTTGGGCTAATTGTGTCCTGAAGCCAAAAGCTGTATGTACATGATTAGAGCTAAGTGACAACATTATCATCTCACACAAGATGGTGCTAAAGTGCCACTTTTGTTGCCAGCGGTTTAGACATTAATGGCTGTGTGTTGAGTTATTTTGAGGGGACAGCAAATTTACAATGTTTTACAAGCTGTACACTCACTACTTTACATTGTAGAAAAGTGTAATTCCTTTAGTGTTGTCACATGAAAAGATATAATAAAATATTTATTTAGACTTCTATTGTTTGGTGCCTGCCTAACTTTAACAAAGATGTTAATATGTTATAACTGGACGAATTATCATATTACAGTTTATCATACAACACATCGCTTTTAGGCTGGGACCTTGACATCTATTAATATGGAACAAATATTCAAGTCCCTTTCTAAAGATGATTTTTAAGTAATGTCTGTGCACTGTACCGTTGCACATGTTATGAAAGTAATAGTTACCTCAGGGAATACCACAGGGAAGTCCCGTCAAGTCACCGTGCGTCAGAGGGGGGTGGGGTCATCGGGTGGCCCTGCCCCCCTGTTTTTTAAGAACCGTCAGAAGAGGAGAAGCATCACACAGCGGGAGCCTCACTCCATGCCATCATGGATGCGAAGCGGCCCGAAAAGAAGATGAAGACAAGAAGATGAAGAGAAGAAGATGAAGGGAAGAGCCGGACCCTCCCTCCATGCCATCATGGATGCGGAGCGGCCCGAGGAGAAGAAGGGAAGAAGGCCGACACCGCAGAGGAAGATGCCGAACGAGAACATCAGAGGAAGAACCAGAAGAACCAGAAGAAGAAGATGGAGGAAGAAACCGAAGGAAGATAGAAGAAAGAAGCATTTAAATAAAGGAATTGTCAAAAACTGTCTCGTCATTTTTAACATTTTTGACAGTTTTTTAGTGAAATGGTAGGGGTACTTTTGTACCCCCCTTACCTTTTCACACAAGGGGGAGGGCCGGGATCTGGGGGTCCCCTTGTTAAAGGGGGCTTCCAGATTCCGATAAGCCCCCCACCCGCAGACCCCCACAACCACCGGCCAGGGTTGTGGGGATGAGGCCCTTTTCCTCATCAACATGGGGACAAGGTGTTTTGGGGGGCTACCACAAAGCACCCTCCCAATGTTGAGGGCATGTGGCCTGGTACAGTTCAGGGGGGGGGGCTTTCTCGTCCCCCCTCTTTTCCTGTGGTCTGCCAGGTTGCGTGCTCGGATAAGGGTCTGGTATGGATTTTTGGGGGGACCCCACAACGTTTTTTTTTTAAATTTTGGTGCGGGTTTCCTCTTAAAATCCATACCAGACCTGAGGGGTCTGGTATAGATTTTGAGGGGGACCCCACGCCATTTTTAAAAAAAATTTGGCCGGGGTTCCCCTTAATATCCATACCAGACCTGAAGGGCCTGGTATGGAATTTAGTGGGGCCCCCCACGTCATTTTTTTTTTCATTTTGGTTTGGGGTTCCCCTGTGGGTAATTCCCATGCCGTTTTTATCAATGAACTTCTATGTGTATTGTTGGACCGGCAATGCATTAATAGCCGCGAGTAGTTTTAAATGACTTTTTTTCCTTTGAAATGTCATTTTGCTGTAAGACTCTTCTAAACACGGGAAACATGCGCCCCTTTACAGGCATACTATAGACACCCCCCAGGTACGAAATGTAACCACTTAAGGACCGCCTCACACCGATGTACGTCGGCAAGGCGGCACGGGCAGGCAAAATCACGTACATACACGTGATTTGCCTCCCGCGGGTGGGGGGTCCGATCGGACCCCCCGGTGCCCGAGGCGGTCCTGTTTTGTTCCCCGGCGATCGGAGGTGAGGGGGAGGCCATCCCTTCATGGCCCCCCCCTCGCGATCGCCGCCGGCCAATGGGAACATTCCTTTGCTGCTGTATGCTAAACAGCAGCAAAGGAAATGATGTCATCTCTCCCGAGGAGAGAAGACTGTAATGTGAGTGCACAACACACACACACACAGTAGAACATGCCAGGCACACAAAACACCCCGATCCCCCCCCAATCACCCCCCCTCCCTGTCACAAACTGACACCAAGCAGTTTTTTTTTTTTCTGATTACTGCATGGTGTCAGTTTGTGACAGTTACAGTGTTAGGACAGTTACTGTTAGCCCCCTTTAGGTCTAGGATACCCCCCTAACCCCCCCTAATAAAGTTTTAACCCCTTGATCACCCCCCGTCACCAGTGTCGCTAAGCGATCATTTTTCTGATCGCTGTATTAGTGTCGCTGGTGACGCTAGTTAGGGAAGTAAATATTTAGGTTCACCGTCAGCGTTTTATAGCGTCAGGGACCCCCATATACTATCTAATAAATGTTTTAACCCCTTGATTGCCCCCTAGTTAACCCTTTCACCACTGATCACCGTATAAGTGTTACGGGTGACGCTGGTTAGTTCGTTTATTTTTTATAGTGTCAGGGCACCCGCCGTTTATTACCGAATAAAGGTTTAGCCCCCTGATCGCCCGGCGGTGATATGCGTCGCCCCAGGCAGCGTCAGATTAGCGCCAGTACCGCTAACACCCACGCATGCAGCATACGCCTCCCTTAGTGGTATAGTATTTGAACGGATCGATATCTGATCCGATCAGATCTATACTAGCGTCCCCAGCAGTTAAGGGTTCCCAATAATGCAGTGTTAGCGGGATCAGCCCAGATACCTGCTAGCACCTGCATTTTGCCCCTCTGCCCAGCCCACCCAAGTGCAGTATCGATCGATCACTGTCACTTACAAAACACTAAATGCATAACTGCAGCGTTCGCAGAGTCAGGCCTGATCCCTGCGATCGCTAACAGTTTTTTTGGTAGCATTTTGGTGAACTGGCAAGCACCAGCCCCAAGCAGCGTCAGGTTAGCGCCAGTACCGCTAACACCCACGCATGCAGCATACGCCTCCCTTAGTGGTATAGTATCTGAACGGATCGATATCTGATCCGATCAGATCTATACTAGCGTCCCCAGCAGTTAAGGGTTCCCAATAATGCAGTGTTAGCGGGATCAGCCCAGATACCTGCTAGCACCTGCGTTTTGCCCCTCCGCCCGGCCCAGCCCAGCCCACCCCACCCAAGTGCAGTATCGATCGATCACTGTCACTTACAAAACACTAAACGCATAACTGCAGCGTTTGCAGAGTCAGGCCTGATCCCTGCGATCGCTAACAGTTTTTTTGGTAGCTTTTTATTGAACTGGCAAGCACCAGTGGCCTAGTACACCCAGTTCGTAGTCAAACCCGCGCTGCAGTAACACTTGGTGACGTGGCGAGTCCCATAAGTGCAGTTCAAGCTGGTAAGGTGGCAAGCACAAGTAGTGTCCCGCTGCCACCAAAAAGACAAACAGGCCCGTCGTGCCCATAGTGCCCTTCCTACTGCATTCGCCAATCCTAATTGGGAACCCACCACTTCTGCAGAGCCCGTACTTCCCCCATTCACATCCCCAACCAAATGCAGTCAGCTGCATGAGAGCCATTTTCTTTATGTCCTCCCGAGAACCCCCCAAAAAAGATGTCCTGTCTGCAGCAAGCGCGGATATAGGCGTGACACCTGCTATTATTGTCCCTCCTGTCCTGACAATCCTGGTTTTTGCATTGGTGAATGTTTTGAACGCTACCATTCACTAGTTGAGTATTAGCGTAGGGTACAGCATTGCACAGACTAGGACACACTTTCACAGGGTCTCCCAAGATGCCATCGCATTTTGAGAGACCAGAACCTGGAACCGGTTACGGTTATAAAAGTTAATTACAAAAAAAGTGTAAAAAAAAAAAAAATATATATAAAATAAAAAAAAATAGTTGTCGTTTTATTGTTCTCTCTGTCTCTCTATTCTCTCTCTCTATTGTTCTGCTCTTTTTTACTGTATTCTATTCTGCAATGTTTTATTTTTATTATGTTTTATCATGTTTGTTTTTCAGGTATGCAATTTTTTATACTTTACCGTTTACTGTGCTTTTTTGTTAACCATTTTTTTGTCTTCAGGTACGCCATTCACGACTTTGAGTGGTTATACCAAAATGATGCCTGCAGGTTTAGGTATCATCTTGGTATCATTCTTTTCAGCCAGCGGTCAACTTTCATGTAAAAGCAATCCTAGCGGCTAATTAGCCTCTAGACTGCTTTTACAAGCCGTGGGAGGGAATGCCCCCCCCACCGTCTTCTGTGTTTTTCTCTGGCTCTCCTGTCTCAACAGGGAACCTGAGAATGCAGTCGGTGATTCAGCCAGCTGACCATAGAGCTGATCAGAGACCAGAGTGGCTCCAAACATCTCTATGGCCTAAGAAACCGGAAGCTACGAGCATTGCTATCATAGGGGATATTTACATTCCCCGAGATAACAATGAAAATGATAAAAAAAAATAAAAAATGAAAGGAACAGTTTAAAAATAAGATAAAAAAGCAAAAAAATAATAAAGAAAAAAAAAAAAAAAAAAAAGCACCCCTGTTGCCCGCTGCTCTCGCGCTAAGGCGAACGCAAGCGGCGGTCTGTCGTCAAACGTAAACAGCAATTGCACCATGCATGTGAGGTATCACCGCGAAGGTCAGATTGAGGGCAGTAATTTTTGCAGTAGACCTCCTCTGTAAATCTAAAGTGGTAACCTAAAGTGGTAACAAAGGGCTTTGTCTTCAAGTGGTTAGAAGAGTGGGTGATGTGTGACATAAGCTTCTAAATGTTGTGCATAAAATGCCAGGACAGTTCAAACCCCCCCCCCAAATGACCCCATGGGGGGGTTTGAACTGCCCTGCCATTTTAGCACCTCAAGAAATGACATAGGCAATCATAAACTAAAAGCTGTGTAAATTCCAGAAAATGTACCCTAGTTTGTAGACGCTATAACTTTTGCGCAAACCAATAAATATACGCTTATTGACATTTTTTTTTACCAAAGACATGTGGCCGAATACATTTTGGCCTAAATGTATGACTAAAATTGAGTTTATTGGATTTTTTTTATAACAAAAAGTAGAAAATATCATTTTTTTCTAAATTTTCAGTCTTTTTCCGTTTATAGCGCAAAAAATAAAAACCGCAGAGGTGATCAAATACCATCAAAAGAAAGCTCTATTTGTGGGAAGAAAAGGACGCAAATTTCGTTTGGGTACAGCATTGCATGACCGCGCAATTAGCAGTTAAAGCGACGCAGTGCCAAATTGGAAAAAGACCTCTGGTCCTTAGGCAGCATAATGGTCCGGGGCTCAAGTGGTTAAAGGGATATTACACTTTTATTGTTTCACTTTAAGCATTATTAAAATCACTGCTCCCGAAAAAATGTCCGTTTTTTTGCATTGATCCATGTCCCCTGGGGCAGGACCCAGGTCCCCAAACACTTTTTATGACAATACCATGAATATAAGCCTTTAAAATTAGCACTTTTGATTTCTCCCATAGACTTTTAAAGGGTGTTCCGCAGCATTCGAATTTGCAGCGAACACCCTAATTGTTCGCTGTTCGGTGAACTTGCGAACAGCCGATGTTTGCGTGGAACATGAGTTTGACTCGAACCCGAAGCTCATCCCTATTACATAGTAAGGTTGAAAAAAGACAAGCCTAGTCTGTCTGTCTGTCTGTCTGTCTGTCTGTCTATCTATCTATCTATCTATCTATCTAGTATTAAACCAATGAAAAAAAAATAGAAGACCATCCTATACCCACAATTGATCCAAATGAAAGGAAAAAAACCTTTCCTGGCCCACCTCACGTCAGCAAACAACGGATTAACAGCTCTTCTGGAGCCCCACATAACCACCTGTTCCTAGCTAAATAAAAGACAGCCGCTCCCCCAACTAAGGTGTTCTTTTTTGGTCATGCTCCAGGCAACCTGTTGATTGCAGTTGGTAAGTTATTTGCTTGCTGCATCCCCCCTGCTGAACCTACCCCTCCATGTTCAGGCTCTCATGGAGTTCGAAGACCCTGAATGTTGGACGGTAAATCCTCCTAAAAACTTGCTGCCCTTTGTGCCAGGGCCATGGGCAAAATGCTTAAATGGCATTGACTTTGTACAGGTGTGGTATTATAAGAGCTCTGCAATGTCATCATTGCCACTCTCTTGGGTTTTTTTCCCCTGTCTTTTATATGCAGCTCGCCGCACTGCTCTCCTGGCTTTATTGTCAGTCTAAGAGCGGCTGTGAATGATGTCACAGGGGGCACGGAGATGTGCAGCATGGGATGGTAACCGCCAGTTGCCATGCAATGGCGTAAATGATCATGGAGGTCTGCAGAGGATAGGGCTTCTCTCCCTCTCTCTCTGCAGTCCTGCCAGGTAAAGGACTTACCTCAGATTATGACTGAGTCTCCTGTCTGCTGCTGGATGTGCTGTCCTGGCTTCCCTGCTAAGTGGTGTACGTCTGTGGGTTTGACAGTCTCACTGTTTTTTTTGTCTCAGGCTCTGACTGTGTCTGCTGGCTGCCTTTGGAAATGCTGCCTAAGCTCACCTGCTGCTTCTGAAGTGAGTGGATGATGGCAGATGGGTCTTAAAGAGACAGTGTACCTGTTTTTTGGTAAGAGGTTATATGATTTTCTCCATCTATTTTGTGCAAATATGAGCTTGCCACACCTGTTAGTGGCACAGAAGGTTAGCAAAGGTAGGAGGGGGCAACGTGGGGCATGGTTTTTAAAAGAGTGCTCAAGGAAATTATGCAAATTAGGGTGTTTTGCGTTATTTTAGGAGCAGAAACCCTGAAGGCAAACACTTAAAAAAACATAAGACCCGCCAACGATCATCTTATCCTGACCATGACAACGTCACCTAACAGGTTGTCACATTCATTAAGCATGTGGTCAATACACTCTAAAGGAGTCGTTTCCACTTATCCTGTGAAGGGACAGGATCCAGAAAATTGACCAAGCACACATTCGTTTATGCCACATGACACATTCACATTCATTTATGCCAGCATGATAGAAAATGCCTCGCCCAGCACAGGGTGCCTTTTTGGCCTGCATGCAGTCTGCAGTGGCAGAGAAATGACATTGCACAGGTTGCCTTACAATGTGGTTGTGCAAAATTCTAAGCCCTATTAAGGCGGCTATAGCAGAAAGTATACTGCAAATATCCACTCAAGCAACACCCATAATGATAGAGCGTAAATCGCTCGTTGATGAAGGATGGCAGAGACATCATTAGAAGACCAGTTTAAAGTACAGGTTCTCTAAGCTTTATCCATATAAGATGACTGATGTATGTTTATGCACTGCACTTCCAGGGGTGGATGCTGCCCTCTAGCGTCTGGCGTATCAAGTGTCTTTGCCTTTTTACAACAGTTGCCTTCAGAGATCCTATGGATGAGAAAGTGGATTTGTTAACACCATATGCAGTCCAGTGCGTTTTTACTCTGCATCAAGAACGCATGGACAGTGTTTAACTTTGATTCCAATTACCTAGTTCACACCAGTGCAGCGCATTCTAGTGCAGTTGCCAAAGTAGAATGTTTCTGTATGGAACACATCTAGAAAGTGGCAAAACGCACTGAGAATGCATTAGAATGCATCAAAAACACTCATGCATAAACGCATCTGGAACGCAGAAATTGGGGTGATCTGGCCAACAGGCTTGTACAGAATCTATACAGTGACATTAGTTTTACCTGTCAATCAGCAATAGCGTTAGCTTCAATATATAATCTTTAGAAATGGCATTACATTCAACACTGGAAACTGCAAGATTTGGCACAGTTTATGGAAGAATTGAACCTGGCAACTGACTTTTGGTTTAGGTTTAGGTTAGACCTAGCACAAGCGCTGGCGCACTCAGTCACTGCTATGAGAGCATTGTGGTTAAGCCACTGGAGGGCAGGCGGAACTTCTACACAAGCCTTCAACATTTCCTATAATGGGAGGTTATTGTTTGACCAAACGCTGAACAACGCAATTAAGCGAATGACAGGAGGAAATGTCTGGGCTGAGGCCACAGACTAGTAAGAGGAACCCGCCATCTTTCACTCAAGCCTATTGAACTTCAGAAGGTGCAGGACAGGCTTCAGATTTAACAGGTCACAATGGAGGTGCCTCAAAGTTACTTTTTACATGAAATCAAGTCCAGAGCAAGTTGCTAAGCTGGCTGGAAAGTTTTTCTTTTGAAGGTGCGTCCAACCAGTCTCTTCCAGTTGAGGCCAGGAGGCCTGAGTGAAGTTGATGATTGTAGCCTCCTTTTGGAGGGTTTGGACAACAATCAAAGACCAGTGGTTCCACAAGACAGGTGGGAGTGCCAACTCGGATGTTTTACTAGATGCCATTCTTTTTTGCATATTCTGTAAGTGCAATACTTTTTATTAATAAAGACGTTTTACAGTTTTACACAATGGTAGTTTTCTCCTTTCTATTGGGTTAACTGCTGACTGGAAGAGATTCAGGAAAGACCAGAGAGGAGGAGAGTTGCCATCTGACGGTTACACAGAGAGACTGTGGCTGGGTTTTAAGCCTAAAAGAACTGATCTCCTTAAAAAAGAGATCTGAGCAGCTGGTAAGAGGCAGTTATTTTCCAGGGGGAAGGACTTTCCTATCCCATATCACTTTTTCCTATGGTGTTTTCCTGTTTGAAGTCACTATTATCTATGAAGGAGAGAAATCCCTTTAATATGACCATTCAGTGACCAGCAACAATACCAGTTCAGACAATTAATATCTTCATTTGCCTTTTTATGATTTTACCACGTAATTATTTGCATAATACATTTCGGATTGATTACTGTGATGTAAATTGATTTTCTCCAGGTATTAGAATCCTCCTATCGCTAGGGAGTTAATATGTCCCTTACAGGATAAGGTCATTGCATCATTTGCAGTGAATTAGTACCACGCATATGGTCTCATATAGCGCAGTTTTCTTTCCTTGACAGTTAGGTGGGAGTACAATGGAGAATTCTGTTCCAGTTGACCATTGAATCAATTTAATGTATGACCAACAGATCTCATAAGAGAAAATGTTTGCAAAATTAGGTATAAGTATTTATACTGCTACAAGGCCATCATGCCAGTGATGCCGAAAACATAGAATCATCTGGGGGCTTTTCCCCCCAGTTTTTCTAGTACCTAAGGCAGGAGCCTTCTGGCCTGTTTCAGTCTGAATGAATAGAATGTGTTCATACACACCAAGAGGTTGAAGATAGAGTCCATGCAGACAGTCACAGGGACAGTTCAGCAGGAGTACCAGTTGGTATCAATCGACCTGCTGACTCATACTTCCATGTACCAATCAATGTCGAGCACCAGAGGCGTGTGATATTTGCGGTGGCCAGATGTCACTTCTAGTTCAGGTGTCTGCCTTATACAGATTTGGCACAGGCCCAGGAATCTTTTTGAAGATTTTGTTGGCAGTAGTGGTAGCTTGGGCCAGGTGGCACATGAGGGCATTTCAATTTGCCTTCTTTAGTCTATGAGCTGGGCTGTCTATGGATCAGAAAATCTTTTGTGCCTATACAAATTCAGCAAGAACTGGCATTTCGGATTTCTGAAATCGCCCCTGAGTCTTTTGGAGCATACCTCTCAGCCCAGGAGATAGGATGATCCTGTCTCTGTTGCTGGGTAGTTCGCAATCTGAAGAAACAAGTGCAAGGTCATTGAAGCATGGTGGAGCACAAACTCCTCAAGTATCTTGAATGGAAGGAATAATTTTCTTGCATTGAAAGACTTTTAGGATCTTCAAGGGGGCCTGAGTAAGGTTAACAACAAGACAGTAGTAGCCTACATTTCCTGACAAGGGGACAACAAAAGTCTTTTCCTGTTACATCTTGCAAAGAAACTTTTCGTGGGGCAGAGAACCACTTACAGTCAGTTAAGGTTGGTCTTCTTGCCAGGGAAGCAAAATCAACTATTGGTTCGGTTAGGCAGAATATTTTTCAACAAGTGCCTCAAACCAATATTGGCCCTATGGGGCTTTCCAGCAGTAGCTCTCAGGGAGACTTCACTGAACACGCAGCTTCTGATATTTGCAACAGGATACCAATGCAAAGACTCCTTCATACTAAATAGGTTCACAGTGCCATGGAATTTTCTGTTTGATCTTTGTCTCTCTCCGATATCCTTGAATATAAAAGGTGCTTCTGAAAATTTGGACAGAACAGGTCCAAACCTGTTTCTGGTCAAATGAAATCTTTTATGGCAAGGTCAGTGACAGCACCCCAATCCAATGAGACTACTTTTAATAGCCTGGCTATGGAATAGGCTAGACTAGAGGTACAGGGATTCTCATCTGAGTTTGTTCAGACCTTGGTGACCAGAAGATCATCCATGAACTACATATCAGAGGATATGAAAAAAGTTTTGTTTTGTTTGCTCAACAAAAGCTTCTGTGTTCTCCTGTGTTCCCTGCTCCAATATCCTTGACATTTCACAGTCAGCGCTAGAGGTTGGTCTGGCATACAACTACATTTAAGGTACAGATCTCTACTTTATCTTTCACAGGCTACAGATGGGTGCAAAAGCCAGTGACCAGATGCTTCTTGCAGATGACAATCTATATATGACCTTGAGGGAAAACCTTGATCCCTCTGTGGGACTTAGGCTTGGATCTGAGAGCACCTTTGCTCCAATAGTTTCATTTCCATTAAAGTACCTCACCGTAAAACTAGTTCTTCTGATGGCAACTACTTCAGACAAAAGGATGTTGAAGATTGCAAGACTTTCTTGCAAGGGCCCTTTGGTGTCTTTTTTCTTTTCTTTTCTTTTTTACCAGAGATAGGAATACAATGTCGATCTCCAAGGTTTAATTTTAAAGTGGTATCCAGTTTCCAGCACAACTGGGAAGTAGTTTCTCTGAGTTTTCACACAAGAGTCACTGAGTGCACAGCAAGAAGACTTCAGTTCCTTACATATGGTCAAGTCACTAACAGTGTACTTGGTCAAAAGAGGAAAGTGGACAATCTTTTCGTTTAGCCATCAGCTCCTCAAGAGTCATCCACTCTTGGGTTACCAGGGTGATTAGATTGGCATGCAGGAAGTACGCCTTTCTGCTCTGAAACAATTGCAAGCTTATTTGACTAGAGGGGTGGCAGCCTTTGGGACAGTTATGCCAGGATTGCTTGGAAGATATAGGTAAGGGCTAGCTTGAAGGTCTTGTGCGGCCTTCATTCAACCTTACAAACTAAATGTGTGGTTAGCAAGTTTGGGACAAGAGAGATCAATTCTTTTTGGCTTTACCAGATTTTCTTTGATTGTCAATGTCTCTTTTAATTTGTTCTCTCCCACCCATTTTTTCAGCTAGGTATATCCCGTTGTGTGTTGAAGTGAGGTGGGCAAAGAAAACAGAAAATTGTTATCAAATACCGTAATTTTCCTTTCCTGGCCCATCCTCACGTCAGCACAGGAGTCCCTTACTAGTGGCCTGTCGCAGGCTAGGTTATCGAACACCGTTTGGAGAGGGGCTGTCTTTTATTTAGCTAGGAACAGGTGGTCATGTGGGGCTCCAGAGGAGGTGTTAACGCGTTGTGTGCTGATGTCAGGATGGGGCAGCTTCAGTGGGAGGAAAAAAAGGAAAAAAAATCCTTCCTGATCCCCTGGCAGTCGGATATTCCCTGGATCAACAATCCCTGGTGTTATTACCTATAAATGTTAATACCCAGTTATTTTTAATTTAGGAATGCATCCAGCTCTTTTTTAAAACAATCTACTGAGCTGGCCAGAACTATTGAGCTTCAAACTGCTGTTGGCTTTTTGGATATATTGCTCTGTATTTGTGGATGGATGTGGTTCATGAGCCAGCATGAGTATAATAAATGTTTGATTTAAACATTTACTACTTAGGCTACTTTCACACTAAGGCGCTTTACAGGCAATACAGGGCTAAAAATAGCGCCTATAAAGCGCCTCTCCTGTGTCTCCAGTGTGAAAGCCAGAGGGCTTTCACACTGGAGCAGTGCACTTGCAGGTCGGTCAAAAAAGTCCTGCAAGCCGTATCTTTGCAGCACTATAGGAGCGGTGTATTCACCACTCCTAAAGCGCCCCTTCCCACTGAAAACAATGGGGGGATGCTGCAGCGGCGCTTTGTGGGTGGTATTAACCCTTTTTCAGCCGCTAGTGGCCGAACAGCACCGGTAAAACGACAGTAAGCGGCACTAAATTTAGCGCCGCTCTACCGCCGACGACCACAACGCCCCAGTGTGAAAGTAGCCTAAAGTAGCTGAGACTTCACATCATAAGTACATATGCTTTTTTTTTTTTTTTTTTTTTTTTTAGACAAAGGACTTTTATGTTTCTATTTTATTGTTCTGAAGAGGTTAAAGAAAGAAATCAATTTCTCAATTGGATTTGCAGATAATTGTAGGGATGTTACATGTTAGGTTTTCGGAGGACCATCAATGCAACAGATGGTTTTATGGTTCCTATTAGCTCACTCAATCATATTAATGGCTCGTCTGATTGCTACTAATAATGGCAATTTATCAATCATCACTACAGTTTTACAGCCTATCCATACCACGTAATTTTAATATTTCACAGAGGGGGCAGACGACTGAGAATCAATGATATTCATATGTTAAGATGTTACGAAACCCAGTCAAACATGTATATATATGGTGGTGATCAAAGGTTACCGTGTAATTAACACAAATTTACATATTCTTGACTTCTAAACGGCTTTCATCTCCAAAGTCAGCTCAACCCCTTCTGCTTTGTGCCCAGGTGATCAAACATTTTTATACTTAAGCCCCAAGAGTCAGTGCATTTTTTTTGAGATTCCAGCTATCCATTTTCTATTATTTTGTGGCCTGCCTCCGAAAGGTTTTTTTTTTGGTAGAACCCTATTGAATTATCTGGTAACATCAAACAGTCACGTGTTCCCAGATTAGAGCTACAAACTCAGAGACTGAACTGCCCACAACATTGGCATTAGAAGGAAACCCACCAAGCACTGGTTCTAGTGGAGAGGCACCCCTCTACCTCCAGCGTTGGTGTCAGGGGGGAAAGAAATTCTACCCCTTCCCCAGCATAGGTAATGTACCTGGCTGAAGGATTTCTGTTCTGCACTGTTGCACTGCATTCTGACTGGTGACCCCAGTGCTGGTAAAAACTACATGACAATGCCAGCAGAGATAAGAAGCTAGAATGTATAAGTACCTGGCTCCAGGACACAGCTCAGGTATGCAGGACCAGGAAATATTACTGTAACTAGGGGATCTGGGAAGGTTGAGGGGTGGGGCACCACATACTCACATATCACTGACTGAAAATCTATGTCTGGGAATTCTCTTTATGGATGCCATAAGCAGCTAATTAGCCCTCACTGCTCACTTCTAGGCTGTCTAAAATGCATGTAAGTGTGGACCTCAGGCAGCAACAGCTCCAAATAGGTGTAGCAAGCTAACCACAGCTTGAACCTCTTTGGCAGAACTCTTTCCCATTTGTCATACTTTTTTTATCATAATGACGTGTAGCTAGAGTTGCCACCTTTCCAGATGGCGAACCTTGGCATTCCAGATGTTTTGGAACTACATTTCCCATGATGTTCAACTACACTGCAGAGTGCATGAGCATCATGGGAAATGTAGTTCCAAAACATCTGGGGTGCCAAGGTTCGCCATCACTGGACTAGAGGAATTGATGGACATGGATTATTCATGTAAACCAGTAACCAACTTGTGTTCAATGTGATACAAAGTATTAAAGTCAGAGGTTTCTCTAGTATGGGTTTTCTTTAGCAAACCAAAAAAAGTAAATAAAAATACTGAACAAAATAAGTACTGGTCCACAGCAGCCCTTACACTAACAGAAGAGGCTTTGAGTATATCCAGATTATACTCAATGTTAACCTATGTTAAAACCAACATATAACCTATGTAGATTATTGTTTCTTTTATTAACCACATGAGAAAGTGTTCTTACAAAGAAATTATTTCAGTAGAAGAAAACATTCAGTTCAGCATCAGAACATTATCACACATATACTTCTTTCCTGGAATAGTTTGAATACATTTTTATAAACACCAAAGATGTGTAAATGTAAGTATAACAGCCATGTGCACACTTATGGAGAAAATATAATAAACTAAAAGCAGGGATTGCTCTTTAAGCCTCCTTCTGAGCACACTGGGTGCATAAAAGAACTAATTAGGGCTCTGACATACCCTTAACTGTTCCACAAGGTTTTATACACCTTTTTATACTGTAAATATATATAAGAGGCACATGCAGTTCAATATCAGATGTGAGCGGCAAACCAGAATTCCAGATTGATATCAACAATTCCAGAAGTTTGTACTTTCATGCTGATCTATCTTGAATTTTTGAGGATCTCAATGAGCAAATGATAAAAAAAATCATAAACAGTGAAAACTGCATAACTAAAAAATAAATTTAAGTGCAGCGCAAATGATAGTAAGTAAATAAAGTCCATATATTAAAGGAGAAATCCCTTGTGGTAAAGCCAATCCTTCTATGTGAAAACAGCGATCCTCTCCACTCACATACATGTAGAATTCTTACCAGATAGGGTGGACCTCTTAAATTACAGGGGGTTATACGAGCATGGGTTCCATACAAACTGGATGGACATGACACGGCCCCTCAGGTTATCCTCAAAGGTTACCAACAGATACCTCTTCAGTGCAGCAGTGTAACAGGTGAGCTAGATGAGTCAGCTGCCCCAGAGTGTCTGTGATATGCTGCTTGCATCTAGCTCACCTGTTCCACTGCTGCACTGAAGAGGTATCTGTTGGTAACCATTGAGGATAACCTGAGGGGCTGTGTCATGTCCATCCAATTTGTATGGAACCCATGCTCGTATGACCTCCTGTAATTTAAGAGGTCCACCCTATCTGGTAAGCATTCTACATGTATGTGAGTGGAGAGGATCGCTGTTTTCACATAGAAGGATTGGCTTTACCACAAGGGATTTCTCCTTTAATATATGGACTTTATTTACTTACTATCATTTGCGCTGCACTTAAATTTGTTTTTTAGTTTGATTTATGGGCTTGGTGAAAACCTATAGTGTTCTGCTTGCACTTACCTTATATATAGTTTAGTTTGCGCTGACTGTAAGTTTTTTATTATAGTGAAAACTGCATGCCACAACAGTAGAATGGCCAATTAAGTTCTAAGCCAATCAAGACATTTCCCGTAAAAGTTCATCTTGGGCCTGCCTCCTCCCAAGCATCCTTTTTGGTCATGAGGTCACCCATCATAGTAATGGACAAAAATAGAGGCTGGGCCAATATGCAAATATACAGTAACATTTCAGATGTGCATATACATTCAGATGACTATTATTCTGACTCAAATGATTGTTTAGAAATATGGATCTCACTGAAGGTACCTCTATTTCTGCAGGTTTTCCTCATATGATCAGTTTCAATTTTCACACTTTGTGGATTTACTTTAGGTTAGCAGCATGTGGAAAAAAATAATATTTTTAAAATGCATGTAAAATGCACATATACATACAGCAGGAATAACTTAAAGCAGGACTTAACTGAATCTGAGCACTACAAACTGAAAAGACTATTTAATTACATTTTTAAATTCAAACCAAAACTCACCCATCCATCAATGTCTCCTTGCTTTATTTTTTGAGAAATCACTATGAAAACACCTCCCTAGCAGTTCTAGCGGCAGCCATCTTGAGTAAGGGCTAGAATCCATCTGCCCTTAGATTAGGTATGCAGGCAGGAGGGTACACTTAGCTGAGAAAGCCCTTCCTCCCGATGAAAGAAAAAAAGATATCCATGAAGTCTCCTGGGTTGTATCACATCATTTTGCCCTAAGCCAGAAACCAGGAAGCATTTGAAGCATTGAGAGAGAGAGAGAGAACTACGTTCCTCTTTAAAGATGATGTAAATTTGGCATTTCAATTACAAATTTAGAGATCTATACAAAGCAATTACAGCTACTTTGCATACTTTAGATTGTAATCACTAAAGGGTTCATGTTGACTGAACTTTCAGGGTTACGGTGTCCGCATCTAAGGACTCCAGTGTATTTTGTTCTCAGAAAATGGAGCACTGGCTATCTTATTATGGGAAAAGGGGAAGAGGATACTGGACAAGATAGTTTTGTTTGTAGATGAATGCTAGAAAAGAAGTGTGCATGTTTCCCTCAAATTCAGTGTAAGTGGATGGTAAGTCTAGTGACTCCTAATAGTGCAGGTGTTTTTTGGGCACTTTGGTGGTTGTATCTAAATGACCAAACCCAGGACACAATGACTTAAGAATCACTCACTTCTATAAAAAAGTAATTATAGATTGAGATGTTTATACTTCAGGCAAATGCTGTAAACAGCTGCCATCTACGGTTTGGTTTAATAGAACATGTAAATGTCTTATAAGTGATTTTGCCTTCTTTGAATATTTTTAGTTCAAAGTAATATATTGAGAGCTTTCCCCATACAGCTCCTCTCTGATTTCAATAGACGAACATCACCAACACATAATCTCTGTGCTATACCCCCCGGGAGTTATGGATGTTCTCACTGAAGACTTGAGAAGATAATTAAGTAAGGATTTGGTTACAATGGGCTGTATAGCTGAAATCCTCGTCAATTTTTTTTTAGTTAAAGATGTTAGTATTGTGTGCAATAGACCTGCATCAGAACTATGATTCATTTCTCTGCAACTGGAATTTTGCCTGAAAGACGGAGCATTTGAAACAAAAGAGACGTCACAATATCCAGAATCGTTATTCTTTCACTAGGTTTAAAATTTCAGACATTCCACCGTAGATTTCAGTTTATAAAAAGAACATTTAAATAATTACACAGCTAAAAAGTGAAGGTATTCAGATGTAAATGTATAAAAAAAAATTTAAAGAAAAACTCTTGCATGCAGTATTCCATGGTGGATGTCTGATTTGCCTACTGAAACTTATCAGATGGAGACAAAGCTGATATATTAAGAAAATGATACAGGATCAAGTATGTCTAGCAGCCCCTCAGATTAATGGAGGAAAAGAGAAGAATGCAATTTACCTATTACAGTCACAACACCACACTCCAAAACTTGCAGATCACTAAAACATCAACCTCATTACTTTTAATCCACTGACTTAGAATTCCCCTTTAATGGACAAACTCTCAATCTTTTTCCAGCAGATTACATGGCAGTCCTAGGCTCAATCAAAGTGCTTGAAAGAGTTTGAACTGGTCCAAACTGATATGGAGGCCACACAGGCTCTAGCAATCTGCACCAGATTCCATGATTATATCACATGACTTTCTTATGAAGACTAGCTGTTAATGCATGGATGCAAGGCAAAGATCAATAACCCTGGTGGTGGCTTAAAGACCTCCACAAGGCATGCAGACACCTATAGGACATGTCAATGATGTAAAGATCATCAATGCTGCAAGTGTATTACAAGTAAAGGATTGACACTCCTGAAAGTGTTGGTTTCCCAGCAGACATCAGGGGATGAATCGTCTTTGATGGAGTAGTGCAAGCAAAAAGATAAAGGGGGGGGGGTAAAAGAGAAGAATCTGAAACGTAGAGAAAGAGCACAAAAAGTGAGAAACAAAAGACTAAGCTTTTAGTTACTAAATCAAGCTTGGCTCTAAAATGTGTCCTCCTTCCCCTGTCGACCCCTCAGGGAAGTTGTTTGGAGCGGGGTGATCCTGGGGAGGCAAGGATCCTACGTGGGGAATTAGAACATGACTACAGAGGTGCAGAGGCTCTACCCCAGTAAGAATGACTGTATCCAGAGATGCAGTCACCAGAAAATCTATGGGTGATATCATATCAAGCGTGTGTCTGACACAGCTCATTTTCCAACCATAGAAGCAAGAATGTGGAGGTTCAGCCCTCGGTAATTATATGAAAGGGTGCGTATAAATGACACCCACAGATTTTCTCCCAGCAGTCTCCTGTCTTATAGATAGGCCAAAATACTTAAAAGAACAATATGATGTCATATAACAACATAAACTGATGTTAGCACCGGTGGGTGGTAAGTGGGGAGGGAAAGCATAGGTGAGGAATTGCACCCCAACTGGAGATGGGTAGACACCCATCACCTACCAGAGTAGGACATAGGTCGCCTCCGGGGAGGGACAGGAGAAGACAGTCTCACATTCCCCCACCACCAGCACCCCTCAGTGGCTATAGCAGCGAAGCTTAGAAAGCCTAAATAGCCTGAGTGATGATTAAGGAAGTGAAATGGACCATCATGGTTGTGATACTAGCAATACGTCCTTCCTCACTCAAAAATTTTACAGCCTAGCTGGGCAGCACAGATCAAGCTGGTAGCTAGGCCCAAAGGATGCAGGAGTCACGTGGATGAGACTACCAAGCAAGGTGGACAAAACAAAAATGGTAGGAAAAACACTTAAAAAGGCAGCTGAGGCAGAGTCTGTGTGGGATGGAGAAGTTGTAGGATGACCACAGCAGGTCATGGAAAATTATTCCCAACATCCTGACTGAGGCAGGGATGGATATTTAATGGCAAATGTCTGCAGAGGACATTTCTCAAGACTGGATCTTTTTTGTCAACAACAATCGTCTGACAGGGCCTCTAAAGATCAAGGTAAGTGTCAATGTGAACAACTGAAACTTAGAAATGAAAAGTTGTTACCAGAAGCCTTCACATGTTCAGTAGGCAAAGTAGGCACTAGATGCTCACAGTTCCCTGTACAGGGGATCCAGTCGTGTTCTCTGCTGGGTGTTACATTGTGCTGAGGATGAGCGAATTCTCTGAGGTTGTAAAGGGGATGTCTGTGACAACTTCAAGGTGGTCCAGTCCGAGACCGAGATATCAGGGATCTCCAGCATGGTAAAGAGATCTGGCAGTTGAGTGGAGTTTGGAGTGTGATTGATTGATTGCCCTTGCAGAAGATCAGGTGGAACAGATAGCCCCAATGGTATGTTGCACCCACCTCCTGTATCTTATCCAGCTGCAGTTTTAGATAGCGGTGCATCTGCAGTGTCCTTCTGATAAGCCCAGGAGAATTTCAAGGGGGAGCCATCAAGTCCACAGGTCCCAGGTCCCATGCTCTACAGAGAATTTCCTCTTTAATACTGTAAAAATGTACCTAGGTACACAGGGCATCCTGTAGCCATGAGTTGTGGAGTTGGCCCCTTGAATCCTATGCACCCTATCCAGCTGAAATTCTGTGTCAGGGTCTCTGTTTAAACTATATTCAAGATGGTGGTCACAGTGGAGCGGAAGTCACAGGCATTTGTGACCTCTGGTAAACCACGCAATTCCAAGTTGTTTCTCCTGCTCCTATTATCCTGGTGCAGACTCAGGGCGTAGAGGTGCTGTCTGTGTGAGGTTACTATAGCTTCTAAATGAGCCAAGCATTGCTCAAAGGAAGTAAGGCCAGTCTCTAAGGAGTTTACCCACATGGTCAGGGAGTGAAGTGCATCTTTAATTACACGGTACTCATCCTGTATAACCTGTTGCATTGTCTGAGGTAAAAGTTCCATGTCCCTTTTAGTAAGAGTAGATAAAAAAGCTCTAGACCCGGGGTCCACTTGTAAGGTTGGGGGGCAAGCTGCTGCTGACTGGGAAACTCTAGTCCCTGGTCTGTGTGCATAGGTTCTGGTCTGAAGGCCATGTCTTTTGTAATTAGATCCTGGGGATACTCACCTGAGAGTGGAGGAAGGGAGCTGTAAGCAGTCAGGAGTAGATCTCAGCGGAGCCATGTTTCTTGGGTACCATGTTGGCTTCTTGCTCTTCGGGAGGTAGAGGCAACACGGTGACTGAAATAATCAGCTATCAAGGAGCTGTGGGTGGGTTTTTTAGTCTCCAGAGGCTTCTTAACACCCTTGGGCATGTTCTGGTGTAGTGGGTGACAAGGAAAGTCCAGAGTGCACAGTGGGTCAGAGTGGAGCTCCAGCACGATTCGACTTTACTCCGCCACACCACGCAACTACTAGTTCTGACTGTTCAAAAGTTGTGTAATTTAAAGAACCAAAAAAAGGACATAATAGTAGAAACAGGGGGGGGGGGGGGTTTGCAACAGCATGCTGCACATCTGCAGGAATCTTGTATGTTCTTGGTTATTACATACTAAATGTCTATTTGTAATTCTTCAGAGAATATTTTGCAGAACACATCCAAGTATACATCATAACTGTTGTCAATACAGCACATGCTTGGGACAGAGTAAAATTATTAAGCAGAGAAACAGACTGGAAATAATTTGTGCATATATTACAAGAGTTTCAGGTTTACATCAGCCCTTCCTCAGGTAAAATACATCTCACAATAGTTACAAAGTATCTATCTGAAATATATTGGGATCTTGAAGTGACATCATTACTAGTGTTAACCATTTGATTACTATTCATTCATAAATCACCATATCAATAAAGAGTACCTTCATAACAATTTAGAGGAACAAGACCAATAGAAAAATATAGCTGCTGGATTAATTGAAGTCTTCAGTAAAACATTGAAGTGCTGCAACCTTTCTCTGCAGAAAGTTGAAGTGCTGTAAAATTTCCCCCTTTACATCAGTTTACTTTCACTTTATACTGAGATATGGATGTTATGGTGCACTATTCTCCTCTGGCCAGCAGGGGAGGAGCTAAAGCAAAACCAGCCCATAGACTTCTATGCAGAGCACTGAGAATCCTGGGAGTTACAGTTTGGGATGGCAGCCATATAATGGGACCCATAGACTCTTTGGACTACAGATCCCAAAGGACAGTAGGAGGACTGGAGAGAGAATTTTCGTTAAACTGTCAGGGGAAAGTTCTTCCTCTTGGCGCAGAGGAGAGAGAGAAGAGCAGCTCTGAGTATTCATCTGCCAGTGGGGTAGGAAGCCTAAGACTGAGGACACCTTGGGGCAGCACAGCTCCGTCCACCATCACAGATCTTGCACCGTTGATCACCAGAGGGTTTCAGGGAGAGACTGAAGGGGGGGGGGGTTCTACAGCGAGCGTCCACAGCAGCATCCTGGAAACTAGTGGGAGGGCTATCCGCTCATTATTGACAGTGACACTGATAGCAGAGATTGAGCCACTGAGAGCAGTACACAAAGTGCACGCAACCCATACGGCATCTATACCAGCCTTATACAGCACTTCTACCAATCCTATACTGCACCCGCACCAACACAATTCTGCAGTTATACTAAACTGTCACTGAATTTGACCCACATCTACACTGCACTAGTACCACACCTATATCGCACCTTGACTGCATCTTTACCACAACTATACTGCATGACGATTTACTAAAACTTTTTTAACAGGGCCTCAATGATAGCCATTAGAAGTGCAACACAAAGGACTGCCCCTGCAACAAAACCATCCTGCAAATCCCTTTTGATCCCTTCTCCCTCTTTCTTTCATTTTTACAGACAGTGCACATTCAGTCAGTCACGGTCTAGCATAGTCGCTATTGATGTATGTTGACAGTATAGTCACCTGTATTCGATAAATCAGGATTTATCACTGCCCACTGCTGCACCCTAGGTGACCTTGATACTGTTTATGCTGATCTAGACATCAAGGGGGGATGAAACTGGTACACACAGAATCTGTTGCAGCTGTGCATAGTAACCAATCAGCTCCTAACTTTGGCTTGTTCAATTAAGCTTTTACAATAAAACCTAGAACCTGATTTGTTAATATGCACAGCTGCACCAGATGCTGTGTGCACCAATTTTAGTAAATCTCCCCCAAGTTTCAGCGTATGCCCTGTATTGAAGTGGTTAAGTTTGCCTTTACTGTTTCAGTGCCTGTTATTATTAATGGTTGCCAGATATTACTTTCAGTGATTTTCTGTGGCATTGCATGCTTTGTACACTTAACCTAGTATGTCAGAGGGGCTGAAGTTCCTATAGAGGTCGTGGTACAGAACTGAAGACCCATCCTAACAACTTACAGACCGAAAGATTTGCCTGCTTAATGACCAGACCATTTTTTTGCGATACGGCACTGCGTCACTTTAACTGACAATTGCACGGTCGTGCAACGCTGTACCCAAACAAAATTGATGTGCTTTTTTCCCCACAAATAGAACTTTCTTTTGGTGGTATTTTATCACCTCTGCGGTTTTTATTTTTTGAGCTTTAATAAATATCCTCAAAAATGTTTTTAAAAAAACAAATTTCATCAGTTTAGGCCAATATATATTCTTTTACATATTTTTGTTAAAAAAAAAAAAAAAAAAAATTGCAATAAGCGTATATTGATTGGTTCGTGCAAAAGTTATAGCGTCTACAAACTATGGGAAAGATTTATGGCATATTATTTTTTTTTTTACTAGTAATGGCTGTGATCTGCGATTTTTAGTGATACTGTGACATTGTGGTGGACAGATCGGACACTTTTGACACATTTTTGGGACCACTGACATTTATACAGTGATCAGTGCTATAAAAATGCCCTGATTACTGTGTAAATGTCACTGGCGTGGAAGGGGTTAACATTAGTGGGTGATCAAGGGGTTACCTGTGTTCCCTAGTGAGTGTTTCTTACTGTATGGGGATGGGACTGACTGAGGGAGGAGACATATTGCTGTTCCTACTTAGTAGGAACAAACAATATGTCTCCTCTCCCCGTTCTAGCTCTCGTTCCAGCGCGGGTGGCCAGAGGCAACGTGGGAACGTGCCACTTTGCTGATGCATATCGGCATGAGCAAGTGGTTAATTGGCTCCCACATGGATAACACTCAGATATATACACTATATTACCAAAAGTATTGGAACGCCTGCCTTTACATGCACATGAACTTTAATGACATCCCAGTCTTAGTTTGTAGAGTTCAATATTGAGTTTGCCCACCCTTTGCAGCTATAACAGCTTCAAATCTTCTGAGACATCTGTCTACAATGTTTAAGAATGTTTGACCATTCTTCAAGAAGAGCATTTGTGAGGTCAGGCACTGATGTGGACAAGAAGGCCTGGTTCGCAGTCTCCGCTCTAATTCATCCCAAAGGTGTTCTATCAGGTTGAGGCCAGGACTCTGTGCAGGCCAGCCAAGTTTCTCCACCCCAAACTCACTCATCTGTGACTTTATGGATCTTGCTTTGTGCACTGGTCCAAATTATTTGGTGGAGGAGGAATTATGATGTGGGGTTGTTATTCAGGGGTTGGGCTTGGCCCCTTAGTTCCAGTGAAGGGAACTCTTAGGCCGCCAGCATACCAAGTCATTTTGGACAATTTCATGCTCCCAACTTTGGTGGAACAGTTTGGGAATGGCCCCTTCCTGTTCCAACATGACTGCACACCAGTGCACAAAGTAAGGTCCATAAAGACGTGGATGAGTGAGTGACCAAATGTTGACCTTCAGGAATGTCATTTCTGCTAAATGGAAAAATCAGAGGTAAACTTGCTGGCTGACTCTACCCCAAAGTCAGCCCCCCCAAACCTCATGATCCCACAACCAAATTCAAGCATTTAATACACATCTGATCACTTGACCATCATTGACAAGTAGAAGAATCCCAGGACTGCAGGGTAAAGTTAAGCATTTTCAATGCAACATTTACTTGAAACTAGAGGTCTGCTTTTAAAAAAAATCAAAGCACAATGATAAAAGGCAGTAAGCCATATCAAGCAATCTGTTATCATTGTGTATCCCAAATGGATAAAACACAAATTCTCATTTTTTCTGTGGGTACTGCATATGGCTAGTATTAAAGCAGCCATGATATAAATAGTAAAGCTGGAATAAGAGGTTAGTAGACATATAGTAAGTCAGAATAACAAGTTTGTGCTATCTGAGAAATATAGCAGAAAGTATATGTAAACTGGATATGTCGATACAGTGAAGCCACCTTTGTACCAAATATAACAAAAACTGCCAGTGTTGCCTGGCTGTCAGAAATCAGTTTTGGTTGTCGTTAACGTCTATAGAGGGGAGTTTAGAGGCAGAGAAAAAAAAAAGCTCAAACACCCGCAAAAGCAGCATTTTTGAGCTCAAGTGTGCATGAGGCCTAAGCCTAATTGTAATACCGCGTACACACGACCGGAATTTTCATCGGAAAAGCCTTGGATGTTTTTTCCGACGGAATTCCGCTCAAACTCGTCTTGCATACACACGGTCACACCAAATTCCAACCGTGGAATACGTTTATTTTCTGGGGAAAGGTGCACGCTTGGACATCAGTGATTTTACATCTGTAAAAGCCTTTGAACTGCCTTCATTATCACCGTTACATAGAGACTTACAACCGTGTTTCTGGCCACATGCTGTGACACAGTATCTGCCTTTTTATATATGTTTTTTGTATTTAAATGATCATGCGTTTGACTGCTAGACTTTTATACTACTGTATTCATGCCATTTTCTTTTTAAACAGCTGCTTATTACTTTTTAATATTTTGAGTATTATATTTTAAAGTGTTATTGATTTTCTTCAGTTTTAAGTACTGCGCATTGAACTGTGGGATTGATCTGGCGCTGAGTGGGTGTGTTGCAGGCCTTATTGTACACCCTTTCCTCCACAGATACAGGGATATGAGAAATTTGTGGGAGGTTAAAAACCCCTTATATCGAAATAAACCAGCTTGGAAGGCATCGCTGGAGAAACTGCTGCAATTTGTGAAGATGCAGGTCCACGACGCAGACATCGAGTTTGTGGATAAGAAAATTGGTAGCTTGAGAAGAACGTATAAGAAGGAGCTTAATAAGGTCCAGGCTTCCATGAAATCAGGAGCAGCAGCAAAGGATGTGTATGTACCCAGTCTGTGGTACTACAACAGGATGCAGTTTCTGGAAGACCAGATTGAAGCCAGGGAATCACTTTCTACACTTCCATCCAACCTTCCCTCAACCCTTCCCTAAACCCAGCTGAGGCTTCCGAGGACCAACCTGGGCCTTCCATCCTGGAAGAAGTTGAGGAGCTCAGCTGGAGCCAGGTATAGTATTTTTGAACATATTTATTGTCCGAAAATTAGTGTTGTTAGCTAGAAGTTATTATTGATAACAAATGAATGATTGAACAAAAAGTGTTTTGCATATCAATAGACAGTAGGGGCCAAAAATGATTGCTGTGCTCAGAATGATAGTCTTTTCTATTTATTAACATTCAGTTTGAAACAGTCATGAGCTGAGAATTGTGTGTGATCGATGAACCAAAAACTAAAACTATGTGCCTTTTTCATACACAGGAAGACCTCAGCCAGGACGAGGCTCTGGAATGTGGCAGACAGGAGGAGGCGGGGGTAAGTGTCAGTCAGGAGAAGGCGGGGTAGGTGTCAGCTTGGAGGTGGCCAGGCCCAGTAGCCTCACCCAATCCCAGGTGCCTCCCCTCCGCCTTACAACAAAAAGGGCCAGGAAGGGGAGTAACGTGGAGAAGACAGCACTGGGCCTCATTAAGGATGCTAATGCAGCCCTGAAAACACCCCCCGATGCTGAAGAGGCCTATGACTGCTATGTAGCTGCAAATTTTCAGCAAATGGAGGAGGGCCAAAGCCTCATGTGTGAGAAGATTATTTTTCAGGCCCTTCAGAAGGGGTTAAGGGGCCAAACTAGTGATAACATTTACTGATGTACATTCGCCCATCCTCCTCCCCATGCCACAAGTCCACCTCCAGAGCCACAGCCTCCAAGGAAGGCTGCAGGGAAGGCTGCAGGGAAGCGTGGAGGAAAGGCTGCAAGGAAGACATGAAAGTGATGGCCTGGGTTCAGTCTTGTCTGACAGAAGACGCAGGCTGTGGTAGTACCACAGCCTGGGGACATATGTTATCTGCTGCTGTTCCTGATCTCTGGGAGTCCTGGACCAGATTGTGCTCCCTATAATATGGACTTCTCAGACTAATTTTTATTTACAAAGAGTTGATGTGTGCCCTGGGGTACAAAGGCTTCGCAAATCCAAGCAATTTCTCCAGAATTGCTTTCCTCTTTATTTTGTTAGGAGCCAGAATAAATGGAGATTTTTTATATGAAAATACTTGCCTATGTGTTTTTATCCAAAAAGGAGAGATTGTTTGTGAGTAGGCAGGTACAGTTCAAAAATACAATGTCAAATTAACAAGGGACAACAACCAACCTCCTTGAGCTTTAAAAATACAAGATAATAATGTTGTTGTGAAAACTTGACACACACACAATAAAAAAATAATAAAAAAACAGGAGATCTTGATTAAAAAAAAAGAAAAAAAAGAAATATGACTATAAAAAATAATTCTAAACATTATTATGGAGATCTGGAGATTTAAAAACAAAAAAGATTATTCAGGAGATCATGAGAAATAATAAAGAAATAATTTTGTCAGAACTCTGTGTGAATATCAGCAGCAAAACAAATTAATTCTTCTAGCATTATAAAGAACAAAAGAATGCGCTGCATTAAAAGATCCAAAAATTTACAGCGTGACGAATGTGCTATCCCCATTACAAATGCCAGTTTTACCAGACCGAGTGCTTCTGTCTTGTATTTGATTCTGAGCATGCGTGATGTTTTGTGCGTCCGAATTGCATACAGACAAATGCATTTTCGGATAGGAACTTTTTCTGACTGAAAAATAGAGAACCTGCTCTCAATCTTTTGCTGGCTGGAATTCCACCAGCAAAAGTCCGATGGAGCATACACACGGTCGCAATTTCCAACCAAAAGCTCTCATCAGACTTTTCCGCTCGTGTGTACGGGGCATTAAGCCGATCGGATTTTCAGACGGGAAATATGTAAAAATCCGACCATTCGTATGCTCCATCGGACAATTGTCTGATTTTCCGCGGACAAATGTTGGATGGCAGGCTTTAAAATTTAAAGTACAAACACGCATACTCGGAAGCAAGGACAAGCCGGAAATGGTCGGTCTTGTAAACTAGCGCTCATAATGGAGAATTAACATTCGTGATGTGGCAAATTATGAAATCTCGAAATGCAGCGCACATGCTCTTCTTCTTTATTTAACTACTTGCCGATCAGCAGCCGCAGTTGTACTTATGTAACGTCACTTCGCCCTGTGGCCACTAGTGGCGCGTGCGCGTCCCCTGCTCACCCACGGAGACAATGCGGTCACGATCACTGCCGGGCTCCCGCTATCGCTCGTGGCACACGGAGAACTGGGATGTATGTGTGTAAACACACAGTTTCCGATTCTCTGAGGGGAGAAGTGACTCTGTATGAACAGCGATCTGTCACCTCCCCTACACAGTCCCCTCCCCCCTTTAGTTAGAACACACACTAGGGAACACAATTAAACCCTTGATCGCCCCCTAGTGTTAACCCCTTCCCTGCCAGTGTCATTTTTACAGTAATCAATGCATTTTTATAGCACTGATCGCTGTATAAATGCCAATGGTCCCAAAAATGTGTCAAACTTGTCCGCCAAAATATCTCAGTCCTAATAAAAATGGCAGATCTCTGCCATTACTAGTAAAAAAAAAATAATAATAAAAATGCCATAAAACTATCCCCTATTTTGTAGACGCTATAACTTTTGCGCAAACCAATCAATATACGCTGATTGTATTTTTTTTTAGGAAAAATATGTAGAAGAATACATATCGGCCTAAGCTGAGGAAAAAAATTGTTTTTCATATATTTTTGTGGGATATTTATTATAGCAAAAAGTAAAAAATATTGATTTTTTTTTAAATTTTCGCTCTTTTTTTGTTTATAGTGCAAAAAATAAAAACCGCAGAGGTGATCAAATGCCACAAAAAGAAAGCTCTATTTGTGGGAAAAAAAGGATGTCAATTTTGTTTGGGTGCAACGTCGCACGACCGTGCAATTGTCAGTTAAAGCGAAGCAGTGACGAATCTCAAAAAGTGCTCTGGTCAGGAAGGGGGTAAAATCTTCCGGGGCTGAAGCGGTTAAGAATGCTTTAAGAAATAGCAATGTTATTAGTTTATTTTTATCAATTAACAAAATAGAAAGTAAATGAACAGAAGAGAGATTCAAACCAATATTTGGTGTGACCACCTTTTGCCTTCAAAACAGCATCAATTCTTCTAGGTACACTTGCATACAGTTTCTGAAGGAACTCTGCAGTTAGGTTGTTCCAAATAGGGATGAGCTTGATGTTCGGGTCGAACATATATTCGAGTCGAACATTGGGTGTTCGCCAAAGAGCGAACATTATGGGGAGTTCGCGGCAAATTTGAGCACCGCGGAACGCCCCATAATGCACTGCGAGTTCGCAGTGCATTGCTGTATGATGATTGGCCAAAGCATGCACCTGACCTGCATTCTTTGGCCAATCATAGCACCCTCTGCTAAGAGAGCCATAATTGGCCAAAGGCACCCTGACTTTGGCCAATCATGGCTCAGGGGGACTAAGTCCACGCCCCACACTATATAAGCCTGCTTACAGGCGGCCGTGTGTAGTGTGAACAGAGAGATAGCTTGATTTAGATTAAGCAGGCAGGTTGTTCAGTTAGTGGCAGTGTATTTAATATATATATATATATATATATATATATATATATATATATATATATATATATATATATATATACACAGTCAGTCTAGTGTGTATATATATATATATATATATATATATATATATATATATATATATACACATACTCTGTATCCAGTGTAACCTATATCTACAGTGCATTCTGTGCTGTACTGTTTCTAATACACTTCAGGTGGTGTAAACAGTATCTAATACAGTGTGTACAGTGTCTACTACACCTCTGTTGGTATACACAGTATAAAATACAGTGCAGCCACTGTACAGTTTCTAAAACAGGGCAGGCGGTGTACACAGTATCTAATACAGTGTGTACAGTTTCTACTACACTTCTGGTGGTGTACACAGTACACAATACAGTGCAGCCGTAGTACAGTTGCCAATACAGTGCAGGCAGTGTACACAGTATCTAATTCAGTGTGTACAGTTTCTACTACACTTCTGTTGGTGTACATAGTACACAATACAGTGCAGCTGTAATACAGTTGCTAATACAGTGCAGGCGCTGTACACATTATCTAATACAGTGTGTACAGTTTCTACTACACTTCTGGTGGTGTACACAGTACACAATACATTGTAGCCGTAGTACAGTTGCTAATACAGTGCAGGCGGTGTAAACAGTATCTAATACAATGTGTGCAGTTTCTACTAAACTTCTGGTGGTGTACACAGTACACAATACAATGCAGCCATAGTGCAGTTGCTAATACAGTGCAGGCGGTGTACACAGTATCTAATACAGTGTGTACAGTTTCTACTACACTTCTGTTGGTGTACACAGTGCACAATACAGTGCAGCCATAGTACAGTTGCTAATACAGTGCAGGTGGTGTACACAGTATCTAATACAATGTAGTGTGGTGTTGTAAAACAAAATATACATCATGTCCGGAGGCCACCAAGGAGAGGTAGACGCTCACAAGCCACTAAAAGAGGGCAAGCAGCCTCTGTGTTTACAGTCAACAGTGCTGGTCGTGGACATGGTGCATCCTCTGCAGTTGGCCGTGGGGCACGCTTTCCTTTTTTTCTGCTGCTGGCCATGTTATTGAGCCAGAACATGCAGAAGAGTTGGTGGAGTGGATAACAAAGCCGTCCTCATTCTCCTCATAGCCTCCTGTCACCCAGGCTCAGAGTAGTTTGCCTTCCAACGCAGCTGCCAAAGCGGCCTATTCCACCGGCTCCTTGTCCACAGTCACTCCTTTCTCTTGCCCCACCATCATGCACGGAGGAGTCCCCAGAATTATTCAACCACAGTGCTGGGTACATGCTGCTGGAGGATGCGCAGTGATTTGAAGGCTCCGATGTGGGTTCCCAGGTTGAGGAAGAGATTAACGTAAGCCTAGAGAGAGGGGGTGCCCAAGAAGGACAAGAAACTGTCAGTCATGTTCCCTCAGCTGCAGCATACTGCCAAGTTTGCTCCAGTGACAAGGAGGGAGGGGATGATGAGGTCACTGACTGTACTTGGGTGCCTGAGAGAAGAGAGGAGGAGAAGGAGGAGGCACAATTTTAACGAGGCAGGATGTCCTCTAGGGGGCAGCTTAAGGGCAGCAACCATATTGCATCACACCACAGAGCTCCGCAGGTGCAGGGCGCTGCTGACTCCCCCGCTGACTTTTAAAAGTTCCTTGGTGTGGGCTTTTTTCGACACGTGTGCAGCAGATGGCATCGTTGCTGTTTGCAACCTATGTCTGAAGCGGATCAATCATGGCCAGAACAGCAGCCGCTTGGGCATCACATGCTTGACCAGACATATGACGACCTGCCATGCAGTCCATTGTCAATAGCACTTGAAAGACACACATCAAAGAAAAAGACAACTTCTCCTTGCTTCTCATCTGGGATCTCCAGCCCTACTATACCTTCAGTCCTCTCAAAAACCTGCACTAAGAGGAATGAAGGTATAGCAATGGGTGTCCCATGTACTTGCAGCTAATCTGCTAGCAGAACACCACCATCTGATTTTAGCAGGCAAATTTCCCTACCCCAGTTGCTGAACCGTAAAAAGAAATTTGGTCCCAGCCATCCACATGCTCAGCGTATAAATACTAGCTTGGCCAAATTGCTAGCACTGCAACTGCTGCCTTTTCAGCTGGTAGACTCTGCCCCCTTTTGTGAATTTGTGAAATGTGCTGTACCTCAGTGGCAAGTAACAAAACGCCATTTCTTTTCACGGAGGGCCATTCCGGCTATCTACAGGCATGTGGAAGGCAATATTTTGGTCTTGTTGGACAGGGTGGTCAGCAGTAAGGTGCATATTACTGCTGACTCATGGTCCAGCAGACTTGGGCAGGGACGTTACCTTTCCTTGACAGCGCACTGGGTAACTCTGCTGGCAGCTGGAAGGGATGCAGCACAGGGTTCAGTGTTGTTGGAGCTTGTTCCGACACCACGCCTCCAAAATGCTAGTGGTAATTCTGCCACAGCTCTCTCCTCCATCCCCTCCTCTTCTTCTTCCTCTATGGCCTCTTTTGCAGATTTGTCCTCTGATCCAGCGGTGGTCCGTAAGTGTTCAAGGGGCTACGCAAGCAGTCAGGATAAAAGATGCGGTGCTTGAGTTGGTCCGCCTAGGGGACAGGAGCCAGCTTCAGCCAGGAATGGTTGTATGCAACAATGGCACCAACATTCTCTCCGCCCTCCGACAGGGACACTTGACCCATGTTCCATGTTTGGCACAGGTGCTGAATTTGGTGGTGCAGCGTTCTTGAGCAGGTACCCAGGCTTACAGGATCTCCTGAGGCAGGCCAGAAAAGTCTGTGGTCATTTCCGCCGGTCATACAATGCCAGTGCTCGGCTGGCTGACATTCAAAGGGAATGCAACCTGCCCACCAGGTGGAACTCAACATTGGCAATGCTGCAGCAGCTGCACACACAGCAGAGGGCCATCAATGAGTACCTGTGCGAGTATGGCACCAGGACAGGGTCAGGGGAGCTTGGCTTCTTTTCTCCATGCCAGTGGTTACTGATCAAGGGTGCATGCACTGTCCTGTCACCATTTGAGGAGGCCACAAGGATGGTGAGCAGTGACAATGCATGCATCAGTGACACTGTCCCTCTAGTCTTTCTGTTGGAGCACACGCTTTGTGGAATCATGGAGAGGGCACTTGAGGCAGAACAGCGGGAGGAAGAGGAGGACTTCCTTTCTCTCAAGGCACCCTTTATCCAGATAGCAATCCTGCGGGCCCGTCAAACACACAGGAAGAAGAGGAGGAGGAGGAGGATTGTGTCAGCATGGATGTAGAGGATAACACTCAACAGCAGTTTTCAAGGGATGGTTTTCAGTCCCCAGAAACCTAAGGAGTTGTACTTGGCTGGGAGGAGGTAGTTACGGATAATGTGATCCTTCGTGACCCAGAGGACTCAGAATCGAATGCCTCTGCAAACTTACGCTGCATGGCCTCCCTGATTCTGCAAAGCCTGCGAAAGGACCCTAGGATTCGTGGTATCAAGGAGAGGGATCATTACTGGCTGGCAACCCTTCTTGATCTACATTACAAGGGTAAGGTTGAAGAACTCATTCTGCCTTCGCAGAGGGAGCAGAGGATGAAACATCTTCAGGAGGCCTTGAGTAAAAGGTTTGTGCAAGACATTTCCAGACCCTGGGAGGTTGCAATTTACAGGTGCTGGACAACATGTTGCTGAAGCTTCGTTTAGTCAAAGGAAGAGCGGTGGAGAAGGTGGCCGGCTGACCGATACCTTTAAACAATTTTCAGTCCTCAGCGCCAAGGCCTGATCGGTTCAAGCAACCATCACCAGCGTCTGCATTACATGGTGCAGGAATATCTAGGGGCAAGAGAAGACTTGGAGACCTTTCCAACAGAGCATCCACTGAGTTACTGGGTCTTGAGGATGGACCACTGGCCAGAACTAGCTCAATATGCAATTGAGCTACTGGCCTGTCCTGCCCGTGCTTTCTGAACGCACATTCAGTGCTGCTGGAAGGTTTGTAATGGATCAAAGAGTGCACCTGTCCACAGACTCCATTGATAGGCTCACTGTCAGGGCTGGGCTCAGCCCTTCCTTCTCAAAGCTGGCCGCTCAGCTGTCAGCTAATTGCCAGCTCCTTTCTCTCCACAGTGACTCACCTGGTGATGATATCCTGCTTGTCAGTTCTGCCTACTTAAGCCATCCAGCCCAGATGATCTCTGCCATTCGCCTTGGTCACATCTTTAGAGACATTCTCTTGTGTTCCTGTTAAAGACTTGCTTGGCTGTAATTCCTTTTGGCTCCATATCCTGCTTGCTGTTCTATTACGCTCATCTCTGGCTCCCTGATGTTTACTCTGTTTACCTTTTTATTATTATTATTAAACAAGTGTGATTTAACTGTACTTCTGTCTCAGTCTGATTCATGGTTTCTGACAGTAGGCGAAGGCCATGAATTCAGAAGATGCAGTCAATCCACTTGTTGGTAATATTTCCAGATTGGATGAGCAGGATCACTGCTTGGGTCAGTTTGCCATGGTGTTACAAACGTTCCTGAGTCACACGGCTCACCTGGAATCCCCGTCGTGTCTGAGTTAACCCTTTGTCAGTCTTGGAGGATAGGGCCATGAATAAGTATGCTGAAGATGCGTTTTCTTGAGGTTGCATCCGCAAATCCTAGTCTCCTGCTGGTGCTGGTTTCTTCTTTGTGAAGAAAAAGAGTGGTGAACTGAGACCTTGTATTGATTATAGGGGTCTCAATCGTTTCACGATTAAGAATGCCTATCTGGTTCCGTTGATTACGGAGTTATTTGACCGCCTCAAGGGAGCAACGGTTTTCACAAACCTAGAGTTGAGAGGGGCATACAATCTCGTGAGGATTAAGGGGGCGACGAGTGTAAAACTGAGTTTAATACCAGAACAGGCCATTATGAGTACCTTGTAATGCCTTTTGGCCTTTGTAACGCCCCAGCAGTTTTCCAGGAATTTATTAATGATGTCCGAGATATGTTGCAGTTATGTGTGGTGGTTTAGCTCGACGATATCCTCATATTTTACAAGTGGAGAGCCACCACACAGATGTCTGTTGTGTGCTTTAGAAACTAAGAGAGAACAATCTCTATTGTAAATTGTGCGAATTCCATCGTGAACAGGTTAAATTCCTGGGTTATGTCATTTCCACTGCTGGTTTTTCGATGGACCCAGAGAAACTTTCAGCAGTCCTACAGTGGCCCCAACTCGTGGGTTTATTTCCTCTGCAGCACTTTCTTGGCTTTGCCAACTGTTATTGGAAGTTTATTTGTACCTTCTCATCTCTGGTCAAGCCCCTGACTGGCATGACCAGAAAGGAAGGTAACCCATAGAGTTGGTCTCCGGAATCCATTAAGGCCTTTGAGAGTCTCAAGGCTCCCTTTGTTTCTGCTCCTGTGTTGGCACATCCTGATCCTACATTACTTTTTATCCTTAAGGTTGGTGCTTCTGAGGCTGGAGTTGGCGCCCTTCTGTCTCAATGTCCTACCTCAGAGCGCTATGCATCCTTGTGGCTAATTTTCCAAAAAATTGTCACCTGCGGAGTGTAATTACGAGATTGGTGACAGAGAGCTGTTTGCCATCATTTTAGCCGTGAAAGAATGGAGACATCTCCTCGAAGGTACCACTGTGCCGGTTCTCATTCTTACTAACCATAAGAATCTCACATTCTTGACTGAGGCTAAACGCCTCTCTCCCAGAAGGTGCGATGGGCTCTTTTCTTATCTAGTTTCAATTACATTGTCTCATTCTTACTAAGAATGTAAGGGCTGACGCTTCGTCATGATAATTTTCTTCCACTTCCAAGATGGAGTCGGTTTCAGTTCCTGTGATTCCTCCTGATTGTATTCTGGCTACGGTTCGCACCAGTCTCACTTCTCCTTTGGGTGACAAAATTCTTGCCGCTCAGGTCCATGCTCCTCCTGAGAAGCCTTGTGACCGCTGCTTTGTCCCAGAGAGTCTCCGTACTACCGTGCTTCAGACTTACCATTCTCCCAAGGCCGCTGGCCACCCTTGAAAGAATCAACTCTTTTGGGCCATTTCCCAACAATTCTGGTGGCCTAGTCTACGTGCTGATGTAACTTCCTTTGTAGCTGCCTGTTCCGTGTATGCTCAGAGTAAGACTCCACAACACCTTCCAGTGGGCCTCCTACAACCCATATCCAATGGAGAGAGGCCCTGGACCCACCTGTCTATGGATTTCATTGTGGAGTTACCCAACTCCCATGGCAACACATGTTTTGATTTCAGACAGCTCCAGAGGAAGTCAGACCCCTCAGCTCTGTAACTCCCATGATTACGCTATGTTGCTCTCCCTTTTTTTCTTGGGTCACTTCCTGTGAGAATAACTCCTAGCTAGGAGTTTATTATCCCCACATTATAGGGATTGTCTGTACGTGGTGGACAGCGGGCTTACCTTAAGGTTTATGAAGTGGTATTTTGGTGTCTCCATCCCATGAAAGGCCCCGACCGGGTTAAGGTCGCAAGCTCTCCTATGCTTGCCGGTTGGTAAGCGCGCATTTTTATTAATATCACAGTGGTGCGGTGAAGGATTCATCCACTCCTTACTTACATTCCTGCCTTTAGACGAGGACCCCTGCCTATGTCTCTTCACTTCACTTTACTTATCTGGATTTTGATCATGGATTAGGACTGCTATCAAAATATATATGATTTGATTATGAACTTTTGTTAATATTATCCTAATCTTGTGTATATATATATTCATTGTATCATATTGGTTCACTTATACCTATATTGGCTCAATTTTTAAGCTTATAACACTCACAGCGCTGCTCCTTATATTGATTGTCTCTAGTGTGTGTATCTCACCTTTTAGCGGCTGCTTTTGCTATTTACATTTACTGATTTGTCACTTTATTATTTCAAAATATTTTCTCGATTGTGTTAATTTCCTGCCTATATATAGCGCGGTGGTCTTTTCCCCTCCCATGGCAACACAGTTATCCTTATCATAGTTGACCGTTTCTCGAAAATGTCCCATTGTATTCCACTTAAGAAGTTGCCCACTTTTAAGGAACTGGCTTTTTTTTCTCAGGAGATCTTTCACTTACATGGGCTACCCAAAGTGATTGTCTCGGACAGGGATAGTCAGTTTGTGTCCCAGTTCTGGCGAGCCTTTTGTGCACAGTTGGAAATTCACCTTGCTTTCTCCTCTGCGTATCACAGGCAGTCTAATGGGGCCACAGAATGAGCCAATGAGTCCTTGGAGCAAATGCTACCTTGCTATATTTCTGACCATCATAACAACTGGTCAGACCTCTTACAGTGGGTGGAGTTTGCTCACAATAGTGCCTTGAATTCTGCTTCCCGATTGTCCCCGTTTATGGCAAACTATGGTTTCCAACCTTCCATGTTGTCTGACTTGTTTGTTCCGCAGAGTATTCCTGCGTTAGAGGAGCATCTCCGTGGTCTTCGTTCCACTTGGGCAGGATCTGGAGCCAGAAGTCCAGGCGGCTTTGCGACGTGCTAATGATAGGTACAGACTCCAGACCGCAGATGCCCCAAAGGCATCCCGACAATACATTACAGCAGCGAGTAGTTTTAAATTACATTTTTTCCTTTAGAAATGTAATTTTGCTGAGGTACACCCCCCAGGCACGTTTTTTTAAAGGAATATTTCATTGTTATTGTTTCACTTTAAGCATTATTAAAATCACCGCTTCTGAAAAAACTGCCGTTTTTAAAACTTTTTTTTGCATTGATACATATTCCCTGGGGCAGGACCCGGGTCCCCAACACTTTTTATGGGAATAAATTGCATATAAGCCTTTAAAATTAGCATTTTTGATTTTTCACATTCGTGTCCCATAGACTTTAAGGGTGTTTGCGTGTTCGAACAAATTTTTTGCCTGTTCGCATGTTCTGCTGTGAACCGAACCGGGGGGTGTTAGGCTCATTCCTAGTTCCAAACATCTGGGAGAACTAACCAAAGATTTTCTAGGGATGTAAGCTGTCTCAAATTTTTCTGTCTCTTCATGTTTACGTTTCTTTACACTGAAGAAAGTTCTTAATGACATTGGCTTTATGTTTGGGGTCGTTGACCTAATGCAGAATAAATTTGAGGCCAATCACCTACCTCCCTGATGGTATGGCATGATGGATATGTATGCACCCGTATTTCTCAGCATTGAGGACACCATTGATCCTGACCCAATCTCCAACTTTAGTGACAGAAATGCAGCCCCAAACTTGCAAGGAACTTATACTATGCTTCACTGTTGCCTAAACTCATTATTGTACTGCTCTCCAGCCCTTTGGCAAACAAACTGCCTCCTGCTACAGCCAAATATTTCAAATTTTGATTCATCAGTCCAGAGTACCTGCTTCAACCCAGTCCCATTGTTTTCGTGCATAATTAAGTCACTTAGCCTTGTTTTCATGCTGGAGGTATAGCTTTTTGGTCACAATTCTTCCATGAAGACAACTTCTAGCCAGACTTCTGTAGATGGGTATATCTGAGTCCCACTGTGGTTTCCACCAGTTCTGTGCTGATGGCACCGCTGGACATCTTCCATTGTCGAAGGGAAGGAAGCATTATGTGTCTTTCTTTTGGTGCATTAAAGCGTTTGTTACCCCAACACTTCATATCCCTTATATGTGCCTGCTGTACCATTTACTTGTATAAGAAAGTATCCTGTCCTCTTTGTATTGCTTCCTTTGTGTGAAATCCCTGATGTTCCTGCTAGTTCCCTTGCTTTCCTATTAAAAACTGACCACACTAATCAGGAGAATACACCATGGTCAGTTTTCTAGCAATGCTGGGAACTAAGTGTACTCACTTCCAATGATCATATTGGTCCTGACATTATAATATACCTGAAAAAAACGCGCTTAGGACAAGTCTATATGGCAAGGAGAATACACAAAGGTTGCTGCCTCCCTTAAACACAGAAACTCACTAGGGGTGTCCTGCTATATATATATATTTTATAAAAATATTTAGGGATAGAACGGCGCTACCTGAAAAACCTGCTGGCTCAGCCTATACAGGAAACATAACCTTACGCTTTTTTCGATCTCATATATACAGGATTATAGACCCTCAAAGCTGTATGAGAGGGAATGTTCAGTAATATTAAAGTGGTAAAAAATGGGTAGGAGACATATGTGTAGGTCATAACATAGTTGCATGCATCCTACATTAAGAATGGTATGTAAAGCATATCAGAAAAAACGTATGTACACCCTATGTGTTACTGATAAACCAATATCCACTCTCTAAATCAGTAACCATATCCACCACTGTTTGCACAACAATAAAGAAACAAACTATATGTGGCAAAACAGAATATATTATTGGAGTTATGCTAATTCCTATGAGGAAAGTTTGCATCCACCATATCCATATATATATATCAGTGTTTACACAGTTCATATGCTATGACAATTGGAGCATTGTATAAAATGAAGTCACGTGTGGTGTGACGTCACGCGTAGGGACGGGATAGGCTGTACACACTGTGAGAAGCATACGAGCTTGCCGCTCGTCGGATACAATTATTGTCTTTCTCAATTGCTAATGTGAGTACCTGCTTTTGCCTAATAAAAACAAGTTACCTAAGTAAACGGAATTACGCTATTGGGTTCTTTTCTGCTCTATTATTCTTATAACACCTCCCTGCATCACATCTGAGGGAACCTTATCATAGGACGGTGAGGGATGCGCAGGAGCCCCAGGTGGATGAGAAAAAGAGCCCTTTTGGTCATATGCTGTTGCCCCATTACTTTAAGGTAAGGGGCCACTACCCACTGAAGTGTCTGCACACGAAGATGCACAAGATTTGATTCACCAGGCACTTTAACTGCCACATGCGCATGCTAGCACATTGCTGTCACAGATTTCATTTAAAAAAGGACATTTCTTTTGTGTGAAATCCCTTTTTATTATATATACCTTAATTTTTGGGACATTAATTACTGTATTTATTTATGGAATTATTTTTTTTTTTTTTTTGGCACATTTTGCACTTTATATGAAGTTTTGTTCACTAACACCGTATGCAATCAGAGGTGTAGCCATTTATATTATGCACAGTGTTTGCACAATGCACATTGTCACTTTTGGACTGTATATGTATTTAGCCTAAATCACGTTGCACTTTACTTAAAATTGTCTTTTGTCACTTATGTTGAACTAGATATTTATTATGGTGATCTAAATTTGCAATACGCATACTTTTATCTGCTTACACCCATATTATTTTTATTTAGTCCAGTGAGACACATCACCTGTAGGAACTACCCTACTGGTTTTCTAATACTTTTTATTATTTTTTATTTATATATACTTTGGTGATATAAACTATGATCAACATTTAAACCACCTGTGGTTTTACATATAGGATTAGCGCAGCACCACTTATCTATATAATCAACTAAAAGGTCAGGTGTTTACCCGAATAGGTGCATGCAGCTTTTCCACCTCCAGCCATCTCCATATTTGATAGCGCAGGAATATTTCTGTTAAATATCCATATATGATGGCCCTTATAGGCACGTATGTAAACAGGATTTCCATTTTTCGTTCCCTGGATATAACTGGAATAGTAATAGCTTCTAGCTAGCTATAACAACATGTTGTATTAAATTACATGCAATGGGTAAATGTTATTCTGTATATAATAAGTTTATCTTATCTTTATTTGCATTTTCATCTATATAATCCTACCCTTGAATGTACTGCCTTTATGATAGAGATGTACTGCCTTTATAATAGAGATAGTTACTATACTGTATTCACTGTAAACCTACGGTAAATGGAGACTTGTGAGACATAATACTGTTTTAAGGTATACTACTCACTGAACACTGGGGGAA
Organism: Lithobates clamitans; assembly: GCA_037952925.1. Taxonomy (NCBI): domain Eukaryota; kingdom Metazoa; phylum Chordata; class Amphibia; order Anura; family Ranidae; genus Lithobates; species Lithobates clamitans. Next base: position 1,467,974 of record JBBGZY010001323.1, on the reverse strand, counting down.
TTCCCCCAATCATACACAGTATATATGGTCTTAATCCCCTTGGTATGGGTATACAATGAGGAGATCGTTCTTAGGATGGCCTGGATGGGTAACTTAAATCACATCCCAAAATTCCATTTATGTGGATATAATCTACCTCCGGACATTCTATATCTCCGGGTGTTAAGTATGTATTCTGATCCGCCCCCCCCTGGGACGCAAAACGGGGATTGGTTGCTCGTATCTAGAGGGGTGGGATACAGTTGAACGCTCCTCTCATATATAATCCGTAGTGTGCAGATGCGTAGTACCGTCGCTGAGGACGTCAGGTGATGAAGCGCGCACGACGGAACTACGCTCATCACATCACTTTCCAGCAGACGAGTGGGTGGAACACAGACATATCCATCTGATCATCACTTCCCCCATCTTGTTACCTGCATTGGGTACAGTGACTCTGCCTGATATCCAGGCCGGCATCTGAGTACTATCCCACCCCAGTGGTCACTGGGCGGGTGGACGAAGTTTACATCTTGGATTTTTTTTTTAATCTTAATTTTTACCTTTGCCTTGCGCTTTTGATTTTTAAAATGTGGTTTTTTAAATAAAAATTTTTTTGGTACTTTATCACACTATGGAAGCCCTTCTTTATATTTTTTTCTGATGCATGAGGGGATGGCCGCAGTATGATCCACCTGGTTACTATTGGAGACATCTAATGACCAACAGCAGTGAGCAGCAAATCCCTTTTAAAGCACTACAGGCCTGATACCCCTGCAGGGGTTCCGACATTTGGTGAGTGAGTTATCTGAAGGGGAGCACAGAAGTTACCAATCAACCCTGTTCACATGAAAGTCACCCTGGGGAATAACTTGCCTTGCTGTCGTTTGAAGTGCATGGGACTATTTTATACAATGCTCCAATTGTTATAGCATATGAACTGTGTAAACACTGATATATATATATGGATATGGTGGATGCAACCTTTCCTCATAGGAATTAGCATAACTCCAATAATATATTCTGTTTTGCCACATATAGTTTGTTTCTTTATTGTTGTGCAAACAGTGGTGGATATGGTTACTGATTTAGAGAGTGGATATTGATTTATCAGTAACACATAGGGTGTACATAAGTTTTTTCTGATATGCTTTACACACCATTCTTAATGTAGGATGCATGCAACTATGTTATGACCTACACATATGTCTCCTACCCATTTTTTACCACTTTAATACTACTGAACATTCCCTCTCATACAGCTTTGAGGGTCTATAATCCTGTATATATGAGATAAAAAAATGTAAGATTATGTTTCCTGTATAGGCTGAGCCAGCAGGTTTTTCAGGTAGCGCCGTTCTATCCCTAAATATTTTTATAAAATATATATATTGGTCCTGACATGCCCCCTATGCATAACCATTCACTGGGAAGCTTAATGTGCTGCTGCTGCTTCTCCTCCTCCCAGCTCTTATGCAGCTGAGAACAGAGGAAACAGAGGGAATGTGATCACTTATAAAAAAAGGGAAAAAAGGTATATATAATATTTTTTTATAGCTATACAAAAATGTTTTGCCTTTCATTCCTATCTTAAACTGAATGGGTTGTTTTACAAGGTGATTGTTTACAACCACTTTACGTTTCCTTGGCCGACCACTGCTTCTATGGTCCTCAACTTTGCCCGTTTCTTTGTGCCTCTTCAAAAGAGCTTGAACAGCACATATTGAAACCGCAGTCTGCTCTAAAATATTTCCCTGGGGGAAACCTTGCTGATGCAGTATTACTACTTTGTGCCTTGTTGCTGTGCTCAGTCTTGCCATGGTGTATAACCTGTGACATTAAACTGTCTTCCACAACCTTGCCTTAGTAGCAGAATTTGGCTGTTCCTCACCCAGTTTTAAGCCTCCTACACAGCTGTTGCTGTTTCAGTTAATAACTGTGCTTCAACCTACATATGAAATTGATGATCATTAGCTCCTGCTTGGTATAATTGGGTATTTATACACCTGACTCTAATCCTACAAAATCCCTGACCTTATGTAAGTATACAAAGTGTGCAAGTGTAAGAATTGATACTGGTTTGAAGCCAAAAGGCTGTCACACACCAAATATTGATCTCAATTTAGATTTTTATTTTATTCGCTCACTTTGCATTTTGTAAACCGATAATAATAAACAATATATATATTTTTTTTTAAACCATTCTTACTTTACCTAAAACCTTTGCACAGTACTGCATATATGATTCGAGGACTGCTTTAACAAATATCAGGCTGTGAGGAAATGAAGACAACTGCTTGAAATTGTTTTTGACCCTAAAGCTAAGTGTCTTAGCATTTAAGTAAAAAATGCTTTCAAGCATAATGCCGTTAAAAGGGGTTTCCCCATCCTGACTAAAGATAATCCAGATTAGCTTTTTAGAGTGGTCTTCCCAGGCAGGGACAGGAAGGAAACATTCTGTCCATTCTATATTTAAACTAGGATTAATGCAGCTTAACACTAGATAACATTTTATCAATTGTGACACAGGACTTTGATTAACTCCTTCGTGAGGAGAAATATGCCATCATACACGCATGTGCCTAAAATCCCAGTCAAAAGCACTTTGTAGTATAATAGAGATTTTTTTTTAATCTAACCCCCTCTATGGAATAGCACTTGGATCTCCCTCTCATAGCTTGCACATTTAGTTGGTGTTATAAGTTACAGGGGGAGATTTACTAAAACTTGTGCACTCAAAATCTTGTGCAGCTGTGCATAACAGCCAATCAGCTTCTAATTTTAGCTTGTTCTATTAAGCTCTGGCAATAAAACCTGGAAAATGATTGGTTTCTATGCACCAGATTTTGCACTCTCTAGTTTTAGTAAATAACCCCATAGTCTTAGTATTCACTTTCATGGCTACCCTTGGATCAAACTAGGTATAGTGATACTGAATCAATCTACTGCACATGTCAAATACAAGGCTCGTGGGCAGAATTTTGCCGACCAGGCCATGTCATGTGGCCCACGCACCTCTCCTACAGCCAAGGCGCCCCCTTTGTCTCAGCAGTCGGTAGCAGAGAAGAGGACAGAACTCCTCCTACAGATTTTGCTCCTCTTCGTGCAGCTGCAGCAACACCCTCATCTCCACCTCCCCTGGTCTTAGCATTCAGCAGACTCTGGCAGCTGACTCCAGCCCTCCTATGGTCCTCCTTAAGACCCTGCATTTTTTGCTTCCCAGCTTTGCCCCAGCTTTGCCCCGGACACCACTGGGATCTTCCACAAGAAACTTCATTGGAGACTGCTCAGACAGAACACCATGGCAGAACCATGTTCAGCAGTTTCCAATAAAATTTCTTGTGGCTGATACCAGCAGTGTGTGATACTCCTTCTTAGACTTGCATCATCTGCTACAAGAGTGTGAGAGGGCTCTGTGCCAGTCTGTACCTGCCCTTCACAGCTTAAGTCTTAACTTGTTACTAAAATCAGTAATAATCAAGTGCAGAGGCAATTATTTAATATGATAAAGAGCAAGTATATTTATATAGTCTTACACATACAACATAAACAGCAACCGCATTGCTAATGTTGCCCACAATAAAAATTGACTTTGAAACTCCTGGTCTAATGAGTAATGGAAACAATCTCTATAGGTATCACAATATTTGATGTCCTAAAACCTGCTCTGCCCTAAATCTAAACAGTTTACAAATGACTTTTTTTTTCAATTTGATGGTCTGAATACAATATTGTTAAGCATTTTAAGCAAACTCATATAGGACACATTTCATTGATTGTATGCTGCTAATGAAAGAGGGCTACTTGACCAAATGAAGCCTAAGGAAAACAAGTTTCTGTTAGGCATCTAATATGTAGACCTATTGTCCTATTAGGTTATAACATAAACACATCTCAGCAACTCTGAGATGTGTTTGGATGCAGTTGATTTTCAGAAATATGTAAATTTGACAATAGTATGCAGTCTTGGGCTCTGCTATCCCTCCACGTAACCCAGTAGTCCAACTAAAAATAAGGCCTTCAGTAGGCCATCATTTTGTCTAGTAAAGTTGTTTATAACTAAAAAACAAAACAAAAAACAAAACAAAACAGATGGTCAGAACACTGGGCTGCATTTTGAGCAGACTGCACCAATCTATGGCAAGGAAGCATCAACTACAATTTTTGGAAATTGTGATTTATCGATGTCTCTGTTCTCGTCCTTACATCTTGCCAAGAGCCAAAGATAAGGGCCAAAATCCTAAGGATATAGATACAAGCAGGAGAACTTTGGGAATCTGGAAACACAATAGTGTTGCACAGCTGCTTCATCGAAGAAAGACAATTGAGGTGGTCTGAACATATTATATACTGTATACTGCAAGGCTCAGCTAACTAAGCACCATCATTTGGCTAAGAGACTCCAGGGCAGATACAGAGCAAACTCTGGGAAATATATTTTCTAGCTGGCCAGGGAAAACCCTGGAAAGTCCAGAAGAAACAAGAGACCTAAGCTGGGGAGATTCGGATTAGTATATAGTATATAGTTACATAGTTAGTCAGGTTGAAAAAAGACACAAGTCCATCCAGTTCAACCATAAAAAAAAAACAAAAAAAAATCTAACAATCCAATATACCCAATTCTATACCCACAGTTGATCCAGAGGAAGGCAAAAAACCCCAGCAGAGCATGCTCCAATTTGCTACAGCAGGGGAAAAATTCCTTCCTGATCCCCCAAGAGGCAATCGGATTTTCCCTGGTTCAACTTTACCTATAAATGCTAGTAGCCAGTTATATTATGTACATTTAGGAAAGTATCCAGGCCTTTCTTAACGCAATCTACTGAGCTGGCCAGAACCACCTCTGGCGGGAGTCTATTCCACATTTTCACAGCTCTTACTGTGAAGAAACCTTTCCGTATTGGAGATGAAATCTCTTTTCCTCCAGTCGTAAAGAGTGCCCCCGTGTCCTCTGTGTTGACCGTAAAGTGAATAATTCAACACCAAGTTCACTATATGGACCCCTTAAATATTTGAACATGTTGATCATATCCCTCCTTATTCTCCTCTTCTCAAGAGTGTATACATTCAGTTCCTCTAATCTTTCCTCATAGCTGAGCTCCCCCATGCCTCTTATCAGTTTGGTTGCCCTTCTCTGCACTTTCTCCAGTTCCCCGATATTCTTTTTGAGAACTGGTGCCCAAAACTGAACTGCATATTCCAGATGAGGTCTTACTAATGATTTGAACAGGGACAAAATGATATCTCTCTCTCTGGAGTCCATACCTCTCTTAATACAAGAAAGGACTTTGCTCGCTTTGGAAACCACAGCTTGGCATTGCATGCTATTACTGAGCTTATGATCTACCAAAACCCCCAGATCCTTCTCCACTACAGATTCCCCCAGTTGTACTCCCCCTAGTATGTATGATGCATGCATATTCTTAGCCCCCAAGTGCATAACTTTACATTTCTCAACATTAAACCTCATCTGCCACATAGACGCCCAATCAGACAGTGCATTGAGGTCAGCTTGTAAATTGGAGACATCCTGTAAGGATGTTATTCCACTGCATAGCTTGGTGTCATCTGCAAAGACAGAAATGTTACTTTTGATCCCAGACCCAATATCATTTATAAAGATATTAAAGAGTAAGGGTCCCAGCACTGAACCTTGGGGTACACCAGATAACCCTAGACCATTCAGAGTAAGAATCATTAACCACTACTCTCTGAATTCTGTTTTTTAGCCAGTTTTCTATCCATTTACAAACTGATATTTCCAAGCCTGTTGACTTTAGCTTACACATGAGCCATGTTCTGTTAGTATGTTCTGCTGATTTTTTCCATTTCAAACTAACAATTGAACACCAGCAAACTGAAGTCAATTATTTTGTGCGTTGTCATTGTAAATAATTTAAATCACTTTGCAGAGCTTCTTTTTTAACTTTGACATGAAACAGTCTATTTCTGTTGATTGGTGTAAATGAAAAAATAAACCCACTGTGTTCTGCGACAAATATTAAAACTTCCAAGGATATGAATATTTTTTTTAATAAGAACATAATGAAACCAGGAATACTTCTCAAAGAAATAGTATCATGAAAAACAAAGACATCAATTCTCTTGATACCTAGCACAGCTGTCCAAAACATGCAGAAAAAGAGTGCTTTCAGCAGAACTGTGTTATTACAGAGATGTTTTATTGTATAGAACTACTGTGCACAAGTGTGTGTTTTGCTAGATTATATATCACATTAATGATGAAAACAAAAGATATTAGCTTCACTTTGGATGCTTTACAAATCTCTCAGTTACATTGCTTATTCCTCCTGACATTTCTCTTCCTATTGATATCAGCAGCTGTGTCACTTGAAATATTAGCGTGAAGACATCTGTGAAGAGAAATGACAAATACTATGCTAGACTTGCTATGACAGTACACTGATATATATTGTCCTCACTGACCCCAACAGGCACCATTAACCAGTTGTGGACAATGGATGTGCTACACATGCCCAAAAAACGTAATCAAAGCACACAGGTAGTATGCCCTGTCATCCTACTATTTGTCACTCCCCTACCAGTCAATATGACAGCCCAGGATTACTGTGTAAATACAGCAGCTGCTGTCAAAAAATCGACCTTCTCACACAGTGTTTAAAAATGCAATATACTCTGTTTCATTTATCTGCAGATCAAAGGGATGTATGTCATTTATTTAGTACAGGTACTTATATAGTTCTGTCAATTTACGTAGCGCTTTACACACACATTTATATATATTACAGTCCTATCAGTTCCTGCTCTCAAGGAGCTTACAATCTAAGGTCCCTGATGCATATTCATACATACACATACTAGGGCCAATTTAGACAGGAGCCAATTAACCTACCAGCATGTCTTTGTCGTGTAGTAGGATACCGGAATTCCTGAAGAAAGCCCACACAGGCAGGACATGCAAAATCCAAGCAGGTAGTGCCGTGGTTGGGATTCAAACCAACGACCCTAGTGCTACTAAGCGGAAGGGATAGCCACTTAGCCATTGTGCTACCCACACAACGTTGATCTGCATATTATAGTTAAAACAACTTGACAATTAAAACACAATTTGTTCCTATTTAACTTCTTTTTAGCCCTTAGTTTACCATAATCAGCCCTAATTACTCATAAATCTTCCCGTTTCTCCCCTTAGCTATTATTATCCTTCTGATTTGGCTTATTTCTGTTTTTCTAAGCATTAATATTTCAACTTGTTTTTTAATTTCTATTTCTTTTGTTTGTTAATTTGTAAAGTGTTATATTAAAAAGAATACATTTGTAAAAAACTTTGCGGGGCTTTGTACCAGAATCATATTTTTAGTGTAATTTTAAACATGACAAATTATATATAATTATAACATAGATCAAAGAAAAAGGCATGTTTTTTAATTTTGTCTATGGGTTGCAGAATATATGAAATAAAACGTTTTCACTTTTTTTCTTGAAGTCCATTGAGGGACACAGAAATTCTGAAAACTTTGGGTTATACTGTCTCCTACGTACCTTGGGGACACTGGCAAACAGAAAAAAAACATTGCAAGCCAGCCCCCATATAACCCTTCCTCTACTTCGCATGCCTCATTTTTGTGAGCAATCATTACATAGGGCCAATAAACTTAGAGGGCCAAGACCTGTGTCCCTCAGTGAACTTCAAGAAAAAGATGTTTATGGTAAGTACAAAAATCCTATTTAATGTATCACCCATTGAGGAACACATAAATTCTGAAACAGTCTGCATGTCCAAAAGCAGTCCAACTGAGAGGTGGATAGCAGCCACTAAGAGGTCCAACAAACATAGGAACCATTCCACAACAAAGTATCTGAAGGAATGAATTTCCAAATAAAACTAGATGTTGAAATGGCCATGCAAAATGGGGGAACTGCCCTGACCAAGGGAAGCATACCAAGAATCAACCTGGTGAACCAGACCAGGACAGAGGAACACCACTAAGGGTTTATGATAATGGCTACCTGAAGAAACCATGGGCCTCAAGGATCAACAAACTATCCATCTAAAGGGGTGAAAAAGAAAGTATTCCAAGTATTTCCAAAAGACGTAGTAGGGTGATAATGTTATCTGCACAAGGAGTAGGGCATAAATGTAGGCACACCGTAAACCAAGATAGTGGTACAAGAATACCAGGTTCAGAAGAAAAAAAAAAGGGATCTTCCGACAAAACACCTGGGGTGTTCCTGAGGTGTGATAGACTCCACTGTAAACCTGTCTAACTGGTTACCAAATGTATGATTCCAAGAATCAATAAACCTACTGCTGAAGAAAGTTGCATTCGCAGGGGGCGAAGGGTAAAATCCTGGTGCTATTACTAGGAATTTCCACTTGATTTTTGGACAGAGAAAAGGAAGACAACTAAGGAGACATTCAGGTCAAAACACCAACCCACAGAAGACTCCCTGGCAACTCAGGAAATGTTCCAGAGAACCAGACTCAAGGGCCAGGTATGAGGATATGCTCTTAGAGGAGTCTCCTCAAGGTGGGGGGGATGGAACCATGTCAACCCAAACCAGTAACTGGCAAATACCACCTGCAACTTCTCAAACTTCTCAGTCTCAAGAGACAATCTTGCTCACTTGTCCAGAGTCGAAACTCCCTAATAAAGAAGAGTTTGAAAGAGACTGAGAGACTATATTAGAAGGACATTCCCCAAGAATCTCACTAGTCCTGAAAGGGGAAAGTGAGAAGAAGTCTGCTACACATAAAGAAGAGGTCAAAAGGTCCACAGTGGATGTCCTTAGAGTGGCCAGAAGATGCTGCAGGGTCAGGTCCTTACAAGCAAAAGGAGCAGTAGGAACTGTTCCCTGTTGACATTGTGGGCCAAGAGTTCCCTTGAGAGAGGGACGGGGTTGAGAAGTGCCAATCACTACAAGACCATAACCACATTTGAGAAATCAGGACTCCCCTGTGGGAAGGAATCCTAGTGGGATTTCATTCCCAAGGATAGACTCCTACCATAGTAGAAACCAGAGATCTCAGGATGCGAGGAACTCAGACAAGTCTGGGAAGATGCACAATGGGTACTGTAAAGTCAAAAGAAGGGCAGCCAAAAGAAAATGCCCATTTTAAGGGTCTAGGCTGAATGCTATAAGGGGTGACTTGAGAACCAAATTGTTGAATTGGAGGCACATCTTATTGTAGAAAGATGAACTTAGGGGTTAGAGGACCTCTGTCTTCAAGCCCTATGGCTTGAACAAGAGGAAGGCATTGATTGTTTGCAACATGCTACTACTGCTTTAGTACATAAAGGAGCAAGGTATTGTTCCACCCCTTCCACTGATCTCCTGCATTGAGGCAGAAGCACACTTCAATCACCAGTGGCATTCGCTAATGACAGTGTTAAAAGCAGGTCTGAAGAGATGACTTCCCTAGAAGGGCAACCAAGACAAAGGTTACATACCTTGGACACATTAGTATCCCAGGCAAGTAGCCAAAGTGCATGTGTGAGTGCCATGAGAGAAGCAAGCATTGATGCTTGCAATAGGTTTTCACAAATAAAGCTTAACGCTCCAAAAAATTACTACAAACACTCCACATAAAATAATGTTTACTGGTCTGATCCTGCAGATAACTAGTTTCTATTGCCACTCAGTCATATTAAAACTGAAATTCAGTTTGACTGAAAAGAGATGAATTAAATTAAAGTCTGTATATAGCTGTTCCTACAAACTCCCCAAAGAACTAACTAGTTAGATCCTATAGGTGATAAAACAGTAGATGGTTTGCACATGAGGTCATAGGAACCAATGTTTGTTTTGTACTTACTGTGGAGAATTAGCTCGTGGGGATCACCTTTTTCTGAACGACAATCAGCAAACGGGCACTTTCTTAAAAATCTGGCAGATGGCAGGTTTATTTGCAGGAAGTTAAAAAATAGAAAACAAAAAAACAGTAAATTAAATCCTTGCCGTCTGGCGCTAACTAAACAAATAGTCTCCTCTCTATACAGTGCGGGACTGGTCCCCGTCACCCACAAAACATGCGGAAAAGCAAACCTTTTAGTCCAACTCCCAGAGCTCCTCTCACTCAGGTTCCTTCCTGAGTCTCAAAAACCAGAAAGACCTGCTGTGCTCTCTTCCTGGATATTTAAAGTCCAGGTGACTGTGGACCAGAACATCCGGACCGGAACCCAGCCTGCCACAGAGGCTGGAAAAAACGGTCCGGATTCCGGTTCAGTCCCTTTCAATGGAACAAATGCGAGGTGAAATGTACCTATTATCGTATATCTCACCTCGCATACCGTCACATATCCTCCCCCTCTGCTCAAGCCCCTGTGGCTGAGCACTTGACCCAACCATACAGTGCACGCGAGAGAGGGTATCTGCGTTATTTTGGAATTTTCCCAGCCTGTGCTCCACCTTAAACTGAAAGGGCTGTAAAGCCAGGAACCACCTTGCCACACAGCCATTTTTCTTCCTGTTGTCACACATCCACTTTGGGGAGGCATGGTCGGTGACCAGTTTAGACGACCTCCCCAGTAGGTAATACCTTAAGGAGTCTAAGGCCCATTTAATGGCGAGACACTCCTTTTCTACGATGGCATAGTTCTTTTCGTGCTTGTTCAGCTTCCGGCTCAGGTATACAACTGGGTGCTCCTCACCATCCCTGTTCTGTGACAGTACAGCCCCTAGGCCCACCTCAGAAGTGTCCGTCTGTATGACAAACTCCTTGCTGAAGTCCGGGGCCACTAGTACTGGTAACCCACAAAGGGTCTGCTTTAAATTCTGAAATGCCTCCTCAACTTCGGGATTCCACTTGACCATGACCGACCTTATACCCTTTGTCAGGTCAGTCAGAGGGGCGGCCATGGTGGCATAGTTGGGTATGAACCGTCTGTAATACCCCGTAATGCCCAGGAAGGCCCACATTTGTTTTTTATTGATCGGTTGGGGCCATTTTTGAATTGCCTCAACCTTATTGGTCTGTGGCTTGACCACTCTCCGGCCAATAATGTACCCAAGGTATTTGGCCTCCTCCAGGCCCATGGCACATTTTTTTGGGTTAGCCGTAAGACCTGCTTCCCTAAGAGAAGCTATTGCCGCTTGTACACAGAGCAGGAGCGATTCCCAATCTGGGCTGTGGATGACCACATCGTCCAAATATGCAGCTGCATACGGGTGATGTGGTCTCAAGGCTTTGTCCATCTTTCTCTGGAATGAAGCAGGGGCTCCGTGCAGACCAAAAGGGATCCACTTATACTGAAACAAGCCCTCAGGAGTGGAAAAAGCAGTCTTTCCTTGGCCAATTCAGTTAGCAGGATTTGCCAATAGCCTTTCGTTAGGTCTAGGGTCATTATGTAGCGAGCCTGCCCTAACCTGTCCACGAGTTTGTCGACCCGGGGCATCGGGTACGCATTGAACTTGGACAGACTGTTGAGTTTCCTAAAGTCGTTACAAAACCTGATAGTACCATCAGGTTTTGGGACCAGCACTATGGGGCTTGACCACTCATTGTGGGACTCTTCTATCACTTCCAACTCTAACATATTTTTATGTTAGAGATAGACATAGTTCTATGATGCTTCTATATGGGGTGGCCTCCCCTTCCCACGTTTCTTTGGTGACATCTAGCAGCCCCCTGGGATGTCTACCATACAAAAGCTCAAAGGGGGAATAGCCTGTAGATGCCTGCGGAACCTCACGTATGGCAAACATGAGATATGGCAGCAAAAAATCCCAGTTTCTCCCATCTTTGTCGGCCACCTTTTTCAGCATACTTTTCAAAGTTTTATTAAATCTTTCAACCAGACCATCCATTTAGGGGTGGTAGACAGAGGTACAGAGATGGGAGATTTTGTATAGTCTAACCCTAGACCCTGCACATAAATGGGGTGCCCTGGTCGGTTAAGACCTCTTCTGGGAGCCCCACTCGACTAAACACCTGAACCAATTCCTTGACGATAGCCTTAGCGGAGGTATGGCTATTGGCCCCACCATGTCCATGCCAATCCTCTCAAAGGCGACCTCGATTATTGGTAGAGGGACAAGAGGGCTGCGAAAATGGGGTGACAGTGCTGACATATTGCACTCGGGGCACAATTCGCAGTACTCCTTGATATCTACATGTAACCTGGGCCAGAAAAACCTCTTGGCGATTCTCTCCCTGATTTTTTCGAATACCGAGATGTCCCCCCATTACATGACCATGGGCCAAGTCTAGCACCACCCTACAGAAGGGTTTGGGAACCAGTAGCTGTTCTACCTCGTCCTCTCCATGTTTATCACTCGATACAATAAATTGTTTTTAACGGCCATGTAGGGGAAAGACACCACCCAATCAGGATCCACCGGTTCCCTGTCCAACATCTTAATGTTTTCCCTGGCTCTCATGAGGGTGGTCTCTCGCAGTTGCTCGGTACAGAAATCCTCTCTCCTGACCTCTAAGTCGGGTACGACATTTTGGCTATTCACAATGTCAGGGTCAGAGGGGGTCTCTTGTTCGTAACCCTCAGGCTGAGAGCTAGCTTCTAGGTCCTCCGGCTCCCCAGCCATGACAGGGAAAGGAAGAGGATCTCTGGCTTCCCCGATCCCACCAACAGCATCCCCTTCCCTTTGGCAAAAAGGGTCTGGTGAGAGTCCCCGTGCTTCCCCAGTAGGGGGAGCTCTATCTACCAGCCTCCCTTTGCTCTCCCATAAATTCCAAAAATGGGGAAAATCTCTCCCCACTAAAGCTTCATGAGGCAGAGAAGGTACCACCCCCACTGAATGTGTTACACTGCCCCAGGGGGTATCAACCTCAACCACCACTGTCTGTTAGTCCCGAGTGTCCCCATGGATGCTAATTACCCTAATAGTACTGGGGTGTAGTTTTGTGGGGTTCACACAATAATTCCTGACTAGGGTCACCACACTACCAGAGTCTAGCAAGGCTGAGTGGCTTTCCATCCACTGAAATAGCACACATCTGTTTTTCACTCTGACATGATGCAGTACATGCGACCTGTGCAAACAGAGAAATGTGTCTTTTCATAAAAGCATAGGTTCAGCATCTATAGGACAGTTTGCAGCAATATGCCCTAATGCATGGCAACGAAAACACTGTATGTGGCCTACCCCCAGTCCTCTTAATGGCCCCAAAGACCTTCCTGGCTTCTTTGGCCAGTCTCCAGGTCTAGGTCCCACAGTCTCCTCAGCTGTAACAACAGTCTTATCCACCTTCCCCATGCTCTGGAACCCCGGAACAGTCTTACCAGAACCGCTGGGTGATCTTGCACCCCTAGAGACAACGTAGTGGGGCATAGATGCGTTCACCAAGTCCTCAGGGGCAGTGTACCTCTCCACTAGGTCCACCAACTGGGTTGTTGTTTTGGGGTTCCCCTTTCCGACCCACTTCCTCAGGGCAGCAGGGAGCGTATGCAGATACCGGTCCATTACCACACGCTCCACGATCTGAGGTCTTGTCAAGGTCTCTGGCTGCAACCACTTCCTGGTGAGGTGGACCAGGTCAAACATTTGTGAACAGGGTGGCTTGTTGCTGGAGTAGGACCACTGATGCACGCGCTGGGCCCGGACTGCCATGGTGACACCCAAGTGTGCGAGTATCTCTATCTTTAGAGTCTCATAGTCCTGGGCCTTATCTGGTTCTAGATCAAAATAGGCCTTTTGGGGTTCTCCTGTTAGAAATGGGGCCAACAGACCCACCCACTGCTCTTTTAGCCATCCCTCGCGGACAGTGACTCTGTCAAAAGTCGCAAGGTATGTCTCAACATCATCGGCAGGTGTCATTTCCTGTAGGTGGTAGGAGGCACGTACTATCTTTGGTTCCACTGGCACAGGAGGTGGGGACCCCTTTTTCAGTTCCCCTAGAGCCTCTGCGAACTGCCGGTTCATCTCCTGCTGGGCCACCTGTTGTGCTGCAGCGACCGCCTGTTGTGCTGCTGTGGCCTCTGCGTCTTGCCAGTTCATCTCCTGCTGGGCCGTCTGCTGTGCTGCAGCGGCCTCTGCGACTTGCCGGTTCATCTCCTGCTGGGCGGCATTTTGTGCTGCAGCGGCCTCTGCGACTTGCCGGTTCATCTCCTGCTGGGCGGCATGTTGTGCTGTAGCGCCTGCCTGTTGTGCTGCAGCGGCCTCTGTGACTTGGCGGTTGGTTTCCTGCTGAGCTGCATTGGCCTGTAGCAGGGCCTTTATCATTTCCTCCATCTTCAGAAATTGTCCGCTGAATCCGCAACGTGTGGAGAATTAGCTCGTGGGGATCACCTTTTTCTGAACGACAGTCAGCAAACGGGCACTTTCTTAAAAATCTGGCGGATGCCAGGTTTATTTGCAGGAGGTTTGCAAAATAGAAAACAAACAGTAAATGAAATCCTTGCTGTCTAGCGCTAACTAACCAAATAGTTTCCTCTCTATACAGTGCGGGACTGGTCCCGTCACCCACAAAACATGCGGAAAAGCAAACCTTTTAGTTCAACTCTCAGAGCTCCTCTCACTCAGGTTTCTTCCTGAGTCTCAAAAACCAGAGAGACCTGCTGTGCTCTCTTCCTGGATATTTAAAGTCCAGCTGACTGTGGACTCCAGTGGACCCGAACATCCGGACCGGAACCCAGCCTGCCACAGAGGCTGGAAAAACCGGGCCGGATTCCGGTTCAGTCCCATACAATGTAACGAATGCGAGGTGAAATGTACCTATTACCGTGTATCTCACCCCACATACCGTCACATTACGTATCGACATTGTATAAGCAGACTGCTAAAAGCTATGTTGTGAAGTTTGGTTGTGTGATGTACTTCATGGATGTGATACACATTAAGAGCTGTCTGGTGAACATTTGGCAGTTCACAAGCTTTTTTGTATTTTACAACATCTGACGGAAGGAAGAACATGGGGAGAGTACAGTATAATGGTAGTTAGGCTTATGTGAGCACAGAGAAAACATTTGTTGTGTTCGGAAGTCCAAAAGAAGTCCTACCCATCTGGTTTTGTTTCCAACCACATACCACATATACTGTATGTGCATGGTATTGTCATCATAAAATCCATCAATATGCAACACTTTTCTCCCTCAGAAAACACATTTATATTTTAAGTATGAGGGGCTGTAATAATAAATGAGTCCTTTCATAACAGAATTATAGGAACTTCAACGGCTGGTCTGCATTTGAAAATTTAATTTAACTGGCTGTGTTGCTGGCTCATTAGTTTTAATACTTAAAAACCAATCTGGAACAAGCATTAGGATCACGCCAGTCAGTGAAAAATCAGAAGTCCTTATCTGTGCACTTGTTCGCAGTGCATGATTCAAAGTATTAATGCAAGAGTTCTAGGAAGACAGCCAGGCATATAGCATTTTCAGAAAAGAGCTCAGCAATGCCAGCTCCACTTTCATTCCAGGACAGTCTTCTCTCATCTACAGCCATATTCAAGGCTGGGCAAGAATGTTACAGAAAGGATTCTACTAGTAACAAGTCCCAGAGATTAAAGTTTGAGCACAGTGAGCTGAACGTCTAGTTGGTGTGAGGCTTATTTTGATTGGTTTTTAGTGTACTTTTGGGTTACATGGCAGCTCCTCAGGCTTCATCCCCTGTTGTCATACAAGGGTTAAATTGCTTTTGAAATTCCCACTGCAGGTGGTTTTGCTTATGCAGTCATTAGTGTTGCTGTTTAGTGAGCACAATAGGGAACCCAGATTGAGTGATCTGAGGGATAAGAAAGCATCTGAACTTATGGCACAAAATCCAGAAGATTTGTCTGTTGCTGGCCCCGAACCATCGCCCTCATGTTTGACATCAGGTACCACTCCTGACATCAGTAAACATCTGCGTAAATCTTTTTATAGGTTGGGAGACATAATGAAGTACAAAAGTATGCAGTGGTGGGACACTGAGGTCCTTAAACGATACGTTGGGCTCAAGCTTACCCCTAGAGGCCTAAGACCTCAATCACCAATGGCTGGTTATCTCCATAAGATGCTCCCTGGAGTAGATGGAGCTGATCAAAGAAAAGAGACAATGTATGCAGTCATCCTGCCAAAGTCTAATTAAAACTATACAGGCTAATTTACAGAAGTTTCACACATGGGGATTTTGACACCCTAAGGCAGACTTTAGCAACACGCATCAAGAATTATGAGGATCATCTTATTTCAAAGAAATTGCAGAAACTTGAGTGCAATATCGCAGATTTCAAACTGGGAAAGGTCCTCAATTGGACTATTAGATCCAATGATGAGGACAGTAGTTCAAAGGACATAGCGAATAATACTGGTCTCCTGGGCATACTCCAAGGACGGAGGCTACCTAGAGGCCCCTATAGACCCGGTTGCTCTGTGGACAAAGGGAGGTCTACAGGGAGGTCTATAAAGGGTGAGAACACCTATCGTGGAACAGCTACTGGCTCTCACCCTAGACCACAGAAATAATTTCTAAATAACCTCCCCCTGCTTCTGGGGGTCCAGCACATCTGAAGTACAATAATAGGATTTTTATAACAGCTTACCTGTAAATTCCTTTTCTTTGAAGTACATCACGGGACACACAGCCATAGTAGTTACTATGTGGGTTATAGGCCACCTTCAGGTGATGGACACTGGCACGCCCCAAGACAAAAAGTGCACTCCCTATATAACCCCTCCCACTGCTGGGAGTACCTCAGTTTTGTAGCAAAGCAATACACGTGTATACCATGAAAGGAGGGACCTCTGTGTCCCGTGATGTACTTCAAAGAAAAGGATTTTACAGGTAAGCTATTATAAAAATCTTATTTTCTTATGGTACAGCACAGGACACAGAGTCATAGTAGTTACTATGTGGGATGTCCCATAGCAATTCCAGCTGAAGAGAGGGAGACACAACAAAAGTAGGGCACTAAGACACTAGAGGACTTATACTGCAGCCTGCAGTACACTGCGCCCAATGGCGATATCCTCATGACCTTTTACATCTACTTGATAGAATCTGGTAAATGTATGGACTGAAGACCAACTTGCGGCCTTGCAGATCTGAGCCATGGAGGCTTGGTGATGCACTGCCCAAGAAGCACTAACAGCCCTGGTGGAGTGCGCTTTAATATGAAAAGGAGGAATTTTCCTCTTTAAACCATAAGCTTGAACAATCACTTGACAAATCCATTTAGGAATAGTAGATTTTGACGCTGCCTGTCCTCTTTTAGGACCGTCCGGCAACACAAAGAAAACATCTGTCTTATGAATCTGAGCGGTCACTTTCAAATAGACCTTGACCGCTCTTACCACATGAAGAGAATGTAGTGACTTTTCTTCCACAGAGCGAGGTTCTGGAAAAAATGAAGGCAGAACAATATCCTGGTTTAAATGAAAACCTGACACTACCTTCGGTAGGAAATTAGGATGAGGCCGCAATACAACCTTATCCTTATGAATAATCAAATATGTCTCTTTACAAGAAATAGCAGCCAACTCTGATACTCTTCTTGCAGAAGATATGGCAACCAAGAAAATGCGTTTTTTTCGTCAAGAGGACCAAGGGAATATCTCGAATTCGCTCAAAAGGCTGTTTTTGTAAAGCCGACAGGACTAAATTTAAGTCCCAAGGGTTCAGGGGTGACCTAACTGGGGGATTAATCCGCGTTACCCCCTGAATAAAGTTACGAACCAGAGAGTGTGAAGCAAGTGGTTGTTGAAAAATAACAATAAGGCAAACACCTGACCCTTGATAGTACTCAAGGCCAGCTTAATTTCTAATCCCATCTGTAGGAATTCAAGGATCCTACCTATGACATATTTTCTGGGGTTCCAACCCCTGGATTCACACCAGGAGACATATGCCTTCCAGACTCTATAGTATACGACTCTGGAGGCCAGCTTCCTAGCATTAACCAAAGTAGAAACTACTGGAGCTGACAGCCCATGGTCCTTTAGAATGTGGGTCTCAATAGCCAAACCATTAAATTTAGCGTTTGTAAGGTAGGATGGAATACTGAACCTTGCGAGAGAAGGTCTGGCCACAGTGGTAGGGTCTAAGCATCCCCTACTGCCATCTTTATGATCTTGGCAAACCAAGATCTTCTGGGCCACGCTGGGGCCACCAGAATCACCTCCTTCCCTTCTTGCTTGATCCTGCGAAGAAGACACGGAAGCAGCAGAACAGGAGGGAATGCATAGATCAGTGAAAACTGATCCCACTGAAAGACCAAAGCATCTGTTCCATATGCCATCGGATCCCTTGTCCTTGACACAAAGTTGTCAACCTTGTTGTTGAACCTGGACGCAAACAAATCCACGTCCGGAACCCCCCATTTTTGACATTGACAGAAAGATGTCGGGATGAAGGGAACATTCTCCGGGAACAATTGTAGGCGACTCAAGTAGTCCGCCTGCCAATTCTCTATCCCTGGAATGAAAATTGCTGATAGGCAAGGAATGTTGTTTTTTGCCCAAGAAAGAATATGATTCACCTCTTTCTGGGCGCACAACTTCTCGTGCCCCCTTGGTGATTGATATAGGCCATCGCTGTGGCATTGTCAGATTGGATTCTGACAGGACAATTCCATAGTCTAGAGCGTCATAGAGCGTCTAGACCTCCAGGGCCAGGCGTACTGCCCGAATCTCTAGAATATTGATGGGCAAGGTCCTCTCTGATTTGGACCATTTCCCTTGGACAGACGCTTCTTCCAGGACTGCTCCCCAGCCCAGATAGCTGGCATCTGTTACCACCTTCCAGGTAACTGGCAGAAAGGATTTCCCTTTTTGAAGATTCTTGGCTATCAACCACCAATTGAGGCTCTGACGCACATTGGGGGATAAGCGCATTGGGAAGTACAGAGCTTGGACCTTCTTGTTCCAAGTTGACAGGATACTGTTTTGCAGCAGTCTTGCTTGAAACAGTGCATAAGGAATGGTCTCGAAAGAAGCCACTATCTTTCCCAACAATTTCATGCAAAGTCGAATAGAAGGATTTTGACCAACCGAATCAGTACCTTTATGGAACTGATTCTTTCCTTGGGCAAAAACACCCTCTTCTGAGCTGTATCTATGATCAGCCCCAAGTACTGCAATCTCCTTGATGGTTTTAAGGAGGATTTCTCTAGGTTGAGAATCCAACCTAGGTATTCCAGGTAGCTGAATATGGTGACCAAAGTTTGGTTAAGCGGGCTACCGATTGATCTATCAAGAGTAGATTGTCTAAGTAGGCTAGTATCGTTATACCTTGAGCCCTTAACCTGACTACAGGAGGATCCAGGATCTTTGTAAACACTTGAGGTGCAGTAGCTAGCCCGAAAGGCAGAGCTACAAACTGGAAATGAAGATTTTCCACCTCGAAGCGCAGAAATTTCTGGTGAGCGGGGAAAATCGGCACATGGAGATAAGCATCCTTGATGTCGACTGACGCCAGAAGTTCTCCCCCTTGTAGGATGGAGACTACTAATCGGATTGACTCCATGTGAAAAGAACAGATATTCAAAAACCGGCTTAGATCTTTGAGATCTAAAATGGGTCTGACATCCCTGTTTGGTTTTGAAACCACGAACAGGTTTGAATAAAACCCCAAACCTTGCTCTTCCAATGGGATAACCGATATCACTCTTTGAGACAAGAGATGATCCAAAGCCAGAAAGAGAGACTTCTTTTTCACTGGATCTCTGGGAATGTTTGATCTGAGAAAACGAGGAGACGGGACCTCTCGGAACTCGGAACTCTAGTTTGTAACCTAGAGAAATTGAGGAAGCCACCCATCTGTCTTGACATTGTTCCTGCCAGACCTTTGAAAACTGTAGAAGCCTTCCCCCCACTCGAGCGAGCAGGGGCGCCCCTTCATAGGGAGGCTTTAGTATTCTGTTTTGTGGGTTTCTTCCCCCAGGCCCTTGGACTGACCCTGAGGTTTACCTCTTGAACCTGGCAGTGGAGGCCGTCGTGACTGCCTGGAGGCTGATGCCCACGGCACTGGGGAAGAAGCACGTTTAAAAGAAAAATGCTTAAACTTCTTCTTAACCGGTAAAAGGGAACTTTTCCCATTAGAAATTCTTTGGATATATTTATCCAGATCGTTTCCAAACAACCGTTCACCATGAAAAGGGAAACTGGCCAAGAGCTTTATGCATGGCACTTCGGCTGACCAATTTTTCAACCATAGGATTTTACACACATGTACCAGCCCTAGCATAAGCCATGAGGCCTGGAGAATATAATCTTTCATAGCGTCTACTGTAAAACACAACGCTTCTGATATCCCGGCCAACACCTGGGCTTGCTGATCAGGAATAACTTTGAGTACCTCTATAAACTGGTCCTTTAAGGACAGAGATACTACGATCGCTGCCAGCGCAGGTTGAACGACTGAACCTGCGAGCGAAATATAGTTTTTAAAAAGGAACTCCAACTTATTATCCGTTGGATCCTTTAGTATATGAGCATTGTCTACTGGACAAGTCAGGTTTTTATTTACAGAGGATATAGCAGCGTTGATTGCTGGAATTCCCCATTTCTTATAAAACTCTTCCTCCATAGGATAAAGTATTGAAAACTTTTTCGGAGGAAAAATCTGTTTATCTGGGTGCTACCACTCAGAATACATTAGCCTCCATAGCCATGAGTGGATAGGAAAGGAATGAATAGATTGGGGAGGCTTTAGTGAACACAAACTAGAAGTGGGCTCATCAACTGACTGCGTTATTGGCAATAAAAATGAGGAGCGGACCAATTCAGTGAGAGACTGTACCAACAATCTTTCCTGCGAACCTGACACTTCTGTATCAGGTTCTTCGGAAGAGGAGACTTCAGCCTCTTCCTGGTCCTTTGAAAGAAATTTGTCATCTCTCGCTCCTTGTTTCGCAAGAGGGTCCAGAGCAATGGACAGTGACCTGCTGCTCTTAGTCCCACTCTGGGATGCAATTAAAGCATCAATTTTTTGGTCCAAGCTTAAAATGGTTGAAGAAAAAACCTCCTTAGTAATATACACAGGGGCTGTAGTGTTAAGAGCAGCTGCAACACTTGCCCCTCCTGATGGCTTACTCTGACCATCCATATTACTCTCAGGGGAGGATATCATCTTTTTTTAGATGGTTCTAGGCTTCCGTGTGACTGTAGCAGTCCTTCTAGAGCCCTTTTTTGAGGTGTTTTTCACCCTCCTTCCGACCATAGCCCGATGCACAAAGCAGAGGTACCAATAGTCCTGTCGCTGCTATTAATGCTCAGCCTGATGTAGTAGTTAATGTGTCAAAAGGAATACCTGTGTCACCAAACCTCTTATATGCCACCTTTGCTCTTGTGTCCCTCCTGCAGCATGTAACAGCACAAATGGTGCCTTTTAAAACATACCTTCCCACGCTGGACTTTTGGAGGATGCCGACGCCGTACTAAGCCCCGCCCCCGTCGCCTACGGCCCTTCCCCTCTTTTTTTAAAAAGAGCTCTTTCCAGCGTGAGCGCAGGCTCCTGATCCTATGGGATCCACAGGGAGGAAAGGAGGAATGGCGAGGAGGGGGTCTGGAAGCCGTCAAGCGGCGTGCGATTCGTGCTGTTTTTTTAAAATAAATCTTGTGGCACTCTTTCCCCGAGAAGAGGGGAAGAAGAAACAGCACAGGGGGGCGTCTGGTGGGGAGAGGGAACCCCCCCAGACTTACAGGAGGTCTGCTGCTTGGCGGGAGGAAGAAGAAATTGCTGCTTCCTAGACACAACGTGGGCTTTTTTGAGAAGCATGAGACGGTAAGTGCTCAATACAGCCCCCAGTGGTGGCACATAGGCATGACAACATTTACTAAATTAAAGGAGACATTCATAAGAAAATTTAAAAAATTTCTTAGAAAACTCCACTTACCTTTACCGTAGCAGGGTTTTCTGTGCTAAACTAACAGACCCAAACTTAACCCTTCACGATGCATTCCGTTAAACTTTCAGGAGCTGGGGATCCTTGAGGAAACCCACAATCCTGGACCTGTAATAGCACCACTGCCAGTAAAAACT
This sequence comes from Lithobates clamitans, assembly GCA_037952925.1. Taxonomy (NCBI): domain Eukaryota; kingdom Metazoa; phylum Chordata; class Amphibia; order Anura; family Ranidae; genus Lithobates; species Lithobates clamitans. Next base: position 1,446,092 of record JBBGZY010001323.1, on the reverse strand, counting down.
TTATGGCCTTAATACCAGAAAGTACTGGATCCTGGGGTCCAGCTCTCTAAAGAGAAGCGTTACAAGCAAAACCTTGTTTCTTCAGATAGGAGGCCCGGGTACCATTCAATTCGGCCTAAAAGACACTTTAAATGGATCCGGCTGCATGGATAGCCCCAGCAAGGATTGCTCCAGTGGAGCTCAGCACAGCACATCTTTACCCGTGACCAACACCTTAGACACTGGCAAAAAAACTGAGGTACTCCCAGCAGTGGGAGGGGTTATATAGGGAGTGCACTTTTTGTCTTAGGGCGTGCCAGTGTCCATCACCTGAAGGTGGCCTATAACCCACATAGTAACTACTATGGCTCTGTGTCCCGTGATGTACTTCAAAGAAAAGGATTTTACAGGTAAGCTGTTATAAAAATCTTATTATTGTACTTCAGATGTGCTGGACCCCCAGAAGCAGGGGGAGGTTATTGAGAAATTATTTCTGTGGTCTAGGGTGGGAGCCAGTAGCTGTTCCACGATAGGTGTTCTAACCCTTCATCTTTCTAGAAGTAGACCTCCCTTTATCCGCAGAGCCACCGGGTCTATGGGGGCCTCTAGGTAGCCTCCGTCCTCGGGGTATGCCTATGGCTCTGTGTCCCATGATGTACGATAAGAAAATCCCTTTTTGTCCTCACACAGGGGATTCCTCCTCCATGTTGAAAGTGGCACACAGTTTAGTGTTTTCCTAATTAGTTAAAGGGCTACCCACTCTCTATATAAATCTTACTTCACTTTCATTTGTATTGGTTAATCATTGCTTGATTTAATTTGTATATACATTGCTTTACACCCTCCACAGCTTAGAGTTTGAGCGTTGTGAGCTAAACGTCCAGTTGGTGTGAGGTTTATTTTCGTAATTTAAGCACCTGGACTCTTCAACTGCAAAGCGATGCTGTTGTTATAGATGCACTATGCAGTTTGGTAAAAAGCAGGAGTAGTTATGGCGCTGCCCTTGTGGGGTTAGCAGCATTGCCCTGCTGAGATATGCAAGTTATTCCCTGAAAAAGACATCATCTGGATGGGATCATATGCTACTCTAAAACCTGTATATATCTTTCAGCAGTGACATGAACTAAGTGCCGATAACAACCTGGAAGGTCCCTCTTCTCTTTAGTCCAGAGGATTCGGCACTGATGGTTGCAAAAGAGTGTCAAATTTCAATTTGTCTGACCCCAGAACAGTTTTCCACTTTGCTACAGACCACTTTGAATGTGCTTTGACACAGAGAAGACGGTGACGTTTCTGGATCATGTTCAGATATGGCCTCTTATTTGCATGATAGAGCTTTACTCTGCATTTTTGGCACAATGAACTGTGTTCACAGACAGTGATTTTTGGAAATATTCCCGAGTCCATCCAATGATGTCCATCACAGAATCATAGCTGTTTTTAGGGCAGTGCCATCTGAGGGCTCAAAGATCACGGGCATCCAATATTGCTTCGGTCTTGCTCTTTGCGCACAGGGATTTCTCCAGATTTGTTAAACCTTATGATGATATTACGTACTGTAGATGATAATATATTTAAAGTCTTTGCAATTTTACTTTGAAGAACATTATTCTGAATTTGTTTGACGGTGAACCTCTGCTCATCTTTATTTCTGAGACACTCTGACTCTCTAATGTGTGTAAGATGAAATTAAATGCGCAACCGAAAATATACTAACACATAAGTGCAAGATCAACAAACAAATATGTGCAAAATCAACAAACAAATATGTACAAAAACGATATATCCTCAACATGCATAGTTTGACATATATCAACTAATGAATAGAGAAAGTTGGAAACTCCATAGGGGCTTCATAGTGCAGTAGGTTTAAAATCAGAGGTTCCTTTATTCCATATGATGGACAACTGACATCTTAAGAAGCAACATCAGAAAATTTAAACAAAAAACACAGCCGCGGCTCAAGCCAGCCAGCTGGTGCATGGTGACGACAGGTCCTATAGCTCCACCCTTACTGCACTATGAAGCCCCTTCTCTTCCTTTTATAATATATTCCACGAGTGTACCCTCCTTGGTACGGGTCAAACGGAGTTCATTGCAGCATTTGAAATCATCGGTGGAGGAGAGGATCCGGATGGATGTGTGAGCCTACTGCCCCTGCCTGAATGATCCCTCCTGTAGGTGCCCATAAGATCTCCATAATAGAGATCCTACAGATATGGTAAGCGGCCCTCTGGCATTTAATTTTTTTTTGGTTGTCTTGTGGGAGTATATGGTGGAAAGAACCATCGGCCTTTTATTGAAGGACTCACTCTCAATGGAATGTTATTGAATATCATCTTCTATGGATGTTTCCAACTTTCTCTATTCATTAATTGATATATGTCAAACCATGCATGTTGAGGATATATCGTTTTTGTACATATTTGTTTGTTGATTTTGCACATATTTGTTTGTTGGTTTTGCACTTATGTGTTAGTATATTTTCGGTCGTGCATTTAATTTCATCTTACACACATTTTTGAGTTGAATATTCCAGTTTTTTAGTTGCAGCACCGTTACACGTTTTTCATTATACAATATATATTTTTATATATTTGGGTTCATTAGCACCATTTTTGAGGTAGCGCGGATTATTCATGTTACACAACTCTAACTGCAAAATGATCTTCCAGCTATTCCTTGTTAGTACCACTTACTTTGCCAGCTATTTTTTCCCCAGTCTCAACTTTTTTGGGACATGTTGCTGCCATCAATTTCAAAAGTTACCTTATATTTTTCTTCAAATGGTACATTTTCTCAGTTTAAACATTTGATATGCATTCTATTTTCTACTGTGAATAAAATATAGGTTTACGAGATGTGTAAAGCATTGCATTCTGTTTTTTATGTCGATTTTAAACAGCGTCCTGACTTTTTGCAGAATTGAGGTTCTAATTACTATCAGTTTCCCCATTGGGGGGATTTACCCTCACTTCCTGTTTCAGTGACAAGTGTATTAAAACAGCAGTAAGTGCTATAATAACCACTGATAGGGGCAGAGACAGAAATACAAGTATATTTATTTAATATAAAAAATACATAGCTAATTGTACCAGTGATACGTGCGCCCTCTCATTCCTTGTCCTGATATCACCAATAGGACCACAAGACAGGAATAAAAACTTGACAAAAGTTCTAAATCTTAATCGATCTATCTAAAGCAAAAAAAAAAAGGTTTGGATAAAGTTGTGCATTATGCATTTTTATCTGCAACATCTTTAAAAAATCTACATTATAAATTCATTGTAAGAACTATTTATACCTAATACCATGAAACTTAGTTGGAGAAAGGTGTCTTAGTATGAGCTAACAAATGGAAAAAAAAAAAAACTATTCTTACTAAAAGTGTGGATGTTCCCTGTGGAGAGTTTAGCTTAGAGCTATCCCCTAACAATTTTAATTTATGTTTGCAAAGGGAAAGGACCCTGAGTATGAAATAATAACTGAAGAACTTGGTGGTAGTAATATTATAAACGTTAAAATGATAATTAGACCTAAATAGTTTTCCATACCATTAAGTTTTATGAGACACAGGTCTAAAGAGAGAAACATATTAGACTATGAGATAACTTTACACTAATCTAAATGAACACAAAAACTAAAAAAAAACAAAAAACAAAAAAAAAAGTGCAACTATGTGACTGATTTGTACTACATTTCCACTGTTTTATTTTGTAAACTTAGGCCTCATTCACATGGCCCTAAAAACACATATACAAGGTGTTTTTAACCACTTCAGCTCCAGAAGGTTTACCCCGCTTCATGACCAGGCCATTTTTTGCGTTACAGCACTGCATTACTTTAACTGACAATTTCACAGACCTGCGACGCTGTACCCACATAAAATTGATGTCCTTTTTTCCCTCACAAATAGACCTTTTTTTTGGTGGTATTTGATCACTTCTGCGGTTTTTATTTCTTGTGCTATAAACCAAAAAAATAAAACTATATTTTTTACTTTCTGCTATAAAACACACCCAACAATTTTTTTTTTAAATCAAATTTCTTCATCAAATTAGGCCAATATGTATTCTGTTACATATTTTTGGTAAAAAGAATCCCAATAAGCGTATATTAATTGGTTTGTGCAAATGTTATAACATCTACAAACTATGGGATATTTTTTTTTTTTACTAGTAATGGTGGTGATCAGCGTCTTATAGTGGAACTTATGATATTACGGCGGACAAATCGGACACCTGACACTTTTTGGGGACCAGAGACACTAATACAGTGATAAGTGCTAAAGAATATGCACTGTCACTGTACTAATGACACCGGCTGGGAAGGGGTTAACATCAGAGGCGATCAAAGGGTTAACTATGTGCCTACTCACTGGGGGGGGGGGGGGGGTGATTTGACTAGGGGAAGGCAAAGATCCTCTGTTCCTGCTCTGCAGAAACACAGGATCAATACCTTCCATTCTGACAGAATGACAATCTGGCGCAGAGCGGCCGCCCTGCAGCAGTATATGTGTGGTCGTTTAGTGGTTAATTACTGATTTGAATACAGCTGCATTGTTTTCAATGGAGCCATTCACACAGGTGTGTAAACACGAGCTGCTTTCAGATCCGTAACACAGAAACAAAAATCTGCATATAAGAACAAGTGCTTTATGCACTTACGTGTATAAATGCATGTATACGTGTTTGCAAGCACCTAAATGAATTCAAAACAGAGGGGAAAAATAAAGTATCATAAAAACAAATTATGCACGCATACACGTCTTTATGCGCTTAAATGCATCTATACGCAAATATTTTACTGATCATTACGCAATAACTTTTCTCCTAGAAAACACTGGTGTAATAACATCAGTAAAAAATTTTTTGGCCGTGTGAATGAAGAGTAAATACGTATGGTTAGATTATAAATCTAACTTTGCATCCAAACAACTCTGCTCTCATAGTTATTTTGCCAATTTGCCACTGTTGTTTTTGTAAAGCTGCCACAGCCCAAGAATAAACTCTTATGCATAGAACTAGGATGCAGCAAAAGAGCAGCAGTCTTTCCACAGCAGAGTCAGAGATACAGTGCTGCAACCAGCAGGGGGCATAAACATTATAGAATGCAGAACAGTAGTCATTACAAGAGGGGGCATGGCAGACTGCTGTAGCGAGACCACTGATCTCACAGAGAGCATATCTGTTCTTTAGTTACAGCCTCCTGTTAAATATAGGAATTGATATAAAGGTGGTTTTAAAATAACAACAAACAGTAACGCCGCGTACACACGATCGGAAATTCGGCCAGCAAAAGACTGATGAGAGCTTTTGGTCGAAAAATGCGACCGTGTGTATGCTCCATCGAACTTTTGCTTGCGGAATTCCCGCCAGCAAAAGATTGGGAGCAGGTTCTCAATTTTTCGGTCGGAAAAAGTTCCTATCCAAAAATGCGATTGTCTGTACAAATTCTGACGTGCAAAATTCCTACGCATGCTTGGAAACAATTCGACGTATGCTCGGAAGCATTGAACTTCATTTTCTCGGCTCGTCGTAGTGTTGTACGTCACCGCGTTCTTGACGGTCGAAAGTTCAGAGAACTTTTGAGGGTCCGTGTGTATGCAAGGCAAGCGTGAGCGGAATTCTGTCGGAAAAACCATAGAAGTTTTTTCCGACGGAAAATCCGCTCGTGTGTACGCGGCATCAGACAATTATCACTTGTTTTTTTAAAGTGTTACTTAACCCAGGACCCTGCATTCACTATATCTGGTCCCCACAGTACACAGAGCATGGAAATGCAATTATTTTAGTAAATATCAACTGCTAAATACCTTTTCTCAACAGTAGTATATAGTCTTTTGACTTCTATTAGTGTCTGGTTAAAGCTTGTAGGAGTTTTCATTCTACTCTGACTGTCCTATAAGGCTGCAGGACCCCTTCTGTCTGGACAATGCTCATTAGCCCTGTGGTGATCATATGCACCCTCCCAAGAAGAAAAAACTCTCTAACAATACACACCAAACTGAGCATGTGCATAGTAACTCCAAAGGCTCTGTTCTATCAGAAGAGGGATTGGGGATTGGAGAAGAAGGGGAGGATTGGAGAAGGCAGGGTCAAGCAGCCTTTTTACAGAATGCAGAGGATTAACCCCTTAGGTTCCACAGTGAGTATAACAAGCATGTTTTACTGCATATACAGACTGGTTTTACTGTTGTGGGTTTAGTAACACTTTAAGCCACACTAACTTCTATTTTTTTATTTTTTGGATCAGCTAACATTGGGCTTTAAGCTGTTTCTACATCTTGAAGTTATTAATAAAGCAATCAAACATTCCTATCACCTTCTGCAAAGGTGGCCAGAAATTTCCAATCTGGTTAGTGTTAAAGTGGAAGTAAACTTCCATCTTCTGCTTTTACCTATAGGTAAGTCTATAATAAGGCTTACCTATAGGTAAATATCTCCTAAATGTGTACCGTTTAGGAGATATTTCATTTACATGCAGCCATTGACATCACTGGCGCATGCACTCTCAAGGTCCCGTGCCATTTCTGCAGAACCCCGTACCGTGAATGGCAGCTCCATACGCATGCACAGGAGTGACGTCATCGCGGCTCCGGCCAGTTACAGAACCCGGAAGCAAGACAGAAGAACACCTTAACCCACAAGCAAGACGGGTGAAGATGAGAGCCCCTGCAGTGCTGGCTTCTTGGCGCTGGAAGAGCTTTGTTTTCAGGTGTATTTAACATAATGTGCTAGTATGCGATGCATACTAGCACATTATGCACTTACATTGCGGGTACAAAAAAAATAAAAATTTGTCTAACACTTTAAGTGAACCTGGGGGATAGAATATGGGAGCTGCAACTGCTGACTTTTAATGGCAAAAGGTCTGTAGCCATCACCCTAAACCCGTCATTCTTTGTGTTTTAATATGGGAAATGACAAACACATACTGACATATGCCCAGTGCATGGAACACTGGCAGAAGTATCACACCCCCTTCTACAGAAACCTCTACAGAAAACATTGTCCCTTCTTAACTGGGTTGGCCCTTTAAATCATATTAGAAATCATATTCATCTGTTCAAAGGGAAAATCCTCTCTCCCCAATTCATAACTAGAAACAACTGCAAACGCATTATGCACAGCGATAATCTCTGCAGAGGACTCCCTCATAAGTACTTATTCTGCTTTTATTTCGAGGTAGTGATGTAACAAGAAAAGCCAGAAGGGGACCACCAGATGGATTGACATATTTACTTTATTTATAAACACATGTCAGATGCTGAGCTGCAGAAAAGGCTGGAGAGAAAATCAGTTTAGGATTATCACAATGATAAATATTTTATGAGGATGCCTTTAGATGTCTGTTGAATGTGTGGCTACAGCTTATGTATAGATTTACATTATCTCTTATTATTCTGTCTAGGATCTTGGGTAAATGCAGCCAGCTACAGTATATCCAGGTGTCATCACTGTGGCTTGTACGTGTACATCACTGTGCTAATTGTGACACCATCACACTTATCCCATGCCACACACACACACAAACACGCTTTGTGTGTGTATATATACACACAAACATACACAGTATATACTGTATATTGTGACAGTGCTGTACCCAGCCACTGTGTTACAAGGGTTGATCACACAGGGTTCTCATGGATGCAGGTTGAGGGGCTCCAGAATGTCTATTATGAATGGAGAAAATTGTTTTTTTTTTTTGTCTCTGGGATTGGTAACTCATGGACAGGGTTCTGGAGTCCGGAGATTTCAAAGAGTTTTGGGAAAGATGAAGCCGCTAACCCTGTGTCCATATTTTACTGGGACCAGCAACCTGATGGTGCAGGTGTGCATAGGCTTTTCACCAAGGGCCTTGCCATGATTTAGGGCTCCATCCGGGAAACAGGAGTTCTCCTGGTCAGAGGTCAAGATGTGGGCGAGAGGTATGCAGAGTATACATGTGAGCACATTGGTGCTGTGAGACGGTCTGAAGGAAGAGATGAGGGCCTAAGCCTGAGTTCAGAACAACAGTACTGCAAGAGTAAGCCAGAAGACTGAAGGGAGCATTATGTATCGTGTAGCATTGAGGAATGTTGAACACCCCTGCAAAGATAACCTTTTGATTTGTTTTGGAACTTTTACTTTCTTCCTAAATAAAACTGGGCCATTAAGCCCTTAAAATGCATTTCCTGCCATGCAAAAACTAAAAATAACAGAGCTGTTTACATTTGACACATAATAAAACAAACAAGGTGCACTGGGAAATGTCCGTGCTTCGTGATCACTCCAAAAAAATAAATGGTGAAATGCAATAGTGCTTCAAAACAGAAAAGTGTTCCAAATCCTCCAAGAGAGACAGACCACATTCACACCTCTCTGACTAGATCATTTTGACCCTTTGTGTTAGCAAGTGAGTGAGATTGAGCATAGTACTCAGGACCAGGAATGAACAGCTGTTAATGCCTCCATATATATTCATTCAGCTCTGTAGTGTAACACCACCTTGCCCCTTGGATTGCCTTTAAGATCACTTATTCTTCACATTAGATAAGTGAGAGAAGGGAGCCCCACGTGGTGACATATGTAAAATGTATTGAATAACAGATAGAATTGCACTTACATGTATATACCGTGTCTCACAAAAGTGAGTACACCCCTCACATTTTATTATATCTTTTCATGTGACAACACTGAAGAAATTACACTTTGCTACATTGTAAAGTAGTGAGTGTACAGCTTGTATAACAGTGTAAATTTGCTGTCCCCTCAAAATAACAACACACGGCCATTAATGTCTAAACCGCTGGCAACAAAAGTGAGTACGCCCCTAAGTGAAAATGTCCAAATTGGGCACAATTAGCCATTTTCCCTCCCCGGAGTCATGCGACTCGTTAGTGTTACAAGGTCTCAGGTGTGAATGAGGAGCGGGTGTGTTAAATTTGGTGTTTTTGCTCTCACTCTCTCATACTGGTCACTGGAAGTTCAATATTATTATTATTATTCAGGATTTATATAGCGCCAACAGTTTACGCAGCGCTTTACAATATAAAAGGGAGACAATACAGTTATAATACAATACAATACAATAGGATTAAGAGGGCCCTGCTCAGAAGAGCTTACAATCTAATATGGCACCTCATGGCAAAGAACTCTCTGAGGATTTGAAAAAAAGAGTTGTTGCTCTACATATAGATGGCCTAGGCTATAAGAAGATTGCCAAGACCCTGAAACTAAGCTGTAGCACAGTGGCCAAGACCATACATCAGTTTAACAGAACAGGATCTACTCAGAACAGGCCTAGCCATGGTTGACCAAAGAAGTTGAGTGCACATGCTCAGCGTCATATCCAGGAGCTTGTCTTTGGGAAATAGACATATGAGTGCTGCCAGCATTTCTGCAGAGGTTGAAGGGGTGGGGGGTCAGCCTGTCAGTGCTCAGACCATACGCCGCACACTGGATCAAATCTGCATGGCTGTCGTCCTAGAAGGAAGCCTCTTCTAAAGATGATGCACAGGAAAGCTCACAAACAGTTTGCTGAAGACAAGCCTACTATGGATTACTGGAACCATGTCTTGGGGTCTAATGAGACAAAGATAAACTTATTTGGTTCAAATGGTGTCAAGCAACCAGGTGAGGAGTACAAAGACAAGTGTGTCTTGCCTACAGTCAAGTATGGTGGTGGGAGTGTCATGCTCTGGGGCTGCATGAGTGCTGCTGGCACTGGGGAGCTACAGTTTATTGAGGGAACCATGAATGCCAACATGTATTGTGACATACTGAAGCAGAGCATGATCCCCCTCCCTTCGGAGACTGGGCAACAGGGCAGTATTCCAACATGATAACGACCCCAAACACACCTCCAAGATGACCACTGCCTTGCTAAAGAAGCTGAGGGTAAAGGTGATGGACTGGCCAAGCATATCTCCAGACCTAAACTCTATTGAGCATCCTCAAATGGAAGGTGGCGGAGCGCAAGGTCTCTAACATCCACCAGCTCTGTGATGTCATCATGAAGGAGTGGAAGAGGACTCCAGTTGCAACCTGTGAAGCTCTGGTAAACTCCATGCCCAAGAGGGTTAAGGCAGTGTTGGAAAATAATGGTGGCCACACAAAATATTGACACTTTGGGACCAATTTGGACTTTTTCACTTAGGGGTGTACTGACTTTTGTTGCCAGCAGTTTAGACATTGATGGTTGTGTGTTGAGTTATTTTGAGGGGACAGCAAATTTATACAAACTGTACACTTTCACTGCTTTACATTGTAGCAAAGTGTAATTTCTTCAGTGTTGTCATCACATGAAAAGATATAATCAAATATTTACAAAAATGTGAGGGGTGTACTCACTTTTGTGAGATAATGTATATATATATATACATACACACACACATATAGACAGGGTATAAACAGTATATAAATGCTACAATTTATTTAGTGGTAGCACTTTACTTGAGTGGTACAGCAGCATGGCTAATCTTTCTAACAGAATTACCAGAGGTCATTTACCTGTGCTGCTTTAGGAACTGAAGCTTTGCAAACACCAACAACTCTCTCTAACAGTAGTGGAGACTTCTCAGCAAAAAATGTTTTTACATTTCAGGCCTGAAAATGAATGTTTGACTTACAAATCGTCTTTAGTGTCATTCTACCATGAACATAGGGCTTTGGTTTATTGGGCTTTATCTACCAGAGCTGGTAGCTCTAGTCAGCTTGTAAAGAGTCGTTGACGTGACTTCACTAGTGTACTATACACAAACAGGGAGGCTTCAAATCAAAATCAAATGGAAAAACTACTTCTAAATAGATGCCATATTTACATGTCAGGTCTACAAGTCATTAAAGCATATAAGACCTTTGTTGACCCAAAACACCTACAAGTGAACAAAGGGTTGGCCTACTGCCTTGCCTAATGCTTAATGCACTAAAATAGGTAGGACAAGTAGGAAGTACATGCGATGATTCTGGAAAACTGCACTGAATTTTCTGTTTAAGCCACTATAAAAAAACAAACAAAAAAACAAACTAAACAACCAATGTTATATCACTGTCGTAAGATGTACACTATTCTGCTTGGTCACCAGCATCACAACCGTATATTATACATGGAGTAGCCTCCATAAACACATTTCCTTCAGCTACCTATATTTTTGCTGCTGTTATTCTTTAATACTAAAGAAGATCAAGTGATAAAAAAACAAAAAACAAAAAACAAAAAAAAAAAGAAGATCAAGTGCAAGCTTCTAAGTTTTGGAGCAAAATAGGTTACAACCATATCAGTGCACTTTCCCTTTCGACAATTTCATAGTTTACAAGAAAGGTTGCCATTTTCTCCTAAGCATGATAATTTTTTATGATTATACTGATGCAACTAACATTTTCACAGAAATGATTCCAGAAATATCCATGCCAAGTGACGTTTTAGTATGTAAGAGAAGTTGGAGCAGTGAAAATAATATAATTAAAGTGGCAAAGGTGGAGGTGTAATTATGAGGGTTGCACCCCTGAATGAAATACAGGCTGGAGAAAACATTGTGAAGACCTATGTGGCTGGATGATTTTTATTACATCGGAGCATTTCAGTTTAATAAATTTCTTTACACTAGATTTACACTAAAACATTCAATTAATATATATCAACCAATCCACAGCTCCTCATAGTTTTCTACCTGTTTGTACATGGGTACACGATCACAATAATTTACAATATGACAGCGCTACTGTTACAAATACAAATGCATCATGTGTAGTGGCAAAAAAATAAATTGTAAAAATAAATTGTGAATAAAAAAAACACCAGATGACTTACATCTACAAGCCTTCAAATAGCTCTGCTGAATTCATTCTAATCGCTTTGTTATTCTTTAACTGCCATAGTACCAGAGGACTGGCACAAGACAAATGTGGTACATACTGTATATTTATCAATGGATAGAGGTCTTCACTGAGTAAGTACAGATGTGTAAATTCAATGGTTAGAAAAATATCAGAGGGTCTTTTAAGGTACTACATACAGCATTAAATGACTGAAAATAATACCACAACTGACAGCTGGCATTGATTTATGAAGGAAAGCCGGTATAAATTCAATCTGTATCACTTCCTGGTCTTTTCAGTGCTACCTGTTAGCCTACATCTGTCTCTCGTTCTGAAACTTTGCTCTCACATCACTGATTTTTTGCAGTCTCTGAATTTTCCTCCTCTTCAGGATTAATGGCATATTTTGTAGCATTTTCTGCAACCTAGCCTCTATACACTGTATAACTGGTCTGGGGTTCAGCTTTCCCCCACTGAGTTTTGGATTTTCCTTTCTGTTAATTTCCCATAGTTTTACTACCTGGTGCCTCTTGACCTCTATCTTTATTATCTGTTTATTGACATTTTCCTGTTTGATACTTACCTTAAAGTTATATTAAAGTCTTGTTTTTATGTTTAAAAACAGCAAATATGTTATACTTACCCACTCTGTGCAGTGGCTTTGCACAGAGCAGCCCTGATTCTCCTCTGCATGGGTCCCCCGCCGGCCCTCCTGGCCCCTCCCTCCTGTCGAGTGCCCCCAGAGCAAGCAGCAGAGCCCCTGCTCTGCGTGTCTATTCAGGCACGGACAAAGACTTAGGGGGCATGCAATAAAAATGCATTACATCAAAGATGATCGAGCTATAAGACCATGATCCTTTGGGCTGGAGCACCCCATTCCCCTGCCATTACCTCCAATTAGTGTCCGCCTGTGTTATAAGAGGAGTCCTTTAGTTCTCCCATAAAGAGGAGTGTATTTCTCCCATGGATGAGAAGAAGGATCTTTCATTCTATCAATAGTATAGGACACACTGATAATAGGGTAGTTTGACGCAGTAGTGGGCTTAAGCGCTATATGGCCATATGGTGTGACCAGATCCTCATATTTTTGCTTATTTACTGAATATGTTGAGGTGTTTTAAATAGCCTTGCACAATTTAAATGTCATTTTTGTATGTGTGCACTGTAATCTTTTGTTCTATTCAGACACAGAGTCGCGGCTCAGCCCTGCCTCCTTTCTCTTCTCATTGGCTCACTGAGTTTGATTGACAGCAGTGCTAGCCCATGGCATCCTGCTGCCTCAGCCAATGAGAAGGGAGACATTCGAGACTCTCGGGGAACATCTCTGGATCGAGATGGGGCTCGGGTAAGTATGGGGGGGTGCTGAGGGGGGAGCTGCGCACATAAGGTTTTTTATTTTAATGCATAGAATGCATTAAGATGAAAAACCTTCTGACTTTAGGACCACTTTAAGTCTTTGCATGTGTTATGCCTTTATTTAAAGTGTTACTAAAGTCAAAACTTTTTTTAAATTAAAATAACAAACATGTTATACTTACCTGCTCTGTGCAGTGGTATTGCACAGAGTGGCCCCAATCCTCCTCTTCTCGGGTCCCCAGCTGTGATCTTGGCTCCTCCTCTTCTTTTGAGGGACTACCATAGCCAGCCGCTGGCTATGGGGAGAGCTTAGTCCCCATGCTCCTGACCTGTGTGTCTATGGACCTCGGCCCGCCCCCTACTTCCTCCTCACTACATCTGACTGACAGCAGCAAGAGCACAGGGCTGATCTCTTCTTCCCTCTCTTCCCCTTCACACAAGGGAAGGGGGAGCACAGGGACACTGAAACGTTTTTTTACCTTAAAGGATATGTCATTTTTTTTTTTTTTAAATAGACATATCATACTTACCTCCTCTGTGCAGTTTTGCACAGCGTGGCACTGATTCTCCTCTTCTAGGGTCCCTGAGTGGCGCTCCTGGCTCCTCCTCTTCTGGAGTTCCCCGTCGGAGAAGCGCTCTCCCTCGGGGCACACGTGTGGGTGCACTCCCATATCCTGCTGCTGCGTCCATTGATACAGACAGCAGGACTCGGCTCTGCCCCCCACATCATTGGATTTGATTGACAGCAGCGGGAGCCAATGGCTGCGCTACTATCAATCTATCCAATCAGGACACGAGACACTGGCTGGAGGTGTTCCCGCCCCCGACGCAGGAACAATCGCACTCAAGTTAGTAAACGGGGGGTTCTGGGGGGCTGGTGCACTACAAGAGATTTACAACTCCTTTAATGCAAACAATGTATTAAGGTAAAAAACGTTTTTAGGTTTAGTAACACTTTAAATACTGCCTTCTGCCTGTGTCAGAACACAAGTTTAAATCTGCCTGCTAGACCATCAGCCTGAATGCTGCCTGAATTAACCTTTCCCTTTTTGGGGTATACACTCTTGCCTATTTATCATGGGAATTTTATTTAGTGACCATTCACCTACCATCTGTTACCAGTGGAGAAGGCTCAAGTGATGTGACCTGTAGCTGCAGGCACTTTTGAATTATTAATTCTCACAGTTCACAGCAGAAGCAATACAGTCAATCAAGTTGCTCAGCAGCTCAACCCACCCTCTTTCACACTTCCAGAGCATCTGCTCTGTGTTGACATTAGAGATTAAAAGGCTAGATGGTGGTCATGGCTGGGAAGGGGAGTAGGGTGAGCAGAATTTCTGATTTTAGTGCTTTTGCTCTCAGCTTTGAGGATGAAATACAAAACTTAAAAAGGCTGGTATGTTGTGGTAAGACACTGACACATGTTTAACTGAAAACACCACATGGGGGTCGATTTACTAAAACTGGAGTGCAAAATTTGGTGCAGATGTGCATGGTAGCCAATCAGCTTCTAACTTCAATTCGTTCTGTAAAGCTTTGACAAAACAATCTGGAAGGTGATTGGTTTCCATGCAGAGCTGCACTAGATTTTGCACGCTCCAGTTTTTGTAAATCAAGCTCAATGATATTGCAGTGTGGCGTGTTGCAGTGCCATTCATCTTGAAAAGCACCCCAACATAATAACATAACACACTGCAGCATGCGTGTTGTAATGCAGTACAGTAAACAGTTGCAAACACCTAAAATGAATTATCTTGTTAATGCAATCCACACAAAATGCACAACAATACATGTTTATTATGTGTGCATTAAGACAATGCACCCGTGTTAACCCTCTGTTACATCCCTTTTATACTTGTGCGACTTGTCATAAGACTTTGGACATCAAAGTCGCATGACAGGTCGTACCTCATGTTTCCAATGACAACCATTCATCTGTGTGTGACTTAAAGTCAGAGGGAATTCAAAGTACTTTTACATGCAACAGTGGTGCAACAGTGTGTCTGACTTTGCAGACACACAGCAAGTCATATCCAAGTCACACCCATTCAAAGTTGTGTCAAAGTGGCATCAAACTTGCACCAAAGTTGCACAACTTTGGAGTCATACAAGCCTGACAAAGAAAATTCTAAATATTCAGTAAATTTGATCAGACTGTAGGTATCTACAATACTCTAGCACATGACTAGGAATTTTTCTTGTCACAGATTTTATTGGTTTTAACATAGGACAAAACATTGAAGTGAGGGAGACCATCTCAAAAAGAATATACATTGGAGCAGATGGGCAATCAAACAAAACAATACTGAGATGACAGGCAAACGCAAAGGATGGATGATGGACAGGATTGTCAGATGATTGATTTGGTATTATTATCACTTTAAGTATGCACAGAGGGGGCTGACATAGGTGGTTGCATCCAAGCATGGGAACAAACTGTATCTATGATAGAGACAGTGATCTGTATGAATATTATGAATGTGAAGGATCGGAAAGAAGGGGGAGAAAGGGAGAGGTAGTGAGGGCGAGTGTGGAAGCAGGTGGAAATGGGTGGATAGAGAAAGACCTCAAACGATCAATCACGCCCAGGAGGGTAGAGAGAGGAGAGTACAGGTGCAGGAAGAAGAAAGCTCCCCGGAATGGTAGTGCGGTTTTAGTACAGGAGATAGTGAAGCGGGACAAAAGACCAACACGATTACCAAGGCATTAAAAAAGAGTTGTCAAAGTCGGGGGTAAGCAATGCTTAACCCATGGTTGCCATATTTTCTTGAATTTGGGGATCTTATCGTTTTCTATGGCTTCCATTTTAGCATGGATGAGGGCCTTATTCATTCTGTGCTTAGCTTTGGCCAAAACCAAAGTTGGGGATTTCTACACTTTGGCGATAGCTTGTTTGGCAGCTGTGACAAGCTGTAAAAGTAATTGAAACTGATTGCGAGTCAGCTCAGCGAGTTTTCAATTTAAGAGAGCTATTGACTAGGAATTGTTTACTTTGGAGAAAGTAAAAGGAAATTTTGGCAGAGAGGGTGGCAGTGGATGTAGTGTATCCAGACTTTGCTATAGCATTTGCTACAGACCCTTACAAAAACCTATGGTTCTATAAATGTTTTCACACTGGATTCACACGTTTACCCCAAATTCACACATTTGTCTAACTCGATTTGATTGTAAAAATGTGTGAGTCCTGGGTAAAAGTTGTATGATGCTTGTGAGAATAAATTAATAAAATAGACTCCCTAATGTGTACCTTAAAGTGGTTGTAAAGCCGTGTCATGAAATCTGAACAAAGTACAGATATCTATCTATCTGTAGTGTTTACTTGTCTCTCTCCAAAGCTCTAATGCCTCGTACACAAGATGAGATTATTGGACCAATGATTGTCTGTTTTTTTTTTTTGCATTCTACTCTCCATATCGAAAATGAAGAGGTTACTAAAGCTACAAAAATTCCCCTACGACATAATAAAAATTCAGGCATGAATTCAGAAAAACTCATACAATCTGGTATCGTACGAGAACATTTTTTGTGTTTGTCCCTTTGGATAATTTGAGACGGACTGTCACGATCAGCTCTTGAAAGCTTTGTACTATCAGATTATCATATGACCGATTCAAAAGTGGCATTTTTCATTCGATTTTCTGATCATATGTACAGGCCTTAGGTGTCATTTCTCTCTGGAGCTTCATTCTTCTGCTATCAGTATGAGTCACTTCTGAAAAGTTTTCCTGACACATGAGATAACATTTGTGTCGGGGAGGGAGATAAGCACGCAGCTTGTCTATTCAGAATACAGCTCTGCATGTTGCTTCGTTCCTCTGCCTATGTGGAGGGGGGGTGTCCCTTTCCTCCTATCAGCTCACACACAGTGTATAAGAGCTGTAACTGCAGTTCTCCACCCTCTCCTCTGTACTCCTTCACAGGTGCAGAAGGGTTTTATCACAATTGTGCTCTTTTGAAGGGATGTAGACAAGAGAAGACTGCAGATAAACAAGTAAAACTTATGAAGGAGGATTTGTTTCATCTCTGTGTATCATCTAAAGGCTATTCCCTTCACTGGGTATATAAGAGGGTTTACAACCACTTTAACCACTTGCCCCCCATGCTATAACCGAAAGACGGCTACAGCGTGGGCTTAAATTGCGGGTGTCCATAGACTGCGCGCTCTGTGATAGCAGAGTCCGTGAGACTCGGCTGATAATAGATCGTGTAAAGGGCCAATCACAGCAGGCCCTTTACCATGTGATCAGCTGTCAGCCAATGACAGCTGATCATGGAAATAAACAGGTGCCGGTTATAGTTTTTTTTTTCTTCTTTATGCTGAAAAAAAGCCACAACTTCTGTTAGAGGGATTAGAGGCACATCGGTCCCCTTAGCGACCGCATGTGCTGCTAATCAGTGCCATCTAACAGCGCCCACCAGTGCCACCTATCAATGCACACCAGTGCAACGTATCAGTGCCCATTTGTGCCACCTATTAGTGCCCACCTGTGCTGCCAATCAGTGCCTCATCATAAGTTCTGCCTACCAGTGCCGCCTATCAGTGCCCATCAGTGCCACCTATCCGTACCACCCTTCAGTGCAGCCTCATCGGTGCCTCCTGATCAGTGCCCACCAGTGCCACCTCATCAATGCCAATCAGTGCCACCTATCAGTGCCTCTCAGTGCTGCCTCATCAGTGCAGCCTCATCAGTGGACATCAGTGAAGGAGAAAAATTACCTGTTTGCAAAATGTTAAAACAAAATATGAAAAACTGTTTTTTTTTCTAAATTTTCTTTTTTTTTTTTTTTTTTATGTTTAGCAAAAAAAAAAAAAAAACAGTGACGATTAAATACTACCAAAATAAATAATCAAAATGTCATATGGCTACAGTGTTGCATGACCGCGCAATTGAGTTTGAGAGCGCTGAAAGCTGAGAATTTACCTGGGCAGGAAGGGGGTATAAGTGCCCAGTAAGCAAGTGGTTAAAAGGATATGTATATTTTCACAGCAAGTGCACCTTCCCACCTCCAGCCTAAAGCTACCCATCCTCCCATGCCCCTAAAGAATACTTACCTTAAAATCATAGCCACAACCTGCTGCAATGTTAAAAGCCCGTGGCTGAAATCTTCCTGCTGATGGTGTCGGTACAGCCTATCACCATAGACTTCCAGAGACTAGAGATGCTCATTGATGGCGATATAAAGACAAGAGCAGGCAAATACCTGCACCACATGCTGCCTGTAAATTTCCACTATTGTTAGTTTATACACTTTAGTGGCTATGAGATTCAAGAAAAACATGCAATGTCAGTCTACAACTCCTAATGCTAAAAACCATTTATTACATTAAAAGACATAGGGCACAAGAGAGATTTTACCTATGTCAAATTGTTGCCCTTAAAACATTACCACATAAACCGATCTTGCATTCTCAGTTCAGTTTTGATCAGCAGCTCATAATAAAGGATGCCCTGAAGAATAGGCAAATACCTTATAAAAATTTTAGGCAGTATTAGCAAATACTAAATCAACAAAATCTATACACCCTTAAGATGATCAGGAATGAAAATGTTTGCCTTATAAAAATAGAAATACAACATATGTAAAAAGTCGGTGAAAAGCTATTTACTTGAAAGTCACAGCAGGGCATCCTTTGTACTTAAAAAGAGATTTAATATTCAGCTGTGAAACACTTTTATCTGACTGCCAATAGGAGCCAGGAAGGTATTTTTCATTCATCTGGAATAGCTTGTGTCTTAAGATACATTTTGTAAGGTTCAATGTGATGGACATATGTTTTTTTTTCAACCCAAGGAAATATGAAATGTCAAGGGACATTGCTAGAATTGTGCTAAAATCCACAACCTCATGCTTAGCCCCCAACCCATTTTCCTGGTTGTACTGTGGCTGGTGTAAATAACTGCACCACAGAGACACGTTAACCACTTCAGTACCAGACACTTTTACCTCTTTCCTGCCTAGGCCAACGTTCAGCTTTCAGTGCTGTCACATTTTGAATGACATTTGAGCAGTCGTACAACACTGTATCCATGTGAAATTTTTATCATTTTTTTCACACAAATAGAGCTTTCTCTTGGTGTTATTTAATCACCACTGGAGTTTTTACTATTATTTTTTTTGCTAATGTTCAAACATTTTGAACAAAAAACAAGTTTTTCTTCCTTTCTGTTATAAAATTTTGCAAATAAATAACCTTTCCTAATAAATTTAGGCCAAAATGTATCATGCTACATTTCTTTGGTGAAAAAAACCCAAATCAGTGTATATTATTTAGTCTGTAGGAAAGTAATAGAGTCCACAAACTATGGTATCTGAAATGTGATCAATCCTGATGTACTGACGGCCTATCTCATTTTCTTGAGGCCTGAAAATGCCGGAACAGTACAAATACCCCGAAATGACTCCTTTTTAGAAAGTAGAGAGTCCAAGGTATTTAGTAAAAGGCAAGGCATGGCGTGTTTTTTAAAGTTGTAATACTTTGGAAAATGAAGAAATGTAAAAAAAAATAGTTTTTTTCACATTTTACATAAGGTCACCAGTGCAGTACAGCGTTATCATATAACTGGTGTGACGGTGAGCAGGGACATAATTAAAGTGGGAGTCCGGCGACCAATCTTTTTTTTTTTTTTTTTTTTTTTAGGTCATTGAGACACTTTGCTAATCCCAAAATAATACTCACAGTTTGGGTGTAATATTTCCGCCTCTGTCTGTTTTCGTACTGAAGAATAACTTTAAAAATGTGATGCTGGCTGTTTCCATCTTGCTTGTGGGCATGTGAAGCCCACAAGCATTGATTTCCTGGATGCGGTGAATGCTGTTCATTCACAGCTTGTTCACAAGCATGATCATTGTTCCCGCACTGAATCTTGGGAAGCCTGACACTAAGCTCCCAGGAGACAGTGCGGCGCCGTGGAAAGGCAATACAATAAACACGCCTACTCCCATGGGAGGAGAGACAGGAAGTGCCACAATAAAGTACAATATAAAGGTAATTACAGCGATAAAAAAAAATTTTGTGCGGCATTTGAACATCTATGCAATTAACTGAAGGGGGTAAGACTAAGTTAAAAATTTGAGTGGAACCCTGCTTTAACTTGACTTGACTAGAGCAAAGCCGTATTACCATAGTAACACTGTACCGCTCTAGTCAAGTCAAGTTAATTATGGTGATCAGGACTTTTCTTTTTTACACACGATTCCTTATAGCACTGTATTTCACTGCTATAAGCAAGCATTTTTACTGAAATAAATGATTCAGTGTTGTTGTTGTGATTAGCTGTGATTGGCCCTTTGTACCATGTGATCACAATGATCAATAACAGCTAGCAAAACAACCGTACACAATGAATGGCATGAATGAAAGCCATTCCTTGTTTACAACTGTCATATGATCTGCTGTGATTTGTCACAGTGATCATACGGTACCAGCAGCAGGTCGGTACTCTGATCAGTCATCCACTGTGTCCAGTGTAGGCAGCGGGTGACAGATCGCGAGGCATGTTCTGGGAAGGATGTCCACCCAAAACAATAGGGCTCCCGCTCGGATGTCATTTTGAGCTGGGCCAGACGGGAGGCGGTTAAAAGTGTGTGACCTTTCACGCTTATCCACAGGAGAGAGAAGTATAACAGAATAAGTTGCATACCCCACAATGTGTCATAGGGTAGTCATAACTGAGGAAGTCATTAGTGCTGGTAAAGCTCCAAGTCATGACTTGGAGCTAAAGTTGGCCATACACACTTAACAAACGTTAGGTGCATAACAGCATCAATCTGGAAATTTCAGATGAAGTTGTATGACGAAACGTGTCATACTGGGACCATAGGGCGACCTAGAGTGACATTGACATTCTGCCAGAGCCTACAGTCACCACGAACGCATTGGTACCAATGAGCGGTGAGAGGCAAACCTAAATAGCAGGCAGAGATTCAAGTGTTGATATATTGAGAACTATGCTGTTATACACCTAATGTTTATAAGTGTGTTTTTAAGGGGGATGGATTTTTACTAATAATTGTCATACAAGATTATGCTATGGAGTGTTGTTTTGTCTTTTTGTAATACATGCAATGCCAGTGTATATGTAAGTGTGATATCAATCGTTAGAGGATGTTTAAGAGATAATGTGAGATTATACTGGGATCTGACAGACATTGAATTTATACACACACACACACACACACTGTTTTTACACTGAGGGAGCACTGCTAATGTAAACATCCCTTGTAATAGAAAAAAGCATGACAGGACCTCTTAAATATGAGATCTGGGGTCAAAAAGACCTCAGATCTCATATGTAGACTAAAGTGCAAGAAAAAAAAAATTGTCATTTAAAAAAAATGGCCCTTTAACCAGTTGCCGACCGACGCACGACGATGTACGACGGCAGAATGGCACAGGCAGGCAAAAAGACTCACAGGTACGTCCTTGCCTGCTCGCGGGTGGGGGGTCCGATCGGACCCCCCCGGTGCCCGAGGCGGTCGGCAAATCTTCCCCGGCGATCGGAAGTAAGGGGGAGACCGTTCATTCGTGGTCCCCCCCTCGCAATCGTTCCTAGCCAATCAGATCATTTCCCTGCCTCTGTATTGTACACAGAGGCAGAGGAAATTATGTCATCTCTCCTCGGCTCTGCATTTTCCGTTCCGGCACCGAGGAGAGAAGACTGTAATGTGAGTGCACCAACACAACACATCACAGTAGAACATGCCAAGCACACATTACACCCCCCGATTCCCCCCCCCGATCACACCTCCCCCCCCCCTGTCACACTGACACCAAGCAGTTTTTTTTTTTTTCTGATTACTGCATTGGTGTCAGTTTGTGACAGTTAGTGTGGCAGGGCAGTTAGTGTTAGCCCCCTTTAGGTCTAGGATACCCCCTAACCCCCCCCAATAAAGTTTTAACCCCTTGATCACCTCCCGTCGCCAGTGTCGCTAAGCGATCATTTTTCTGATCGCTGTATTTGTGTCACTGGTGACGCTAGTTAGGGGGGTAAATATATAGGTTCGCCGTCAGCGTTTTATAGCGTCAGGGACCCCCATATACTACCTAATAAATGTTTTAACCCCTTGATTGCCCCCTAGTTAACCCTTTCACCACTGATCACTGTATAACTGTTACGGGTGACGCTGGTTAGTTCGTTTATTTTTTATAGTGTCAGGGCACCCGCTGTTTATTACCGAATAAAGGTTTAGCCCCCTGATCGCCCGGCGGTGATATGCGTCGCCCCAGGCAGCGTCAGGTTAGCGCCAGTACTGCTAACACCCACGCACGCAGCATACGCCTCCCTTAGTGGTATAGCATCTGAACGGATCAATATCTGATCCGATCAGATCTATACTAGCGTCCCCAGCAGTTTAGGGTTCCCAAAAACGCAGTGTTAGCGGGATCAGCCCAGATACCTGCTAGCACCTGCGTTTTGCCCCTCCGCCCAGCCCAGCCCAGCCCACCCAAGTGCAGTATCGATCGATCATTGTCTCTTACAAAACACTAAACGCATAACTGCAGCGTTCGCAGAGTCAGGCCTGATCCCTGCGATCGCTAACAGTTTTTTTGGTAGCGTTTTGGGGAACTGGCAAGCACCAGCGGCCTAGTACACCCCAGTCATAGTCAAACCAGGACTGCAGTAACACTTGGTGTCGTGGCGAGTCCCATAAGTGCAGTTCAAGCTGGTGAGGTGGCAAGCACAAATAGTGTCCCACTGCCACCAAGAAGAAGACAAACACAGGCCCGTCGTGCCCATAATGCCCTTCCTGCTGCATTCGCCAATCCTAATTGGGAACCCACCACTTCTCCAGCACCCGTACTTCCCCCATTCACATCCCCAACCAAATGCAGTTGGCTGCATGAGAGGCATTTTCTTTATGTCCTCCCGAGTACCCCTACCCAACGAACCCCCCCAAAAAAGATGTCGTGTCTGCAGCAAGCGCGGATATAGGCGTGACACCCGCTATTATTTTCCCTCCTGTCCTGACAATCCTGGTCTTTGCATTGGTTAATGTTTTGAACGCTACCATACACTAGTTGAGTATTAGCGTAGGGTACAGCACTGCACAGACTAGGACACACTTTCACAGGGTCTCCCAAGATGCCATCGCATTTTGAGAGACCCGAACCTGGAACCGGTTACAGTTATAAAAGTTGGTTACAAAAAAAAGTGTAAAAAAAAAAAAAAAATATATATAAAATAAAAAAAAAATAGTTGTCGTTTTATTGTTCTCTCTCTCTCTATTCTCTCTCTATTGTTCTGCTCTTTTTTACTGTTTTATGTTTTAATGTTTTATTGTTATTATGTTTTATCATGTTTGCTTTTCAGGTATGCAATGTTTTATACTTTACCGTTTACTGTGTTTTATTGTTAACCATTTTTTTGTCTTCAGGTACGCCATTCACGACTTTGAGTGTTTATACCAGAATGATGCCTGCAGGTTTAGGTATCATCTTGGTATCATTCTTTTCAGCCAGCGGTCAGCTTTCATGTAAAAGCAATTCTAGCGGCTAATTAGCCTCTAGACTGCTTTTACAAGCATTGGGAGGGAATGCCCCCCCTCCCCCACCGTCTTCCATGTTTTTCTCTGGCTCTCCTGTCTCAACAGGGAACCTGAGAATGCAGCCGGTGATTCAGCCAGCTGACCATAGAGCTGATCAGAGACCAGAGTGGCTCCAAAGATCTCTATGGCTTAAGAAACCAGAAGCTACGAGTATTTCATGACTTAGATTTTGCCGTATGTAAACAGCGCCATTGGGAAATTGGGAAAGCATTTTATCACACCGATTTTGGTGTGGTCAGATGCTTTGAGGGCAGTGGAGAGATCTAGGGTCTAATAGACCCCAATTTTTTCAAAAAAGAGTACCTGTCACTACCTATGGCTATCATAGGGGATATTTACATTCCCTGAGATAACAATAAAAATGATTAAAAAAAAAAACAGCAATTGCACCATGCCTGTGAGGTATCACCGCGAAGGTCAGATCGAGGGCAGTAATTTTAGCAGTAGACCTCCTCTGTAAATCTAAAGTGGTAACCTGTAAAGGCTTTTAAAGGCTTTTAAAAATGTATTTATTTTGTTGCCACTGCACGTTTGTGTGCAATTTTAAAGCATGTCATGTTTGGTATCCATGTACTCGGCCTAAGATCATCTTTTTTTTTTCATCAAACATTTGGGCAATATAGTGTGTTTTAGTGCATTAAAATTTAAAAAAGTGTGTTTTTTCCCCAAAAAATGCGTTTGAAAAATCGCTGTGTAAATACTGTGTGAAAAAAAAAAAATGAAACACCCACCATTTTAATCTGTAGGGCATTTGCTTTAAAAAAAATACATAATGTTTGGGGGTTCAAAGTAATTTTCTTGCAAAAAAAAAATAATTTTTTCATGTAAACAAAAAGTGTCAGAAAGGGCTTTGTTTTCAAGTGGTTATAAGAGTGGGCAATGTGTGACATAAGCTTCTAAATGTTGTGCATAAAATGCCAGGACAGTTCAAACCCCCCCCAAATGACCCCATTTTGGAAAGTAGACACCCCAAGCTATTTGCTGAGAGGCATGTCGAGTCCATGGAATATTTTATATTGTGACACAAGTTGCGGGAAAGAGACAAATTCTTTTTTTTTTTTTGCACAAAGTTGTCACTAAATGATATATTGCTCAAACATGCCATGGGAAAATGTGAAATTACACCCCAAAATACATTCTGTTGCTTCTCCTGAGTACGGGGATACCACATGTGTGAGACTTTTTGGGAGCCTAGCCGTGTACGGGACCCCAAAAACCAAGCCCTGCCGTCAGGCTTTCTAAGGGCGTAAATTTTTGATTTCACTCTTCACTGCCTATCACAGTTTTGGAGGCCATGGAATTCCCAGGTGGCACAAAACCTCCCCAAATGACCCTATTTTGGAAAGTAGACATCCCAAGCTATTTGCTGAGAGGTATAGTGAGTATTTTGCAAACCTAACTTTTTGTCACAAAGTTTTGAAAATTGAAAAAAGAAAAAAAAAAAGTTTTTTCTTGTCTTTCTTCATTTTCAAAAACAAATGAGAGCTGCAAAATACTCACCATGCCTCTCAGCAAATAGCTTGGGGTGTCTACTTTCCAAAATGGGGTCATTTGGCGGGGGGTTTGTGCCACCTGGGCATTCCATGGCCTCCGAAACTGTGATAGGCAGTGAAGAGTGAAATAAAAAATTTACACCCTTAGAAATCCTGAAGGCAGAGATTGGTTTTCGGGGCCCCGTACGTGGCTAGGCTCCCAAAAAGTCCCACACATGTGGTATCCCCATATTCAGGAGAAGCAGCTAAATGTATTTTGGGGTGCAATTCCACATATGTCCATGGCCTGTGTGAGCAATATATCATTTAGTGACAACTTTGTGCAAAAAAAAAAAAAAAAAATTGTCACTTTCCCGCAACTTGTGTCAAAATATAAAATATTCCATGGACTCAACATGCCTCTCAGCAAATAGCTTGGGGTGTCTACTTTCCAAAATGGGGTCATTTGGGGGGGGGGGGGGGTTGTGCCATCTGGGCATTTTATGGCCTTCAAAACTGAGCAATATATCATTTAGTGACAACTTTTTGTAATTTTTTTTTTTGTCATTATTCAATCACTTGGCACGAAAAAAATGAATATTCAATGGGCTCAACATGCCTCTTAGCAATTTACTTGGGGTGTCTACTTTCCAAAATGGGGTAATTTGGGGGGGGTTTGTACTGCCCTGCCATTTTAGCACCTCAAGAAATGACATAGGCAGTCATAAACTAAAAGACGCTATAACTTTTGCGCACACCAATAAATATACACTTATTGACATTTTTTTTTACCGAATACATTTTAGCCTAAATGTATGACTAAAATTGAGTTTATTGGATTTTTTTATAACAAAAAGTAGAAACTATCATTTTTTTTCAAAGTTTTCGGTCTTTTTCCGTTTATAGCGCAAAAAATAAAAACGGCAGAGGTGATCAAATACCATCAAAAGAAAGCTCTATTTGTGGGAAGAAAAGGACGCAAATTTCGTTTGGGTACAGCATTGCATGACCGTGCAATTAGCAGTTAAAGTGATGCAGTGCCAAATTGTAAAAAGTGCTCTGGTCAGGAAGGGGGTAAATCCTTCCGGGGCTGAAGTGGTTAAGAGCTGTGGGCTTCCGCCCAGCAATTGTATGGAGACGGGTGGGGGCCATCTTACCTTCACTCGTCTCCATGCACAGCTAACATCAGGACGCGATCGCCTCCGCCGCTGCCGATGGCTCCGGTAAGCGGCGGGAGGGGGGGCCCTCTTCTGCTGCCGATAAAAGGGATCTTGCGGCGAATCCGACACAGAGACCACTTTTATCTTGTAGCGGACCGCCTGCTAAAGACAAGGATACCTTGGTTATGGCAGCTAGCTGCTGCCATAACAACGATATCCTCCTTCAAAGTACCGACGTACGTCCGTAACTGGTTAAAACTGGAGTGCGCAAAGTCTGGTGCAGCCCTGCATAGAAACCAAACAGCTTCTATTTTTGTTTATTGTCAAAACTCAATTGAACAAGCTGAAGTTAGAAGCTGACTGGCTACCATGAACAGCTGCACCAGATTTTTCATTCCTCAGCTTTAGTCAATCAATCCCAAAGGCTTATCAAGGGGCAAACAATAGCTAGCAGGACATGTTCTGTATTTTGCCTAATCAACTGTTCATCTCCACTTACATTCATGGTGGCTTCCTATAGACATGCATTCTCTGTCCTTTTTGTTATACAGTATCTCACAAAAGTGAGTACACCCCTCATATTTTTGTAAATATTTTATTACATCTTTTCATGTGACAACACTGAAGAAATTACACTTAGCTACAATGTAAAGTAATGAGTGGACAGCTTGTATAACAGTGTAAATTTGCTGTCCCCTCAAAATAACTTAACACACAACCATTAATGTCTAAACCACTGGCAACAAAAGTGAGTACACCCCTAAGTGAAAATGTCCAAATTGGGCCCAATTAGCCATTTCCTTCCCCGGTGTCATGTGACTAGTTAGTGTTACAAGGTCCCAGATGTGAATGGGGAGCAGGTGTTTTAAATTTGATGTTATCGCTCTCACTCTCTCTGGTCACTAAAAGGTTAAAATGGCACCTCATGGCAAAGAACTCTCTGAGGATCTGAAAAAAAATATTTTTGCTCTACATAGAGATGACCTAGGCTATAAGAAGATTGCCAAGGCCCTGAAACTGAGCTGCAGCACGGTGGCCAAGACCATACAGCTGTTCAACAGGACAGGTTCCACTAAGAACAGGCCTCGCCATGGTCAGTCAAAGAAGTTGAGTGCACGTGCTCAGCGTCAAATCCAGAGGTTGTCTTTGGGAAATAGACATTTGAGTGCTGCCAGCATTGCTGTTGAGGTTAAAGGGGTGGGGGGTGGGGGGTCAGCCTGTCAGTGCTCAGACCATACGCTGCACACTGCATCAAATTGGTCTGCATTGCTGTCATCCCAGAAGGAAGCCTCTTCTAAAGATGATAGACAAGGAAGCTCGCAAACAGTTTGCTGAAGACAAGCAAACTAAGGACATGGATTACTGGAACCGTGTCCTGTGGTCTGATGAGACCAAGATAAACCTATTTGGTTCAGATGGTGTCAAATGTGTGTGGCGGCAACCAGGTGAGGAGTACAAAGACAAGTGTGTCTTGCCTGCAGTCAAGTATGGTGGTGGGAGTGTCATGGTCTGGGGCTGCATGAGTGCTGCTGGCACTGGGGAGCTACAGTTCATTGAGGGAACCATAAATGCCAACATGTACTGTGACATATTGAAGCAAAGCATGATCCCCTTCCCTCGGAGACTGGGTAACAGGGCAGTATTCTAACATGATAATGACCCCAAACACACCTCCAAGACGACCACTGCCTTGCTAAAGAAGCTGAGGGTAAAGGTGATGGACTGGCCAAGCATGTCTCCAGACCTAAACCCTATTGAGCATCTGTGCGCCATCCTCAAACAGAAGGTGGAGGAGCACAAGGTCTCTAACATCCACCAGCTTTGTGATGTTGTCATGGAGGAGTGGAAGAGGACTCCAGTGGCAATCTGTGAAGCTCTGGTGAACTCCATGCCCAAGAGGGTTAATTAAGGCAGTGCTGAAATATAATGGTGACCACACAAAATATGGACAATTTGGGCCCAATTTGGACATTTTCACTTAGGGGTGTACTCACTTTTGTTGCCAGCGGTTTAGACATTAATGGCTGTGTGTTGAGTTATTTTGAGGGGACAGCACATTTACACTGTTATACAAGCTGTACACTCACTACTTTACATTGTAGCAAAGTGTCATTTCTTCAGTGTTGTCACATGAAAAGGTATAATAAAATATTTACAAAAATGTGAGGGGTGTACTCAACTTTGTGAGATACTGTAGTTCATGAGGAAATATAATGCTATCCATCCTATTTTCAAGTTCCAAGCCTGTAACAAATCCTTTCATACAACAATGTAAAAGAAGTATATTTACATCCAAGAAGGGTTTATAGAAAGCACCATCTCAAATAATTGCAAACATTTACAAACCATGTGAAGTACTGGAGATAAATATTTAAAGCTGGAGTCATTATGTGAGATGTTTTCTCACAGGTTTACCTCCTGTGTTATAATCCTACTGAACAGCACAATACAGACATTTTCCCCTTGGCCAGTGATATATAACAACCTTATCCAGCTACATGGCATATGTTAAAAGCAAGCAATATATTTCAAGGTATGTAAACATTTAATGAAATAGCTATAAAAGTTTATTAATAGGGCCTCCAATCACTTGTGTTTTAAGTTTACTAGCTATTAAATACTTCCTGCATTTGTTGTTAGGCCCCACACATGGCATAATCAAGACAGTATGGTTATATTTCTGTTGAATGCAGTTAGTGTGGTTGGTGTTACAGAACTTTATAGGAATTGAAAAAGAAGAAACACTAAGTTAACAGGGATCCATTTATCTATGTTGCTGCTAAAAGCTGACCTAGCATTAGATTTATTTTTTTCATGCACACATGACAGGCAATCTGTAAGCCTAGAACATACAGGTATTTATCATCTTTCAAGGGGATCACAGAAGTTCCAGAATTTACCTTCATCTTCCTTCTAACCCTGAGGGCTTGTACAGTTTGTTATACTGACCCAGGATTGATGGATTATGTAAAACCTGCTGCCTATGCAGTAGACATTATGTTCTATGTGTAGTCTTAATGTCGGGCGCAGTGCAGACCCTTTCTGGGTTATTTGTAATTCTGTGATTTGACAGAAAATGACAGTGTACAGTCTAAATTAGAGAGGACAGGAGGGGGAAACATGGAAGAAATGGTTCCTTTGGCTTGCAGCAGAGCCAGATTCTCAGCAGGCTTTTTTGGCTGACCATAACAAAGTGTAACTTAAAGTGATTGTAAGCTCTTACCTATAGTGTAACTGGTGAAGTGATTAGCCTATTAGCCTATTAGTGATACACAGAAATGAAGCAAATCCTCCTATATAAGTTGTACCTGTGTATTTCCAGCAATTTGTCCTGTACATCCTTGTAAAACTCAGAGAATAAAAGGATTTTTCACAGACTCACAAGGCAGGGGGTAGAGAGCTGTAGTTCCAGACTTTACAAGAGCTCTGCAAACTGATTGGATGGAAGGGACACACCCCCTTCACACAGCACACAGGGACAAAGGTGAGGCTGTCAATCAGCTGGAGCTCCCTCCCCTGTCACCTTTTTAGCTCTTGATGTCAGAAAAACTTGTCAGAAGTGACTCAAATTACAGATTACAGAGGAACTAGACAGCAGAAAGAAATGACACTTGGTGCTTTGGTGAGAGGCAAAAAAACATTATAGAAATATGTTCTTTGTTCAGAATTCATGTCTGTGGTTTAGAACCACTTTAAATGAAGCTCAATGGTTATTTTTGCTAGCAAAATGTACCATTTTCTTCTTTAGAAAAATTATACTGTTGATGTGACATGCAGTATATTTAATTAGAGCTCTGCTTCAAGGATTAACTCTTT
This sequence comes from Lithobates clamitans, assembly GCA_037952925.1. Classification (NCBI taxonomy): domain Eukaryota; kingdom Metazoa; phylum Chordata; class Amphibia; order Anura; family Ranidae; genus Lithobates; species Lithobates clamitans. Next base: position 1,415,960 of record JBBGZY010001323.1, on the reverse strand, counting down.
CTTTTAATCCTGACATTGCTTGAGTAGAGTAAAGTAACCCTGTGATGGCTAGTTCACTCCTTGCTCTGGGAATGCCCTGAAATTCTACAAGCTGGAGATTCCCAACTTTTGCTCTGCTCTTCTAGCGTGTAGTTATACATAGATCTTATTTTTAAAAAATAAATTACCTGAGTCCTGGTTCAAACAAACCCTTCCTATTCTACAGAAAAGACAGCTACCCAGCAATGGGTCCAAGGCCTTTCTAAAAGTTCTGGAGGAGGAGTTAACATTGATTTTACATATTGGTTTCAATTGCTCTTAAATGAATTCTGTTTGAAGGTGGCGTGCAAATTAAACACTTCAATGCTTCAAAGTATGTCTTAATCTTACTAGAAATAGCCATACAGGAATACATACTGCAACATGAAAGTCTTTATTTAGCAAGTTCCAACGCACTATTACCAACCCACATGTTCCTGTGAAAGTGGCTGTATGTCTAAGTGGGTGCTGAATTGACCACTGGATGGAACCGTGAGCAATCAGAATGAGGAATGTCACCAGCACACCATGGGTCTCCCAATAAATGGGTCCAAAGTTTTATTCAGCGATGCCATTGTTACAGCAAACAGCAACCTCATTCTTTTTTTTAGCATAGGAACACAAATTAATAGAACAAAAAATGAACCATTAGCTAGTTTGTAGTCTTGATGGCATGCATAATATTCATTGATATACCTATGTTTCAGACAACCTTTCTAGTACTGTAGAGATAAAGAAACACTAAGCACAGCTTGATTCAGAATTTATGTACTCACGTTCATTCATGTTATAACTGGAGAGGTCAGGATAGCTTCTCTGCTTAGGCCTCATAGCTTAAAAAAAGAAACATAATAAGTTTAAAATCGTGAATAAAAATAAATTAACAAAATACTTAACATGCTGAATTTATTAGATTAATACTAATCTTAAAAAATAATCTACAAGTGCAAAAAAGAAAAGGGAAAAGAATATGGCATATGTCACTGACAAATATCCTCCATATGATACATAAATACTGCCCTACAATAGCCTAAAATCTCACCCATAAAATAACCCACTCATTCGTAAAATAAATATAAATGCTCGCATTAAAGCATCTCTACTACCTAGTGGCCACACACAGTTGTGTGCTCCATTTATGGTTTTAAAGCAGAGTCAAGACAAAATAATTAGAAAATGTACTTAATTGGTTATTTTCATTTTGAAATTACCTAACTTTTAAATGTGAGCTCCAGAAAGCTTGGTACTGATGTTTTGAACTACAGTGTTTCCAGCTGCAAAACTGATTTCCATTCCATATTGCTCCATTGAAGTCCATACTACTGAATTTCAAAGGATCTGCTTTTCACTCAGATCACAAATTCACTGGAGGCTAGGGGTTTCCCCTAAAAAAAAGAGCCCCTGGCTTCAAAAATAAGCCTTTGGGCTACAGTAGGTCAAAATCTGAGGTGGACTATTAACTATTTCCCGCCCATAGGATGTACCTGTACATCCTTGGGCTAAAGTAGTTATACCGGGGCCATGGCTGCAGCTGCAGTCATGACCCCTGTATAATTTTTTTTCAGCCGGAGATGCTTCACAATGTAAAAGTGATCCAAGAGGCTAAAAAACACTGGATCACTTTTACATGTGGTGGAAGAGCTACTCCCTCACCTGCTTTTGGTGCCTTTCCAGGCTCTCCTATTCTACCTAGAGATGACCGAGGACCGGAAGTTCTCCGATCATTTCTCTGGTCTAAGAAACCGGAAGCAACAGGGATTTTGTACCTTTCAGTTTTGCTCAGATGTACACAAGCGGTTACTGGCTTGTGAAAGCATCTTACCACACCAATCTTGGTTTGATCAGATGCTTTTAAGGGCAGAGGAGAGATCTGAAGAGACCCCTGACATCTCAGTAAAGAGAACGTGTCACTGTCCATGCTATGCTATCACATTGGATGTTGATGATAGCAATAAACAAAAAAATTTGGATTTTTTCGGCATACTTACCTGTAAAATCCTTTTCTTTAAGTACATCATGGGACACAGTCAGGCTAATATTCATTACCTGCTGGGATATACTTCATCTCCAGGTGAATAGACACCGGTAGACCAAAGGTCTTTTGACAGAAAGTTATCCTCTATATAACCCCTCCCATACAGGAAGTACTTCAGTTTTGTAGCAAGCACCGAATCCTCAAAAAAGAGGGGAGGGATCTCTGTGTTCCATGATGTACTCAAAGAAAAGGATTTTATAGGTAAGTATGACAAAAAAATCCTATTTTCTTTTTCATACATCATGGGACACAGAGTCAGGCTAATATTCATTACCTGCTGGGATGTCCCAGAGCAATAGCCTTGAGGGAAGGGAGACACCCTGCCAAACAATAGCCAACAGAACTTATACGGCAGCCCACAGTACACTGTGGCCAAAAGCCGAATCCTCGGCTGCTCGAACATCCACTTGATAAAATTTTGTGAATGTATGCACTGAAGACCAGGTAGCAGCCTTACAAATCGGAGCCACAGATACCTGATGGCAAAAAGCCCAGGAGGTTCCTACACCCCTGGTAGAATGAGCTCTCACCCTAAAGGGAGGAGCTTTACGTTTCAGACAGTAGGCCTGAATGACCAATTGACGGTCCCAATTGGCAATGGAAGTTTTGGAAGCTGCCTGCCCTTTCTTGGGTCCTTTTGATAAAACAAAAAAGGAGTCTGATCCTCGGATCTTCGCAGATCTAGACAAATAAACTTTGACTGCCCGGACAACGTCCAAGGTGTGCAGACGCCTTTCTTCCGCCGAATGAGGCTGAGAGAAAAAAGAAGGCAAAATAATGTCCTGATTTAAATGAAAGGCCGACACCACTTTTGGCAAAAAGGATGGAACAGGTTGTAACATGACCCTGTCGTGGTGAAGGATCAAGTACGGTTCCCTGAAAGAAAGTGCCGCCAACTCAGACACCCTTCTAGCTGAGGTAATAGCCATCAGGAAGCTGGTTTTAAGGCTAACTTTTTGTTATTTCTGATCCAGTCTAAGCTTTTCAAATACCACACTGTGCATGTTATGCTCTGTTCTATAGCCTGTAATGAGTGATCTCTGAGCAGGAGGTCCTCCAGATACCCAAGCACCAGGATCCCTTGGGCCCTTCAAAGACCCAGTACTGATGCTAGAACCTTTGTGAACACCTGGGGAGCTGTAGCAAGCCTGAAGTGTAGAGTCAAAAACAGAAAATGACATTCCTCTACTGCAAATTGCAGGAACCTTTGATGAGGCTGAAAGATAGATATGTGTAAATACGCATCTTTTATATTGATGGGGGCTAAAAAGTCTTCCATCTGGAGCGAGGCTACAATTGAGCAGACAGACTCCATCCAAAAAGACTGGATTAGTAGATACTGGTTCAGGGATCTTGTGACCCTGTTTGGTTTTTAAACCATAAAACAGGTTCGCTCTTTCGGATACAGGAACCATCACTCCTTGATGCGCTAAATGATGTAGTGCCTGAAGCAATAAGTCTCTTTTTGGAGGATCCGAGGGAATCTTAAAAACCTCTCAGGGGGAACTCCAGATGGAAACTGCAGGATATAATTGGGGTGACCCACTCGTCCTGAATTATCGTTCTCCAAAATGTCTGAAAAGTGCAGCAGCCTTACCCCCACCGAATGGAGTGGGGACGTCCCCTCAAAAGGAGGGCTTGGTGCTGGGTTTAGAAGAATTTTGGACCCAGGCCTTTTTCTGGCCCTGGCCTTGCAGCCTGCCCCTGGCCCTAGCGCCCTGTTGGCGGTGGAACTGCCTTGGCACTGAGACATTTGAGGAAGCAGTTCCTGAAGTTTTAAACGAGGGATGCCTGGTGCTTTTCTTCACAGGAAGTAGAGAACTCTCCCCTCTGGAAATCATTTGGATATATTTGTCTAAATGATCACCAAATAAATGTTCTCCATGAAAAGGGAAACCTGCCAATAACTTTTCACAAGGAAGCTCGGCTGACCAGTTTTCAAGCCACAAAAGTCTGTGCATATGTACAAACAAGAGAGCCAAACGAGAGACCTGCTGTATTGAATCCTTTTAAGGCGTCAACAGCAAAACACAGCGCTCGAGGAATATCTGTCTTATTTTCAGGCAGACCATCCTCCTGGTTAGGCCTATTAGACCGTATGACCCGATCCTTTACGGACTGGCAGATACCAATTACTGCAACAACTGGCTGAATAGCTGAACTGGCCAAAGAAAAGGAAGCCTTTAATAATGACTCCAATTTCTTGTCAACAGGTTCTTTCAAGCCCTGTGCGTTATCTACTGGACAAGTTAAGTTGTTTAAGGAAGAGACTGCTGCATCTACGGCTGGCATGCTCCCTTTTTAACAAACTTTCCATCCGTGGGCTATAAAAAGGGAAAACCTCTTAAGAGGAACAAAATCCAGTCAGGATGTTCCCAATCAGCATACACCGCCTGCTCCAGCAGGGGGTGTAGGGGGAAAGCCTGTGCAGCCTGAGGAGGCCTCAGGGATCCCAAGAGGACCAGGGGGGCTCAGTCACCTCTGCAAGAGGCAACTGAAATGTAGAACGAACCATTTCGGTCAGAGTCAGCATGAAAAGCATCTGCGACTGAGAGGCAGACATCAACTGGATATCTTTTTGTCCAGATTGCTCAGAAGCAGACTCATCCACCAGGCCCTCCACAGAATTCTGAGCTTTTAGCTCTTTCCCATTCTCAACCCATTCCTGCTCCAAACTAGGAGGCTCCAGGGAGGGGGATCTGTCACACTTCTTCCCACTATTTCGGGATGGAGGCAATCCTGCCAGCAATCCTGTGCTTTAACCCGGCTAGGGCCGAGGAGATTTCATCCTTGGTGATAAAGGGTGAAGTAGCAGCTTTGACTACAGGCACAATACCAGATAGGCGCAGCAGCTCAGATTGCCCGGAAGCCTCTGGTCCTTTAGGGGATACAACACTAGGGATTCAACTAGGTTCATCAGGAACTACTAACAACATAGGTGTGCCATTCCCTGTAGTGTTAGTCCCACTCCTTTTTTTTAAGACATTTACTAGCCACAAAATGGGAGTACTTGGCTGTGGTATTAAAACACCTCAGAAGAGAGACCCTTTAATAGGGCTCACCAAGCCCCTGTGCAACAATCCTGCTAAGCACCTTAGCCTGCCAAGTAACACTTGGTGACTCACGTGACCCGGGTAAGGAGAAATGAACCACTGCAAGTGCCTATTCAGGGTCTGCTCTGTGTTCCACAGCTGCCTTCTGGAAGCACCATGCTTGGCATAAACAGCTTAAATAAGCTGGCTGTGCGCCGGAACGTTCCGTGCATGCATGGTCCCGGCGAACGGGCGTGGCTTTATTCGCGTATGACGTGAATCTTCGTGCGCCCAGATAAAGACTACTGCACATGTGCGGCGAAGGCGTGTGCACCATGGCCACCAAACAAACTGCTAAGTCCAGCGGCACTTTTGCAAATGCATGTGCGCTATGGCCGCCAAACAAACGGCTAAGTTCAGCAGCTCTTCTGCGAATGCATGTGCGCCATGGCCACCAAAACAAACAACTGCTGAGCACAGCGGCACTCTTGCGACCGCACGTGCGTCATGTTGAACCAAGGCAAAATTGCGCACCGTCGTGCACCATCATACAGGTAAAAAACAGCCAGACACAAGCAAAAAAGTACACTTTGCAAACACCCACAGATAGCCCAAAACTCCCCCGTATGGTCACCGCACACAGGTGTCCATCCTCTAGCTAGCTTTACTGATTGTTACAATCACTGGGACACCCCACAATAATTAAAGGGGTTTCACTTACCCATCCAGACGCAGGGAAGCTTAGAAACTAAGAGCCCAAACTTCACCCATCACGATGGGTTCCTCTGACTTGAAGACCTTCAAGGACTGGGTAACCTTTTCATGTTTAGGGTTCACTCCCTTGGACCTGTAGAGCACCCTGCAAGAATGCCTTAGCGCTGTGGTGTCCAGGATTCCACTTTGCAGGGTCCAGCGCCCAGGGGCCGCATTACAGGCAAAACATTGCAGGATCTTGAGTCTTCTTTGCGAGGCTCGGGTACCATTTATCTAAGCATATAAAGCCTGTGTCAAATGGATCAGATCGGTCAATCCCTTGATTCATTTAAGAGCCGTTTGTGGGACTAGAGACCTGGAGCTCAGAGAGCTCAAACAAACCATGCCATCTACCTTGCAGACACTGGTAAAAAACTGAAGTGCTTCCTGTATGTGAGGGGTTATATAGGGGATCACATCCTGTCTAAAAACCTTTGGTTTACCAGTGTCCATTCACCTAGAGATGAAGTATAGCCCAGCAGGTAATGAATATTAGCCTGACTCTGCGTCCCATGATATATGAAAAAGAAAATAGACACAGTGTAAAAATAAATAAATAAGTAATAAAATAAAAAACTGTAAACCGCCCCGCTCACGTGAAAAGGCAAATACATACGTCAGTTGCTCATGCATATGTAAATGGTGATAGCACCACACATGTGAGGTATTGCCGCAAACGTTATAGCGAGAGCAATAATTCTAGCACCAGACCTCCTGTGTAACGTTAAACTAGTAACCTGCTAAGGCTTTTAAAGCAACAACTATAGAGATTTTTAGGTACCGTAGTTTGTTTCCATTCCACAGGCGTACGCAATTTTAATGCGTGAAATGTTAGGTATCTATTTGTCTGTTTTCAGCTCCGGCAGCCCAGAGCAGTTCTTGGCATAGCTTGGCATGCACCTTGAAGCATGCGACTTTGCGATTAAGCCAAGTCAAAGCATGTGAACCACCTCTGGGCTCTGTAGCATGTCAGGCTCCTGGATTCCTCAGCATAGTTATCCAGGATATATGAAAGGAAAAACTCGATAGTGCAATGACGTTTTAAACAATTCATTTCACTAAAGCAAAGATCCCCATCTCACATATATCGGGTGCGTCAGTGCATCATTCTATGATGAATATGTAGCAGATTATACCAAGGTGGTATCGGGATGATATGAGCGTCCTCCTTAGCTTACAAGATGTCTTGTCGTGCCATCCTGACCCCCTCCCCAACTAGTGTCGATACAGGGATATCGTATGGGGATCTTTTCTTTAGTGAAATAGTGTGGTCAGTAGTGTGGTCATTTACCAGCACAGCAAATCTGAACCCCCTACAGGGCAATAACTTCTCCGCAGGATGTGGAAACCTTGCAAAAAGACCTGAACAAATTAATGGGGTGGGCGACTACATGGCAAATGAGGTTCAATGTAGAAAAATGTAAAATAATGCATTTGGGTGGCAAAAATATGAATGCAATCTATACACTGGGGGGAGAACCTCTGGGGGAATCTAGGATGGAAAAGGACCTGGGGGTCCTAGTAGATGATAGGCTCAGCAATGGCATGCAATGCCAAGCTGCTGCTAATAAAGCAAACAGAATATTGGCATGCATTAAAAGGGGGATCAACTCCAGAGATAAAACGATAATTCTCCCGCTCTACAAGACTCTGGTCCGGCCGCACCTGGAGTATGCTGTCCAGTTCTGGGCACCAGTCCTCAGGAGGGATGTACTGGAAATGGAGCGAGTACAAAGAAGGGCAACAAAGCTAATAAAGGGTCTGGAGGATTTTAGTTATGAGGAAAGGTTGCGAGCGCTGAACTTATTCTCTCTGGAGAAGAGACGCTTGAGAGGGGATATGATTTCAATTTACAAATACTGTACTGGTGACACCACAATAGGGATAAAACTTTTTCGCAGAAGAGAGTTTAATAAGACTCGTGGCCACTCATTACAATTAGAAGAAAAGAGGTTTAACCTTAAACTACGTAGAGAGTTCTTTACTGTAAGAGCCACAAGGATGTGGAATTCCCTTCCACAGGCGGTGGTCTCAGCGGGGAGCATTGATAGCTTCAAGAAACTATTAGATAATCACCTGAATGACCGCAACATACAGGGATATGTAATGTAATACTGACACATAATCACACACATAGGTTGGACTTGATGGACTTGTGTCTTTTTTCAGCCTCACCTACTATGTAACTATGTATCTGCTTCAGGGGGAAATATAATTGGATGGCGGACTTGTCAATCTTTAAATAGTGTCGGTGGCCGCACTGACGTGCCTGATATATGTGGGTACCCCAGATGGGGATCTTTGCTTTAGTGAAATAGTGTGGTCAGTAGTGTGGTCATTTACCAGCACAGCAAATCTGAACCCCCTACATCCTCAATGCACACATTTTGTATTAAATCTGTGCACTCGTTTTTCCTTACCTTCTGTGCTTCTGTGTTCTGTGTTTCCAGCTTGGTAAGAATGTGGTCTGGTTGACTTTGCTGGTATTTCTTTGGCCTTAAAAGTAAAAAAAAGTAAAGAAATAATTACCATAGAACAAAGCTATGTGTAGGGTGGAGAAAGCATATTACACAGTCAAGGTTCCATTTATAAAACTTGTGGTAGGATGTATTCTGAAGTTAAACCTTCACTTCGATATTTTATGGATGGATTTTCTTCCTATTAGTATCCACACATTTCAAACAAATACAAGGAGATTTCTAAGCTCAAACTTACCAACCAACCGCATTGACCTGTCTAACAATATGCATTAGGAACAGGGGTTTAGTCTGCACACATTTGCGAAAATACATGCATAAACTACAGGCCCCGTCAAAGGAACCCTGTTTTCTGTAGTCCCTAACCCTGATTTCTGGTTCTCCACAATGGGAGGCTGGTTCGAAAGTTTGGGCTTGGAAATCTCCTTGTATTTGCTATAACAGTGGTAAAGCGCGGCTAAAACTAGCGGCGCTTTACTGCTACCGCCCACACCGCCCCCACCGCCCCAGTGTGAAAGGGCTCTTACACAACACACATTGACTGGCAAAAGGCTGTAGACCTGTCTAGGCTGTAGACCTGTCTACAGCTCTTCTAAAGGTTCTGCTCAACTCTAGAGTAGCACAATACCAAAAACTCAAGATAAATTGCAAGAGGATTTAATTTACAGTCAGTAAGTTTCAAGTGACCAATAGACATTATATGAAAGCAATTTTCAAGGCTGACCTCAGAAATAACTCTGGCTGATAGACTCTCCCAAGACTAAATTGGCACTAATTCTGTCTGCTTAGGGCAGAGCCAAACGGACAAAATTATATTATTATGAAAGATGGTGTGCTAATCTGTAGTAGAAAACTGTAAATCTGAACTCCAGGCAAACAACCAATTATACAGATGAAATACATATCTAGCACTATTTGTTGTTTTATTAGGGGGATGATAACTTGGATGGGGTAGGGAATTATGGTATGCCCAACTTGAAAAAACGTCCAGAACACAGAACAAGGGACAAGTTCCTCCCTATTTACAAAGAATTCTCTTCTTTCTTCCTCCTGCACACACTTGGTTCCTCTATGTACTGCACATGCTGATCACTCCATGGTAATTAACAGTCTCTTTGTTAATTGAGAAACAGCCCATTACAGGCTAGGAACTTCACACCCCTTTTTGGATAGAGTAGCACATGTGGAGTAAACAGCTTTTCCTTCTGCTTCCCTGTAGACACTGAGCCCAGTTCCACCACTGTGGAAAATACCAGCCCACCTGGCTTTTTGCTTCCCTCAGTCCTCCAGACTGGCACACAGACATGAAGATTCCCCTAGGGCAAGGTGAATGAAGACTTGGCACACCGATATCTTCAAATGAGCACTGTTACAGCTGACAGTCTCTCCAGTATTCTTGACCCTGAACCGTGCTGATCTACTCACGGTCTCTATTTGCTCTCTCTGCTGCCTCTCCGGCAACTGCCTCCTGTGGTGGGACTCTTCCAGGCCAGCTTTCCAAGCTCCAGCCCGAGGTAAAACCCCTTCCCAGCAGGGGGCCTCAAGGGCCACCGGCAGCCTCTCCTTAGCACTGCTTCTTCATCTTCCACCTGCTGACTCCCCTGCTGGTGTGTCTATTTATGGGCTTCCTTAGTTCCCTGCCAGGCCCACTCCTGGGGATTGGCTAAGGATCTATAAATATGCAGAGCAGCTCCTTCATACCCCTACGCACTAGTTCAAGAAGGTTCTCCAACTTTCTAGATACCGGGGGGGGGGGCACCAGAGAGCTGCCAGGATGAGTCACTCAGCCCTGGCCTCTAGTAACCCTGACCAGATTTAATGGCCCAGGTATAACCCAGAGCCAGCTTTTGTTTTTCCTACTCTCACTACTAGTATCACACACTAGAAGGTCCTACACATATATGAGAAGAAGGTTTGTATTTCTGTCCACCCAATCTTAACATTTGCACAACTCTGCCACACAGAACAGTGCTGCCTGACAGGGGAAGAGGACCTGATCTTTCTCTGTTGCAGTTTGACATTCACTTACAGGTCTTCTTCTCACCCTCAGTCTGTGACTGGACAGAGAAAGGAGAGGCATCATACGTATACAGTTTCTCTATAGTTCTACTCTGTCCTCCTATCAGCATGATCCTTGCACTACAGAACACCTAAATAGCTACTCATGCTCAAACCAAGCTCTGCTGTACAGTAGACTACAAAACAGCTAATACCAAGTTAAACTTAGTTACTTACACCGCTCCTATTTAAAGCTGAAATCGAGGCAGATATAAAAGTCAGAAACTAATGTAGTTCTGTAATCATTATTACAGCACTAAATGTATTTTGAAATGCAAGCAGTATAAGTACCTGAATGTGACCTGGTATCAGTTTTGCAGCACCTATACAGTAGTCCTGGAGTGTCAGAAGAAGCAAAACAAGTAGCCAATCAGTTCATGTACTGAAACAAACTATGGTGTTAGGAGGAGAAAGCAGAGTGAATGAGAGGTGAGCTTGTCACTGTACCACTTCTCCTTTCACTGTTCAGTCACAGGCAGGAAACACAGTGAATAATGCTGGCCATCAGAATGGGGACATAACGCAGTAGAAAAAAAGTACTGCAGTGGAAATCTCTGGATTGAATTTGAATATTTGTTTTCTTTTAATAGGCTATTTCTTTTTATTTTGTTAATTTTGATGGAAGTTCTGCTTTAAAAAATACATCTAATTAATACAGAGCTGAATTAAATTGTGCCTTTTATCTCTGCCCGGAGTTTAGCTTTAAGTGTCAAATGATAATGGGAGGTTATGCCAACGTGATTTCTGAATACCAGTAATGTATGGCCATGTATATTAACATCAACTAAGCATGTGTGTTTGTTAACCTAGACAGAGAGTTTACAGATGTCTATCTTTTAATCTGGGAAACAACAGTCATCAAATAAAAAAGGTTTCTGCTGTCTACTCAACTATTCCCTTGAGAACTATCTCCTGTGGGGTATGATACCACAGACATAATGATTATGACCTGATCTGGATAAAATCAGTCTTTGTATTTCTATAAGTACCATAAGAGGAGACTATTTCTATCCCAAAAGCTTTGATAGTTGCCTCCTTAGACAATAGCAATGCCATATATGGCTTCTGAATGCCATCTTCATTTATCTGTTTCTCACAACCAAGTGTATCTCAACCTGAAAAGCTAAAAGTCTGTATATTATTTACTTTGGCTATTTGCTCACACAAATATTCATAGCTGACCTTATTCCCACATTGATATCCAAGATACTTATCACATCAAAGAAGCAGTCACATCTTCATCTCTCCCAATAACATCTATTATAGCCATGCTTAGGAAAGTTAGCACTAGTCCAAAATGAAGGAATATGAATCATGTTAGGCAATTGTGAGAAAGCATCTTTAACAAAAAAAACCAAAAAAAAATACAAAGGCACAGCCAGAGTTCCACTAAAACAGATGTGAATATGCCTTATTGGCTTTTAACATATATCCTCTTACCCGAAAGAGGGTGAACTTGCTAATACATTTAACCGTGAGACAACCACAGATAGCACTGATTACTTGCATCGTGAAATACAAGGATGGGAATTGTTATTGGAATCTGAAGAATGAAATGAACCATAAGAGAATAGAATGGAATCTATTATTTATATATTTATATGTTAAATGACCACTAAAATAGCTGAATTTTAACTTTGGAAAAATGATAATCCTCATCATGAAAATGTTTTTGGAGCCCTCAGACATCCAGCTGGCAGAAAAAAATGAAAGAATATATAAAATTTAATATTCATGATATGTGCCTGCATGTACTTTTAAGAAAAAATATCCTGTTCTCTTTGTATTGCTTCCTTTGTGTGAAATCCTGGGTGTTCCTGCCAGTCCTTCTGCTTTCCTATTAAAAACTGACCACACTAAGCAGGAGAACACACCATGGTCAGTTTTCAATATGTGCTCGGAACTCAACCTGCTCTCCTCCAATAATCAGACTTGTCCTGACACACCCTCCCTGCATAGCCATTCACTAGGAAGATTAGTGTGCTACTATTTCTCCTCCCCCCAGCTCTTATGCAGCTGAGAACAGAAAGAATGTGATCACTTATAAAAAAGGGGGAAAAGGTGCTTATATTGTTTTTTTTGTTGTGTATCTATACACAAATGTTTTGACTTTCATTTCCATTCTAAACTGAATGGGTTGTTTTACAAGGTGAGGGTTTACATACACTTTAAATTGTTGCCCTTACATGTAACCACTCCTCTTTCTTTGTTCACATACAGTGTCTGCACTGAAAACAACAGGTAAAAAGAATGGCAATGCAGTGTCCTACAAGAACACCTGTATGCAGCACTATGGTGTGTGCCATCATACCACATCATGTATTTGATTGCCTATACTGGTACAGATATTTAGAAACAAAAAGGACAGGGGGCCATTGGAAGGCACAATGGACTCTCCAGAGAGAATAAGTTCAGTGCTCGCAACCTTTCCTCATTACTAATATCCTCCAGACCTTTTATTAGCTTTGTTGCCCTTCTTTGTACTCGCTCCATTTCCAGTACATCCTTCCTGAGGACTGGTGCCCAGAACTGGACAGCATACTCTAGGTGCAGTCTATGAATCGCAGTTCATTGACTTTATAGGTACAACCACACCAGATAGGATAAAATTAAATATAAAACTTTATTGATGCACAACAGAAAGTTAAAAACAAAGTAGCATTATACACCATATACAGCTAAAGGTGGTAGACCAAATTGTAGATTGTATTACATTAAAGCGGTGTTCCGCCCAAAAAAATAAAAATAAATAAATAAGCAGCTACACACACTGCAGCTGCTGGCTTTTTATGATAGGACACTTACCTGTCCTGGAGTCCAGTGATGTCGGCACCGCTGCTGATGTTTCCATCAGCTGTCGGGTGCTGCTGCCGCCATGGCGGGTAAGGGTACTCGGCAGTGTAGCCTTAGGGCTTCAAGCTGGGAACCCTACTGCGCATGTGCAAGGCCCTGCTCCTCTCTCTTATTGGCCCGGCGACAGGGAGAGGAGAAGGAAGCACGGGTGATAGCACGGGCCGTGGCCCGGACTCCCGGAAGTGGAAACAGGATACCTGTCAAAGACAGGTATCCTGTTCCCCCTCCCCCCGAAAGGTACCAACTGTGGCACTGGAGGGGGAGAGGAGACGAATGAGCAGAAGTTCCACTTTTAGGTGGAACTCCGCTTTAAAGTGTATACTGGTCTTGTTGATTTGCAGACTATGAGTCAAAACTAATATAGGGCTCCAGCATCATTTTATATAAAGCTCAACATGTTTCCCATATTTTGCTTCTTCAGTAGAAAAGCATCTGACATAAGAATGCTACATTGATGTTGACTGAAGACCAGAGCATGTCGCACAAAGGGATCAAAGACCCATGGTCCATAAAAAATAAGGTAGGCATATAATTAATCTACTCACAAAAGTAAAGAAAGACCCTTATAATAAATCCTCTTGTTCCAATAATTTCAGCCCAAATGATCAGCTGACATACATCACGGTACGCCCCCTGAAAATGACGGATAACTGCACCACAGGGGATAAATGGAAGCAGGGAAGGAGGTGGCCAAACCACCCTCAATAGATATGCACGCATTGATGCCCAAACTAGGGGAACAGCAAAAATACGGCTACAAATGGGCCATGAATAGGGCCCAAATGGAGAGGCCTGGAAACAGTATCCACCCTGCAAAGGGGCCCCCCACCGGCTCCTATACTGGTACAGAACCATACTCCTATTCACAGGCTGCATATAGGCTAAACCAGGAACAATCTTCTCTGAATAACATTGCATTCACTTTCAGAAGCATTTGTCAGTCACACAGTAACTGCATTTGATATATTCAACTAAAACCTGCATCTGATTTGGAATCGGCACCCTGTAATCCTCTGTATAGAAGTAGTGTGTGAGAGGAAGGGGCAGTGCTAGGAGTCAATCAGGTGTGCTGCAGTGTAAACATGTTTTAAGAAACAAGCTGTCAGGAGGAGAGGAGACAGGGATAACCTCATCATTCTGCTGTTGCTCCCTCACTGTCTAGTAACAAAGTGGGGATGGGGAGGTGACCAATATGTGTTGCTAACCCACAGTAGAGAAAAGTCAGGCCACCAACATGACTGCACTATCTGACCTAGCTTTGTAAACTGCAGGAATGGATAGGCATCTGTATATTTAAAGTGTTACTAAAGGTATTTTTTTTTCATTAAAATAATAAACGTGTTATACTCAGCTGCTCTGTGTAATGGTTTTGCACAAAGTGGCCCCAAACCTCCTCTTCTGGGGTCCACCACTGGCGGTCTTGGCTTTTTCTCTTCTTTTCTTGCCTCCACAGTACGGCAGTAAGGCACTTGATATGGGGGCACACAGTGTTTACTCGTTCCTCAGCTGTGTGTGTCTATGGAGCCGCGCACACACAGCGGGGCTTAGCCTTGCCCCCTGCTTCCTCTTTACTGCATTTGATTGACAGCAGCAGAAGCCAATGGCTCCTGATGCTGCCCGAGTCCCTATGTGAAGAGGAAGAGAGGTGAGAAGAGATTCAGCCCTGCACAGCACTGCATCTCCTCCCCGCTCTTCCCCTTCACACAGGGAAGGGGGGAGGACAGAAAATTATAATGCAGGGAATTCATTAAGGTAAAACAAGTTTTGTTTTTAGAACCACTTTAAAGTGGAAGTAAAGACAAAACTTTTTTTTCTAGTTTTGGATAGAGGGGTTAAATTCTTTGTCATATTTTAATTGATCATTGACTATAAGACCGAAAGTGATGGAAAATACAAAATTCTAGAGTTGTCACAAGAAGTAATGGGAAATTTGACTGTTATGCGGTGGCTTTGTTTGTTCTCCATGGTCTCACTGTATGTAGGAACATAGCCATCCTCTGATGCTCACCCCCGAGATGAAGTAGAGACTATAGGATTTGTAGAGCGTATAGAGCAGAGCATTGCTCGTTACAAACAAATGGAAGTAAGGGGAACAAGGAGAGGTTGGGGAACTCATGGAGGACATTACAAGGTGGCAGAAAAACACAGTGAGAAATGATTTCATGAAAAATAGATGACAGGGCCATTAAATAGTGGATGTGTATAGATCATTATAGCTGCATAGGGATATTGTTTATTGTCACTTCAAGCATGCAACAATTTGCAGAGTGTACACTGTAAATATGAATGAGAAAGCAAAGAGCACACAGCAAGAATGTTTCAGACAGATAATGAGTTTTGATGCCCTATTCAGAATGTACCTTCTTTTGCTCTCTGGCCATTTTCCTCATGTTAACACTCTGTCCTTCATTTTCATATTTCTCTGTGAAGGTGTCCAGAATCTCATAAAGCTCTTCAGCCTGTGAAGGGCGCGGAATCTCACCAAACAATATCTCAAAGGCCCGAATGTCCTCCTGACAGTAAAATCTACAATAAAACACAACTATAGTACCGTGGCTGGAAAAAGAACATTTTCAAAAGAAAGTAGACACAAAGAATTTGAAAAATGTGATAGCTGTGAAATCAAGTAAATTATTAGCAGATCTGCATTTTTGGACCATCCAAGAGTGTGTGGTATTTTTATGCTGAAACAGTGTGATATCTAAAATTTGTACTGTGCTGAAAATACCTGGAGAAAGCAAAATGATAAATGACAACATCTGGGACTTATTAAAATGTGACTCCACAACATTTCCAAAATCTAATAACTTTGTCACCCTGGTGAGACCTGAGGCTCTTACCTAACAGAGCCCTATGTGCCATAGTCTGGGATCTATCATGTAAACTGACTGAGGTGTCTTTTCAAGCCAAGTTTTTACTTTGTCTACAATACAAGTAAATTTAAAGTGGAACTTCACCCTCCCAATCAACACTGATTATTTTTAATCCTCATGATGCTACCATTAATAAGTAGATAGGAAAGTATGTCATATTTACTTGTTTTAAACTTTATTTTTATTTTTTTTAAACGTCTTCAGTTACTTCCTGGTTTCTTGCCTAGGCAAATAATGGCATATATCCCAGGAGTCTTCAAGAGAGGAGGATGGGGTTTTCTCAGCTAAGAACACTCTCCTGCATGCATGCTTGAGCTACGGGTAGATGGATTCCAGGAAGTAAATGCTACAAGAATCATTTGCCCTTACTCAAGATGGCCACATCCAGAAATGCTAGGAGGTTGTTTTTCAAAGTTATTTCTCAACAAAATAAAGCAAAGAGATATGGATGGATGGGGGGAAGGGGGGGTTGCTTTGAATATTAAAAATGAATTAAATTGTGTTTTTGGTTTGTGGTGCTCAGACGCAGTAAAGATCCACTAAAAAAAAAAAGACGCTCTACAAGGGAAAACATGTATTTACTCTCTTATATTAGGGAAGTGGCTGTGTTCAGAATAAACCAATCACATTCACTGTTACATACTACTCAGTACACACCTGCCATCAATGGAAGTAACTCTGATTAAGCCAATATAAAGTTCAGCTGTTCTAGTAGGATATTTGTGACATTTAGCCTAGGTTCACATTGGAGCGATTTGGCATGCTAAATCGCATGCCAAATCGGTGGCAATTGCCAGCAATGGTACCGTCCAAATCGGTGCGACGCCGCACCGATTACCAAAAGTAGTTTCTGTACTACTTTTGGTGACTTTGGGTGCGATTTCCATTGATATCTGTGCAGTAACCCACACAGATGTCACTGAAATCATCCCCAAATTCGGTACCGACATGCGGGAATTAAATCGTACAAGTTCCGCTGGTCGGTCCCAAAAGCCAAAGAGAGGACCATGCAAGTGGACCAAAGCTTACAAACCATCAAAGGGATCTCATTGTTGGATGGTATCAGTCAAGAGAAAGGTACAAAAAACTTCCAAGGCATATACAGTACCATGGAATGCAGTAAAAACAGTCATCAATAAGTGCAGAAAATATGGCATAACATTTACATTACCAAGACCTGGACATTTCTTTAAAATTGATGAAAAACAAAAAGAAACCTGGTCCAGGAGGCTGCCAAGAGGCCTATAGCAACATTACAGGAGTTGCAGGAAATTTCTGTCAAGTACTGGTTGTATACTACATGTGGCAACAATCTCCCGTATTCTTTATATGTCTGGGCTGTGAGGTAAGGTGGCAAGATGGAAGCCTTTTCTTACTAGAAAAAATCATCCAAGCCCGATTATATTTTGGAAAAGCCACACATCAAGTCTGCCAAAAGCATGTGGGAAAAAGGTGTTGTGGTTTGATGAGACCAAGATTGAACTTTTTGGCCACGATTTCCAAAAATTACGTTTGGCGAAAAGCAACACTGCACATCACCAAAAAAACACCTCACCAATTCTTAATTCAGCAGCCAACACAAGCAATCCAACTGTCAATGAAACTATACATTACAGTTGGTACCAAAGTGAGAAATTAAAAAAATAGTTAGGTCTGTGCATTTTTTTTTATAGTGTAAAGAATGGGTTACAACTAGTCCTATTGGGGAGATTTCCCCTTCAGTTTCTGTCTTGGGAACACAACAAATCCTGAGAAGAAATTTCCCTACAGTAAGAAAAAATACCCTCTTATACAGCTGCCATGGATCAGTTGTCCTCATTGGAACATTTGGCTCACCTCCAGCTCAAGTGACAATTATAACATTTTGGACTTTCCATCACGTTCAGTCCAGGGGACAATGGTCACTGTGCCCACTTTTTAATATAAGTAACAATTATTGATAATATCGTGTACATCAGCTTAAAAACTGCAAATAAACATATCTGCAGAGTGGGCGTAGTGTTGGGCTACACTTTTACACAGCCAACAACTGGTTTCAAACATAGAAACATAGAAGGATGGAAGCCTAAAAAGACAAAGTGGTCCTTCAAGTCTTTTTATTCTCTTTTTTAACCTCTTTGCCTGAGTATAAATGCTTGTTTGTCCTACACATTTTAAAATGAACATACTGTTGATTGACTCATTACCTTTACTGGAAGTTTGCTTCAGGCATTGACTACTCTTGTAAAATATTTATTTTTGTTATAAAAAATATCATGTTATAATAATAAAATTATAAATAAATATATATATATATATATATATATATATATATATATATATATATATATATATATATATATATATATAATTATTTTTCTCTTTCAGTAAAATAATACTTTATAGTTTTAAACTTTCCTCCTGCTAGTCTGAGTACATGTCCTTCTGTTCTTCATTGATTCTTATTGAAAAAGATGTCGTCCTGAATCTTATTTACCGGTTTCAGTCACATCCACCTTTCTCTTCTTTTCTTAAAGCGGAGTTCCACCCAAAAATTGAACTTCTGCTTTAAAGGGAAGGTGACCCCCTGACATGCCACATTTAGCATGTCATTTTTTTTGGGGGGCGCGAGCAGAAACCCTCTTTTGAGAGGGTTGCAGCTCCCACTTCCTCCCGGGGCACGGCGGCACTGGAAGGAAGTTCACCTCTCCCCCCTCCCTCTCAGTAATCATCTGGGACACGTCACAGGTCCCAGATGATTGCCTGGCTAGTTACAGCGTGCAGCGCGCGCATGCGCAGTGCGTGCCCGGCTGTGCAGCCACAATTAAAGTCTAGTCTCTAGACTTTTTTTAAATGAGGTCCAACACATTTTTTAAATGAGGTCCAACTAAAGATCTAAATAGGGTCCAACTAAAGATCTAAAGATCAATAAAGGGGAACCTTTACCTCGTCCTCCTGATGATTCTTCCCATAATACACCCCAGGATTCTATTTGCTTTTCCCAATGCCAGGCCTCATAGTTTGCTCATTTTGCACATCTGAATAATCATCCCTCAATTTTTTTTCCTCACTAGTTCTGGCCACTTCTGTACCCCCAATATTGTACTCTTTCAGAGGATTCTTTTCCCAAATTGCATTTTTTTGCCTTTAGAAATGTTGCACAACAGTTTTCACCAATCTTTTATAAATGCTGAACCATGTTTCATGTTACACACACTCCAGGGATATCAAACCTATCGCACCCCTTTGTGTCATCAGTAAAAAGACATACACACCAAACTTTTTTTTTATACTTTTCTGTCAGCTATATTTTCTGTTTCCTTGTACCTCCTATATACATATTTTTTATTCTTTACTAAACTACTTACATCTTCTTACCACAGTAAACCATAGTGTTTCTCTTATGAATTTGCCTGACACATAATCAAGTTGCCTCCAGGATGGTAGACTTTAATTGTGCCTACTGATTACTGACTCCGACTGTTTTACACTAACCATTAAATACATTTTTAGATAAGCATTTGCTTCAGCAAAATTTGCCATTTTGAAATTTAAAACTTTATAGAGAAACCCCTTTAAATTCCTCCAACGCATTTCTGCTTCTGCTTGCAGGCACAGTTTGAAAACTCCAGTCAATGTCCTGCATGTTGAAGTCGCCCATAATTAAAACCTCTCTCTTCTCTTTCATTTGAGCAATCTCATCACTCAAAAAGTTATCATAATCCTCATACTGTCCTGGGGGCTGGTACACTACACCAGTTCTAAGAGAAGATGCCTCTCTTGGTTGTAGGCAGACCCAGAGGGTTTAAATTCCTTTATTTACTAAATTAATATTAGTTTTGTGATATTCTTGCTCTGCAATCTGAATCTAATTGGTGACTATGGGAAAATAACTCTGGTTTTATGTACTGACATTTTAATTTATCAAACACCAGGTGTTAGGAGAAAGATATCTTGCCAAAGGACAGAGATACTTGTCATTAGAATTTCAACAATCAGACTTACATTACACTTGTATTATTGCAGTTGTTAATCATTTAATGCAAACCATCATGGGAAGAAAGTGTAAACCCAAAATTTATTTGTCATAATTCTTGCATCATATCTCACTGTATATAGCTTTTTACATCATTTCTGTATATACAGTGCATTCGGAAAGTATTCACAGCGCTTCACTTTTTCCACATGTTGTTATGTTACATCCTTATTCATTATTAACAGTGCATGTCAGAGCTCAAACCAAGCCATGACATCCAAGGAATTGTCTGTAGACCTCTGAGACAGGATTGTATCGAGGCACAGATCTGGGGAAGGGTACAAAAACATTTTTGCAGCATTGAAGGTCTCAATGAGCACAATGGCCTCCATCATCCGAAAATGAAAACACTTGGAACCAACAGGACTCTTCCTAGAGCAGGCCACGCGGTCAAACTGAGTAATTGGGGGAGAAGAGCCTTAGTCAGGTAGGTGACCAAGAACACGATGGTCACTGTGACAGAGCTCCAGTGTTTCTCTGTGGAGAGAGAAGAACTTTCCAGAAGAACAACTCTGCAGCACTCCACCAATCAGGCATGTACGGTAGAGTTGCCAGACAGAAGCCACTCCCCATTAAAAGGCACATGACATCTTGCATGGAGTTTGCCAAAAGGCACCTGAGGGACTCTCAGACTATGAGAAGGAAAATTCTCTGGTCTGATGAAACAAAGATTGAACTCTTTAGCCTGAATGGCAAGCGTCATGTCTGGAGGAAACCAAGCACCGCTCATCACCTAGGTAATACCATCCCTACAGTGAAGCATAGTGGTGGCAGCATCATGCTGTGGGCATGTTTTTCATTGGCAGGAATTGGGAAACTAGTGAGGATCGAGAGAAAGATGAATGCAGCAATGTACAGAGACATCCTTAATGAAAACCTGCTCAAGAGCGCTCTGGACCTCAGACTGGAGCAAAGGTTCACCTTCCAACTGGACAATAACATTAAGCACAGAGCCAAGATAACAAAGGAGTGGCTACGGGTCAACTCTGTGAATGTCCTTGAGTGGCCCAGCAAGAGCCGAGACTTGAACACGATTGAACATCTCTGGAGAGATTTGAGAATGGCTGTGCACCAACGCTCCCCATTCAACCTGATGGAGCTTGAGAGGTCCTGCAAAGAAGAATGGGTGAAACTGCCCACAAATGGGTGTGTCAAGCTTATAGGATCATATTCAGGCTGTAATTGGTGCCAAAATGTGATTTTTTTAAAATTTTTAATAAATTTGCAAAAATTTCAAACAAACTTCTTTCACGTTGTCATTATGGGGTATTGATTGTAGAATTTGGAGGAAAATAATGAATTTAATCCATTTTAGAAAAAGGCTGTAACATAACAAAATGTGGAAAAAGTGGAGCTCCTAATACTTTCTGGATGTACTGTATGTTGCAAAGTTTCTTATCTGAACATTCTGCCAAGTAGCACACTTCCTGTTGCAGGCTGACAACACTAAGCCATCGTCTCAAAAAAAGTAGCAGCACTGTCAGCGTGCCTTGGGCTCTCCTTCAGTTGTCCATTTGGCAACCTATCATGGTCTGCAGGAGGTTTTTGCAGACCTGCTAATAACCCAATGACCAACTGAAGAAGTGTGTATTGTAGGCTATTACTGACATGGTCTCCATGTAAGAAACAGTGCAACAGATTCACAATACAAGTTTACTTCAAGCGGTAGTAAATTTCTTCCAAAAAAAAAAAAAAGTTGAGAGACTTACCTTGAAAAAACGAAGCCCTCCAGCGGCGAGCTGTCTTCGATGACAAGGCTTCCATCTTCACCAAGTCTTACTTCTGGGTTTGTGGGCTCTGGCCTTTTGAGCGTCCTAGCCCCGAGGATATCACTCCAGCGCATGGCAATGGGAGTCATGGCCACGGCACAGAGCTCTGAAGGGACAGCATGAGCATGCCATCTATTCAGCGCACATGCGCCGGTGACGTTGGCGGCTGCTACTCACTGGAATATCTCCTAAACAGTGCACATTTAGGAGATATTCATTTTACCTACTGGTAAGCTTTATTATGAGCTTACCTGTAGGTAAAAGTAGCAGAAAGGAGTTTACTACCACCTTAAGGAAGCTGTATACAGTGAGACATGCCAAAAATACTTAAAAATACATATAGCTTTTATATACTATTTAAGTTTTGTAGCCAGCTCCAGAAATTGTGTTCTTTCTGCTGTCTTGCTCCCCCACTGTGGGGATCCACAGCTGGAAACCAAAGATTTCTGTGAAATTTTGACTTTCAGCAAAGGGCTAAGGCAAGCAGAGCTAACAATACCCTGCTTCTGCCTTCAGCACCAGCAACAGAACACTTTAGTTCACCTTCACCTGGCACAGCCTCTCACAGAAAAAGCGGGTAAAGAGTTTAAAGTGACAGTAAACTAAACTTCATTTATTTACATCAATTGTTCTAAAATATTAAGTATACTATGGCTGTTTTTTTTAATGTTTCTTACTATTGTCTTCAGGCTTATTGCACTTACACCCTATCCTCCACTGATGCAGCTCATAGCTTCTAGTGAAGAGTGAGCAGTGCCATTATTTCTGGTCACATGCTCCACTCTACATGTACTACAATTCCCATAGAGCTGAATGGGTTTTCATGTAGCTATGTATTATATCTTGGGGTCGAGCAAGAGATTGTAGCGACGCTTACATAAACAAGGGGGGCATGTAGAATTCAGTTAATTAATAGACTTTCATGAACATATTTTTTATTTTTCAAGAAAAAGTGCACTGATAAAGCATTATATAGGACTAAAACTGGGAGACTATTTAGCGCCTCTGGCAAATTAAGGGTGAAATATTTTTAGCAGCAGAAAGGATAGTTTGAATACAGCCAGCTCGTGACATTCAGAGGCTTTAGTCACCACCCTGCACCTGCAGTCTCCTGGCTTCCTTCCTCATCTAGTGTAGAGCTGTGATACAATAAGGTAAAGCTTATGATATGCTGGGAAATTTTCATTTCAAACCAGAAAATAACAGACCCTTTCTTGCCTAATCCCATAAGAGTGCCAAGGGCAGACAGGAGTCAGAAGCACGGATCTAAATCTTTTTTGAGAGAAATACTGATCTAAACACTTTAGTCTTTCAAATTAAAGAATATGTAAGCCCAGCATTTCATGTTCCTGATATGTGCCTATTGTACCATGTACTTATATGAAAAGTTATCCTATTGTATTGCTTCCTTTGTGTGAAATCCCTGATGTTCCTGCTAGTACCCCAGCAATCCTATAAAAAAAAACTGACCCCACTAGACATTAGAGCACATCTATCCCAGTGTGGTCAGTCCCCTAGCTGTGCTGAGAACTCAGTCTGCTCTCCTCCCAACTTGTCCTGACACCCCCCTTACCCACAAGGCCATTCACTGGGAAGACCAGTGTGCTGCTGTTTTTCCTCCTCCCGCTCTCTGAACTCCTTTTGCAGCTGAGAACAGAAGGAATGCAATCACTTATAAAAAAAAAGGGAAAAAAGTGTATTTATAATATATCTATCTCTCTCTTTCTCTCTCTGTCTCTCTGTCTCTCTGTCTCTCTCTCTCTCTCTCTCTCTAGAGAGAGAGAGAGAGAGAGATCTATACACAAATGCTTTGCCTTTTATTTCTATTTTGGATACGTTAAACTTTTGGGAAAAAATAATAAATGCACATATTTTTGCAGGAAAAAAATGTGGGAGAGGCTGCAGCTACTGGAACTAAAATAGGGGTGGAACATGTAACATGTTCTAAAAGGTGAACTTATCTTTTAAACTGAATGGTTTCTTTTACAGGGTGAGGGTTTTGAATGGACGCTAATAATGGCATATTAAAGGGGAAAAAGCTAATTTGTCTAATGGGTGGCACAGTAGTGTAGCGGATAGCACTTTCGCCTAGCAGTAAGAAGGGTCGCTGGTTCGAATCACAACCATGACACTACCTGCCTGGAGTTTGCATGTTCTCCCTGTGCCTGCGTGGGTTTCCTCCGGGTACTCCTGTTTCCTCCCACACTCCAAAGACATGCTGGTAGGTTAATTGGATCCTGTCTAAATTGGCCCTAGTATGTATGAATGTGAGTTAGGGACCTTAGATTGTAAGCTCCTTGAGGGTAGGGACTGATGTGAATGTACAATGTATATGTAAAGCGCTGCATAAATTGACAGCGCTATATAAAGTACCTGAAATTAAAAAAAAAAAAAAATATTTGGCTGCAGGTTGTTGGCAAACTTACTTGCGATTGGTTTCCTTCCTTTCAATCAAACCAGACCCTTCCAAAGATATTCCAGCAAACAGTCCCCTGGACTTACAGTATGTGTACACTGCTGCAGAACTTCGAATAGCGACATCTCCTTCCAAATTCCTGAAACATTGTCAGAAAAACAGTAATCAGTATGGAAAACCCGGTAGCTTTGTTAAACAGGAAGACAGCAAAATATTCTTGACCCATGCTGGACATTCTGTCAGGTCAGAGGAATTCACACAAATTTATTAGGAACTCTGAGGATAAAAAAGAAAGACTTGGAAAATACAATAAACAATGCCCTTCTCAATATTTTCAGCCCACCATTCAGGGCCTAGGGGAAATATGTGGGAAAAAACAAGACTCTTAACACCTGTGTGTTCCTATTAAAAAGCCAAGAGACAAGATATCTGTTTATATATCTATGAATGTAAGAGTAAGGCGAGTTGTATTTTAGTGTTGTCAAAGGGTGCCTTTGTGTGTCTCTAGTCCAAACATCATCCATCTCTCCTACAAGCATGTTTTACCAATTACCTAACAGTTAATTACCCGTTTCCCTTCTTTGCCAAACCTCCTCCCCAGTGTAAAGAACAAGTAACTGACCTTCGTGCATGAAAGGAAGCTACACTAGGGGGGGAATCATTTGGGCAGTGACTAAATTAAAATGTCTGGTGGGGCATTTGTTTGATCACTTCATACAGGCTCTGGCAAGAGGGGTTACTGCAGGAAGAGGGGGAACAAGGTCATAGCTACATGCTAGTCAGCTGCCTATTCCTATGTCTAGCCATATCATAGGATATTCTGATGTATATTAAAAAGTTACAAAAATAAACATTTCAACGTGTGTACAAAAGATTACCATTTACCTAACAAGATAGGAACATTCTGGCCTACCCTCTGAGATTATTTTGAATTCACACAATGGTTGATACCTTCTGAATGTTCTAATTTAGAAGCAACAGGATATACAGTGCCTTGCAAAAGTATTCACCCCCCCCCCCCCCCCCTTGGCTTTTTACCTATTTTGTTACATTACAAGCCTTTAGTTCAATGTTTGGATGTAATGGATCAGAAAACAATAGTCTAAGTTGGCGAAGTAAAATTAGAAAAATATATACATAAAACTATTTTTCAGAAATAAAAAAATTATAATTGGCATGTGCGTATGTATTCACCCCCTTTGTTATGAAGCCCAAAAAAAGCTCTGGTGCAACCAATTACCTTCAGAAGTCACATAATTAGTGAAGTGATGTCCACCTGTGTTCAATCCAAGTGTCACATGATCTGTCATTACATATACACAGCTTTTTGAAAGGCCCCGGAGGCTGCAACACCGAAAGCAAGAGGCACCACTAACCAAACACTGCCATGAAGACCAAGGAACTCTCCAAACAAGTAAGGGACAATGTTGTTGAGAACTACAAGTCAGGGTTAGGTTATAAAAAAATATCCAAATCTCTGATGATCCCTACGTGCACCATCAAATCTATCATAACCAAATGGAAAGAACATGGCACAACAGCAAGCCTGCCAAGACCACACCACACCACACCAAAACTCACGTATCGGGCAAGGATGGCATTAATCAGAGAGGCAGTACAGAGACCTAAGGTAACCCTGGAGGATCTGCAGAGTTCCACAGCAGATAATGGACGACAATAAGCCGTACGCTTCATAGAGTTGTGCATTATGGCAGAGTGGCCAGAAGAAAGCCATTACTTTCAGCAAAAAACAAAATGGCATGTTTTGAGTTTGCAAAAAGGCATGTGGGAGACTCCCAAAATCTATGGAGGAAGGTGCTCTGAGAAAGAAAGAAAATGCTATGTCTGGCGCAAACCCAACATATCACATCACCCAAAGAACACCATCCCCACAGTGATAAATGATGGTGGCAGCATCATGCTGTGGGGATGTTTTTCAGCAGTCGGGACTGGGAAACGGTCGGAAAAAATTGTTGTTGGAATGACCGATCAATGTCCGACCGTGTGTACAGGGCATTAGACATTAGTTGATTTTCCAGTACTCTAATGGGGCCACTTCAGTCTTGACACTGATAATTATTTTGTGTCATAGCCCTAGGAAAACAGGGTAGTGGCTGTGAATTACAAAACATATGTACCTTTGTATTAAAATCGGAAATGTAAGTTTCATATGTACTAAGTAATAGACAATAAAGCGGTTGTATGAGAATTCTGCACTAGTGTAGTCCTTCTAAATCTGCATCTTCCATTACAAGCTTCAGTGATATGAGTGCAAATGTGTTAGCTTTAAAAGTCCAGAGAAGTGCCTAAGCAGAACAGTTACTGCCTCTTGACACTCAACCATAATCTGAACATCAGGGGGCCTATTTATAAACAGGTGGTATAATAAAATGTGCATGTCATTTCCTCATAGATCAATTTTAGAAACCTGAATGCTAATCTTTTTCCACAACATTCTTATGGAATCGCACAGATGTCTGGCCTTCTGGAAAAACAGTGAAGTGGACAATTTTGAATAAAGCTGCTTTTAAGAAAAGTGATTTTGGTAAAAAAAAAAAAGTAGGGGGGGAACCATTCCAATGGCTCTCATTATGATGTAATGATGTAATGATGTAATTTATTTCAAATACATACAGACAAATTGCAAAAAAGGTGGCCATCTGAAAGGGTTTCAGCTGGCAAAATTCCCTATTATAAAACCATCATCAACTCTTTTTTTTATAACAAAGATACAAAATCTGTAAAATAACAAACATTCACCAAAAGTGATTTACATGGCTATTGGACCCTTTAGGAAAAAACATTAGTTTATTTTGGAATATCTGAAAATATAAGCTAATCAAAGCTATTTTTATTCCCAAAATAGAAATAGGTCCCAGGCTTTTTTTTAGTAATTTATCCTCTTTACCTTCCTAAAGGTCCTATGGCCACTGTGAAATTCCCTCCGAGGGTGAGGTTGCCACCTTTGGCAAAAGCTTCCACTGCTCTTTTGTGATTTAAGATGACAACTAAATCAGACACCTGTTGTAAAGATACATAAAAAAAAAACAATTACTCCATCTTAGTGGCTTTTTTAGTTTAAACACACAGACTAATCCAACCGTATGACAAGTATTTGCTGACAAGGTACAAGTTTGGTACAAGGTGGAAGTGTGACAATAAATAGTACCTAATATTTGTTTTTTAATTAATATGTCAATATTTTGATTTGATCAAATATTTAGAAACATTCTAGAATATTCAGGTTTTTTTAGGGAGTTCGAGAAGGGTCAGCGCTCAACGGGTTAAAAAGAATATGTCAATTCAATGTGATCCCAAATCAACATTTATTTAGGATACAATAAAACTTGTGAAGAAGTTCCAATCACAGTTTTGTTAAAAAGTCATACAGTACCACTGGAGACCACCGGGGATGTGAGGAGCTGGTGACATCCAGGATTGCTGACT
This sequence comes from Lithobates clamitans, assembly GCA_037952925.1. NCBI lineage: Eukaryota > Metazoa > Chordata > Amphibia > Anura > Ranidae > Lithobates > Lithobates clamitans. The sequence goes on along the minus strand of JBBGZY010001323.1, from coordinate 1,388,214 downwards.
GTGGAGCACGGGGGCGCCAATAGCCGTGCTGTACAGGATGGATACAGAGGGGTGTGTAGACCACTGGCCAGAGAAGGAATGGTGGATTGGCACAGGGAGCCGCAAACTGCGGGATGGTGCTTGGCCGCTGTCAACCGGGAATGATCTGTAGACCCGCTGTCACTGACACTGAACATGGGGAGGGTACTGGCCATCATGATCATCAGTAGTGATGCGGGACTCAAGCTCCCACGAGCTGACGACAGCTGATCTGCCCTCCTCCCTTCCAGTGTCAGTGACGCAGAGTCTACAGATCATTCCTGGTTGACAGTGGCCAAGCACCATCCCACAATTTGTGGCTCCCCGAACCCTGCGCTAATCCACTATTCCTTCTCCGGCCAGTGGTCTGCACACCCCTCTGGATCCATCTTGCACAGCATGGCTATTGGCCCCCATGCTCCACGGTCGGCAATCCTGGATGTCGGCGGCTCCTCACATCCCCAGTGGTCTCCAGTGGTACTGTATGGCTTTTTAACAAAGCTATGATTGGAACTTTTTCACAAGTTTTATCGTATCCTGAATAAATGTTGGTTTATTTTACTTTGGGATGCCATTGAATTGGCATTTTCTTTTTTACCCATTGAGCGCTGATCCTTCTTGAACTCCCTACAAGTAACATTTCCAAGATTTATTTTGGTTAGCTGCACTGGGCTCAGTCAATATCACATGAATTAATTCAAGTCTTCTGTCATGTTCCATGGGTTAGCACTTGAAGATTTTTTTGTGTTCTGTTACCATACAGGATTTTTTAGGCAATAACTCTACTGACTGTGAACATTTATAATGAGAAGATGGGTGGCCAGTCAAAACATCAGCCAGTCATAGAACAATTAACTGTTTGCATGATGCAGTGGCTTGATCTTTGGTCCCAGAGTGGGATGTAAGTCCATACCAATGCAGAGAACCGGCGACCTTGTATATGGCAGATGTCAATTAGATATCTGCATGGAAAAGAGCTGTGTACAGCGATGCCTTTTTTCTGTTTGTATGACCTACGGCAACATGCCCACATAACAGTATTAGCAAGGGATAGCATATCAGTACATAATAACAGGCCACTAATGACCACAACTGAAAATATGATTTTTTTTTAGCAAGCTAATGACTGAACACATGCATTACTCAACAGACAAACAGACAAATACTGGGTGCAACTGATTTGTTCCAAGCATAACTCCAAGCGTAACTCGATGGGATATGATTGGTAGAATCATCGATGCAAGTGATTTATAAGGACTGACATAACATCAAGTGTCATTTAGATCCCTGTCAGAATCAGTGACCTTATCACCGCAAATAGAGGCTCTGCCTTTTCTGTTTTTTTGTGCAATAAACTGCTTCAAATCACATTTTAGGCTTGATTCACAGCTTCGATACATTGAAAAAAAAAGTAGAAGTCCTTTAAAACCTGCATTGTTGTGTGCTGGCAGCCCATAAAATAAACGGGCTTACTTTAAGGCATTTTAAAGTGTGTGCAGTGACGCACTGCAAAAATATGAATCTAGCATAAAAGTATATGTAAACCCATTGTAGCTTACCAGTCATTAAGTGAAGTTTCTGTGCTTTTTTTTTTCTACCTAATAATTATTGATATATATTCATTATTTCATCATTTCCATAACATCAAGTGGATGTGTTCTGTAGTACATAGTGTTCTGTGGTAGACATGCACTGGTCACCCCCATACTTAAAAAGCCGTCTTTGGACCCTACCAATCCTAACAACTTATGCCCCATTTCCTTGCTCCCCTTTTCCTCTAAACTCCTTGAACGCCTGGTTTACAACCAAATGAGTGACCACCTCATTAAGAATAACCTTTTTTTGATCCCCTTCAATCTGGATTTCGCCCACAACACTCCACAGAAACTGCTCTTTTAAAACTCACAAATGGCCTACTAACTGCAAAAAACAATCGACACTATTCTGTACTCCTACTTCTGGACCTTTCAGCTGCCTTTGATATGGTTGACCACCCCCTCCTCCTCAAAAAACTTTACTCCCTTGGTCTCCGTGACTGTGCTCTTTAGTGGCTCTCATCCTACCTATCCCAACGCACCTTCAGTATCACTTACAATTCTACTTCCTCCACTCCTCTTCCCTTCTCCATCCGGGTCCCCCAAGGTTCTGTTCTTGGACCTCTTTTATTTTCAATCTACACCTCTTCCCTGGGTCAGCTGCCTCTCACGGCTTTCAATATCATTTCTACGCTGACGACACACAAATTTATCTCTCCACCCCTCTACTCACTCCATCAGTCTCCTCACGCATCACTAACTTACTAACAGACATATCTGTATGTATGTCACACCACTTCCTCAAACTCAACTTGTCCAAAACCGAGCTTATATTTCCTCCCCCATATGTCTCTTTCCCTGACTTATCTGTCAAGAGCAATGGCACAACTATCCAACCATCCCCACATGTCAGCATGCTAGGTGTTATCCTGGATTCTGAACTCTCCTTTCAGCCCCACATCCAATCACTTTCCAAAGATTGCCGCCTCAACCTCCGCAACATCTCCAAACTACGTCCCTTTCTAACCAAGGAAACCACAAAGCTCCTGATTCACTCCCTGGTTATCTCTTGCCTTGACTACTGCAACTCCCTCCTCATTGGCTTACCTTTAAATAGACTATCCCCCCTTCAGTCCATCATGAATGCTGCTGCCAGATTCATCCACCTTACAAACCGCACAGTGTCTGCTACCCTTCTCTGCCAATCCCTCCATTGGCTGCCACTTGCCCAACAAATTAAATTCAAAATACTAACATTAAGTTACAAAGCCATCCACAACTCTGCCCCCAGCTACATCACTAGCCTAGTCTCAAAATACCAACATAACTGCCCTCTTCATTCCTCCCAAGACCTCCTGCTCTCCAGCTCCCTCATCACCTCCTTCCATATCCGCCTCCAGGACTTCTCCCAAGCCTCGCCCATCCTCTGGAGTTCACTACCACAATTTGTCAGACTGTCTCCAAATTTATCCACTTTTAGGCGATCCCTGAAAACTTTCCTCTTCAGAGAAGCCTATCCTGCCTCCATCTAACAACTGCACTATTTTCTCCATGAGCTCATCCCCCACAGCTATTACCCTTTAGCATAACTTGACCCTCCCTCCTAGATTGTAAGCTCTAACGAGCAGGGCCCTCTGATTCCCCCTTGTATTGTAATTGTACTGTCTGCCCTAATGTTGTAAAGCACTGCATAAACTGCCGGCGCTATATAAATCCTGTAAAATAATAATAATAATAATAATAATAGTACATAGATAGAACTGGATTGGGCTGACAACACTGCTATTAAATAACTCAAGCAGAGTATACTGTACAAGATTTGATTTTTTTTTTTTTTTCTTAATTGTGTTTTTATATACAGATATAACAAAATGATTATAATGGTATAATTAACAGAACAAAGGGGGCAAATAAGAAAAGTTAATTGTTAGGGTTTACATACATGTTAACGCAAACTCCACTTTTGCTAATATAATAACAAAACATATATACAGTATATTAAATATATTTTGTAAGAGAAATAAAATTTATAAACTACAATTCTGTATTAATTAGCAGTTCTGAACAGTTCCTTCCAGGCATTATAGCAATCTGGTGTATTTATCTGCCAAACTCCCCTAGATTTCACATTTCCTACTTAAATGATTGGCTCACTACTTTTCTCAAAAAAGTGAGCAACAAGTCAAATTCCATACAACTTCTACTGCGGTTACATACAGTATATGGTGAACTTTTTTCTAAGGTCTAATTTACACGGGGTGTATAATTTTGTGCCCAAAGTGAGGGCCTTGTTTACCTGCACAATGATGCACTGGTGTTCTGTGAATCCCCATGCAGGCAGTCCCATTGTTGTCAATTGGGACACAGGGGCTACACGGACACATCTGCTGTACCCAATGTGTCATTTGATCTATGGCACCAAACAAGCCCAGGGTCAAGCATGACTTAAAGCGCATCCAAAGTCAAGATAGGACTACAGAACCCCACAACATAGAGGATAGTGGTTCTGTAGTCCTCAAAGATAGCTGAGAACAATCTAATTAGGCAGAGAGTGCAGGAAGTTATCAGTTCACAAGATTTCTGGCAAGATCACATGTATTTACTACAAAAACAGATAAAAGGACCCTATTGGATCAGTTCATAGCTAAGGTTTATATACCCTTTAACCACCTGCCTACAGGGCACTTACACCCTCTTCCTGCCCAAGCCATTTTTCAGCTTTCAGCACTCACACTTTGAATGACAATTGTTTTATCATTTTCTGCACACAAATAAAGCTTTCTTTTGGTGGTATTTAATCACTGCTGGGTTTTTTATTTTTTACTAAAAAAAAGAGACCAAAAATTTAGATTTTTTTTTTTGTAACTAAGTAATTTTTTTTTTCCGTCACTGATGTGCGTTGATGAGGCGGCACTGATAGGCTGAACTGGTGGGCATTCATGAGGCGGCACTTATGGGCACTGATTAGGTGGCACTGATGAGGAGGCACTAATATGCCACACTTATGGGCACTGATAGGTGGCATTGATATATGGCATTGATGAGCACTGTTAGGTGGCACTGATAGGCGAAACTGGTGGGCATTGATAGGCGGCACGGATAGGTGGTACTGATGGGTGGCACTGATGGGCGACACTGATGGGCATTGATTGACGGCAGTGATGGGCATTGATGGGCAGCACAGATAGGCGGCACTGATAGCTAGCACTGACTGGCATCACTACTGGGCACTGATTGGTGGCACTTGTGGGCAGTGGTGGGCACTGATTGCTCGCACTGGTGGGCACTAATTGCTGGCACTGGTGGGCACTGATTGGTGACACTGGTGGGCACTTAATTGTAATCAGGGCACTGATGATCAGTGCCCTGATTACATACCTAGTTGTCCCCGTGAGGAGATGCCGCTGATTGGCTCTCCTTACACCCTGTCAGTGTGAGGCAAGGAGCGCCAATTACCTGCATCTCCGTGTTTACATTTGACCGGCTGTGATTGGACACAGCCGATCACCGGGTTAAAGAGCCGTGGACGCGGCTCTTTATAGAGATCAGGGTCGCGCCTTGTCCTAGCAACACGGCCCCCGCGGGTGCGCGATAGCGGCCATTCTGGAACGCCGTCAAATGACGGCTTCCCAGAACGAGAGCCACATCGCTCCGCCGTCATTTGACGGTGGGTGAGCGGTAACTAGTTAGGGCAGGATGGATACAATTTATACTTTGGGGTTGATTTACTAACTGGAGAGTGCAAAATCGGGTGCAGCTCTGCATAGAAACTAATCAGCTTCCAGTTTTTTTGTCAAAGCTTAAAGCAGACCTTCAGTCATTTTTTTCAACTTTCCATCTATTAAATCTTCTGTCCTCATTGTTTTAACTTTTGGATAGTAATACGTTTTTTTTTTCTGGAAATACCTAGTTCAGCAATACATTTTTTAATACATTTTTTTTTCAGTAAATACCTTATACAGCCCACTTCCTGTTTCTTGTCTGGAAAAAAGCCTAGGCTTATGACATCATGCACAGCTCTCTCTCTAACTCTCGTGCGGGTTTACCAGGAAGGGGGGGGGATGAGTCATAAGAGGGCCAATAAGAGTTGCAGGGCTACAGAGCTGGAGGTGTGCCTCTGTGTGTCTGTGTAAATCCAGGAAGTTAACAGACAGCAACTTCAGCTGCCCACAGTTAAAATGGCTGCAGCCAGACTTAGTGGAGGGAGATTTCTGTAGCATATTTGGCAGGTGCAGAATCACAGTATATATAAAACAATTTGCAAAATGGTTGGAGAGAAGCTTCAGAATGGCAAAGATGTGTTTTATTACAAATTATGTGAGCAGACTACAGTTCCTCTTTAAAGTACAACTAAAGGCAGCCTATACATTTTTTGTGAATCATTACCAAAGTTCATGAAAATTACATACCTGTAAATAAAATGTAATAAATAAAATAATGATGACTTCAGCATATACCTTTAATTATTTACTGTAACCTGCCCTCTGAGCCTGTGCCACTGGATTCAGATAGTGATGCTGGGAGGAGTCTTGCAGAGCTAGCATGTCATTGCCTTTCACTCTGCGTCTCCCACAGGGAACTACAGTTCCACTGATTCATTCGGCAGTGGACAGTGGCATAGACGAGACATGGGCAGGGCATAGGAAGACTCAATGTGACAAGAGTGGGCGGAGCTCTGGTGTGTCTTTTAGGTTGATTGGCACACTGGTGCTTTCTAAGGAAAGGAAGCAACAACCCCTAATGATGTCACGCCACCACGCTGTAGTCTCTTAACAACGGCATAATGCAAAAGGGGACAATGGAAAGATTTGGAAAATGAGGAAGCTTTGTTGTCTCTACAATAAAAGGAAGCTGACAAGCTGGAGGGGGAGCAGGTAAATTTCTCTATCTACTTGCGTTCAGATTACAAACAAAGGCAGACATACTTTACATCTTATTTACTTTTAGCACATATTGATTTTTAATTTTTGACCTTAGTTCTACTTTAACTGCTTGCCGCCTGCCGGATGTCATATGGCAGCCAGGCGGCACGGCTCTCGTTCTGGGAGGGCGTCATATGATGCCCTCGCCTTCCCGGCCCACCAGGGGGTGCGTGATTGCCGCCGCGTCACTGGGCACCCGATGCGCCTGCCCGATTGCCCGGTAACACGGCAGGACCTTGGATCTGTGTGTATGTAAACACACAGATCCACGTCCTGTCAGAGGAGAGGAGACCAATGTGTGTTCTCAGTATAGAGCAACACCAATCGGTCTCCTCCCCTTGTGAGTCCCCTCCCTCTTCAGTTAGAAACACACCCTAGGAACATAATTAACCCCTCGATCACCCCCTAGTGTTAACCCCTTCCCTGCCAGTCACATTTATACAGTAATCGGTGCATTTTTATAGCACGGATCGCTGTATAAATGTGAATGGTCCCACAAATGTGTCAAAAGTGTCCGATATGTCTGCCACAATATTGCAGTCACAATAAAAATTGCAGATCGCCGCCATTACTAGTAGAAAAAAAAATTATAAAAATGCTATAAATGTATCCGCTATTTTGTAGACGCTATAACTTTTGCGCAGACCAATCAATATTGTTTTTTACCAAAAATATGTAGAAGAATACGTAACAACCTAAACTAAGGGAAAAAAATTTGTTTAAAAAAAAAAAAATGGATATTTATTATAGCAAAAAGTTACAAATATTGTGTTTTTTTAAACTTGTCACTTTTCTTTTGTTTATAGCGCAAAAAATAAAAACCGCAGAGGTGATCAAATACCACTAAAAGAAAGCTCTATTTGTGGGGAAAAAGTAATAAAAATTTCATTTGGGCACAGTGTTGCATAACCACGCAATTGTCATTCAAAGTGTACAGAGCTGAAAGCTGAAAAATGGCTTGGGCAGGAAGGGGGTGAAAGTGCACTATTGAGATGGTTAAACAAGCTGAAAGGGGCTATAAACCCTCGTGTTTTTTCACCTTAATGCATCCTATGCATTAAGGCGAAAAAACTTCTGACAGTGACTTTTTATTACCAACAATTAAAATGATTTTGTACTCTTTCATCTGGTTTTTGGTCTGGTGCTCCTTTTTCTTTTCTATAGTTTCAGCTAATGACAATCAAGGGAAGTCTTGCTGTGTGGGTGCCAACTTGCCAGAGCTATTTAAGCTTGTTTGACGTTTTCCTTCATCTGACTAGCGAAGTCTAAATGTTCCCAGTTCCTCTTTTGAGTATGTTGTTCTGTAGTCCATTCTTTTATCGCTGTCTGGGTCCCTGCGAGGAAGTTTGCCTTCTTTATTTATCCTTTGGACCACTGTCTTTGGGGAAGTGAGGGAAAATTCAAAATGTTGAGTTATCACCAGATTGGAAGACAGTATACAGTATCTTCCAATGACGATGTTCTGGTGGCAACTGTCTAAGACCCTTTACACACTATTAGATTTTCTGCAGATTTTTGTCTTCAGATTTACCAAAACCATGTAGTACAAGGGCCTGCCTGATTGCATACAAATTGAAACTCTTAAGGTTTGACCTCATATTATATGGTTCTGGTATATCTGAAGACAAAAATCTGCAGAAAATCTAGTGCGTATGGTGCTTAAAAGCCTGTACACACGGTCAGAAAATCTGGAGATAAATTTTGTCCGATGAAGGATCTGCTGATTTTCTATTTATTAGTATGCTGCTTTTGACAACCGATTACAAATTTTCGGCAGACAAAAACTGGATGTGCAGGCTTGAAAACTTTATCTGATGTGACCACAACGTCTGATTTTCTTTTCATTAGTACGGTTTTCTGACAAAAAAAAAAAAAATCTGAACGGCAAGACTAGGCATGCTCAGAAATGAAAGAACACATACAAAAGAATTCAACACATTACATCACTTCTGACATTGAATTCTGACGTCAGATAATTTTCTGATGGTGAGTACCCTCTTCACTTTCGATTTGAGACCAGCATCACACAAAAAACTGACGAAAATTCGTCTAATAATCTGACCATGCGTATAAGGCTTAAGAGTTGATTTTCTTCACTTTGAAAACATTTCTTCTCTTTTCCTGTTCTGTCACTCCTAGTAGCAGCGGTGCACAGACAGTTTTTTTCTCTCTGTGCTGAGCACCACAATCTGTTCACTCACCATTGTCACTGGTTGTCATTACAGATGTGTGTGTGTGTGCGTGGGAATGAGTCTGCACATTGCCAGCAACAGTAATGATTTCTGCTGATAAATCTCTGCTCTTTCACTGCTGTCATGACAGTGTTACAGGCTTTACAGCCACTGATTAGAAACTGGTGACATCAGGACTTGGGAGAGGCTAAGAAAGCCTCTGACACTCCCCAGAAGTGTTGGAGGTGGAAGAAAAGTTTGGGGTTCCTCACGTAAAAAGTCATTAGGTGTACCAAAGGCAGCAATACTAAGTACTAATTTTTAGCATTGTAATCATATAAGCAACCTGCTAACTAATAGGTGGTTACTGGAATACTTTAAACTTGTTCTCCATTTTTATACGAAGATGGCAGAAGTATTACATAAATATAATGGTTTTAGTAGACTTATAAGGGTATAGTAATGTGGTCTGTGTCTTATAAGACAAGGCTGCTCTGCAGACCTAATCTAGTACTATCCAGAAGTCAGGTTTTATTTCATGCACATTATTTAACACACATCTAGTAATTCCAGTAGTGAACTGAAATTCTCATTGGACACTCAATGAAAAACTTAAATACACACAATTATTTAAAAAAGGAAATTGACTTCCCTTGTTCCTGGCCACCCATGCTAGTAGTATGTTATCAATCTTCTGAGATCATTAGATAATTCACCCTGAATTTCCGCACATAACACTCCCTGAATTAATTTATATTGTCAAATAGAGACAGCTAACTAAACATATACAATTCATTTCTGTGTTATCTTTGGATACATGATCGGTTTTGAATAACATACAGCATTTGATATGCACATTATGTTCTCTGTGGATTCAAAACAAGCTTGGATATGCCTATATTTAAGGGGTCATATTTAATATAGATGTGATGAAAGAACTATTCATACAGTAAAGTGAACCTGTCAACAAATTCTACCTACCTGCTGTTTTTAACCAGTAGAACTTTAAAAAGAAGTGGTCTCCAATAGGCATTTGTAATAATCAACATCACCACTCTTAAATGGTTATTATACAGCCTTACCTATCCTGGACTACTTGATGGTGTATCTTTACTTGTACTCTTTTCTTACCAGAGCAAAAAGGTCAGGCTGTAAGGCTTTCCCATCTCCTACATGAACTCAGTGTGTATAACAGACACTCAAAAACTCATATAAAAGGGAACTGTCAGGGTTATGAGAAAGAAAACTAAAGGCTTTGTCAACAGATAGTTTAGCCTGCCCTAGTAGCCTGGAGAGAACATCAATAATTTGCCCTGAGTTCAGAAAGAGAAAAATCAGCCCCATGGAGATGTTACAGCCACATGCTGGGCTAACACAGTCCTGACAAGGAGAAAATACAACTTGATAACAACACATATCTCTCCATAAAAAACATAAGGATGCAATATTCTAACAGAGTGGGGTACCCATTCTTGTTTAGTTCTATTTCAGGCTTATAGGCAAGAGTCTGTTAAAAGGAAATACAAATTGCTTAGGAGTCTATTTATAAAAAAAAACAAAAACATCCTCGTAGAAATGCCTCAACATTTGCACAGGTGTTGCAAATACAGGCGGTCCCCTACTTACAAACATCCGGCTTACAAACGACTCCTACTTACAAACGAAGGAAGGCAACAGGAAGTGAGAGGAGATCTACCCCCAGGAAGGGAAATTATCTCCTATAAAAGTTATCATGGGGAAAATGTACCTCTACTGATGCTTTATCACCAAGGCTTGTTTCCACAACAACCCAAAATTTTCAAAATCCAATTGTCATTGGGACAGAAAGTGAAGAGAAATCTTCTGAACAGGGGCACAGACAGAAAAACAAACATTACAGGGGTGTTAACCCTTCCCTATGTTATCCAAAAAGCTTAAAAATAGTTTTTTTGGCTGGAGCTACACTTTACCTGTTAAAGTGTAGCCTACAAATATGTTATGTTACCTACAAAAATTTACCTTTTCCGACTTACAAACCGATTCAACTTAAGAACAAACCTACAGACCCTAACTTGTTTATAACCCGTGGATTGCCTGTAATCCTCCTAAATATGTGTATTTTCTGTGATTGTCAGCTACATCTAGTGACTATGACGCAGTATTTTCATGAAATATCACAAACAGGAATATACCACATTATGGCCACTAGACAAAGCAGATGGTAATAGGAAATACATGTTAAGCACTTACAGGGATTATTTGTGACAGCTGTGTGAATGCTAAGGCATTCACTGAGAATTTTTTTTTAAAATAGACCCCTTGGTGTCTTAATTCATTTTACAGTGCAATAAAAAGTCACTCTGGACATACTGAATAATTATTTGCAGCGTTAAAAGCTCCAAGTCTCATGCAGCCTTGTGCTATATGGAGGGTGGGTTAGGCAAGGTCATGGGAAAGGGGACAAAAGGAATAAGTGCATTTATCCTTTAGGCCTGTTTCACACCTATGCATTTTTTATGCTTTTTACATTTTGCAGATTTACACTACAGAACGTGTTCTATAGGAAACTATGTTAAATGAACTGTAGTGCAAATCTGCAAAATGCAAAAAACACTAAAAATGTATCGGTGTGAATCAGGAAGTGGAAGTAAACTCCTATGTATGATTTTTACCTATAGGTAAGCCTATAATAAGGATTACCTATAGATACTGTAAATATCTGCTAAACGTGCACCGTTTAGGAGATATTTACTTTTGATACAGCCGGTGATGTCACCACCACATGCGCTCTGAAGGAATGGCATGACCGTGCCATTTCTTCAGAGCGGTACAGTAAACAGCGACTCGTCATCGCTGGCTCGGCCAATCAAGTAGCTGAAGCCCGCAAACCCAGAAAAGAAGACCAGGTGCGGATGGAAGCGCCTTCAGCAGCGATAGCATGCCGCTGGAAGGCTTTGTTTTCAGGTACAGCGGATATAAAAAGTCTACACACCCCTGTTAAAATGTCAGGTTTCTGTGATGTAAAAAAATGAGACAAAGATAAATAATTTCAGGACTTTTTCCACCTTTAATGTGACCTATAAAAAACAAAACTGAAATCTTTTAGGGAGGGGAAGTAAAAAAAAAACTAAAATAATGTGGTTGCATAAGTGTGCACACCCTCTTATAACTGGGGTTGTAGCTGTGTTCAGAGTTAAGCAATCACATTCAAACTCATGTTAAATATGAGTCAGTACACACCTACCATAATTAAGAGTGCCTCTGATTAACCCCAAATAAAGTTCAGCTGTTCAAGTAGGTCTTTCCTGTCTTTTTCTTAGACGCTTCCTACAGCAAAAGCCATGGTCCGCAGAGAGCTTCCAAAGCATCAGAGAGATCTCACTGTTAAAAGGTATCAATCAGGAGAAAGGTACAAAAGAATTTCCAAGGCATTAGATAGCCCATGGAACACAGTGAAGACCGTCATCATCAAGTGGAAAAAATATGGCACAACATTGACATTACCAAGAACTGGACGACCCTCCAAAATTGATGAAGACAAGTAGAAAACTGGTCAGGGAGGCTGCCAAGAGGCCTACAGCAACAATAAAGGAGCTGCAGGAATATCTGTGACAATAATCTCCCATGTTCTTCATATGTCTGGGCTATGGGGTAGAGTGGTAAGACAGAAGCCTTTTCTTACGTAGAAAAACAGATCTGAAGTCTCCCAAAAGCATGTGGGAAAATATGTTATGGTCTGATGAAACCAAGGTTGAACTTTTTTGGCTATAATTCCAAAAGAAATGTTTGGTGCAAAAACAACACTGCACATCACCAAAAGAACACCATACTCACAGTGAAGCATGGTGGTGGCAGCATCATACTTTGGGGCTGCTATTCTTCAGCTGGAACAGGGGCCTTAGTCAAGGTAGAGGGAATTATGAACAGTTCCAAATACCAGTCTATATTGGCACAAAACCTTCAGGCTTCTGCTAGAAAGCTGAACGTGAAGGGGAACTTCACCTTTCAGCATTAGAATGACCCAAAACATACATCCAAATCAACAAAGGAATGGCTTCACCAGAAGAAGATTAAAGTGGATGTAAACCCCAAAAATATTTTTTTAATTAGGACTCATATCTGTTACAGCAGGGGATGTCATTTCATCTGTATCCAATCTTGCAACCTGTGATCAATCCTCTTTTCTTTCTTCAGTAAGATAAAAACAGACACACAGAGAAATAGGCGTCAGTTTCTTCCCCCTTGCTGTGAGTGACAGGTGATTTCCTTATCTCATGCAGAAGTGTGAGAGAGGCAGTCTGCGTACTTTACACCCCCCCTCCCTTGTTCTCCAGTTTTCCCAGGATTGGCTGCTCCACACCTAAGCATGATTGGGCATGCTGAAGTCATGTGGTGACTTTCCTGGGTTTCGACTGGATGTTACTGATCAAGGGGCATAATCCCAGAGACCAGCAGATGTTCAGTGTAAGAAATATCGATGCCTGGCCAAGGGATGTGTAGAGGTGGGCGAGGAGTCTACTGAGATCACAATTCCACCCACCGAGCCCTGGACAACAGACCTGCCCACAGAATCCGGAGTATTGCAGGGCTCCAAACAGCTAAAGGGGAGATATTTGACAGGTAAGGATACATGCAGGGGGCAGGTATATCCTTATAGATCAGCACTATGGAAGTAATTTAGAAATGATGATAGTGGGTTTACATCCACTTTAGCGTTTTGGAATGGCCCAGCCAGAGCCCAGACCTGAATCTGATTGAAAATTTGTGGGGTGATCTGATGAGGGCTCTGCCCAGGAGATGCCCTCGCAATTGACAGATTTGGAATGTTTTTGAAAAGAAGAGAGGACAAATATTGCCAAGTCAAGATGTGCAATGCTGATAGATACCCAAAAAGACTGAGTGCTGTAATACAATCCAAAGGTGCTCATTTATGCAACCATATTATTTTATTTTTACTTCCCTCCATCTAAAAGATTTCAGTTTGTTGTTCAACTGAGTTGTACAGTTTATAGGTCACATTATAGGTGGAAAAAATTCTGGAATGACCTACATTTTAACAGGGGGGTGTGGACTTTTTTATATCCACTGTTTGTTATGATGTGCTAGTATGCAATGCATACATGCACATTATGACTTAAAATGCCCGGGCCCTGTTTTTTTTTTGGATGCGGTTTACTACCACTTTAATACATTTTATGCATTAAGGCAAAAAAACCCTTCTGGGTGCAACTGCCTCATCAGTCCCCCCCCCCCCATTACCTAAACTCCATCTCGATTCATGAGCGCAGCGGCTCTCTCCTCATTGGCTCCTGCTGCTGTCAATAACAGTCAGTGAGACAATGAGGAGAGAGTGGGGGGTGGGACCGAGCTATGCTGTATGTGTGAATAGACAATGTCCATTTACAGGAGCGCGTCTCGGGAGTTAGCCTGCTATTGTGGGCACTCAGGAGGGAGGAGGAGCCAGGATCGCTGGGGGAGGACCCAAAAAGAAGAGTATTGAGGCTGCTCTGTGCATTGCACAGAGCAGGTAAGTATGTTTGTTATTTGCAGAAAAAACTGCAGCCCTTTAGAATCACTTGATCCTCTTGATCCTGACTTCTCTAATTATTTGACTGTCCTAGAAAAAGCATGCAAAAATAAGTTCAAACATTTTAGTCTTTACATGCTGCATAGTTGTTTTAGGTCAGAATCAAAAATACATATAAGTAAAACATTTAAAAAAACATCAGCAAAAGTCATCAAAGGCAACCACCATATTTATATCCCCACAAGTGCCCTTTTAATGCAAGGGAGAAAAAATCATTACTTTTTACAGTATGTACATTTAATCTTTTAAACAGACTGTTCTTTTCAGTCTGCTCCGTGACTCTGTGATCCTCATTCATGCATAACAGATTAAAAAGTCTATCTAAACCAAAAAACGAAGAGGTTATATATTTCAGCTTACCAGTTCTTAGATATGGGGACTACACTATTTTTCAAGATTTTCTCCTTTCATTTCTCACACATGCTAATGCTAAATGGTTATCTTCGAGAATAAATAGGTTTATTGAAAAGCACTGGTGGCTGGTTGGGGGGGGGGAGCAGAGACAGACCTGACCACAGACATCCCGCCCGTCGCTCCAGCTCGCTCACCATACCCACATCCCCCCTGGCTCGCTCGCCCCCCTGGTCTGTCAGGCCCTCGTCTGCCCTGCACTTACCCCAGGTCACGGCTGCGGTGGCCCCCCCTCCGTCTCCTCCGCGTCCCGTCCGTCGCTTCTCCTCCCAGCCAATAGGGTCTTTGGACTCCCGGCCAATGGGGTCTCAGGATTGCTTCCTGATTGGCCGGGAGGAGAAACACGAAGACATTAGCGAATGTCACAAAACAGGGTGGACTCAGGGCACAGCACTCTACGCCCCGAGCCCACCCTTTTTAAAAGAAAATTAGAGCCTCCAGCTCTAATCACTTGCTTCAAAACAACAAAATGGAATCCATGCGTCCAGCGCCCTGCATGTAGATTAGGGGCTGGGCGCATTGATTGGGGGGCGGCGCCCCCAATGAGCGGTCGCCACTATTGAAAAGAGTTTGTAAAAAATGAAAAAGAAAAACACTGGAACATGTTACAGTACTAAAGTAACATGAATCACGTGTCTTAGGGAGTTTATTTATAAACCATTTGCATAGCCGTTCCTCCAGTGAATCTGCATGCACATTTGTTTCTTTAGGCTATTTTTTCTTCTAAATGAACGTTCCTCCATTATGGGTATTTGTAAAATACCACATTATGGTCATTAGCTGGAGATGATGAGCATAGGAAGTACATATATGTTCAAAACAAGAAAAACAATGTAACACAATTCTAGACCATTGGTTACATTTATTTGGTAATTTCCTCTATTGGTCAAGGTCAGCGACAATGGAGCAAGGTTGTACTACGGCCTTTAGAAGATGGATTACCACATTTGACTAGGCCAATTAGATGCTATCTCGATCTATTGGAGGGGATGAGGAAGGAGTTTTAGAGGAGGAAATGCTGAGATCAGGTTGGTTTGGTCCCAGTACTAGCCCCTGCTACTTGATCTCCCCATCTGAAGATAAATCTGAGCGGTATGGTGCTGAACCCAGAAGCCAGTAGGGCCACATCTGGCACCCCCACCTGTAACAGAAGTTCTAAAAGACCTCCTGTTAAAAGACCATTCCCATGAGTCTAAGCCTTGCTGTCTGAGATAATCTGCTTACCAATTGCCTGGAATCTGAATGGTGGACAGCGCTGGAACGAGATTTCCTGCCCAAGATAGAATTTCCTCTGCTTCTCTTGCCATATGCAATTGTTGTGGCACTGTCTGACAGAATCCAGATCGGATGGCCCTGGAGTCAAGAGGTCCAGTGATTTAGGGACAACCAAATCACCTGAAAGTCCCCTGAACTGAGAAGACGTCTAGGACTCCTTCTAAGCCTATCAGGCTGACATCCATTGTCAGTATCTTCTAAGATAACAGAATAAGTGATTTCCCTTGCTCTAGAGTTGAATTCCTGAGCCACCAGGCCAGAGATAACCAGGCATATCAATTTGCCCAGAGACTGCACCTTCTTTTCCCACTTAGACACAATGTTGAGTTGTAGGAGTCTAAAGCGGAAGTGAGCATACAAAAATGTCCTGAACGAAGTTACCATCAAACCCAGTACTCTAAATGTAGATAAGTATGTAAGTAAATGAATGGCCAGAGCACCTGCTGCCATTTTTTTGCACCCCATTTTTTGCACATAGTTGAGTCGTATAGCCTTGTTTCCATGTCCTATGCATGAAAACATAGGAACTGGGGTGTAGAAAAATCACAGCAAGTTCTCTGGACTGAGGAGTCAAAATTTTAAATACTTGGCTATAGCAAAAGACAGTTTATTCCCCAAAGGGCTGGAGAGCGGTACATTAATGAATTTCTGTAGGCAACAGTGAAGCATGGTGGAGGTTCCTTGCAAGCTTGGGGCTGTATGGCTGCAAATGGAGTTGGAGATTTGGTCAAGATCAATGCTGTCTTCAATGCTGAGAAATACAGGCAGATACTTATTCATCATGCCATACCTTTAGGGAGGTGCGTGATTGACCCCAAATTTATTCTGCAGCAGACAACAACCTTAAACATGCAGCCAATGTCATTAAGAACGTTCTTCAATGTAAAGAAGAACAAGGAGTCCTAAAAGTGATGGTTTTGCTCCGGCAGAGCCGTGATCTCAACATTAACGAGTATGTCTGGGGTTACATGAAGAGACAGAAGGATTTGAGGTGTCTATATCCACAGAAGATCTGTGGTTAGTTCTCCAAAATGTATGGAACAATCTACCTGCCGAGTTCTTTCAAAAACTGTGTACAAGTGTGCCTAGAAGGATTGAAGTTGTTTTGAAGGCAAAGGGCGGTCACACCAAATATTGATTTGATTCAGATTTCTCTTCTGTTCATTTAATATAGATTGTGTTAATTGAGGCACTCTAATACAGGAGGTGTGTTACTAACCAGATCACTAGGTGAGAACAGAGGGAAAAAGCCTAAAAAAAAAAAAATGAATGTAGCCACCACATCTAAGGATTGGTAAGCTGAAAATGTATACATTTTTTATTACTGTTTTAATTTAAAACATCACAAACAGTTACGGAGAGCAGGGGAGGTCAATGGACAGAGGTAACTGGGTTGCTGAAGGTGGTAGCAAGGAGTAACTGAGGTGAAAACCACATGTCCCTTGCAATTGGAGTGAAATTCTACCTTACACTGAAAAAGGCGGGAACAGAATGTGTAGAGCATGTTATCCCTCTCTGTAAGATCAACAGAACAAAGGGAAAATGGTAGCACTTAATAGTAGCAGAAGAAATAGTTTTGAATATTCAGCATGCATAGGACTGAAAAGCTCTCAGAGACTTACCACGGTGTGGGAAATACAGAGCACTTAATGCCAGGCCTTAACAAAGCCGCCAATCTGAAGCCCTTCTTACCAGGCTTCTCCTCTGGAGGCTTCGATAGAGATTTATAATCTCTTTTCCATTTTTCTATACATATTCTCTTCGGTCTGATCCTTTTTTCATCAATTTTTTGGAGTGGTTATATCCATTTCTAACTACATATATATATTTTCTGTATTATTGGATGAATAGGTATTTCTGTACAGCACTTGTTGGGATCTTTTGTGATCACACTTCCCTTGTGACTCCATGATTGGAATCTTTGTGTGTTCCAAAAATTTAGCAACTGTATATGTACTATGTGTTCTATCTATTGTTTTTAGGTGTGTTACTTGTATATTGCATTTTGTACTTTAATAAAATTTGTATTTTTTTTTTATATATTATTATTCGAGATTTATATAGCGCCAACAGTTTACGCAGCGCTTTACAATGTATAAGGGGGACAACACAATTACAGTACAGTTCAATACAAAAGGTACAGGAGGGCCCTGCTCGTAGAGCTTACATTCTAAAGGGAGGGGGTGGTGGTACAAAAGGTAATAGCTGCAAAGAATGATTTGATGGGGGTGGCTCAGGGACAGTTATGTGGGTGTGGGAAAGGCTTCCCTGAATAAATGAGTTTTCAGGGATCTCCTAAAGGTGGACAGGGTAGGGGCTGATCGGACATACTGGGGCAGGGAATTCCAGAGCATGGGAGAGGCTCTGGAGAAGTCCTGAAGGCGAGCATGGGAGGAGGTAACAAGGGAGCTAGAGAGCAGGAGGTCCTGGGAGGAGCGGAGGGGGCGATTTGGGCAATATCTGCAGATGAGGTTAATGATGTAGATGGGGGCGATTTTGTGAATGGCCTTGTATGTTATGGTTAGCATTTTGAATTTTACACGGTGGGGTAGAGGAAGCCAGTGAAGGGATTGGCAGAGAGGAGCAGCAGTCAGGGATCAATTAGTGAGGTGTATTAGTCTAGCAGCAGCATTCATAATAGACTGAAGGGGGGATAGCCTGCTTAAGGGTAGGCCATTAAGGAGAGAGTTGCAGTAGTCAAGGCGGGAAATAATCAAGGAGTGAATAAGTTGCTTTGTGGTGTCATTAGTCAGGAAGGGTCAAATTCTGGAGATGTTGCGGAGGTTAAGGTGGCAGGATTTAGCCAGTGATTGGATATGGGGGCTGAAGGAGAGGTCAGAGTCAAGGATTACACCCAGGACCCTGGCATGTGTGGAGGGACGAATGGTTGTGTTGTTGATATTAATGGTACTTTTTCAGCTATCTTTATACTCTTTACCCCTACCCGTACAATTCCCAGGGCATTCCTCTCCAAATTGAAATACAGAGCACTCTTCGGCTTACACAGTACATAGGAGACTAGAAAGCACCACAAGTAGAGCTCAATTCTTGGGCGTATTTACCAAGAAGTCCTCAGAGCCCGGGTTACACCAGAGGCTATGCCACAGCTCTGAACCTGTAACACAGCTACATCACTAACCTAGTCTCAAAATACCAACCTAAACGGCATCTCCGTTCCTCCCAAGATCTCCTGCTCTCTAGCTCCCTCATCACCTCCTCCCATATCCGCCTCCAGGACTTCTCCCGAGCCTCGCCCATCCTCTGGAATTCCCTACCCCAATCTGTCAGACTGTCTCCAAATTTATCCACTTTTAGGCGATCCCTGAAGACTTTCCTCTTCAGAGAGGCCGATCCTGCCTCCATCTAACACCTGCATTATTTTCTCCATTAGCTCATCCCCCACAGCTATTACCCTTTTGTATAACTTGACCCTCCCTCCTAGATTGTAAGCTCTAACGAGCAGGGCCCTCTGATTCCTCCTGTATTGAATTGTATTGTACTTGTACTGTCTGCCCTAATGTTGTTGTAAAGTGCTGCGTAAACTGTCGGCGCTATATAAATCCTGTATAATAATAATAATAATAATAATAATAAAGTTCACATTACAGGCAGGCTCCACCATCTTCAGTTCGGTAAGGTTTAGGTATGCCCCCCAACATGCTGGTGAGGATTACCCCATCTAAAGTATGAAGAGAGTGGAAGAGTTAAACCTGGCTAGGCAACAGCTTTTTTTGTTTTCCTCCTGAGGGTGGCTGTATAACCCAATTGTGTATGAATTACTACTGACCGTGTGCCTCTTAATACATGATACAGAAATTGAGTTTTAAATTACAGTAACTGTGCAATGTTGCTTATGAAAGATTTACAATTACAGCAACTACCGGTAATCACATTTACATATAATAGAATACCTTTTTTTCCAAATCCTCTATACATATAATGAGTTTTAATATATTTTATATTTATTAAATATATTCCAGGTGTATAAAAAAAAAAGGTGTTCAAAATCTTACAAAGTCTTTGTTTAGAAAGCAGCCACAGCTTAAGTAGAAAAGCCTGCCCCCTGCCATAATGTGTAAGAGTAGGACCCTTACTCTCTGTGTAGAAGCGGTGGTCTCTCTGCAGAGATCCAACAAGCTTCATGTTGAGTCAGAGCAGAAACTTTCCAATTAGCAGGGAGCTTTGCTAATTGTAGACCTTTAATCTTACTTAGCATGTCTCTGCAGATAGACCTTCTCTACAGCATGCTGCCAACAGATAGTATTTAAGGGCTATCCCAGCAAGGCTTATAACAACAATGCTGGGATGGATAACAAAGCATAGCAAAAGGCATAAAAAAGTCACCTTTTCTAAAGAGAATATTGCCCCTGGCTATCTCCAGCCCTGGTTACATGTCTGAAGCATATGAGAAAGTGCTTGGCTTTTGGTGACATGGCCAGACTTAAGCCCCATACACACGATCAGAAAATTGCATGAAAAATAACGCTTTTGAAACGGATCATTAGTACAGAGCTTTCTAGAGCCGATCATGATAGTTCATCCTATATTATCTGATCGGACATGCATGAAAAAAAATTTCAGACGATGCCAGATCGTACGACTTTTGTTTAATCAGCACAGTTGTTCGAAAATGCAATACTAAAACAAAACAATGCATTACATCACTTACGAATTTTTATTCTGTCGTACAAAAATTTTCATGACTTTAGTTAATGCTTCAGGTTCAATCTGAGATTAACATGCAAAAAAAACCCAAAACGAACGATTGTTCGTCCGATAATCTCATCGTGTGTACAAGGCATTAGAGACTGCCAGCAGCAGCATTTTCTCCAGAAAGTATTTCAGGCCTTCTATTGCCCCTTTTTTTACCCAGCGCAGTAATGACTTCCAGATGTCAAAAAATGGCACTTAATACTAATAACAGATATATTATTTAAAAAGCTATATCCTGAGAGCACAGCGAGTGGCATAAGATATGGAAAAAATGTGCGCGAGAACACTAGATGAAAGAGGAACCCCCATGTAGACTAACCCTTATAGAAATAATGGATAGTTACAACTCCAGAGACCAAATAAACATGGGAGAAATAACAAGGTGACAATTCAATGTCCGTGAAGTATGCTGAGGAAGAAGTTTGTCGCTCCTGGGGAAATTAAAAAAGATAAATGCACTGCTCCCGTGTGTTTCCAGCAGCAGATGTCTAATTCAAGTTACTCAGCCAGAAGTCTGTCTGTGGTACCATGGAAGAGATTTACTCCAATCAACCCCACCTGGATTTCCATTCAATGATTAGAGGCTCGTGTGATATGTATCAAAAGATCAATTGGCTTCATTTCTGGCACATTTTAATTTTTTTCTATTATATATCGGTTTTTACATCTGTGCTTCCACACAAGACAAAATGTCAGACAGTACTGCAAACACAAGAAATGCGCTCTGTAACAGTTATTCTCAAAAGTATTAGAGAGGTAAAATGAAGATTGTACTCACATTGACCACAGCTTCCCTTACATTCCTTACATATTCACATCCAAATGGAAAAAATGGGGTTCAAATGTGACTGGCTGTTTTGGGCATGGCCTCTTACTTATACTTCTTATTTATAGGGTATTTCCACCCAAAACTGATATTTTGTTCTTTGGTAGATGTTTTAAAATTAAACCACCAATTTCTTATATGCCTTGGGGAATCTATTGGTAAGATCCCAATGCCTCAGTTCTTGTGTATGCACACCTTGTGACTTCTAAAAAGGGTTCCCACTCTTCTTGCCTAATGCATTTTATATTATAAAAAAATACACACTTCTCTTAGGTGGATAGTAACAGTACACAAGAAATTTTAAATTTGAGACCTAGCTGCTTCCATGGCATATACGATACCGGGCGCTGACTTAGCCCACCAGACTCTACTTATAACAAAATGATTACAATTGGGTGGAGCAGTTGTTTAATAGATAACAAGAGTAAGGTAATAGTCCACCTACATTAAGGCCTGGTTCACACTGGTACGACATGAAAGTCATGCAACTGTCGATCCGACTTTGCCCTGTAAATTCTGTGTAACATTGATCCGACTTCCATGCAACCTTAATGAACGGGATCCAATTTTGATCCGACTTTGAAAAAATGTTTTAAAAAAACGGCATGGGGTCCCCCCTCGAAATCCATACCAGGCAATTTGGGTCTGGTATGGATTTGGAGGGGAACCCCATGCCAAAATTTTTTTTAAAAATGGCGTGCCCCCCCCCAAATCCATAGCTGACCCTTATCCCTGGCATGCAGCCTGGCAGGCCAGTAAAGGGGGGGGGGGGGGCGAGCAAGTGTCCCACCCCCTCCTGAACCATACCAGGCCACATGCCCTGAATATGGGGAGGTGAGACTTTACAAGGGGGTGGGGTCTCCAGTTGACATCACCTGATGGCCATACTGACAGAATGGCAGGAGCCAGCATTGGAGGAGCAGTGTTTTTTTATTTTCAGCGGTCAGCTGCAGCAGAAGACATCGTGATTGACATTGGAGCTACCACGAGGGACATTTTTCAATTAAAAGTGGTATTAAATCCAAAAGCAAACATTTATTTTATTGCAGCTTACCATCGCTTACAGATCTTTTATTTTCACCTGGCGATCCTGCCAGCAAGTCTGTTGTTTTTAAACAGAACAAGCTGTTGTGCAGATGTAGCAGTTAGCGGGCTGAGACAACCCATTTACCATTGGCAGGGGTGTTAGCAATCGTCAGCTTTTATTTATTTAGGTAAAACCTTTATCTCAAAAGAAAAAACTGTTGATGTAACTGCTTATCAATTGTTAGCTGGAGATTGGCTTTGATTTGTTAGTGTCTCTATATCTGCTAGTCCATCTAACACCCAGCTCCCCATGCTGCTGTACAAAGGTGTCCCTATTGCTAATCCATCCAGAGTGTAGGTGCCCTAAAACAGGAGGTGTTTTACTGGCCAGATCACCAGGTGAAAACAGAGGGAAAGAAGCCTAAAAAATAGAAAACTAATGCAGCCACAACATTAATGATTGGTAACCTGCAATAATAGGATTTTTATAACAGCTTACCTGTAAAACCATTTTCTTGGAGTACATCACGTGACACAGAGCCATAGTAATTACTGTATGGGTTATATGGCACCTTCAGGTGATGGACACTGGCACACCCTAAACAGGAAGTTCAACTCCCCATATAACCCCTCCCCTTACCGGGAGTACCTCAGTTTTGTAGCAAAGTAATACACGTGTAACCAGAAAGAGGAGAGGGACCTCTGTGTCCCATGATGTAAAAAAGGATTTTACAGGTAAGCTGTTATAAAAATCATATTTTCTTTATCGTACATCACGGGACACAGAGCCACAGTAATTACTGTATGGGATGTCCCAGAGCAATGCTATCTGAGGGGAGGGAAACACAAACAAAAGTAGGGTGCAATCAGACCTGAGGGACCTATACTGCTCCCTGAAGCACACTGCGCCCAAAGGCAATATCCTCGTGTCTTCTTACATCCACCTGATAGAATCTGGTAAATATATGGACTGAAGACCAAGTTGCGGCCTTGCAGATTTGAGCCATGGAGGCTTGATGATGCACTGCCCATGAAGCACTAACAGCCCTCGTGGAGTGCGCTTTGATTTGAAAAGGTGGAACTTTCCTCTTCAAACCATAAGCTTGAATAATTACTTGCCAAATCCATTTAGCAATAGTAGATTTTGACGCTGCCTGTCCTTTTCTAGGATCTTCAGGCAACACAAACAAAACATCTGTTTTCCGAATCTGAGCAGTCGCCTTCAAATAGATTTTGACTGCTCTCACTATCACTACATCCAGGGAATGTAGTGACTTTTCTTCCGTAGAACAGGGTTCTGGAAAAAATGAAGGTAGAACAATATCCTGGTTTAGATGAAAACCTGAAACTACCTTTGGCAGAAAGCTAGGATGAGGACGCAACACTACTCTATCCTTGTGAATGAATGAAATATGACTCTTTACAAGAAAGAGCAGCCAATTCTGATACCCTTCTTGCAGAAGATATGGCTACCAGAAAAACTAGATTTCTTGTCAACAGGAACAAGGGAATATGTCATATCGGCTCAAAAGGCTGTTTCTGTAACGCCGACAGAACTAAATTCAAGTCCCAAGGGTTCAGGGGTGCTCTAACCTGTGTATTAATCTGCGTTACCTCCTGTATAAAGCTTCGGACCAAAGAATGCGAAACAAGTGGTAGTTGAAACAAAATCGATAAGGCCGAGACCTGGCCTGTGATGGTACTCAAGGCCAGCTTCATCTCTAACCCCATTTGCAGAAAGGCAAGGATTCTACCTATAACATACTTTCTAGGATGCCAACCCCTGGATTCACACCAGGAAACACATGCCTTCCAGACTCAATAATAAATGACTCTGGAAGCTGGCTTCCTTGCATTAATCAAAGTAGATATCACTGAGCCTGAAAGCCCACGATTCTTCAGAATGTGGGTTTCAATAGCCAAACTGTTAAAGTTAGCATTTGTAAGGTAGGATGGAATACTGGTCCCTGTGATAGAAGGTCTGGACATTATAAAGACGCCATCTTTACTATTTCTGCATACCAAGATCTTGTGGGCCACGCTGGGGCTGCAAGAACTACCGACTTCCTTTCCTGCTTGATCCTGCAAAGAAATTGAGGTAGCAGCAGAATAGGAGGGAATGCATAAATCAGTGAGAACTGACCCCACAGGGTCTCCAACGCATCTGTTCCGCATGCGAGTGGATCACTTGTTCTCAACACAAAGTTGTGTACTTTTTTGTTGAACCGGGACGCAAACAGATCTACGTTCGGGATCCCCCATCTTTGGCATATAGCCAGGAAGATGTCGGGGTGAAGGGACCTTTCCCTCGGGAACAACTGCTGGCGACTTAAGTAGTCCACCTTCCAGTTCTCTACCCCTGGAATGAAGATTGCCGATATGCACGGCACATGCTTTTCTGCCCAGGTTAGGATATGGTTTACCTCTCCCTGGGCTGCATGACTTCTGGTGCCCCCTTGGTGATTGATATAAGCCACTGCTGTGGCATTGTCGGATTGAATCCTGACAGGAGAATTCTGCAACCTGAATGTCCAGGCCTTTAGGGCTAGGTGAGCTGCCCGAATCTGTAGAATGTTGATGGGCAAGGTCCTTTCAGGTTCTGGACCATTTCCCTTGGACAGACGCTTCTTCCAGGACTGCTCCCCAACCCGAAAGGCTGGCATCTGTTGTTACCACCTTCCAGGTAACTGGTAAGAAGGATTTCCCTTCTGCAGATCATCCACCAACTGAGGCTCTGGCGCACTTTTGGCGACAAATGCATTGGAAAATCTGCTTGGACCTTCTTGTTCCAGGCAGACAGGATACTCTTTTACAGCAATCTTGAATGAAACTGAGCATAGGAAACCGCATCGAAAGAAGCCACCATCTTCCCCAACAACCTCATACAAAGGCGAATAGAAGGACCCTTCTTTGCCCTGACCACCTGAACCAGCTCCTTTATGGTGCTGATCTTTGCCTGGGGTAAAAACACCCTCTTCTGGGCTGTATCTATAACCAGACCCAAGTACTCTAATCTTCTTACTGGCTTTAAAGAAGATTTCTCTAGGTTGAGGACCCAACCTAGGTATTCCAGGGTAGTTGACTGTGGTGACCATAGTTTGGTCTAAGCGCGCTACTGACCGGTCTATCAAGGGCAGGTTGTCTAGGTAAGCTATAATTGTTATACCCTGAATCCTTAATCTGGCCAGAGGAAGGGCCAGAAGTTTTGTAAACACCCGAGGTGCAGTAGCTAGACCGAAAGGCAAGGCTACAAACTGAAAGTTACGTTTTTCTACTTCGAAACACAGATATTTTTGATGAGCGGGGAAAATAGGCACATGCAGGTATGTATGCTTGATGTCGATTGACGCCAGAAGCTTATAGGATGGAGACTACTGATCGGATTGATTCCATGCAAAAAGAGCGGATCTTCAGGAATCGGAGATCTAGAATGGGTCTGACATCTCCGTTTGGTTTTGGCACCGTGAAAAGGTTTAAATAAAACCCAAACCCCTGCTCTTCCATGGGGACCACCATGATCACTTTTGCGACAAAAGTCGGTCTAACGATTGAAAGATAGACTTCTTTTTCTCTGGATCTTTAGGAACATTTGACCTGAGGAAATGAGGAGACGGGAATTCTCTGAACTCTAGTTTGTAACCTAGAGCTATTGTGGAGACCACCCATCTGTCTCGAAATTCTTCCTGCCAGACTCTTGAGAACTGCAGAAGTCTTCCCCCCACTCGAGCGAGCGGGGGCGCCCCTTCATAAAGTGGCTTTAGTGTCTGTCTTGCAGGTTTCCTCGCCCAGGACTTCTTTTGTCCCTGGGGTTGACCCTGACGTTTACCTCTTGAACCTGACTGTGTAGGCCGTCGCGACTGCCTGGAGGCCGATGCCCCTGGCACTGGAGAAAGAGCCCGTTTAAATGAGGGACGTTTACTACTTTTCTTAACTGGCAAAAGGGTACTTTTCCCACTTGATATCTTTTGGATATATGTATCCAAATCATCCCCAGCCTTTCACCGCGAAAAGGAAACCCAGCCAGGAGCTTTTTGCATGGCACTTCAGCTGACCAATTTTTCAACCATAAGATTCTACACATATGCACCAACCCAAGCATAAGGCGAGAAGTCTGAAGAATAGAATCTCTGATTGCGTCAATAGCAAAACACTAAGCCGCTGGCAGCTCGGCTAAATCCTGGGCCTGCTGTTCAGGGAAAACCTTGAGCACCTGTTTTAAATGGTCTCTCAAGGATTGACATACCCCAATTGCCACCACTACAGGTTGAGCCACTGAACCTGCCAAGGAGAAAATGTTTTTTAACAGGAATTCCAATTTATCAGTTGGATCCCTAAGCATTAGCATAAGGCATGATGGCCTTTATTTTTTCGAAAATTTTACCTGTTTTGTTCTTATATCTCTGTGTAAATAAGGATTTTGCAAAAATAAAAAAGCAAACATACATACTTACCTAGGTGATTGTAGCATTGATCCCGCTGCCTCTAAGACAAAGAAAGAGATCAAAAACCACTGTTCGCTTAGTTCTCGGTCTTCGTGACTTTAATGTAGGGATCCACCCAAACCACTGTTCGCTTAGTTCTCGGTCTTCAGTGAGCAGAGAGTGGTAACTGTCAGTCACTGGCTATCTGCTCTGCCCCTCCAGCACTCACTGTAGTGCTGGGCTGTGCAGGGGGAGGGAGTAGATGGCTCAGACTCTCAGCAGCACGCTGAGAGGCCGAGCCAGCTGCCGGTCAGAGATTTGGGTGGATCCCTACATTAAAGTCACGATCTATCTAGAGCCTGGACCAACTGAGTGATGTCAGCTGACTTTCGCCCGCTCTCAGCTGAATACAGATTACAGGAGTGCAGAATGATGTGCACTCTTGTGACCTACAGCAGATGTAGGGCCAAAAGGGTTCTACTACTCCTACTCCTCCTTCTCCTTTAACTTTAAAAGATAACTAAAGGAATCAATTTTTAAATGTATACAATATTGCAGCTTATTAAAGAGGAAGTAAAGCCTCTGAAAAAAAAAAATACACCCTATCGGACGTCACTCCCCCGCATGCGCGCTGTTGACTTTACTAACGGCATGATCGCCGTTAAAAACGGCACGCTCAGTGAGCCTGCGCCCGATGTCTACGGCGCAAGCGCCGTAGACATCGGTGCCGCTATTTCTGCAAATATCTCCTAAACCTTTTAGGTTTGGGAGATATTTCTTTCACCTACAGGTAAGCCTTAATCTAGGCTTACCTGTAGGTTAAAGTGGTTGTAATGGGTTTACAACCACTTTAATACTTAGATGTGGTGGCTGCATTCGTTTTTTTTTTTTACTTTCAAGCTAAAGACTGCCATACACAAGTTGAATTTTGGCTTATTACTGCTAAATCTCACAAAATTTGAACCATGGTTGTTTCTTTTGGCACCACCTGACTCAACAAAATTCGACTGTTCAATTGACTTTTGTTAATGGAGTCAGGTGAAAATTTGAACAGGGCCTGGATCCAATCACATGCAGGCACTGTTTGGGTATTCTTACAGCTGCAGTTGTTAGAATACAATAGCCAATAGAAGCGATTTGTCCTTCCACGCGTTTAGCATGGATAGAGGCATTTCATTTGTTGTGTTCAGCAGGAAGGAGTTTTGTCAATATGGCAGACAGGGAGGAGCTTTGTGCTCAGTGTTCTGCTGTTGCCAGGGTGACCTGTCATTTTTCGGAGATGAGGCTTCTGAGCTCATGACATAGGGTAAGAATGGAATTTCGGTGAAGTGTTCTTGCTTACTGTGGGGGCTCTGCTTGCCTGGCCTTCCAATCACCATCCACCACCATCAACTACTGAGCATAGGGGGCTCAGCAGATGAGTGGAAGACATCATGTGACACACTGATATTTACTGACACACTGTATGGAATAAAACATTTCTGTGCATGAACAAGGGAGAGAAAATACAGGACAAAATGAAGAAGGGTTAGAATCTCTGTCCAGTTTTTATAGAAGTCTATGTCCCATTGGGTAAGATTTCCTTACCTTGCTTTCTCAGAGCTGGTGTCATCTTAAGCCTCTCTATTGGTCAGTGAAGCAGTATTTCACATTTGAAGGATAAACAGGGAGGGGGAGCCAAGCTCATCTTTTACAGGAAAAGTTGAGATTTGTAAATAATTTCAGCTGTCCACCCAATATTTGTGGATCTATTGATAATTTTGTCAGGAAGTTTTCACTGAAGGCAACTTCCACTTAAACATGTTTTAAGCATTTACGCAAGCTGAATTGATTCAGTTTGTGACAATTTACTTTATGCTGTCATCTGTGGTACAAAGTGGGAATATTGAAACCCTGCCACATCACTAGAACTCTAATGCCCCGTATACACGGTCAGATTTTCTGACGGAAAATGTGTGATAGGATCTTGTTGTCGGAAATTCCGACCGTGTGTAGGCTCCATCACACATTTTCCATCGGATTTTCCGACACACAAAGTTTGAGAGCAGGATATAAAATTTTCCGACAACAAAATCCGTTGTCGGAAATTCCGATCGTATGTACACAAATCCAACGGACAAAGTGCCACGCATGCTCAGAATAAATAAAGAGATGAAAGCTATTGGCCACTGCCCCGTTTATAGTCCCGACGTACGTGTTTTACGTCACCGCGTTTAGAACGATCGGATTTTCCGACAACTTTGTGTGACCGTGTGTATGCAAGACAAGTTTGAGCCAACATCCGTCGGAAAAAATCCTAGGATTTTGTTCTCGGAATGTCCGAACAAAGTCCGACCGTGTGTACGGGGAATTACATTTTTAGTGGCCTGCTAATTGTAAAGGGTGGTATATGTTTTGCCAGCTGTCACACACACTGTACCTCTGCATGATTTATACTCTGTGCACAAAATTCAGAAGTGTCCACTATCATCTATCCAAGAGAAAACTGGTTATCCACCAGAAGGCCTGATCTATTTTATATGGCCACATTTTACTTTAGGTATGTTTTGTGAAATTAAACACAGTTGCCCTGGAATTTAATCTGCCTTCTGAATATGCCTCACATTAAGCCTTAAACAATTCAGACAGAGGATATTTAACTTTCTTACAATACAATATATGACACGCCAAGGGAAATTCATCATTCCACTCACCGTGTTTGTCACAAATGTGATGTTAGGGACAGAGAGTAAGTCACACTCTGTTACAAGGAACATTAATGAGCCACTATACATGGCTAAAATAGCTAAAATAATTTTTATGCAAAGAAAAAACAATACAGTACAGAAAAGGAAGTATTGAATATTGATATAAGTCTGCAGGTAGTGTTACATTAGTTGATGTATTTGGCTAAACAAAGGACCAACATTTTTTGGCACTACTGATATGTCTGGAAAAAAAATCATCCATGCCACCTTCATTTTAGATGCCCACTGTTCTACAAATCTTCTCAAATGCTCACATATCAATACATTTTGGGGAAACCTGCATTAAACTCATATAACCATTGAATTGTAGGCATCAGGAGGAACCAGTCATCCCCCTGTCAGTAATACTGGAGTTTCCAGACATACTCCTTTCACCATTACTGGAATCTCCAGTCATCCTCCTGTCACCATCACTGGAGTCCCCAGTCATCCTCCTGTCACCATCACTGGACTACACAGTAATCCACCTGTTACCATCACTGGAGTCACCAGTCATCCTCCTGTCAGCATCACTGGAGTCACCAGTTATCCTACTGTCACCATCACTGGAGTCACAAGTCATCCTCCTGTCACCATCACTGGAATCTACAGTCATCCACCTATAACCACCACTGGAGTCTCCAGTCATTCACCTATAACCATCACTGGATTATCCAGTTATCCACCTATAACCATTACTGAAGCCTCCAGTCATCCACCTGTCATCATCACTGGATTCTCTATTCATCCTCCTGTTACCATCACTGGAGTCTCCACGCATCCTCCTGTCACCATCACTGGAGTCTACAGTCATCCTCCTGTCACCATCATTGGGGTCCTCAGTCATACTCCTGTAGGTATTAGTGAAGTCTCCAGTCATCCTCCTGTCAGTATCTATGAAGTGCCTTGAAGTTCACGTGCTGATATTGCACAACTTGGCCCATATCTCACATGGTGGAATATTTTAAAGATTCCAAAAAATCTATTTGGAGATGACTGTAAACACAAGATTTGGTAGCATAAAGTGCTTTTAACAGATTCAAATTTAAAGAAAAACATTTCAAATAAGTGTACATTTTTTATAACATCTTAATTAATTTTAAAGTCATTATGTGGCCACTTTGGTACTTACTTCTATTCCAATTTCAAACCCCCCACCAAGTCCTGCTATGCCAATAGCAGAAGGAGCAGACCATCCTAGTGTAAACAGAGATTGAGTTAGTCAAATCAGAATCAAGACAAGCAACATAGTTCTTCAGAGGAAATTATATTTAAAGTAAAAGGTTTAAAGGATAAGTTCACATTTGGAACCCATATGCAAAGCGTAACATGTAACATTCTCCAGCACCTCCCCCTGCTCACCTGTGACAGCAGACAGGGGTTCCTCTCCCTCACAGCCTTTGTCACGTTTAAAATTGGCATGGCTGTGCAGAGCTGCGCCCACATGGCCATATCCTTCATTCACTGAGATCTGTGAATAAATATACTACAAGTCCCATCTGCCAGGGTCAGTGCAAGGATTTTGTCTACACAGATGAAGGTGTATTTTGCCACCCTCCCCCTTTCCCCACTGTCCTCCCACCACCCCCTTCCCCCAAAATGACAGTACGTATTTGGGGGGGGGAGATGCATTCCCTGCTTCCTCTCACTGGCTACAGGTAGCGGACAAGTGAGACAAGCTAAAACTTCCAAGCTGCAACTGGTAGAAGAGAGGGCACAGTGTTAGGGAATGGAAGACAGGTATTTTAAGTCCTTGAGTACTTGAGTCCCGGAATTCTTTTTTTAATTTTTTGTTTACATGTTTTAAAAATCTTTTTAGGCCTAAAGATGACTTAAAATTCCGAAAACATTATATATTTCCTGAAAGAAGACGCAAAATGTAGGTAAGAAATACACTAAAGTTAATTTTTGGGCAGATACGTAGATGCAAACTATTACCCAATTTTCTTGGTAAAATATAAAAGAATAGGGTTGTGCCAAGTAAATAGATACTCAACATGTCAAACCTTATAATTGCATGCGCTGTAAAAAAACTTCAGTGCCCTATATTTTTTCATAAGCAGAGCTTTAAAAGCCCTTACAGGTCATCTGTTTAGACCCCTTTCACACTGGGGGCGTTTTGCAGGCGCTAAAGCATTAAAAATAGCGCCTGCAAACCGCCCTAAAACAGCTGCTCTATGCACTCCAGTGTAAAAGTCCTGAACTCACCGCTCCTCCAACGCTGCTCCCCATTGAAATCAATGGGGCAGCGCTGCTCCGGCGGTGTTTTGCGGGTGGATTTAACCCCTTTTCAGCCGCTAGTGGGGGGGTTAAAGCCGCCCCACTAGCGGGCGAATAGCACTGCTAAAATGGCAGTAAAGCGGCGCTAACGCCCGGGACGGCTCAGTGTGAAAGGGGTCTTAGAGTTACGCTGAGGTCTGGTGCTAAAATTATTGCTCTCACCCCGGCATGCGTAGTGCTATATAATATGTGTTGGGAATTTGCCGTTTTTCTACGTAGGCGCCCTAACTTGTGTGTTTTTGTATATGTGGGCTCTAAAAAAAAAAAAAAAAATTTCTGACGTTTAAAACTTTTTTTTTTATTATTATTATTTTTTTTTACAATACTTTATTGCTATCACATAGGGGACCAATGGCCCCTTATGTGATAGCATATAGGTAGCAGGTACTCTTTATTAGACATCCAGGGTCTATTAGACCCTGGATGTCTCCTCTTTACTCCACTGCTGCTGATAGCACAAAGAATGTGTTCCTTCACCGGGCACTGATCCTGGTGATTGACAGCTCAGGACCAGGAAATTACATCTAATGGGTCACTTCCTGATCTGTACACAGGAGGGAGGCTTAGTGGTCAGATGTCCATTAAGCTCCCCCTCCACCCTTTCCAGTGACACCCACCATGACCCCACCAGGCCCGCAGGTGGGATAGTGGAGCCTAGTAAATATGGCAGGGAGGGGGGTGCACATCACAGCGGTTGTGGAAGTGATCAGGTTGTATCACTTCCACATTGAAACCCCCGACAGTTGGCTTTACAAAAGTACACACATTTCTGGCCAGTATAGTATATATATGCAGCACGGTTAAAAATCTGAATCTCCAGCAAATAGCTGGGGATTCTGATTTCACCGCAACCCCCTCCTATCCTGGCACCCTAATGTTGGCGCCAGCCCTGACCGTGGCAGATGGACTTGTAGATCTCAATGGACTATGAGTGCGCTGATCTGTGCTCTTGTAGTCCGTTGACACTTCCTCCAACTTTGAAAGCTGGAGGACGTGTCTGCAGGAGCCTGACATTGTACATGCAATAATAAAAAATAATAAATGAATTTTTTTTTTACTGCAAATATATGTGCATTTATTATTTTTTCCTTAATGGTGAACTTAGCCTTTAAACTACATTCTAGAAAAAAATTACCTCAGGAACTCTCATATAATGCCATTTTAACATCTTTACCCAGCAACTTGACAGCAACTCACACTTTTAGCCATGTAATTCAAACCATTAACACATGTTACAGATTTAAAGGTACCATTGGGATATTATTATGTCAGTGAAAAAAGGGGGTTTTCAAATGTATTAATTTCAGGCATTTAAATAGAACCATCATTTACACAGAGTTTTTCACATCACGTTTCACACCTCCTGTCATGATTTTAGACAGTCAACATCTACCTTGACACATTTCAGGATACCACTGGGAATCAATTAAAGTGCGTGAGTTGCTCATATGAACATAAATGTGGTGTATGTTCCCAACACTCATTTAAACTAAGGAAGGTACTTGGCTGAGTGGTGAAACAGGTCCAGCTGAATGTAAACAACTACTAGCACTGGCTATTGCATGACCTTGGTGGTGTATACAAGAAACTTTACAGGCATTTGAATACCTTCTGAGTCCCTGAGGCAAATAGCATTTTTAAAGATGTCAGCAATGGAAGCCTATGTGTTTTTTTCTTTTTATGTTTCCTTTAACCTCCCTGGCGGTATGATTATGTCAGATTTTTGATGATCAAAGCGATACAATGTTTTTCATGGAAATTTGGAGTTTTATATTGTAGGCCTGTAATTCTTAGGAATAACACATTTAAATCTGTCCAAGTCTAGTAGACATCCTGGGTATGATAAAGTTTGAAACAGGAAATCATAAATTATAATATAACAAATAACTATAAATTATTTTAACAAATAATAATATAATAATAATAAAAATTATTCAATAATGTAATCAAATCAAAAGCACTCAAATTTGCTCAGTCGCAGAATTGTTGCTGTCATTACTTTCAGTGTTTGATGACGGATCTCCCCACGAATCACTATCGCTTAATTCTGCAAGTGATTCTAATTTATTATCGCTGTTTTCTAAAACTGCTTTTGATGTAAAGGGACACTTTTTTGTTGCTATGGACAATCTCCAGTTTCCAGGCAGAAAGAACAGTATTTATGATATAAAAAAAACACGCAGGGCACTGGACAAACCACTAGGGACGAAAGGGATGTGAAATAATTTAATACAGAAATGTAATCTGTAAGCTTACAGTGTACTGTATGTGTATTGTGTTTTTAACTTTTTGAATTTGGCATCGTGCTCCGTTCCCGTGCGGCGCAACGCTCGCAGGGAACGGAGCTTGACACTGTGATGAATCGAGCAGAGACACGGCTCGCACACACAGCGCGGAGACATCGCAGGATCCTGGGGACAAGGTAAGTAACTTTGCCTGCATCCTGCAGTACGATCCTGAGTGTGGCTCGGGGTTACCGCTTTTGGTACTGAAGATTCAGCCCGAGCCACACTCGGGAATGCCGCTAAGGAGGTTAAAGCAATTTTTCATCAACCTGCATACAGCAGTCATCAAGAATTTAGTTTTCTTATGCCTACACTAATTCTTGAGATATCAGTGAAGCTGTTTGGGAAAATATTTCATTTATTGTTTTCTTAAAGTAAATATAGTATGATCTTTATACATTTTTAACAACTAATCTGCATGTGATCAGATTAATGTAAATTGTTTTTTCAATCTGGGTTCATGTTGTTTATATGTATACCGATCGAAGTGAATAACATTGATTATCTCATTACAATGGCATCCGAAAGTGGATGGGATATATCGGGCATCAAGTGAACATGTTGTTCATGAAGTTTATGTGTTGAAAGCAGGAAAAATTGGCCAATGTGTAAGAATCTGAATGACTTTGACATGGGCCAAAATATAATGACTGGGTCAGAGCAACTCCAAAACTGCAGCCCTTGTAGGATGTTTTCAGTTTGCAGTGGTCAGAACCTACGAAAAGTGGTCCAAATGAGGAAAACTGGCGAAAGGGTCATGGGCGGCCAAGGCTCAGTGATGCAAGAAGGGAGTGAAGTCTGGCTTGTGTAGTGCGATCCAAAAGAAGCAATACTATACCTCAAATTGCTGAAAAAGTTGTTGCTGGTAGGTGTCAGAACACAGTTTGTTGGGTATGGGGCTCAATTGCTGCAGATCAGTTAGGATGCCCATGCTGACCCTTGTTCACACCCAAAAACACTGTGCACTAGAGCAACAGAACTTGACCACAGAGCAATGGAAGAAGGTGGGCTGGTACAATGAATCACATTTTGTTTTGCATCACATGGATGGCCGGGTGCATGTGAGTCGCTTACCTGGGGAAGAGATGGCACCAGGATGCACTACGGGAAGAAGGCAAGCCACTGGAGGCAGTGTGATGCTCTGGGAAATGTTCTTATGGGAAACCTTGGGTCCTGCCATTCATGTGGATGTTACTTTGGAGTCCATGACTTAATGGCTTAATGGGTCAGAGCAATTTTGGCGGCAAAAGGATGACCAACTGAAAATTAGGTGGGTGGTCATAATATTATGGCTCTATATGCACATTAAAATGGGTATATTTACTATTATTACATATACAAGCTGTGCATCCTACTCAGCAGTGCTGCACAATGATTATGGTTTTTATTTTGTTATACATTTTAAATTATTATAAGAACTTTTTGTAATGTTGATTGTCAGCTGGCAGATCATTAAACTTTGAGCAGCACATAAACATCCAAAAAAAAACAAATAAAAATATTTTTGTCGGTTATTCATTTGCCAGCTCTTATTCTACATATGTTTTAGGCCCCTTTCACACAACCATTCCGGTCAGGTCTGCCTATCACCCCTATGGACTTGTCAACCCATTCCTATTTGCAATCTTGGAACATCCAATAAGGACAGTATGCAACCGGTCTAAACTACGTGGCATGTTCACCAATGCCAGGAGCCTGTCGGACAAGATGAGTGAACAAGAGATACTGTTGAACGAGGAGGATTTGAATTTTGTGGGAATTTCAGAGACCTGGTTCAACAGCTCTCATGATTGGCTGGCAACCATTCAAGGGTATTCCCTTTATCGCAGGGATTGAAAGGGTAAAAAAGGGGGAGAGGTATGCCTGTATATCAAGAATAATGTACAAGTGAATGTGAGAGATGGCATCAATAAGGGAGCTAGGGAGGAAGTGGAATCCTTATGGGTAGAGCTTGAAAGGGATGAAGCGAAGGGGAAGATAATACCGGGAATATGCTACAGGCCCCCTAACCTGAGGGAGGAGGGGGAGACGGACCTTCTATCAAATTTGGATTAGCAGCAAGAATGAGAAGTGTTATCATAATGGGGGATTTTAATTATCTAGACATAGACTGGGCGGAGGGAACACACGCATTCGTCTAAGGCTCACCAGTTCCTAAATGTCTTGCAGGACAATTTCATAGGTCAAACGGTAGATGCACCAACTAGAAACAAGGCGTTACCAAATCTACCGATTACCAACAATACAGACCTGATCTCGAATGTGGATTTATGGGGCAATTTAGGAAACAGTGATCACAGGTCAATTGGCTTCAGTATAAACCACACAAATAGGAAACACAAGGGGAACACAAAGACACTGAATTTCAAAACAGCCAACTTCCCTAAACTATGAACCTTGCTAGAAGATATAAATTGGGATAAAATCTTAGAAACAGATAAAACGGAGGAGAGATGGGTTTTCTTTAAGAGCATATAAAATAAGGGCATTAGCCAGTGCATCCCATTGGGAAATGAATTTAAAAGAGCGGACAAAAGTCCTGGATGGCTCCAATGTAAAAATGCATATAAAAGCAAAGGAGAAGGCCTTCAAAAAATACAAGGCTGAGAGATCATCATCAGCATTCAGACTTTACAAAGAATGCAACAAGATATGTAAGGTTGCAATTAGGGCGGCTAAGATAGAACACAAAAGACACATAGCTGAGGAGAGCAAAACAAATCCCAAGAAATTCTTTAAGTATATAAACAGTAAAAAAGGGAGAACAGACCATATTGGCCCCATAAAGAATGAGGAAGGACATCCGGTTACAAAGGATGGGGAGATGGCGAAGGTATTGAATTTATTCTTCTCCTTGGTTTTCAGTAGGGATGGGCGAATGGTTTGGCCCAAGCATAAGGTAGTGCTGAACTTTCGTTGTTTGGGCGTTCGGCGAATAACTGAACAAACAGGTAATTCGACCATTTGTTTGGCCCCCCAACGGACCACAATGCATTGCGGCGCTGAACAGTGCATTGGAAGCCCTGATTGGCTGAAGCAGTGAAAGCTTCAGCCAATCAGGGCACAGAGCACTGTCAGAGTCATGATTGGACACTGTCATCATGACTTTATCCAATCATGGCTCATTCCCGCCCCACAGTATAAAAGTATTTTTTCAATGGCAGCCATTTTCAGTGTGATTTCGGCATTGACAGAGATAGAACAGGGCTCTGTTCAGTGCTATTAGTTAGTGTGCTATACTGTGCTATTTTGTTTAAATTGTCAGTGTAGAATATTAGTTTAGTGTCAGTCTAGGGATAGTGTGAGTGTAGCAAGGAGGACCATCATTCAGCTTTGCATAGTGTACAGCTAGAAGAGAGGCAGCTCAGATAGTTTCACTGTAGTGTAGTGATATTGTGTCATTCACACATACATTAGTGTAGAGTAGGGATAGCTCAGATAGTTTCAGTGTAGTGCAGTGAGATTGTGTCAGTAATCTTTACATTAGTGTATAGCTAGAGTAGGGACAGTTCAGATAGGGTCAGTGTAGTGACTGTTGAACACCGTCTATTTGATTGCGTTACTGCCAGTTTAATGCCATTTACTTCTGTGTGCGTTACTGCCAGTTTAACACCATATAGTTCTGTGTGCGTTACTGCCAGTTTAACACCATATACTTTTTTGCGTGTTACTGCCAGTTTAACGCCATATAGTTCTGTGTGCGTTACTGACAGTTTAACGCCATATAGTTCTGTGCTCGTTACTGCTAGTTTAACGCCATATAGTTTTGTGCGTTACTGCAAGTTTAACTCCATTTACTTCTGTGTGCGTTACTGCCAGTTTAACGCCATACAGTTTTGTATACGTTACTGCCAGTTTAACGCCATATATTTCTGTGTGCGTTACTGCCAGTTTAATGCCATATAGTTTTTTGTGTGTTACTGCCAGTTTAACGCCATATAGTTCTGTGTGCGTTACTGCCAGTTTAACGCCATATAGTTTTGTGCGTTACTGCAAGATTAACGCCATTTACTTCTGTGTTCGTTACTGCCAGTTTAACGCCATATAGTTTTGTGTACGTTACTGCCAGTTTAACGCCATATAGTTCTGTGTGCGTTACTGCCAGTTTAACGTCATATAGTTTTTTGTGCGTTACTGCCTGTTTAACACCATATAGCTCTGTGCGTCACTGAAAGTTTGGCACATTATATTGCAGTATATTATAGTGTATCTGTGGAGTGTGTCTGTGTAGTGTGAGTACTCAAATTAAAGTGCACCAAAGACCACTTTACATTTATTAAAGTGCATCTACGTACAGATTTCCACTTCTTCTTTACATTTGCTTATAAGCACCGCCCCCTCCCTCCCAATAATGTCTGGGAGGACAACAGGGAGAGGCAGACGTTCCCTTGGCACTGTAAGGGGGCCAACAACAAATGTGTCCACAGGCAAAGGTGGACATGGTGGTCAGTCCTCAGGCAGGGCATCATTTCCTCTGTTTAGTGAGTTTGCCCGTAAAATTATTTGACCACAGCATCAGCCACTTGCTCCTTGATGATGCCCAGCCATTACTGGATTCAGATGTTAGTCCTGAGGTTGAGGATGACAGGAACATGAGCCTAGAGAGAGGGGAGAACACTGGTAGACAAATCGGCATTCATGTTCCCACAGCCTCAGCGTATTGCCAAGTTGTCTCCAGTGGTAATGATGATAAACATGGAGGAGATGATGATGATGAAGAGGTCACTGATGCGACTTGGGTGTCAGATAGAGCAAAAGGAGGAACCTGAAGGTGAGGCAGCACAACCCCAAGGAGGCCGACATCAAGAAAGAGTAGAGAGCAGCCACCCTATTCCATCACATTCTGCAGCTGTTATCTCCCGGCCCACTCCCCAAAACTCAGCTGTCTGGGCCTTTTTTTAGCACATCTGCAACAGATTGCACGGTTGCTATCTGCAAACTGTGTCTCAGGCACATCCAACGTGGCAAAAACACCAGCCATTTGGGTACCACATGCTTAAGAATGTATTTAATGTCCAACCACTCTGTTGGCAAGAGCACCTAAAAGCCACACAAAAGGGGCACAAATCTGTCCCTCCCCCTCCTTACCCACTCCATTCTGCCCCTGCTAGTCATTACCTCTTAGCACCCTCCACTGACAGGGATGATGGTCTAGCACAGGGTGTCCCAGGTCCTAGCAGTACATTTGCCAGCAGCACACCACAAGCTGTAGACTGTAGCTGGCAAATTTCTCTGCCCCATCTGTTGCAGCAGAAAAAATAAATAAATACAGTCCCTGCCACCCACATGCCCAGCGTCTAAATGCAAGCTTGTCAAAGCTGTTGGCTCTCTAACTTCTGCCTTTCAGCCTGGTGGTCTCTGCCCCCTCCCGTGAATTTGCACAATGTGCTGTACCACAATGGCAGGTTCCCAGTCGCTACTACTTTTCATGTACGGCTGTTCCATCTCTCTACCATTACGTGGAAGAGAATGTTCTGGAATCATTGGGCAAGGCAGTCAGCCATAAAATCCACCTTACTGTTGACACGTGGTCCAGCAAGCATGAGCAGGGACGATATATTTTGTTCACAGCACACTGGGTAATGCTGCTTGAAACTCGAAAGAATGCAGGACAGGGCTCGGTGCTGCAGCTTGTTGTGCCCCCACGTCTCCATACAGCTGGTGGTGATGATGCCAGACCTGTGAGCTCTACCCCCTTCTCCTCCGCCACCTCCATGCCCTCCTCTGCATAATTAACCTATGAACATCAGGTACCCCCTAAGTGTTCAAAGGGCTATTCCCAGAGTCAGGCTAAAAGGTGCCATGCAGTGCTTCAGCTGGTGTGTTTAGAGGACAGGAACCACACCGGAGCAGAGATTCTTGCAGCTCTGCAGGGACAGGCCCAGAGGTGGTTCACACCATGCCAGCTGGAGCCAGGAATGGTGGTGTGCGATAATGGGTGAAACCTCCTGTCCGCCCTTAGACAGGGAAAGTTGACACATGTGCCATGCCTTGCACGTGTCCTCAATTTGGTGGTGCAGCTTTTCTTAAATACGTACCCAGGGTTGCAAGTTGTGTTAAAGCTGGCCAGGAGAGTGTGTGCCATTTCAGGCGGTAATTCACAGCCAGTGCTCGGTTGGCTGAAATTCAGCGGGAAATCCACCTGCCTGTAAACCACCTGATTTGTGATATGCCCACCAGGTGGAACTCGACTTTGGCAATCCTGCAGCGGCTATGCATTCAGCAAAGGGCCATCAACGAGTACCTGTGCGAGTATGGCACGATGACAGGCTCAGGCCACCTCGGCTTTTTTCCCCACGCCAATAGCTGATTATTAAGGATGCATGCACTGTATTGTCACCATTTAAGGAGGCCACAAGGATGGTGAGCCGAGACAGTGCATGCATCAGTAACACAATCCCTGTTGTGTTCTTGCTGGAGCCAACTCTGCGTGGCATTATGGACAGGGCACTGGAGGCATAGCAGCAGGAGCAAGAGGAGGACTTCCTTTCCTCTCAAGGCCCACTTTATCCAGGCACCATCATTCCTATGTCACAGAACACACAGGAGAGAGGGGAGGAGGATGAGGAGGATGAGGGGGAGGTTTCTAGCAATTTCATAGGCTTCGAAGAAGAGGAAGACATTCGTCGATCTGTAAGCAATGGCTTTCCAACCCCATGACCCTTGGGAGTAGCACGTGGCTGGGAGGAGGAAGTTCCAGATGCTGACACCGAGGAGTCTGCTTCTCTAGCCTCGGCAAATTTGAGGCGCATGGGCAACCTCATGCTTCAAAGCCTGCGAAAAGACCCAAGAATACTTGGCGCAAAGGAGAAGGATGATTACTGGTTGGCAACCCTCCTTCATCACTGTTATAAAGGGAAGGTCTCAGAACTCATCCCGTCCCCACAGAGAGTGCAGAAGATAAAATCTCTTGAGGACACGTTGAAGGGGATTTTATTCAACGTTTTTTCCTGACTCCAGTAGGTTAAAGTGTCGTGAAAAACGTAGTTTTGAGTCTTTTGTTGGTCAAGAGAGGAGCGTTGGAGAAGGCGTCCACCTAAGTGAGGCATTTCGGAATTTTTTTAGTCCTCGCCATCCAGGGCTGTCAGCTTCCACATCCCATCAGCAGCATCTGCATCACATGGTGGATGATTACCTTGGGCCCAAAACAGAGATGGAGAGCTTTCCAGCTGACAATCCACTGACTTACTGGGTCATGATAATAGACCACTGGCCAGAACTTGCCCAGTATGCTATTGAGTTGTTGGGCTGCTCTGCATCCTGCATGCTTTCAGAATGGGCATTCAGTGCTGCAGGAGGTTTTGTTACTGATCATAGAACGCATCTGTCCACAAACTCCGTGGACCGTCTAACTTTTATAAAAATCAATCAGTCCTGGATTACCAGCTATGAAGCCCCTGATGCCGGTGTCACTGATTAAGTCTTTTTGGGATGTGGAATCTCTGCAGGACTTCGAGGTTGCCTAGCTTTGAGGGTGTTCAATCATTTCATCTGGATAAAAGTTTTTGGTATAGGTTTCATGGGCACAATTAACACCCAAAGACCAATTTTTCAGCACCCGTTTGACAGGTGCATATCATTGCAATTTTTTTTTTGCCTTCATCAAGAGCACCTCTATAGAGTTACGGTGGGAAGGCGCCCCAGACACTCAAAGAGTAATTTTTCTGCAGCTGTTTGACAGGTGCATATCATTGCAATTTTTTACAGCAAGACCAATTCTTGCTTTCATAAAGAGTACCTCTATAGGGTTACGGTGGTGTCAGAATGCACCCGCCAGCAGACAAATTCATCTCCCCAGAAGAACCCTGAGGTGCAGAAGAATGTGCAGTCCTATTGCTCATAGGAATCGGGCTATGGCGCATAGAAGTGCACATGCACTGGAGCTCAAACAGAAGCCGTCGCGCACCTTCATGCGCTTGTGCGCACCCATGACTGATGCTGGCGCCAAGTGAGCCTATTTAAACCCAGCCAGTACCTAGCCCCAGTGCTGCCTTGTCTTCAGCTGCTGTGTATCCTGTTTCCTGTGAACCTGCATCTTGATCCCTGTTATCCATCTGGCTTGTCTTGACCATTCCTTGAACTCCACCTGTACTGACCTCGGCTTGTCCTGTAACTAATCTCCTGTCTTCTCCTCGGCACCTGCACTACTGATCCAGCTTGACCTGGCTTGTCTCCTGACCTCGATCCTGCCTGAACCCTGTATGCGATTCTGCCAACTGTGTATGACCCGGCCCACCTGACCTTTCTACTTGTTGCTGTCATCTGCACCAGCTGCCTGCCTGTCGGTCTTCGTGCTGAAGCCTTCCTGTGACTTCACCAGCCCCACTTGGACAAGCCACCTGCTGCCAGCAAAGACTTCTAGTCAATCGTGTGACTCTGCACTCTGGGGCCTTCTGTTTACACTATCAGGGGCCCTGAGTCAGAGTGGTAAGGGAGGCCTTGCCCGTCCATTCAGGCTCTTCTACCAGGTATGTGATAGTACAAGGCAACCATGTCCGAGCCTGAACGAGCAACCTCCCTGGTGGAACAGCTGTGTCATCACCTCTCAGCACTCACTCAAACGGATAAGCATCTGCAAGAAGGTTACAGTCAGCTTGAGGAACGGATCCATGGACTTTCTCCTTCTATGGCAGCTCCTGCCTCATCTGCATCAGTGGAACTTCCCCCTGCACCTGCTATAGTAATGCAGCCATCTGAACCCCGGGTACCTACTCCAGAAAAGTTTTCAGGTGATCGTAGCAAGTTCAGGACTTTTCATAATGCCTGTGTACTTTACTAACCCCAGACCTTCTCCGTTGAAGCCACTAAAGTGGGGTATATTATCTTCCTTCTGCAAGGTGAGCCTCAATCCTGGGCTCACCGTTTACTGGAGCAAGGTAACCCCTGCCTGTCAAGTCTGACCTCTTTCTTTGCGACCAAGGCTCGACTCTACAAGGACCCTGTACAAACTGCCACTGCCAAGTCTGCCCTGCATGCGCTTCAGCAAGGCTACAGAGCCGCTGAGGACTATGTAACGGACTTTAGACGCTGGATCGCGGATGTCCAGTGGAATAATGCGGCTCTCTGTTACCAGTTTCAGCTAGGTTTATCTGAACCCCTAAAGGATGAGTTGGCCCGTGTAGGAGTACCTGAATCCTTAGAAGCATTGATTAATCTGACAATTAAAATTGACAGACATTTGAGAGAACGCATGGCTGAGAGGTAGGCTGGACGATCCCAGCCTTTAGGGTTGTTGCCACAAGTACCTGGTCCATTAAA
Source organism: Lithobates clamitans (assembly GCA_037952925.1). NCBI lineage: Eukaryota > Metazoa > Chordata > Amphibia > Anura > Ranidae > Lithobates > Lithobates clamitans. Next base: position 1,344,781 of record JBBGZY010001323.1, on the reverse strand, counting down.
TTCAGCTCAGCTTGGCACGCCCCGTCCATCTCTTCCTCCAGAGGAATGCCTGTACCGCCAACGGAGTCACCTGTGTCTGTACTGTGGGAAAGATGGTCATTGTGTGAGGTCCTGTCCTGCCAAGATCCGCAGATGCCTCACCTTCTCTTCTGCCAACCAGTCCTCACTGCCTCCCAAGTCTTCTCACTTGGCTGTTCAGCTCTCTCTGCAACTTCCAGGGAGAGTCATCCAAGTACCTGCTATTGTGGATTTGGGGGCTTGTAGCTGCTTTATTGACTTTTGCTCTGAAACATAATATCCCTCTGCAGCCCAAAGCCCATGGACTTTCTATCCATCTGGCAGATGGGTCACATATTAAAACTGGTTCTGTTACCCAAGAGACTCTTCCGTTACCTGCTACCATTTCCAGTACCCACGAATAACTGCTACGTCTGGATGCCATAGCTTCACCCCTGTTCCCTATCATTTTGGGTATGCCATGGCTCTAGGCGCATAATCCCTGCATTCATTGGGATTCAGGAAAGATCGAGTTTCTCTCTTCCTGCTGCCAGCAACATTGCTTCTCCAAGCCATCCCCTCATCCGTCTCCTCTGCTGTATATAGACTCTGATGCCGAAAGTTGTTCTTCTATTCCTGCACCCTACCGAGACTTTGCTGATGTATTTAGTAAAAAAGGAGCAGAGACTCTCCCTCCACATAGGCCATACAATTGCCCCATCGAGCTCCTCCTTGGGGCCGAAATACCTTTTGGGTGAATTTTCCCCTTGACTGAACCCGAACTTGCCACCTTGAAAGAGTATATTGATGACAGCCTGAGAAAGGAGTTTATCCATCCCTCCACGTCCCCAGCCGGAGCTGGGATTTTCTTTGTTGAAAAAAAGGATCATTCCCTCCGCCCGTGTGTGGATTACTGGGACCTAAATAAAATTACGATAAAGAATCCTTATCCTTTACCTCTTGTGCCGGAGCTGTTTCAGAGACTCTGTTCTGCCGCCATCTTCACGAAATTGGACTTACGTGGGGCATATAACTTGGTACGTATTTGTGAAGGTGACGAATAGAAGAGGACCTTTCATACCTGATTTGGACATGTTGAATGTTTAGTAATGCCCTTTGGGCATTACTGCCCCAGCAACATTCCAGCACTTTATTAATGATGTCTTCCAGGACTATTTAGTTTTATTTGTTATTGTGTATCTAGAAGATATCTTAATTTTCTTCTCTTCTTTAGAAGCTCATCGGGGAAACGTCAAAAACGTCCTGGCCCGTCTCAGACAGCACGGCTTGTACGCAAAACTTGAAAAGTGCGAGTTTGAATGCCAAAGTATCCAGTCTCTGGGCCTTATCCTTTCCACAGACAGCATTAAGATGGACCCCCAGAAGGTCTCTGTCATCCTGGATTGGCCAGCTCCTACAGACAAGAAAGGGGTACAACGGTTCGTAGGATTCACAAACGTCTATAGGAAGTTTATCAAGGGATTCTCCACAATAATTTCCCCCATTACCCAATTGACAAGACAATCCCAACGGTTCCAGTGGTCCTCCGAAGCACAAACCGCATTTGAGACTCTGAAAGGACTTTTTACAGCTGCACCTATACTTCTGCATCCAGACCCTGCTCTACCATTAGTCCTAGAGGTAGACGTCTCAGAGACGGCAGTAGGGGCAGTTCTGTCTCAACGTCAAGGGGCCAAGGCCTTACTACACCCTGTAGCATTCTTTTCTCGCAAGTTGTCTCCAGCAGAAAAGAATTATGACGTGGGAGACCATGAGCTTCTGGCGATTAAAGCTGCTCTCGAAGAATGGAGATATTTGCTGGAAGGGGCAGCCCATCCGATCTTAATCTATACCGACCACCGAAACTTATTTTGCAGTAAGTTTTGAGTATTTGCGAGCCGCAAAATGCCTGAAACCCCGGCAGGCCAGGTGGGCACTTTTCTTCACGAGATTTGTTTTCCGCATTACTTACAGGCCAGGATTGAAAAATACAAAGGTGGATGCACTGTCTCGGATGTTTGGTGTGTCAGAAGAACCAGCCCCTCTAGATACCATTCTTTTCCCCGGAAACTTCCTCTTGTTGCAAGAAGATTTCTTGTCTCGGATTAAGCTAGCCTGCCCATCTAAAAAGTTGGGTCCTAGGTTTGTGGGACCCTACAGGGTGAAGAAGAGGATCAATAATGTGGCCTATGAGTTGGCACTTCCAGATTCTTTCAGAATTCACCCAGTCTTCCATATAGTTCTTCTGAAACCTGCTCATCCGGATCCATTTCCCGAACGGAGTGGTAATCCTCCTGAATCTGTAATGGTAAATGGGGAAGAAGAGTATGAAGTTGAGGCGATCATGGACTGCAGGAAGAAACAGAATCAGGTCCAGTACTTGGTCAAATGGAAGGGGTACGGACCTGAGGAAAATTCATGGGAGCTGGAGGGCATTATCCATGCCAAAAGACTTGTCCAAGCTTTCTGTCAAAACCACCCAGAGAGACTAGCTCATTTGGGTATCCGGAGGCTGCCCATTGGAGGGGGGCAATGTCAGGATGCACCCACCAGCAGACAAATTCATCACCCCAGAAGAACCCTGAGGCGCAGAAGAATGTGCATTCCTATTGCTCATAGGAATCGGGCTATAGCACATAGAAGTGCGCATGCGTGAACTGGAGTGTAAACAGAAGCTGTCACGCACCTTCATGCGCGCACCTATGACTGACGCTGGTGGCTTCAAGAGACTAAAAGCAGCCAATACCTAGCCCCAGTGCTGCCTTGTCTTCAGCTTCTGTGTATCCTGTTTCCTGTCAACCTGCATCTTGATCTCTGTTATCCATCTGGCTTGTCTTGACCATCCCTTGAACTCCACCTGTACCGACCTCGGCTTGTCCTGTGACTAATCTCCTGTCTTCTCCTCGGCACCTGCACTACTGATCCGGCTTGACCTGGCTTGTCTCCTGACCTCGATCCTGCCTGAACCCTGTATCCAATTCTGCCAGCCGTGTATGACCCTGCCCGCCTGACCTTGCTACTTGTTGCTGTCATCTGCACCAGCTGCCTGCCTGTTGGTCTTCGTGCTGAAGCCTTCCTGTGACTTCACCAGCCCCACTTGGACAAGCCACCTGCTGCCAGCAAAGACTTCTTGGCGCTTGTGCAACTCTGCACTCTGGCGCCTTCTGTTTACACTATCAGGGGCTCTGAGTCAGAGTGGTAAGGGAGGCCTTGCTCGTCCATTCAGGCTCTTTTACCAGGTACGTGATAGTTGGGAAGGCGCCACCAACACCCAAAGACCAATTTTTCTGCACCTGTTTAACAAGTGCATATCATTGCAATTTTTTTACAGCAAGGCCAATTCTTGCTTTCATCAAGAGTACCTCTATAGGGTTACGGTGGGAAGGCGCTACTAACGCCCAAAGACCAATTTTTCTGCACCCGTTACTTCTATCCAAAGTCAAAGTGACACCAGAATGTATCCAAAAAAACTCTAATCTTGTTCCCAGTGCACTACATTGTGGCCTCATCATACACACTGGCTACCCAGCTGTTGCTGAGCAAAATAAAGGCAGCTTGCAGGGAAAATTTCATTTTTTTGGGCTCTATAAATGCAATTATTGCTGAAGCAAATTCTAGACATGGTACAGATCTGCCACTTTACAGGTAGAATAAGAGGACCTCCCCAGGCACTATATTGGAAGGAATTTTTCATTTTTATTCTTTCACTTTAAAAATCAAAAAATCACTGCTCATTTAAAAATTACATTTTTCACAAACTTTTTTTTTTATTGATACATGTCCCCAAGGGCAGGACCCAGACCCCTATAATCATTGTATGCCCAATTACTTGCATATAAGCCTTCAAAATGGGCACTTTAGATTTTTTACGTTCGGGTCCCATTGACTTTAATAGGGTTTGTTATTCAGGTCCAAACTTTCACTGTGTTCGAAAGTTCTGGTATGAACCGAACAGGGGTCCATTCGGCCAATCCCTAGTCTTCACGAGGGAATCGGGGGGCTTCAGTAGCTAAAACTGAAGTGTTTGTCCACATGACACATCACAGGAAGCACCCTCATGGCTAACAGAGGACAGAATTAGAAATAGACTTGGGAAACTTAACATTAATAAATCACCAGGACCAGATGGCTTGCACCCGAGGGTACTTAGAGAACTCAGTCAAGTAAATACCAGACCATTGTTCCTAATTTTTACTGACAGTCTACTGACTGGAATGGTACCAGCTGATTGGAGAAAAGCCAATGTAGCACCAATATTTAAAAAAGGGCCAAAATACATCCCTGGGAATTACAGACCAGTTAGCCTAACATCGATAGTATGCAAGCTCTTGGAGGGGATGATAAGGGACTACAGTATATACAAGATTTTAGTAATGAAAATGGTATCATTAGGGGTAATCAGCATGGATTCACGAAGAATCGTTTTTGCCAAACCAGTCTATTAACCTTCTGAGAGGAGGTGAGCTGCCATCTAGATAAAGGAAGGCCTGTAGACGTGGTGTATCTGGATTTTGCAAAAGCATTTGACAAGGTTCCCCATAAACGTTTACTGTACAAAGTAAGGTTCGTTGGCATAGACCATAGGGTGAGTACATGGTTGGAAAACTGCCTACAAGGTACTGTGCATATACTCCGCAGAATATGTTATATAGGGCGAGTTCAGAGGGTGGTGATAAATGGGGAATACTCAGAATGGTCAGGGGTGGGAAGTGGGGTCCCCCAGGGTTCTGTCCTGTGACCAATCTTGTTTAATTTGTTCATGAACGACCTGGAGGATGGGGTAAACAATTCAATCCCTGTATTTGTAGACGACACTAAGCTGAGAAGGTCAATAACTTCTCCACAGGATGTGGAAACCTTGCAAGAAGATCTGAACAAATGAATGGGGTGGGAAACTACATGGCAAATGAGGTTTAATGTAGAAAAATGTAAAATAATGCATTTGGGTGGCAAAAATATGAATGCAATCTACTCACTAGGTGGTGAACCTCTGGGGGAGTCTAGGATGGAAAAGGACCTGGGGGGCCTAGTAGATGATAGGCTCAGCAATGGCATGGAATGCCACGCTGCTGCTAACAAAGCAAACAGAATATTGGCATGCATTAAAAAGGGGATTAAGACTTTGGTCCGGCCTCACCTGGAGTATGCTGTCCAGTTCTGGGCACCAGTCCTCAGGAAGGATGTACTGGAAATGGAGCGAGCAGAAAGAAGGGCAACAAAGCTAATAAAGGGTCTGGAGGATATTAGTTATGAAGAAAGGTTGCGAGCACTGAACTTATTCTCTCTGGAGAAGAGACGCTTGAGAAGGGATATGATTTCAATTTACAAATACCATACTGTTGACCTCACAATAGGGATAAAACTTTTTCGCAGAAGGGAGTTTAATAAGACATGTGGCTACTCATTAAAAATTGAAGTGTTTAACCTTAAACCGCGTAGAGGGTTCTTTACTGTAAGAGCGGCAAGGATGTTGAACTCCCTTCCGCAGGCGGTGGTTTCAGCGGGGGGCATCGATAGTTTCAAAAAACCATTAGATAAGCACCTGAACAACCGCAACATACAGGGATATACAATGTAATACTGACTTATAGTCACACACATAGGTTGGACTTGATGGACTTTTTTCAACCTCACCTACTATGTAACAATGTTTGCTATTTTTATAGGAAAAAAAAAACAAGACTTTATCACTTTAAGTGCCTGAATTTCTTTTGCTATCAGCCTTTTGTAATACACAGTACAACAGCAATCAAACTGGAAGAGGGAGGGGCAGAATTAGGAACCAATCAGATGTGCAGCAGTAAACATATGATAATAAGGAAGACGATGCAGGAGAGAGCAGAGAAATTAGTTTCCAAATCCTGCTCCTAATCTATTGGCTAGGCAGAGGAAAGTGACCTTGCTGTCTTGATTAAATGCAATAGACAAAACTCAAGTCACCATCTGGCAGAACTGTATAATTCTGGATTGACAGAAATACAAATCATTTGGTAGGCAAAACAGCTCCCATATACTGGGTCTCCTTGCTGTACCCAGCCACTCACACCACGCTTATTTTTGTTGCTATTTCATTGGAATCGATTCTATTTTAAACAAAGATTTTTTATGGATTGTCTTGATGATCGCGAATGATCTAAATAAATGCCAATTGAGAGATAATTTTCTCGGATTTACACTATGTGGAGGTTCCTTGTCGTTTTTTTCCATATGGTCCATGTATGCTGATGAGAACGGTGATCGTGCAGACCTTCAAGACAGGTTCCGGGCCCCCCACCCAAGGAGGATGTCTTCTGGTGTACTATCCATCCTTATACTGTCATTTATCACAAGACAGTACAAGCTCGTTTGACTCACCGCCCACGGCTTGTGAGTCCACCGAAGTTGGTAAGAGTATTCTACCTTCCCATTTTTTGATTTGGAGTCTCTGTATTGTGAGGATATCTACCTCGGGTCCCCTCTGTCCCAACTGCACTATACATGGACTATAATAATAAGTCTTCATTATTTATTTGAGATTAATACTTCCTTATCACCATTTTGGACATTTTTTATATTTCATCATTATCAAATGTGGACTCTTGGGATTAACATTTGTTGATGTATTTCCACTTTTTTTCACTTTCATGTTTGTTTACCCTTTTTTTTTTTTCTCTCTCAACAGAAAGAACACTATACCCCCCTTTTTAATTTAGGGGATGATATTGCACCATTTTGTATACACACATATTAGGTTTTTGACCTGGCGGAGGCTACTTGCCACTTGAATGTGGTTTCACCTCTCCCTGCTCTAAAAAACCTTCTTTTCACTGTATTTACCTTAGCGCTACACTTTTTTGTTTATATAGCTCCCATATACTGTATGTAACTTTTTGCTTAGGAGCTCAGCTTTAATTTAATTTGGGAAACAAAGCAGACTATATTGAGGCATAAACAGCACATTCCCATTCAGAATAAGATTTATATAAATGTATTTTATAAAAGAAGTGTGCAATTTTTACAATATGTTTTCAGTTTATTAGTAATGTTAAGTAAAGTAAGACCTAAAGCCCATTTAGCATGAAGGTGTAATTATGTCAATTTTGGCAACTACAAATGACTTACTTCCATCTGGAAGGCGTGCCAAGACTATTCCACTTCCTCCTCGAGCAGACACCAAAAAACCGGCTTTTATGACAGACAGAATGGCAAGGCCTTGTGCTTTGGCAATGACATGAGCTGTACAGGAGTACAAAGACAAAAGAGATTTAAAGCAGATAGAGTGAATAAATTAGGACAATCGGAAAAGCGGACTGAACAAATATCTATACCACATGTGTGCAATAAACGCCTCTGTCCATTTTATATCAGATCATCATTGATCAGATATTGATAGGCACTATGGAAGTACCATACACCAGCAAGTGGTATAATTAAATGTGATGTGTGATGAACATTCATTTTCAGCCCTGCAGTATTCTTCATTTTATCTCTGTACAAATGTCACAGAATAGGACACATTGCTGCTTGAACAGAATTTTAAAGGCCCCCGCTGAGATGTTAAAGTAACCCTTTCTCGACGGAGATATAAGGTTGCTATTGCAATTTTGATACATTGCCATTGATATATCAGCCATTGCTGATCTTCATCTGAAACTGATAACTGCTTGTCTTGTAATGTTAAGATCCGCCCAGATTCCTGACTGGCTGCTACCGCCCCCTCCATAGCATGGCGCTCCAGTTAGCCCTGGAGGGGTACTGCACAGACTGGTGACTGCAAGTCACCAGCTCTCTGCAAACTGAAGACAGAGAACCGAGCGATCTGTGGTCTTTGATCTCTCAGTTCTTGGTCTTAGAGGTGGCGGGGGAAAGCTGTAGCATTGGAGCGATGCTGCAACCCCCTAGGTGAGTTTTTAATCCCATACTTCTCTTTTAACCCGGGGCAACTACACATATCAGGATGAACAGGGTAAAGTCAAAACTCCTTATTGGCTTAGGTGTTCTGGGATAGCAAGGTAGCCTGATAGCCAAGCAGTTTGCATTTGAGAGGAATGAGAAGTTGGCAATGGCAGCCTTCGTGATTCTCATAGGAAAGATTCCCTTTAAATATCTCTGGTACCTTAGTAGTCAGATAATGTTTGGCTTTTTTATTTTATCTCTCTTTTTTTTCCCAAGTCTTTGGATACAAAATTAAAATCACATCCTAATATCTGATATGCCACTCCACAATATGTAATATTACAGCACTAAATACAACATATTCTGCATAGTCTTACATAAGATGATATTTACATTACTCTGCCACTCCATGGTCAAAATTACAGAATTTTGGTGGCCGTGTGTTGAATGCTACTGTGTTGCTGCTCCCTAACCACTGCAGGTATTCCACATTTCCATGTGTATGAATACCTGCTTCTCTCACCACACATGGTAGTATCTCCTTATTAACTTGTGAGAGGAACTACAGTGCCTAATACTGTACCTGCAGTGGCTGGGGGTCAGCAATGCAGCAGTGGTTTAACCCAAGGCGCTTAGTAGATGATCAGTCTAACCCTTTTGGGTTCCAATCTACATTTTTCCACATCTTTTTCCACAATTTGACAAACATAAAAAAAATTGTTGGGCAGCACAATGACTAAGTGGTTAGCACTTCAGCTGGTGGCACAAGGGTTGTTGTTGTTGGTTCAAATACCAACCACAGCATTACCTGCCTTGAGTTTGATGTTAATGTTATATATATGCTGGGTAGGATACATGGATGGATGATACTAAATTCATGATTCATGATTATATTTACTTGTTTGAAAACAGCAAACTCTCTACCCCAGTAAGTAGACACGTTGGTCTCCGCCATATGTTTGACACCTCTGCTATTGATTTTGTAGTGTTCATTCATGTTCATAAAAATCCTAGTGGTAGGCACTGATAATTCCATTTTGTGGAGGAAGACTAGATGGGATATATACATTGAGGGCCAACCAGACTACACGCCTTAATGAAACATTTGCATGTGCAAATTAAAACGGTGACAGAAAATAAGAAGTATTGTCACAGTATCAGTGATATTTGAAAAATATTGATATTTTGTGGTTATTGGTAATTTATGTATTGTTAGAAATGTTCATTATTTCTTTCAGCCAGCGATGAGGTGTTTAGTAAAAGTGATCTGGGTGACTGTATAGCTGCCCAATCATTTTTACAGTTGTGAAAGGGGCCACTGGCCACAGTGGTCCCCAGGCGCTCTCTTTCCTGCAAGGAAGCCAAGTTTGCAATCAATTGTCCCAACAGTGAGAGTGGGAGGAGATCAAGGAACATCTGTTCCTCAATTTCCTCTGCATGTAATAAAGTCTGAAAAGATGAGCACATTGTGTCACTTCTGATTTCAGAGCTGTTATTCCATGACTACAGTCCATCTGTGTTTCATTAGCTGCACTGGACAGAAGGGCTTGTTTGCCCCTGTGTGATAGAAATAAACGTAAACACAAAAAAAGTGTTAAAAATAAAATTAAAATAAAGAGAAAAATGTTAGAGCACCCACGTTTAGGTAAACAGCAATTGAGTAACATGTGAAGAATTGCCATAAATGTCACAGTGAGAGCAATACTTCTGGGGCCATAATTCACAATTATGTCTAAACTAATAATTTGTAAGGGCTTTTAAAGCACTGCCTATGGACAATTTTGGATACTGCCACTTTTCAACATTTGATGTACGTGCACAATATGTAAGACATATTTGGTATATTTGTATTCAACACAATCCCATCTTTAATATTTTACCAAAAATTGGAAATTATATTGTTTACATGCATTAAAATTCAGTTTAATGTATTTTATCCTGAAAATATGCTCCAAATTATAATATATATAGTCCTATAAGTCTCAACTTACTGGCAGACCAAATAAGACCTAATGCTTCTTCTAGATGATCAGCTGCTAGCGTTACACATGTCTCATATACCATGCAAATGATCAAACTAAAAATATTATTATACTGTGTAGTCCGTGCAATATTGAAGATAAAGTGATAATGTGCACACTCTTAAAATTGTTAGATATACATATAGCGTCCAAAAGGATAATCACAATCCTTAAAATGTGTAATAAACATCACAGTGAATGTGTATAGCTGACCATAAATTCAAATATAAAGTGCTCCAGTGTGCTTGTGCAATGTTCAAATAACGGTAAATAAGTGTTCCAAAAAATCATCCATGCGATTCAGTGCTGCAGTGCATTGTGCAATAATCAAACTAATAGTCCATAAGTATTCCAAAAATCATCCATGCGTTTCAGTGAATAAAAGGTAAAGTGTTGTGTCCACACACAGGTTCTCCCCCCTAGGTGATAGCCGCTCACCTTAGAGCGTGTGACCTTGCTGTTAGGGTTGGTCAAATTATGCCTTAGAATCACTAAGGGTTCAGTAGTATATGCAGGATCCTGGGTTGATTTCACTTGTGCCTCTGTTCATCAAAGTAGTGCCACTTTTACCTCGGTATATTAACACAGAAAGGACTTCATGGTGCAGTATGTAAAAACATTAAAACCAAAATAAAATCCCCACAATGGGTACTCACAATGTCATGGCGCTACAGGGCGCCACTCTAAAATAGCAATAATGAGCCGGATACGGTGGCCGATACCGGGGTGGTGTGCTGATCGTTCCTGGCAAGTTATCTGTCTAGCGTTTCGTCCTGTTCCCTTCCCCAACACGTGTCGATACAAGGGGTATTCCGTATCTTCATCAGGGGGTAATATGAGTTTGATAAACAGCAGCACAAATATTGTGTGACAAAAGATTGCAGCTGCCACCATTCAATTTTCCAGGGCCTCTGCATTCATAAAATATATCATTGTTGGGGGGTCTAAGTAATTTTCTAGCAAAAAAAAAAGAAAAGAAAGAAGCAACTTTAAAGAGTAACTCCACGTTTGTTAAGAAAAAAAAAACAACCCCCCTTGGTAATCACTGTACATTCCAAGGATTTTAAAATGTAACTTTACCCAGAACAACTTGATAAAAAAACAATGTTCTTTAGCAAGGAACATACCGGTACATTCCATATTTAAACTGAAAATTTAATTGAGCTATAAAGTTGAATTTCAGAAATTATAATACATTGCTGTAGTTTGGCTCAATATACTGTAAGTATTAATATATGATAACTGGAGGGCTTACGGGTTGCTTTAAATAATTATAGTAGCCGCAAGAGAGCCGCAATATTTTTGTGTTGCGAGTGGCTTCCCCTCTGCACACTGAAGACACAGGGGTCCTCTGCTTGGCACCTTCGCTATTCATTTGCCTTGCATTTTTCGCTTGTACAAAGGGTTTTATTAAAGTCCAGTACAACATAACAATACAGTAGCATTTATGGTCATAGCATGGAACAAAAAAAAAGAATACAGAAAACTTCAAAAAGGGATAATTCAAGTCGCAGTGAATTATTCAGGCCTCTGAAGGCCAAGGGCGAATACGTATATCCAGTACTGGATTATTGTCATCTCATGGGACCTTGCGATTTGGCAAGACGATGCACCCGATTTAAGTAATAACAGTCTTACAGACTCATAAGTGAAGCGATTATCAGGAGGAATATAGGGAACCTATATTTTCTTAAAGGATAATCTATTTATATGTCAAAAAACAAAAAAGAAAGAAGAAAGAAATGCTTTTTATCATGTAACCATCACATCCAGGACTGAGCCTGATGGATCTGAGAAGTACAAAGAGGAGTGGGGGGAAAAAAGGAGGAAAGGAGGAGGAGATGAGAAGTGGTAGAATAGGGGTGCAGAACAGAAAAAGAGGGGGTCCGTGGGGCGGGGGGCAGAGACATTCTAGAGTGAAAGAAGCGTTGGGTTGAATCTAAAAGGGTGGTTATGAGACACCTAAAGTTGACAAACCCGGAGGAACTTATCGTGGGTGTCTGATAATATGGCTATCAATTAATCATTTACCATGATGTAATTTACGCAATTTTTAACAGCTTCAAAACTGAGAGTCGGTGTCTTCCAAGCCCTTGCTATGGTCATTTTAGTTGCAGTAAAAAGGAGCGATGCCAACTGGCGTTCCAGACGAAGCAGTTCTACGATTGGCTTCTTCTTTAGATTATTGTGGAATAGATTGCGAAGGAGTGTATAGACCCTGACAGACAATCTGCACACCTTTGGACATGTCCACCAGATGTGCGCCATTGTGCTCTTTCGAGAGCACCCACAGAAACATAAGGGGGAATAGGATGGCATAAAGCTAGCCAATCTGGCTGGGATGTAATACCATCTGTAAAATACTTTATAAGCATTTTCCAAGAAGCGAACATTCCTGGAGCATTTGGACAGTGTAATAGTCATGATCTGCTAGTCTTCCGGGTCCAGCTGTTTCTCAAGCTCTGCCTCTCACTGGAGGTGATAGGGTCTCAATGGGGGTTTTGGAACCAATTATGGCTTCATAGATTAAAGAAATTAGACCAGAAGATTGGGGACATGATCTGCAAAGGCTTTCAAAAGGGGTTAAAGTATAAGGGGCGGGACGAAACTTTATTAGATGTTGGAGCAAGTGTTGAAGCTGTAGGTAGCTGTAGTGCTCTTGGATGGGGATATCATGTGAGGAATATAAGGCTGTAAATTAAACTATCCTGGTAGGGGTGAAGAAGGAGTGAATATCTGTAAAACCATTCGCAGTCCACCAAGAGAACTGTTGAGGGTTATCGCGTCCTGGTGGGAATAATGGACAGTGAAGGAGGCAAATTAGGGAAAGGTGAGGAGAAATCAGGCCCGCTGAGTATTTGACCAAGTCTCACAGCCGAAGGGAGTGTGTCAGACGGTCCAATCGTGTTCGGGCGGTGTGCTCATGGGAGCCAGGGGGGGGAGGCTATCTGTGTCGGGTGAGAGTCCATTAAATCAATAGTGGCCCATAATAGCATTTGATGTTGCTCATGGGGTTGAATAGTGGGGCTATGCCTGCTGCAGTATATTAAGCTTGTAAGTTAGGAACCGAGAGGCCACCGTTGATCTTACGGGTGTACAAAACCTGATTATTAATTCTGGGTCTTGTGGAGTCCCAGACAAACTGCAGGATCTTGGATTGGTGTATGCGCAGAATAAGGGAAGGGACCTGGACTGGCAGAACCCGAAAAAGGTATAGCAGTTTTGGGAGGTAGGCCATACGAACAGTAGCTATTCTACCGAACCAGGACAACAGAAGATGGGACCAGGAGGAGAGCATAGCCGCTAGCTTCCCAAACATTGGAGGAAAATTGGCCTGATAAAGTCCTGCATACGATGGAGTAAGCCGAATCCCCATGTAGGGCAATCATGTCAACCACTGAAAGGAGAATCCAGTTTGTAGGGATGCCAGCTCTGAGGGTGGGTAATAATCAACTTTAGATTTGGCATGGTTGACGGATAGGCCCGAGAACGTCTCAAAGGTGTTTTAGGGAGAAAGTAAATTGGGGAGGGCGATTTTAGGTTTAGTTATGGACAGTAAGATATCGTCCGTGAACAACGATATTTTGTGTGGGGTACCCACTACTTCTACCCCTGTTATGTCTGGATGGGTTTGGATCACCTCCACCAAGGGTTCCAGTGCCAGGATAAATAAAAGTGGGGAGAGTTGGGCACATTTGTTGGGTTCCTCTTTTAATGGGGAAAAGAGGCGACACAAAGCCATAGTATTTGATTTTGGCCTGGGGAGAGTCATAGATTGCTGATACCCAACTCAAGAAAGAGGTGCCAAAACCATAATGGTGGAGCACCTGCTTTAAGTATGGCCGTGACAAGGTGTCAAAGGCCTTGTTGATGTCCAAACACAAGAAAATTGTCCCTAAGGACCTCTCTGGCAATAACAAGTTTCAGAGGATAACATCCACCTATACATGAATTTATGATTCCGGAGTATTTTAGTAATAGGGAGAAGCTTTTTTCGGGCTAAGGTTGTAGCCTGGAACAAATCTGCAAAAAGAGTTATGCCCACATAGGGATTAGGTGGAGGTTCACCATGTCCCACAGTTTGCATAAGTTGTTCTTTGAATTTATAGAAATGTATTTTTGTGATCACATTCCTTGGTATTTTTTTCTGGGAGATAGATTAGTTTGGGTAGCTTGTGAGCCCTATCCACAAAAATTTCTTGCTTGTAGACAGAAAGCAAGAGTTGCACATTCATCTGCTGGATATATTGCCTAAAATCAGCTGCTGGGACACATTCAAGAATTTCTCTGAATTTAATCTGATTTCTTTGAGATCTGTCCTTCAATTCTTTAATCTAATTTTCTGCATATCATCTTCTATGTCATTGTGCACATCTATCATTGCGTTATGGGCTTTTGCACATTCTCCCATCTAATAGGGCGTACACACGGTCGGACTTTGTTCGGACATTCCGACAACAAAATCCTAGGATTTTTTCCGACGGATGTTGGCTCAAACTTGTTTTGTCTACACACGGTCGCACAAAGTTGTCGGAAAATCCGATCGTTCTAAACGCGGTGACGTAAAACACGTACGTCGGGACTATAAACAGGGCAGTGGCCAATAGCTTTCATCTCTTTATTTATTCTGAGCATGCGTGGCACTTTGTCCGTCGGATTTGTGTACACACGATCGGAATTTCCGACAACGGATTTTGTTGTCGGAAAATTTTATCTCCTGCTCTCCAACTTTGTGTGTCAGAAAATCCGATGGAAAATGTCCGATGGAGCCCACACATGGTCGGAATTTCCGTCAACACACTCCGATCGGACCTTTTCCATCGTAAAATCCGACCGTGTGTACGGGGCATTAGACTCTAGATGGTCCACCCTATCTCCAAATGCTTTGATATCAGCCTTAGTTTGTTGCATAAAAATCACTATATCTTTATGTAAATTGCCCTCAAAGAAACAAGCATGCCCTTTAGGCTGGATCCACACTGTCTTCGCATGCGGCTCATGGCAGGGGTCCGATGCATCCCTGTTCTCCGTTTCAGGGACAAATCAGGCCCGAATTTTTGCCTAAATCCAGACCTTAAATGGGGCTAAAGATGCACAGGACCCCAGTGCAATTCGCTCCACAGTCGCCAGGGAGTTGTGTGAACCAGCTCCATTGAGAGCTAGTAACAATCTTCTGTCATGTGACTTGGATGCTGGGAAACCCACATCCAATTTGCACAAGTATGAACCCAGCCTTAATGTAGTTTCAAGCACAGGCTGCCCAGTAGTTGGGAAACTGTCAATGGGCTCCACATGTTCTCTGGTAGCGTCTGTACTACCATGTGTAAAGCTGCAGGCACTTACTTGTTGAAATTCAGTAGTGCTTTTTGCTCTGGATTTGGTTGGGCTGTTGGTAGCTGGCATGGGAGGAGATGTGCTTTTGCATATTTGTGTAGTTATTTATCAAAAGCATCTGTTCAGATTTTTTTTTAGTGCAAACACACACAATAATATATACGGTGCATCTGGAAAGTATTCACAGCGCTTTACTTTCTCCACATTTTGTTATGTTACAGCCTTATTCCTAAGTGTATTAAATTCATTATTTTCCTCAAAATTCTACAAATAATACCCCATATTAACAACGTGAAATAAGTTTGTTTGAAATCTTTGCAAATTTTCTAAAAATGAAAAACAATAAAAAAATCCCATGTACATAAGTATTCACAGCCTTTGCCATGGCGCTCCAAATTGAGCTCAGGTGCATCCCATTTCCACAGATCATCCTTGAGATGTTTCTACAACTTGATTGGAGTCCACCTGTGGTAAAGTCAGTTGATTTGGAAAGGTACACCCCTGTCTATATAAGGTTCCACAATTAACAGTGCATGTCAGAGCACAAACCAGGCCATGAAGTCCAAGGAATTGTCTGTAGACCTCTGAGACAAGATTGTATTGAGGCACAGAAACATTTCTGCAGCACTGAAGTTCCCAATAAACATAGTGGCTAACCATCATTGTTAAATGGAAGAAGTTTGAAACCAGCAGGACTCTTTCTAGAATGGGCCACCGAGCCAAACTGAGCGATCAGAGGAGAAGGGCCTTCATCAGGGTGTTGACCAAAAACCCGATGGTCACTCTAATGCTGCGTACACACGATCGGAATTTCGAACGGGAAATGTTCGTTGTGAGCTTGTTGTCGGAAAGTCCGACCGTGTGTATGCTCCATTGAACATTTGCTGACGGAATTTCCACACACAAATGTTTGAGAGCAGGTTCTCAAATTTTCCGAAAACAAAGGAAAGTCCGATCATGTGTACATAAGTCCGACGCACAAAAGTCCACGCATGCTCGGAATCAAGTGGGAGACGGAAGCGCTCGGTCTTGTAAAACTAGCGTTCGTAATGGAGGTAGCACATTCGTCAAGCAGCAAATTTTTAAATCTTTCAATGCAGCGCATTCTCTTCTTCTTTATAATGCTAGAATAATGAAGTTGCTTTGCTGTTTGCTACTGATATTCACAGAGTTCTGACAAACTGATTTTTTAGTATTTCTCGTGATCTCATGAATAATCTTTGTTTTTGTAGGTTTTTTTTTATCAAGATCTCCAGAAGAATCTTTTTTTATTTTTTATAGTGATCTCCTTTTTTTTTTGTAAAAATGTCTCCAGATCTCCAGAATAAAATATATTTCTTTTTTTTTTTCTAGTGATCTCCATAATATTTTTTTGTCGTTTTGTGTGTCAAATTACCACAATACCATTATTATCTTGTATTTTTTTACCTCAAATAGGTTGGTTGGTGTTGGTGTCCCTTGTTAATTTGACTCACAAACAAACTGTACTTTTTGAAGTAAAACACATAGCCAAATATTTGTCTAAACACAAAATTTAAATTTATTAGGGGTCCTAACAAAATAAAGAGAAAGGCAACGTTGGAGAAACAGTTGGAATTGGTGAAGCCTTTGTACCCCAGGGCAGACATCAATTATTTGACAGGCCAAATTGGTAACCTGAGAAGTCCATTTAATAGGGAGCACAATACAGTCCAGGACTCCAAGAGATCGGGAACAGCAGCAGATGACATATATGTCCCCAGGCTGTGGTCTTATAACAGCCTGCTTCTTTTGCCAGACCACACCAAACCCAGGCCATCAGTCTCAACACTTCCTTCCACGCTTCCTTCCTGTGTATGAAAATGGGACATAGTTTAAGTTTTTTGGTCATCAATCACACACAATTTTGAGCTCATGACTGTTGCAAATTGAATGTTAACAAATAGAAAAGACTATCATTCTGACCCCAGCATTTTTCATTCTTGTCCCAATCATTTTTGGCTACTATTGTCTATTGATATGTAAACCACTTTGTTAAATAAGAAATTAGTAATCAATAATAACATCTAGTTAACATCATTCAATTTTTGACAGGAAATATGTTGAACAATGCTATACCTGGTTCAAGCTGGGCTCCTCCACATCTTCTTCCTGGGTGGAAGGCCCAGGTTGGACTTCTGAAGCCTCATCTGATGTGGAAGGAAGTGGAAATAGTGATGGCCTGGGTTCACTCTGGTCTGACAAAAAATGCAGTCTGTCGTAGTACCAGAGCCTGGGGACATAAACGTCATCTGCTGCTGCTCCTGATCTCATGGAATCCTGGACCTTTTTGCGCTCCCTATTATATGTGCTCCTCAGGCCACCAATTTTGGCCTTTAAATAGGTGATGTCTGCCGTAGGAGTCACCGACTTCACCAACTCCAAACAGTTTCTCCAGCGTTGCCTTCCTCTTTAGCTTGTTGGAGTATTCTCTTTGTTTGACTTGCCAGAGACATGGCAGCTCCTTGCACATATCTATGAAGTTTGGCAGAAAGTCTGGGTCAGTAAATTTATCCATTTTCTCTGCAAGACACAACACAAGACAAACCCTAATGTCAAGCTAAACTCTCCTAATCTTGTTTCAATATAGGCCTAAAGCAGTATAGGCCACTAACCACTGATGCACAAGTTAAAATTGTACCTTGGTTTGCACGATCGGCACTTACGCTACTCTGTCCTCCGCTCACAGATTGTACGTACGATGCACGCATGTTATGCTTTATATACACTGCGCATGCGTGAAACTCCGCCCCTGACCTTCTTTCTAGTGTATTCCCTGCCCCTTCTCTTTCAGTGCAGTGGAAGAGCACATGGCGGAGAGACAGCAGGTGCATGATAATAGCAGCAACGAGGAGGACAAAGAAAGGACGGAGCAAGGCAGTTCCCGATCCAGGAGGAGATATAAGGCCTCAAATATGTCCTTTGTAGAGATGGTGGAGATGGTGGACATCTTGAAGAGGGCCGACTATAATGGGAAGTATGGACCGTACAGCAACCCAAATGTGAGAAAGGCCAAGATCATGACTAAAGTTGTGAGAAGTCTGCACAGGAAATTTGGGGAATGACGTTACAAGGAGCAATTGAGGAAATGCTGGTCAGACCTGAAATTGAGGGAGATCAATTCAGAAGGATCAAGAAAGTGCTGCAAAAAAGTAAGTATTTGTTGTGTGTTACTATTATTATTATTACTTTAGTTATGCTCCATGTACATTTCTTTACTGTTGTTTTAAAATGGCAAGTTTCAGGTTCGTGGGCACAGTAATCTTTCGTAGTAAACATTGTTCGTTCGCCCACTAATATGATGTTTTTGTCAGATGCAGGGTAACTACATTTGTTCATGCCTATTCGTATTAAAATAAGTTTAGTACATTGTTGTCTAGATGGGTTTGTAACTAGAATGAAATGCAAACTAGATTTGGTGTAAGGAGAGGACACTCAGCAGCTGTTTACACATCTGGACGCAGGAGCACTAGTGTGGGAAACCAGAACACCCTTTTTAGGGTGTCCCACACAGGTGCTCCAGTGGATACTAGGGGTCTCTCCATGTGTGAAACTTTAATAAAAAAAAGGTAAGTATTCCAGCTTTAGAAAGGGAAAAAAACATGTTTTCAGCTAGGAACTCTGCCAAAACAGACAATTGTACAACACTTCCAAGCAATGTTTCACATTCCTATTTCTTGCCTCAAATATCTGTGTGCTAAGTATACCTTTTTTTTTTTATTCACATAGAGGAGAAAAGAATCGGGACATCACCACGAACCCCACTACTCATTAAGAAGGGGAAATCCCCACACGCCATGAAGAAGATGTGGAGAGAGAGGTTCATGAAATGGGTGAAATAGTGACCACAACAGGTCAGTGTCAGACCACAGCTTCAGGTAATAGATGTATGCCTGCATATTTATAATACATGGTGTATTTTTTTATTGTTAGTGCAAGTGCACAGATCCTCATCGGTGAGATCATGGCGTGCAATCGTAATTTAGAGATGTTCAAGCAAAATATCACTGTCAGGGAATCAACAGCAGGAGAAGGGCTCTAGGACAAAGCATCTCTACCAGCACTTATGGCAGGAGAAGGACTTTAGGACCCAACATCTCCGGCAGGAGAAGGACTTTAGGACCCAGTATCTCTACCAGCAGGTCACATGGGCCTATATAAGGAAGTCTGCTGGTGTCTGCAATTGCTGGTTTATCTTCAGCTCCCCCTGTGTTCCTGTGGCCTGTATTATCTGCTGATCTCATCTCCTGTGTACCGAGCCGGCTTGTTTTGACCTGCTCTTCCTGATCCTCTGGCTTGACCCTTTGGCTTGCACCTGACTTCCTCCTGCCTGCTCCCAGCATTTGACTTTTGGACTCTGCTTATCTTGCTCCCTGTACTAAGACGCAGCTGATCTTAGGTCATTCTGATCCTGGACTGTCTCTCTGTGAATGACCCCTGACCTGGCTCCCGGCTCCACTATTCAGTTATTCCACCGGACTCTGTCACTGGACCTTTCAAGCACGCCTGTCCCCAGCAACCCGGCACCCGTGCTTCTGTGGGCACCACACCTGCTGTTCCACTTTCAGTGGTGTGCTGCGCTCGGCCGCAAGGGGAGCCCTCCCAGCATCTCGGCCTCCTACCAAGTTACTGACAGTACAAACCAGCCATGTCAGAGGCCGATGGAGGTGTCTCCCCGCTGAAAGCCACAAGTCTACAGATCACGGCCCTAACTCAGGTCATCCAAAAACTCCAGTAAGGGTACTCTCAGTTAGAGGACCGCCTGCAGCACCTGTCTGCGACACCTACCACCAGAGATCAAGGTCCTTCTTCCACCAACCCTCCGGTAGTTACTCCTACTGAGGTGATGCCCCCTCCGGAACCACGAGTACCAACACCAGAACGCTTCTCCGGTGATCGGAAGAAATTCAGATCCTTTAAGAACGCCTGTTACCTATACTTGGCACTGCAACCACTGCCTTTTTCCACTGCAACAGTGAAGGTGGGATTCATTATTTCTTTGTTGACTGATGAACCCCAAGTATGGGCTCATGGGCTATTGGAGCAGGAGAGTCCTCTCATCAACTCTGTGGACCAGCTCTTCGAAACCATGGGCCAATTATACGATGACCTCCTGCGGGTGGCCACTGCTGAAGCCGCTCTGCATACCCTACGTCAGGGTCAGCGCCCTGTGGAAGATTACACGGTGGAATTCCGTACCTGGTCCTCAGACTCAGGTTGGAACAAGGCAGCGTTAAGTTATCAGTATCGGCTGGGGCTGTCTGAATCCCTCAAGAATGAACTGTCCAGAATTGAGACCCCCTCAACGCTAGAAGGTCTCATCCTACTGTCCATTCAAATCGATAGACGCTTACGGGAACGGCGGTCTGAACGTATCCATACCCTTCGGCAGCCCGAAGTCCAGCCTACATCCAACCCCATGCAGCTTGGCCTGGCCCATCCAACATTAACTTCAGAGGAGAGACTTCATCGCCGACAGGCGAACCTTTGCTTCTACTGTGGGGGAACAGGACATTACAAAACTTTTTGCCCTGTAAGACCCAGGAAATCAGTTCCCCGCACTCCGGTCAATTTCCAGGTATCCAGGTCTTCTCCAAACCATATCAGTCTTCCTGTCACGTTACTGGTGGCAGGAGAGGAAGTTTATCTCCAAGCAATAGTGGATTCCAGGGTATGCAGCTGTTTCTTGGATCTGACCTTGGCAAAGAGACTCGCTATCCCTCTTCACCACAAAAGGCAAAGACTGACCGTCCATCTGGCCGATGGCTCAATGTCTAGTTCCCGGCATGTCACCCAAGAAACGGCACCTTTCTTTACCTCCATCAATTCTAGTCACCAGGAATTTCTACGTTTTGATGTCCTGAGTTCCCCTATATTCCCTGTGATCCTGGGAATTCCATGGCTACAGGCGCACAATCCTCAGATTGACTGGTCCAAGAGGGAAGTTCTCTTCACTTCTTCCGGCAGCATTGTCTTGCTCCTGAATCCAAGGACTTTTCTAGTTGTCTGTCTGTCCTACCCACACCAAGTGTGGATTCCTATATACCAGCGGCCGACCATGAATTCCAAGAAGTTTTTGACAAGAAGAAGGCAGATACTCTACCCCCACACCGTTCCTATGATTGTCCCATTGACTTGCTACTGGGGGCTGAGATTCCTTTTGGCCATATTTTTCCCCTTTCCGAGACTGAACTTGAAACTTTGAGGCATTATGTTGATGAAAACCTTGAAAAGGGATTTATCCGCCCTTCCTCCTCTCCCGCCGGTGCCGGCATTTTCTTTGTTGAGAAAAAAAGATAAAACCTTGAGGCCATGTGTGGACTACAGGGACTTAAACAAAATTTCGTACAGCCCACATTTTCACCAAATTAGACCTACGTGGAGCTTACAATCTTGTCCGTATCCGAGAGGGGGATGAGTGGAAAACAGCATTCAGAACAAGATTCGGGCACTTTGAATACTTAGTAATGCCATTTGGACTATGCAACGCCCCGGCCACATTCCAACATTTCATAAATGATATTTTTCGACAGTACTTAGACCACTTCGTTATCGTCTACCTTGACGATATTCTCATATTCTCAGCTACTCTGGAGCTTCGCAGAACGCATGTAAAAAAGGTACTGGGCATCCTCAGAACACGTGGATTGTATGTAAAAGCCGAGAAATGCGACTTTAAGAAGACGAAAATCCAATTCCTCTGACTCATCATCACCACTAATGGGGTAGCTATGGATCCTCAAAAGGTGAAGGCTATCCTTGAGTGGCCGGCTCCATCTGATAAGAAGGGTGTTCAGAGGTTCATCGGCTTTGCAAATTTCTACAGGAGATTTATAAAGAATTTCTCTAGCATTGTAGTGCCTATCACCCAGATAACCCGCCAACATACCAGATTCCAGTGGTCAGTAGCAGCACAAACTGCCTTCGATCAACTGAAGCTCCTCTTTACCTCCGCACCTATCTTACAGCATCCTGATCCTACCTTACCCTATGTCCTGGAAGTTGATGCCTCCGAAGTAGCCATGGGGGCAGTTCTTTCCCAACGTCAGGGGCCCAACGCCCTACTTCATCCCGTGGCCTTCTCTTCACGGAAGATGAGTTAGCCGGTGAAGAACTACGACATGGGGGATCGGGAGCTTTTGGCGATTAAGACTGCTCTGGAGGAATGGAGATATCTCCTGGAGGGTGCCGTCCATCCTAACTTAATCTTTACAGACCATAAGAACCTAGAATATCTCCGTACGGCCAAGCGATTGAGACCCCGGCAGGCTCGATGGGCTCTTCCATATCACCTTCCGCCCAGGGTCTAAGAATGGAAAAGCCGATGCCTTGTCCCGAATGTTCCCTGACACCCCAGAAGAGGTCACACCCAGTTTAATTCTGTCCCCTCAAAATTTCCTCTTGATCCAGCCTGATTTAAGGATTTCAATTGAGCAGGCATCCACCCAGTGCACGGAGGCAGAAATCTCCTCTCTAAGAAGCCAGGAGGGGCTCCTTTGGCATCAAAACAAGATTTTTGTCCCACAGCAAGCCAGGCTTCAGGTTTTAAGAACTTTTCATGACCACCAATTGGCTGGCCACTTTGGGGTCTGAAAAACGACCAAACTGGTCCAACGGTCTTTATGGTGGCCCACTCTGAGATCCAATTGTAAGGAGTATGTCAATTCTTGCACAACATGTCAGCGGAATAAGGGGTCCAACGCTAAATCCTGGGGCCTGTTAAGACCTCTGCCAGTCCTGGAACAGCCTTGGAAAAACATTTCATTAGACTTTATCGTGGATTTACCCCCTTCAGAAGAATTCACAACCATCTTGGTAGTAGTAGACCGGCTATCCAAAATGGCACACTTCTTGCCAATGATGGGCACACCTTCCGCCATGGACACAGCAAAAACTTTCATCAAAGAAATAGTCAGATTGCATGGTGTACCAGACAACATTGTGTCAGATAGAGGTGTTCAATTCACCTCTAGGTTCTGGAGGAGCCTTTGCAAATTTCTGTCAATTGAAACATGTTTTTCCACAGCCTACCATCCCCAGAGCAACGGTCAAACGGAAAGGACTAACCAAACGCAAGAACAGTATCTAAGATGTTTTTCTTCCTTTTCTCAGGATGATTGGATTTCATTATTGCCCTGTGCGGAATTCGCATACAATAACTCTGTGCATGCTGCTACCAACCAGTCACCCTTCTGAGCGAATTATGGCTACCATCCCTCATTTCTACCCAATATCATCCCCGAATCTTCAGTTACGGCAGTTCAAGACAGAATGAATTTCATTCAAACCAATTATCAAATTCTCAAGGACACAATGCGGAAAGCCCAAGAAGGGTATAAGAAACAATATGACAAGAAAAGAAGAGGAAACGCTGCCTTTAAAGTGGCGGCCAAAGTGTGGCTCTCATCTGCAAACTTCAAACTGCCATGTCCATCCCGAAAGTTGGGGCCAAAGTTTGTTGATCCTTTTGAAATTAAACGCGAAATAAATCCAGCAGCCTTCGAACTTGCCTTACCTGAATCTTATAAGATCCACCCTGTATTTCATGTTGCACTTCTTAAACATGCCATTTCTGTGGGCACCACACCTGCTGTTCCACCTTCAGTGGTGTGCTGCGCTCGGCCGCAAGGGGAGCCCTCCCAGCATCTCGGCCTCCTACCTAGTTACTGACAGTACAAACCAGCCGACCCGGCTTGTTTTGACCTGCTCTTCCTGATCCTCTGGCTTGACCCTTTGGCTTGCACCTGACTTCCTCCTGCCTGCTCCCAGCATCTGACTTCCTCCTGCCTGCTCCCAGCATCTGACCCCGGCCTGGCTTTTGGACTCTGCTTATCTTGCTCCCTGTACTAAGACGCAGCTGATCTTAGGTCATTCTGATCCTGGACTGTCTCCCTGTGAATGACCCCTGGCCTGGCTCCTGGCTCCGCTATTCAGTTATTCCACTGGTCTCTGTCTCTGGACCTTTCAAGCACGCCTGTCCCCAGCAACCCGGCACCCATGCTTCTGTGGGCACCACACCTGCTGCGGGCACAACACCTGCTGTTCCACCTTCAGTGGTGTGCTGCGCTCGGCCGCAAGGGGAGCCCTCCCAGCATCTCTGCCTCCTACCAAGTTACTGACAACCACTGATGTTCAAGTGCACTTATGCTCTGCTCTGCTTACACTAATTGACTGTACTATATACACATATATATATATATATATATATATTGTGTGTCTCATCATATTCATGCATCTTTTTCTTTATTAGACATGAGACAGTTTGCTTCCGTGTAACCCCGTGTAACCCCTGAGGAAGGAAATGAATACTTATGCCCCCATACCCCCCGTTTTTCTGAAACATATTGGGATCTTTTGTGATCACACTGCCTATGTGACCCCATGTTTGGAGTCTCCGTGTGTTCCAAAAAACAAGCAACCGTATATGTAATACATGTCCTATTTACTGTTTTTAGGCTTGTTTAATTCTATAATGTAATTTTGGTTACTTTGTAGTAAAATCAGAATGTTTTATATATACTTTGGTACCCTCTTAGCCCTTACTTTTTACTCTTACCCGCACAATCCCCAAAGGGCATCCTGCTTTTAAAATTGTTGTATGATGGGATGTGGTAGGAGTTTTGGGAAACAACTCTCTGGTGATTTCTCTTCAACTATTATTTTTGATCCGTTAATAAGTCGGCCTCAGTCCCAACTGAGGCCACATAGTTTGATGCATTTTTTCACAAAAAGTAATATGTAGCATGCAAGAACAATGCGATTGATTTTATATTCCGCCATGTTGATAGCTGTGAGAAATAGGCGGAAGCGGCTGGCCATTATTCCAAAGGCATTTTCCACCACTCTTCTGGCTCTGGCCAGCTGGTAATTAAAAACCCTCTGGTCCGGGGTGAGGGTCCTCATCGGGAATGGCCACAGAAGATGGTCCCCCAGCGCAAAAGCTTCATCCGCGACGAAGACAAACGGGAGTCCCGCACATTATCTTCAGGAAGTGGCAACTTCAAGCTGCCATTCTGGAGCCGTCTGAAGAACTCGATCTGGGCGATGACTCCACCATCCGACATCTGTCCATTTTCCCCTACGTCCACATACAGGAACTCGTAATTTGCCGACACCACCACCAGCAACACTGTAAGAAATCCATTCATTTCCGCCCGGGCGTATGCAGATGCCTGTGCGCATCAATGCACATGCGCGGTGGACTGTGCGCAGGAGCGCATCCAGAATGTCAATTGGCACCAGACAGCCTACTTAAGGAAGTGCCCTGACCCCAGATCGTTGCTGACTGGTCTTCAGCTGCTCCTTGCTATCTGAATCCTGCCTGATACCTGTTGGTGAACCTGGCTTGCCTTGTCCCTGCTTCTGGACTCTGTTTCTGTTCTGACTACCAGTTTCTGATCCTGGCTTCCCATTGGACCCTGCTTCTGCCTGCTGCCTTGTACCTTGCTGTCCGCCTGTTACCAGGCCTGGTCATCCTTGTGACCCTGCTCCTGCTTCCTGTGTTGCTCCTCACCAATCTCTGAGTGTCTGCGACTACGGTCCTGCTGCAACCTCTTGCTGCAAGTCTACCAGGAACTTTACATCACCTGTCGTTCCAGTACCACGGTTCCAGCGGAGTGCCTCTTTAATCCCAGCTGATCCTTGGTGCGCGACAACCTTCCCTGACCTGACGGTTCTCCTGCTCTTCCAAGATCGCATCCTCTGCTACAAGTCTCCGGGTCCACATCTGCAGGCACTGGTGCTCCTCCTGGCCCTCGGCTCCCTCTGTTCCACTTCCAGCGGGCCCTGGGCTAGAGATACAAGAGAGGCCGACCTTGTCATTTCAGTCTCCTCCCAGGTACGTGACAAACACAATACTATGATACCCCTTATAATTATAATAGTATGAACCCGAGTTGAGGGGTGGGACCATGCGGACCTGCTTCCCATCTATTGCCCCACCGCAGTTGTTGAAGTCCCACTGCTGGGCAAACTGGGAGGCCACAGTCTGCCATTCCTGTGGGTTTGAAGGAAATGGAAACTGTGGAGTCAAACAAGAAAAAAAAATAGTACTTTTGCACATAACATTGCAAGCAGAATAGACACAAACATTCTTTGGCCAACATAAGTATAACATTTCTTGAAATAAGTATTTAAAGACAAAAGTATAAGGTCCACTTATCAGATTCCTCACTCCCTCTGATGGCCCATTGTAAAAAAAATTTAGGGGGGGGGGGAATGTTTTGGACAATGGACAGTCCCCACTTCATTGAGAGCTGAATGCATAAATAATGTATATTACTTTGGCCAGCCCCTCCTTACTTACACTATTGGCAGCCCACTGGACAGATAAGAAGTGCCATAATACAAAATTATGAATACACACTGTACAAATTGAAGCACATTTTTACATTCTGCAATTACCTATCAGGATAATAGGAGAACAAAACTTGAAACAGTACAATTTGAAAGTATTCAGGCAGGCCCTTGCACTACATGCTTTGGTGAATCCATCCATAAATATGAACACAAAAGAGGTAGGTATAGTGTATATGGGTCTGGCAAAGTCAGCAGAGGATTGGTATCTTGACTTAGCAGTTGGGGGAGGGAGGGATACAAATGAGTTTAGGCCCCAAAAAAAAAAAAAAAAAAACCTCTTGCACTCTGCCTGAATTTAAGGACAACAATAAAACATTTGGACACATTTTAGGGGGTGTTTAGGGTAAGCACTACAATGGAGCTGACAAAATACATTGTTAAGTGACTAGGTTAGGTGTGTATGGGCCCAGGATAGCATGCTGGGGAGGTTAGTGAAGGCAAATATGCACGAAGGAAAAAAAAGGAGCATTAAAAGCTTACAGCATGCATGAGAACAAAGAGGACATTCACAGCATATTACAGTCATGGTAATTAAGGAATGATGAAATAAATACTAAATTTCTAATACATTAGCAAACATTAAATACATAGAATGTGATGTTAAAGGATAAAACTTACCTTAATATAGTCCTTCTGCAGGACCTGAATTATGGCAGAACAGGTCTCCGGAATAATGATTCCCAGAGCCCGGGGAGATTCCAATCGTAAACTTGATATCCAGGAGACTTTTCCCCGTCGCCAAGTACCGCAAGGTGGCGACGAGCCCCTGCTCGGGAGTGATTGGCTTGCCACATGCAGCTGTCCTGCTTCATAATATAAGGGGACAGCAAAGCCAACAGACGGTGAAAAATGGGGTCCATCATCCGGAGATACTGTATTTATTGGCGTATAACACTCACTTTTTCACCATGTAAATCGGTTGCAAATAGTGTGTGCGTGTTATACGCCAATACTTTTAGCTGCCTCAGAGGGGACAGGGAGGGGGGTGGGACGAGCGCTGTCAGGTTACATACAGTGAGAATCTCTTGTTTACTTGGCGGCCTCTGTAATAGGAAGTCCAATCTCCTGGGCTGCCATTGGACCACTGTTCTGTCTATTATAAGAGATTCTCACTGTGTGTAATCTGTCGGCGCTCGTCCCACCCCCCTCCCTGTCCCCTCTAGGCTGCAGATGGGCATCGATCAGGCTGCATTGATGGCAATTGTGAGGCTGCTGCATTGATGGAAATAGTGAGGCTGCTGCATTGATGGCAATAGTGAGGCTGCTGCATTGATGGCAATGGTGAGGCTGCTGCATTGATGGCAATGGTGAGGCTGCATTGATGTGGACTGATGAAGCTGCATTGATGTAGACTGATGAGGCTGCAGATGGGCATTGATGGCAATGGTGAGGCTGCAGATGCGAACTGACCCTTATTTTGCTTCAAATTTTCTTATTTCAAATTTAAGTTTTTTTCCTGAAACTTCCCTCTTAAAATGAATGTGAGTGTTATACGCCTGTGCGTGTTATACGCCGATAAATACGGTAATTCCTGAAATCATCAGGATTATTCTCCTGGATCTCCTGCAACAAAGGCATGTGCGAGAATTGGTCATGCTAGAACAACCAATTCTTCGTCCATGAAAGAATCTGAGAAGAACAATCTAAAAATCAGAAATGAAACGAGCGGACAAGAACGCACTGAAAAACAGAAGCAAACTATTAAATAGAACGCACTGAAAGACAGTAACGAACTGACAACACGCGCTGAAGAACAGATACGAACCCACAAGCACAAACTGAAAAGCAGAAACGAACTGAAAAGCGCGAATCGTCTCTCACCAAACTTCTACTAACACGAGATAAACACTAGATTAGCAGAAGGAGCCCAAAGGGTGGCGCACTGGCTATTGAACTTCCTTTTTATAGTCCCGTCGTACGTATTGTACGTCACTGCGTTCTTGACGTTTGGAATCTCCGACAACATTTGTGTGACTGTGTGTATGCAAGACAAGTTTGAGCCAACATCCTTCAGAAAAAAATCCACGGTTTTGTTGTTGGAAAATCCGATCCTGTGTACGGGACATAACAGAACTCCAGCATTTGTGTGTGGAGTGAGGATAACCTTCCAGAAGAACCAACATCTCTGCAGCACTCCACCAATCAGGCCTGTATGGTAGAGTGGCCAGACAGAAGCCCCTCCTCAGTAAAAGGCACATGACAGCCGCCTGGAGTTTGCCAAAAGGCACCTGAAGGACTCTTAGACCATGAGAAACAAAATTCTCTGATCTAATGAACCAAAGATTGAACTCTTTGGCCTTAATGGCAAGAGTCATGTCTGGAGTAAATCAGGCACCGCTTATCACCTAGCCAATACCATCCCAATACAGCGAAGCATGGTGGTGGAAGCATCATGCTGTGGGGATGTTTTTCAGAGGCAGGAACTGGAAGACTAGTCAGGATCAAGGAAAAGATGAATGCAGCAATGTACAGAGACATCCTTGATCAAAACCTGCTCCAGAGCACTCTGGACCTCAGACTGGGGCAAAGGTTAATCTTCCAACAGGACAACAACCCTAAACACACAGCCAAGATAACAAAGGAGTGGCTATGGGACAACTCTGTGAACATCCTTGAGTGGCCCAGCCAAAGCCTAGACTTGAACCCGATTGAACATATCTGGAGACATCTGAAAATGGCTGTGCACCGACACTCTCCATCCAACCTGATGGTGCTTGAGAGGTCCTGCAAAGAAAAATGGGAGAAATTGGCCAAAAATAGGTGTGCCAAGCTTGTTGCATCATACTCAAAAAGACTTGAGGCCGTAATTGGTGCCAGATGTGCTTTAACACTGTATTGAGCAAAGGCTGTGAATACTTATTATGTACATGGGATTGTTTTAGTTTTTTATTTTTAAGAAATTTGCAAAGATTTCAAATAAACTTCTTTCACAATGTCATCATGGGGTATTGTTTGCAGAATTTTGAGGGAAATAATGAATTTAATCCATCTTGGAATAAGGCTGTAACATAACAAAATGTGGAAAAAGTGAAGCGCTGTAAATACTTTTTGGATGCACAGTAAATTATTTGTTAAAAATAAAACATTGTGCTGCATAGATTGCACACCCCTTGAATGACAAAAAAACTATGGTATCCAGAGCTCTTCACAGGCAATGCTTTAAAAGCCTTCACAGGTTATCAGTTTAACGTTAACCATGAATTATGCTCTCATGCTGATATTCGCAATAATGTGAGGAGCATTGGTGTTTACATATATGTGCTCGCCCTACGCTGCATTCTTCTAATATGAGGTCTGTAAGGTGGTGACAGGTATGCATGATTTTTTTTTTCATTACTTCCATTTCTTTTTATAATACATTTTTTTTATTGCCATCACAAAAAGCTAAATAAATATAAAATCACAAATATACCTGGGATAATTTTATCTGGTCCCGTTCTAGAACTAATTTCTGTGAATTCTCTTAAAATTTTTGCTGCTTTTTTTGCTTCAGACTTCAGGTTGGAAGGAATAGGATTATTCACTGCAAATAAAATACATATGAATTTATTGTTTCTGTACAATATATGAGTAAATGTAAATTTCAGTTTTAGTACAAATATATGAACTTCATTAGGGAATACAGTTTCAACAATTGGAAACTAAAGTAAACATTTTGGACTTGCTGAATTTGTCAAGAAACACAACAGTTTTTCATTACAGAGGAAGGCTTGTTTGTAAAGTAGATGTTTTCAACCCAGTCATTTGACAAAAAAGGTCCTCTTTTCTACGCTACCAGCCATTCTGTAATGATGAAGAATGGTAATAATGACACTCTGTGCGTCAATGTATGCAAGTGCAAGTCACAGGATGTCTTAAGTCTACACCAAAGTTCATTAAATGGTGGACCGTGTTCTGGAACCGGACTGAGTGACAGTCCTGTCCGGACTGTGCATGGGTGTTCTCTCTCGCTGGTTTCCTGCCTGTCCATCAATATCTTTACAGCAGGCGGGGCGGGAGGTGCTGTATATCGGGACTTAATGGCAGAATACGGTAATCACCTGCTTGTTAATAAAATAAGTTGGTTACCGCCCTCTGTCCCAATATGCAGCACCTCCCACCCCCCGCTTGCTGTGAGGATGATAGCGGCGGCCATGTGGGAGGCCAGAGAGAGAGAGAGAGAGAGAGAGAGAGAGAGAGAACATCCAGCTGCTATGTTTAGATTTTAACTTTGCCTCTGCCCTAGTAGGACTGTGCATGGGAGGCTGAATGATGACAGGGGGACTGTAATGTAAAGTAGGAGAGGGGACTATGACTGCAAGGGACACTGTTATGTGTAAAGGGGGCACTGTGATGTGAAGGGGAACTGAGGACACTGTTGGACTTCTTTAAAGGAGGCACTGTAATGTAAAGGGGGTTTTTCATGTAAGGGGGAATGTGGACACTGATGTAAAGGGGGAGATGTGATGTTAAGGGGTGGGCATGATGTGAAGTGGGGGTTGAAGACACTGATGTACGGGGGGGACTGTGATGTAAAAGGGGCTGCGATGTGTTATAGCGCAAACATGAGATTCTGACCTCTGCCATAAGCAAATTTTACAAACTGGACCCCTGTGAATGTCAATCCAAGATCCCTGGTCTAAACAGAAGCCAGAACTGCTTTTTTTATTTTTACTTAATTTTGAGTTGCACTTTAAAAAAAAGTATGTGATCGAAAAAACAAACAAACAAACATACATACTCACCTAGATGCAGTGGTGTATTTTGGTTTTGTGCTGCCCTAGGCAAGACTAAAATTGGGTGCCCCCCCCTACCATCCAAAATTTGTCCCACCCCAGCCATGGTATACCGTTCTTGTCTCAGGGTCTGATGGGGAAGCAGCAGCCGTTCACAGTGAACAGCTGCAACTTCCTCATCAGACCCTAAAAATAGGATTTTTAAAACAGCTTACCTGTAAAATAATTTTCTTTGAAGTACATCAGGGGACACAGAGCCATAGTAGTTACTATGTGGGTTATAGGCCACCTTCAGGTGATGGACACTGGGACGCCCTAAGACAAAAAGTGCACTCCCTATATAACCCCCCCACTACTGGGAGTACCTCAGTTTTGTAGCAAAGCAATACACGTGTATACCAAGAAGGGAGGGACCTCTGTATCCCCTGATGTACTCCAAAGAAAATAATTTTACAGGTAAGCGGTTTTAAAAATACTATTTTCTTTTCATATATTAGGGGACACAGACCCATAGTAGTTACTATATGGGATGTCCCATAGCAATGCCAACTGAAGGAAGGGAGACACAACAAAAGTAGGGCACCAAGAGACTAGAGGACTTATACTAGAGCATGCAGTACACTGCGCCCAAATGCGATATCCTCATGACCTTTTACATATACTTGATAAAATATGGTAAATGTAGGAATTTAAGACCAAGTTGTGGCCTTGAAGATCTGAGCCATGGAGGCTTGGTGATGCACTGCCCAAGAAGCACTAACAGACCTGGTGTCCTGCGCTTTAATATGAAAAGGAGGAATTTTCCTCTTTAAACCATAAGTTTAAACAATCACTTGATGAATCCATTTAAAGATGGTAGATTTCAACTCCTCTTTTAGGACCATCTGGCAACACAAACAAAACATCTGTTTTACGAATCTGAGCAGTCGCTTTTAAATAGACCTTGACCGCTCTCACCACATCAAGGAGAATGTAGTGACTTTTCTTCCACAGAACGAGGTTCTGGAAAAATGAAGGCAGAATAATATCCTGGTTTAAATGAAAACCTGACACTACCTTCGGTAGAAAATTAGGATGATACAACCTTATCCTTACGAATAATCAAATATGGCTCTTTACAGGAAAGAGCAGCCAACTCTGATACTCTCCTTGCAGAAGATATGACAACCAAGAAAACTATTTCCCTCGTCAAGAGGATCAAGGGAATATCTTGAATCGGTTCAAAAGGCTGTTTTTGTAATGCCGACAGGACTAAATTTAAGTTCCAAGGGTTCAGGGATGACCTAAATGGGGGATTAATCCGTGTTACCCCCTGGATAAGGTTACGAACCAGAGAGTGTGAAGCAAGTGGTCGTTGAAAAAACACTGATAAGGCTGACACCTGGCCCTTGATAGTGCTCAAGGCCAGCTTCATTACTGATCCCATCAGTAGGGATCAAGGATCCTAACTATGATATATTTCCTGGGGTGCCAACCAGGAGACATATGCTTTCCAGACTCTATAATATATGATTCTGGAGGCCGGCTTCCTAGCATTAACCAAGGTAGAAACTACTGAGGCTGACAGCCCACGGTCCTTTAGAATGTGGGTCTCAATAGCCAAACCGTTAAATTTAGCGTTTGTAAGGTAGGATGGAACACCGGACCTTGCAAGAGAAGGTCTGGCCACAGGGGCAGGGTCCAAGGGTCCCCTACCGCCATCCTTATGATCTCTGCAAACCAAGATCCCCTAGGCCACCAGAATCACCTCCTTTTGCTCATGCTTGATCCTGCGTAGGGGACGCGGAAGCAGCAGAACAGGAGGGAACACATAGATGAGTGAAAACTGATCACATGGAAAGACCAAGACATCTGTTCCGTATACCATCCGATCTCTTGTCCTAGACATATAGTTGTCGATCTTCTTGTTGAACCTGGACGCAAACAGATCCACGTCCGGAACTCCCCATTTTTGGCATATTGACAGAAAGATGTCGGGGTGAAGGGACCATTCCCCCGGGAACAATTGAGGGCGACTCAAGTAATCCGCCTGCTAATTCCCCTTTCCTGGAATGAAAACTGCTGATAGGCAAGGGATGTTGTTTTCTGCCCAAGACAGAATATGATTCACCTCTCTCTGGGCCGCACGACTGCTCGTGCCCCCTTGGTGATTGATATAAGCCACAGCTGTGGCATTGTCAGACTGGATCCTGACAGGATGATTCCGTAGTCTGAGCAACCAGGCCTTTAGGGTCAGGCGTACTGCCCGAATCTCAAGAATATTGATGGGCAAGGTCAACTCTGATTTGGACCACTTTTCTTGGACAGACGCTTCTTCCAGGACTGCTCCCCAGCCCAAAAGGCTGGCATCTGTTACTACTTTCCAGGTAACCCTTAGAAAGGATTTTTCTTTTTGAAGATTTTTGGATATTAACCACCAATTGAGGCTCTGACGCACTTTGGCAGATAAACGCATTGGGAAGTCCAGAGTTTGGACCTACTTGTTCCAAGTTGACAGGATACTGTTTTGCAGCAGTCTTGAATGAAACTGCGCATAAGGAACGGCCTCGAAAGAAGCCACCATTTTTCCCAATAAACTCATGCAAAGATGAATAGAAGGATTCTTCTTTGTTTTGACCAACCGAATCAGTTCCTTTAAGGAACCGATTCTTTCCTGGGGCAAAAATACCCTTTTCAGGACTGTATCTATGATCAGCCCTAAGTACTGCAATCTCCATGATGGTTTTAAGGAGGATTTTTCTAGGTTGAGGATCCAGCCTAAAGTATTCCAGTTACCCGACTGCGGTGACCAGACTTTGGTTTAAACGGGCTACCAATTGATCTATCAAGAGTAGATCATTTAAGTAGGCTAGTTTTGTTATACTTTGAGCCCTTAAACTGGCTAAAGGAGGAGCCAGGATCTTTATAAACACTCGAGGTGCAGTAGCCAGCCCAAAAAGGTAGAGCTACAAACTGAAAATGAAGATTTTCTACCTCAAAGCGTAGAAATTTCTGGTGAGCGGGGAAGATCGGCACATGGAGATAAGCATCCTTGATGTCGATCAATGCCAGAAGTTCTCCCCCTTGTAGGAAGAAGACTACTGATCGGATAGACTCCATGCTAAAAAAAAAAAAAAAAAGTTTAGAACTTTGAGATCCAGAATGTCCGTTTGGATTTAACCAAACGGACATTCTGCCCCAACCTCTGCTCTTACATGGGGACCACCATGACCCCTTTTGCCAAAAAAAAATGGTCCAATGCTTGAGAGAAAGACTTCTTTGATGTTTTGATCTGAGAAAAAACGAGGAGACAGGAACTCTTGGAACTCCAGCTTGTACCTTGGAGCTATTGAGGAAGTCCCCTATTCGTCTTCCTGTCAGATCCTTGAGAACTGCAGAAGAATTCCCCCTATTGAGCGAGCGGGGCGCCTCCTCATAAGGAGGTTTCAGTATCTTGTAGGTTTCCTCCCCCAAGACCTCTTTTGTCCCCGGGGTTAATTCTGAGGATTACCTTTTGAACCTGGCGGTGGAAGCCATCGTGACTGCCTGGAGGCTGATGCCCCTGGCACAAAAGAAGGAGCTTTAAAAATTAAAATATATTTACTCCTTTACTTAAATGGCAAAAGGGGGTACTTTTCCCACTAGAATTTCTTTGGATGAAATATCCAAACATTCTCAAATAGCTGTTTCACCGCAAAAGGAAGACTAGCCAGGAGCTTCTGCATGGTGAAAGGAAGTTTATCCTCCGGTGACGTGCGTGCCCGCACTCATGAGTTTAGCTGTTTGTGTTAGCAATAATGTGCACAGAACCTGGTATTCCCAGGTGGTCTCCCATACCAGGCCTGACCCTGCTGAGCCTCTGAGATCAGACGAGATTGGGCGCTTTCAGGGTGATGTGGCCGTAGGCACCTCAGCAGTTGTGCGTTTGGCTAGTTTATAAGCAAGCACCTGCATGAGGACCTTGTGGAGGTTCTACAAAAGAAACTCACAAAGCAATTATTGCAAACATAAAGCTGCCAGATCCTGGGCCTGCTGAGCAGGATACCTGAACACCTGTTAAACTGGCCACACAATGATTAAGCAATTACCGTCAGTGCAGGCTGCTCAATCTGCCAGAGAAAAAAGTGTTTTTTTTTTTAACAGGAATTCCAAGATTTTATCCGTTGAATGCCTAAGCATTTGAGCATTGTCTCCCGAACAAAAGCTCTTATTCACAGAGGATATAGCAGCGTTAATTGCTGGTATACTCTACTTAGTGAATTTCCTCCACCATAGGATAAAGTGTAAAAAACTTTTTTAGGAGGAAAAATAATGTTTATCTGGGAGATCCTCTCAGATACAAAAAAGCTTTTCCACCCAAACACTCAGTTAATGGAGCATAAATGTGGAGCGGATCATACAGCAAGAAATTGCACCATCAATCTTAAGATTGAAACCAGCTGATTCTCCCACATTTGACACCTCAGAAGAGGAGTCATCAGCCTCACAACGGTCCCCTGAGGGGATTCGTCTTCTCCCGCCCCTAGTTCCTCAGTTTGAGGGTCCTGGGCAATGGAAGAGAACCTGTGCAATTAAAGTCGCTAAACTTTTTTAAACCCATCATGGCTGAGGGAAAAAAGATCTTTTGGTAAAATACACAGGGGCTGCAGTATTGAACAGTGGCAAACATTTCATGGCCCCTATGCTCAGTCTGACCAGCCACTCCCTCTCAGGGGAGGATGCCATTTGTAGAGATGAGTAGGCTTTCCAGAGCTTGAGGGGGACCCTTTTAGCTCTATTTTGGGGGTGTTTTAACCCCCCTTCTAACCTTAGCCCTACGCACAAAGCAGAGGTACTATCAGAAGAAATCGCATCCACTGCTTGAGCAATAGACCAGCCACTGCTGCTGCTATTAATGCTCAGCCTCATGCAAATAGTAAATGTGCTAAGCAGGAAATGCCCGTGTCACCAAAACCTCTTTCATGCTCCCTCTGCTCTCATGTCTCTGCGACAAAAAAAAACATTCCCGCGTTGGAGGACGCCAAGGCCGCGCTAAGCCTCGCCCCTACCTTGCATCACGCCCCCCTCCTTTCAAAAAGAGTTTTTCTGCGTAAGCAGGGCCTCCAATCTGACGGGATCGGATGTGTGTGAGGGAGGGATGGCGTGGAGGAGACCACGGTTTAAGAGATATTTGCAAAAAGACAGGCACCGCTGTCTAAGGCGCATGCGCCGTAGACAGCGGCGCGCAGGCACACCGAGCATGCCTCGGGAGTGACGTCATAGTGGCTCCGGCCAATCACAGCACCGGAGCCACGATACCCGGAAAGAAGATGGACGCTCCGTAGCAGAGGGGACAGCGGTGACATCGCAGGCTCCTGTGTCAGGTAAGTGACACATAATGGGCTACTGTGCGATGCATAGTAACCCATTATGCTTTACCTTTGCAGGGAAACAAAGAGGAAGTAAACCTATCAGGGTTTACTTCCTCTTTAATACCAAAAAGTACTGGATTCCGGGGTCCAGCTCTCAAAAGAGAAACATTCACTGGCAAAAACCTCGTTTCATCGGACACGAGGCCCAGGTACTATTCAATTCGGCCAGAAAGACGCCTTGAATGGATCCGTCTGCATAGCTAGCCTGAGCAAGGATTGCTCCAGTGAGCTCAGCACATCTTTACTTCGTGACCAACACCTAGACACTGGCGAAAAAACTGAGGTACTCCCAGTAATGGGAGGGGTTATATAGGTAGTGCACTTTTTGTCTTAGGGCGTGACAGTGTCCATCACCTGAAGGTGGCCTATAACCCACATAGTAACTACTGGTTCTGTGTCCCCTGATGTATGAAAAGAAACATGGTTTGTCCAAGTGTCATATACAGAACTACTTTATATATTACTTTATTTTTACACCGTTGCTTTAATTTTTTTTATCACTTTTATTGCTGTCACCAGGAATGTAAACATCCTGGTGACAGCAATAGACTTGTGACATGTACTCTTCATGGATAGATCTGGGGTCTAACAGAGCCCAAAATCCTCCTCTACACTTAAAAGCATATAAAACACCAATGTCTGTGTTTTTTAATGCTTTAGATGTGTAAAAACTGGTACCAATGGTTTCCGAGTAAACCGGAAGTGATGTCATTGCTTCCGGTTTACTGTTTACGAACAGCTGATAAAAGCCGGTGGGAAGGGAGAGTCCGAGAAGGCCACTGAAGGCGGCGGAAGGGGGGGGAACATTTCCTCCTGCTGCTTGTAATAGCAATCGAGTGGCTAGTAAGCCGTTCTGATTGCTATTGCATGACAGCCAACCGCCTGTTCTAAAAAATAATACCAGGGTGATGCATGCATCTGCAGGTATTATCCTGGTACAACCACTGAAAGGACAGGTGAAAAATGCTGTCCAAGGCCAATGCCTCACGGTAGATACGCCCCTGTCTATGGGACATCTTCAGACCTATTGCCTTAACAAAATAATTTAGCCAAATAAGCTCCTCCTTCACACATCAAGAGAGGCTCAAATTTTCTCTATGGGCAGGTTAAAAGATTGTTGTAGATGCAAAGTGATATTAAACCCTTAAACCCCTTTCACATTAGGGCGTTTTTCAGGCGCTTTTGGGCTAAAAATAGCACTTGTAAAGCACCTGAAAGATGTCTCCTCTGCAGCCCCAGTGTGAGAGCCCAAGTGCTTTCACACTGGGGCGGTGCGCTTGCAGGACGGCAAAAAAAGTCCTGGAAGCAGCATCTTTGGGGCGTTGCGGGAGCGCTGTATTTAGCACTCCTAAACTGCCCCTGCCATTGAAATCAATTGCAAAACGCCGCCAAAGCACCTGCAAAGCTGAGACCGCCCCCCACCCGCCTCAGCCGAGTGGAGCTGAGACCGCCCCCCTACCCGAGCACAGCCGAGCCGAGGGGAGCTGAGACCTCGCCCAAGCATAGCCAAGCCTGCCTGAGTGGAGAAGAGACCGCCCCCCTACCCGAGCACAGCCGAGCCAAGGGGAGCTGAGACCCCCGCCCAAGCACAGCCAAGCCCGCCCGAGCTGAGGGAAGCTGAGACTGCCTTTGCGAGTAACTTTGTCATTTTTTGGGGGCACCAGTCCCCCCCCCCCGGCCAAGCACACCCCATAACTGGCGTCAGTCACTACCCAGTCGGCCCTATAGGCCGGCGGCTGCCGGGGACTGTATTTGTGCAAGAGACAGGAGGAGATGGAGGGTTTTTTTTCATGCAGGGGGTGGCTTTTCTGCTGCCCCCCGCAAAGTGCCGCCCTAGGCCTGGGTCTTGTCGGCCTAGACCAAGACACAGCACTGCCTAGATGGCTACAGCATGATCCGAGCTGCATCTGTCCCCCACCGGCTCCACACTGAGAACTGAGCAATTAAGGCCATTGCAGGGATCAGCTAACATGTACACCCCAATGCTTTACCGTTTTGTGTGCTGCATTGCTAAAAATGGTTTGACAGCCCTTTCAAACAAATTAGCTGCCTTAATGCAAAACACATAAACACACATCATAAATGATTTAAAACTTTATTTTAATATTTGGATATAGTACGAAAGGGTTATCACCACTACTGACTTATTTGTGGGTTTTTTTGTTTGTTTTTTTTTTATTGTTGTCTCTGTCCCACTAGGGAGATTTCCCTATACCTATACCCTGGAGATACGGCAGCAAATGAGGGGAAATACCCATTGCATGATTTACCCTCCCCTTGTTCTCTGGTGACAAATTTGGGATTTCTCTCCATATTCTGTCATAGCGATAGTGGTCACCAGAACAAATAGAGGGGTGAATCTCTACAAGAGGGACAATTATAGCAGCAAAATCAAATCTCTACAACTCTCTCTTAGCTCTCAAATCTCAACTCTTTCCTACTCTATCTTAAACTCTAATGCCCCGTACACATGATCGGATTTTCCGACAACAAATGTTGGATGTGAGCTTGTTGGCGGAAAGTCCGACCGTGTGTATGCTCCATCGAACATTTGTTGGCGGACTTTCTGCCAACAAATGTTGGCTAGCAGGCTCTCAAATTTTCCGCCAACAAATGGTTATTGTCGGACTTTCCGATCGTGTGTACACAAGTCCGTCGGATAAAAGTCCACGGATGCTCAGAATCAAGTACGAGCCGGAGATATAACTAGCGTTCGTAATGGAGATAACACGTACGTCTTGTACGTCACAACGTTCGTAATTGTTGGCCAACATTTGTGTGACCGTGTGTATGCAAGACAAGTTGGAGCCAACATCCTTCAAACAAAAAGCCACGGTTTTGTTGTCGGAAAGTCCAATCGTGTGTACGGGGCATAAGACTTCTTTCAGACAGGCGGTAAACTTACTGCACTCTGAAAAGTGATCTGTTTAACTTTACATTACGGTGAAGCCCCATTGATCTCAACAGACAAGTCTGACAGGTGGTGTCGCCTGTCAAACTCTGCAGCCTGAGATAAAAATGCAGCAACCACCACATGTGTATGGCCCTGTCAGGCTGTAATGTTTGGATTTGGGTGGGCAGTGATAAAACCCCCAGCGGCACATGTGAAAGAGCCCTAAAGAAAAAGAAAAGTTGTGGATTTACATACACTTTAATGGAAACTTCTAATAGGTCTTTTATTGTCTCGTAAGACTATATTTTAAGAAAAAGTTGATTTATATATTTTTTTGTATATAGAATTTTTGTTGTACAAATAAACTAGTTGCACACAGATGTACAATAGCTAAGTAAACATAATTACAGACATCTACTTACAAGTTACAACTGTCCAGCATGTTTTCTCCCATTAGGAGATCTGCCTGCTGTTACCAGGTTTTAATAAATACAATTGTGTATTATGTATTCAGAGGACGTGCAGGAAAAAGATAGAGTAGAAAGCAATACAGAAATAATTTCTGTCCAGAGGATTTGCTGAATTGATAGCTTGCGAATATAGTGATTAGTGACTGCTCAGCTGGGAATAGGTCTGATTTCCAGTGTCGCCTGCTGATGGGAAGAGAAGGTATTGAGCAATAAGGAAGTCTATGAGAGAAAGACTAACTAACTGCTTCATTTGAAGTTTGTAAAACAAGTGCGTCAGCTCGGTGCCATTTGCATATGACTAAAAAAAAGAGAGAAATATGTTTTTTTGGCTGAAATTCAGGCAAACCACAATGAATATAAATATTTTATAATACATATTTACGAATGTACCCTCTGCGCAACTACATGTTGCATGCGGTATTTACACTATTCGACATTATTTAAATGAATAAGTTAAGGTTTATTCCTAAAATAGCTGTGGGTGACTTAAAAAAG
The DNA here is from genome assembly GCA_037952925.1 of Lithobates clamitans. NCBI lineage: Eukaryota > Metazoa > Chordata > Amphibia > Anura > Ranidae > Lithobates > Lithobates clamitans. The sequence goes on along the minus strand of JBBGZY010001323.1, from coordinate 1,304,215 downwards.
AAAGCCATCATTAAGCTAATATCGTATATTAGATTATAGTAAATTGCCAAAGCCCTCTGCTAGGCAGATATAAGAGATACAAATTAATTCAGCTTTGTAATAATTACAGGGATTTTTTTTTAATACAAGCAGTGTAGGGTAGCTGTGTTTGACCTGGTATCAGCTTCTTGCAGTCCCTGTCCCTATCAAAAACAAGTAACCACCCCCCTCCCTCCCAAAAAAAAAAAAAAAAAAGCCAAACACAAAAGAGGAGCGGGGTGAGGAGGTCATAAAGCGGAACTTCTCTCTTAGGGTCAAGTTCCGCTTTAACTGCTTGTTAAAGTGTGTAACTTTACCCATAACAGCATGATAAAAAATAATGTTCTTTAGCAAGGAACATACATTCAACATTGTATTTTGCGACCAACATTAGTGTGTGCTGCAAATTGCCTCCAGCATTGCTTCTGTTTCTTCTTGTCGGAGGCTGCCATTTTGCTGAAGCCCCTGAGCAGCAGTAAATCTTTAGGCATATAAAAGGAAAACAACGCGCTAGATCCAAGTAACAATATTGATTTAAAAATAAAAAGGAATAATATAATAAAACAAAGTCTAAAAAGCAGCAGCTTACTTGCAGGATAACACAAAATTGGAATAGAAAAGAAAAGCTGCGCTATATAAAGTCCAAGCCAGCAATGGCTTAAATTAACAAGGTGTTAATATGCACGAACAGAGTCCAAAAAACAGACACCCAGGTGAGCTTGATCCAAACAAAAAGTGCCACCACCTAATAAAAAACTTGCTTACCAGATGGCAAGCAAAAGCATGCAGATGGCTATAGCCCAGCCACGGCCTTTGCTTGGGTAAAGGAACGTCCAGACTGATACACCCAGATGAATTCTGAAGAAATCACTTCTTCAAAATAACTAAAGCTATCCTGTAGAGAAGAGATGGTGTCCAGTTGGATAATGTAGAAAAATAAGGACCATGCCCTGAGAGTAACCAAGATATACCGGACATCCACGGCAGTAGAGGATTGGGGTACAGACGATTCATCTGGGTATATCAGTCTTGACGTTCCTTTACCCAAACAAAGGCCGTGGCTGGGCTACAGCCATCTGCATGCTTTTGCTTGCCATCTGGTAAGCGAGTTTTTTATTAGGTGGTGGCACTTAAGTTTGGATCAAGCTCACCTGGGTGTCTGATTTTTTGGACTCTGTTCATGCATATTAACATCTTGTTAATTTAAGCCATTGCTGGTTTGGACTTTTCTAGTAAATCTTTAGGCTCCTTTCACAAGACAGGTTCAATCAGGTCCAACAGTCAGTTTTTCAAGTGGACCTGATTGGAACCACCATTCACCCCTAAGCACAGGCGGGTGCAAAAGGACTACCTCCAATCTGACCCGATACGCTAAAAAAAAAAAACAAAGGCGACAGATTCTCTTCGGTCTGTGGGGGGACGGGCAGGCACTCATTGCGGGTCAACGCCATGCGCACATGCCGAGTGGGTGATGTCATTCATGACACTGCGTGCCGACATGTTTGTCCATTTGCGTATACCACGAGGGAGGTTTGAGCGCCAAACGTCGAGCGTGAATTGTTGCTTAGGCAGTGGCACCGCCTCCCCTTTCTTTACGCTGCATGACAAGTGGTCGCCTGTGGTTCACGGCTGGTACTTATAACACACTTGCACTGTGCTAACACCTTGTTTTGCTTCACCCTTGAGACACCGTTGCACTATCTTGGATTATTCCTCAAATTTACCTCTTAGGTACTTTATGGTTTATCATACCTACTCACTTATCTTTACACTGCTACCTTAGTCTCACTTTACATCTCTTGATGTTAAACACTATTTCTTTTCCATCCACTTGGTTTACTTACTATCGTTACACGAATTTGGGTACCTTTCTTCAGTTTATTAGTTGTGTAATTACTCTATTGATATACATAATAATTTTAATAAAAATGAATAATGTATCATGTTGGAATAATTGTGTATAATCATGAATTGTTTAGATGATATCTATCAAGACCTATTACTATTTTTTTATTTTTCTACTATTTTATATGTGTATGTATGCCCTTTGTATTAATAAACAATTATTATACTGATTGGTTCATTCAAATTAGTAGTGTGCTTTATTTAATGTCCCACAACCCCTCTCTTTTTTTCAAATATACCATGGAGGTATATGAACTACCATAGTCACTGCCTCATATAAAGTCCCAATCTCTTTTCTTGATCTACTTTAACAATGAGGTGCTTTACAGGCATTTTAGCGCTAAAAATAGCACCTCTAAAGCGCCTCTCCTGTCACTCCAGTGTGAAAGCTCGAATGCTTTCACACTGGAGTGGTGCGCTTGTGGGACGTTAAAAAAAGTTCTGCAAGCAGCATCTTTGGGGCGCTTTACACTGCTCCTAAAGCGCCCTTGCCCATTGAAATCAATGGGCAGCGGCACTTTGAGGGCGCTCTTAACCCCTTCATCGGTCGCTAGCGAGGGTTAAAAGTGCCCCACTATTGGCCGAAAAGCGCCGCTAAAGCGACGGTGAAGTACTGCTAAAAATAGCAGCTCTTTACCGATGAAGCCCCCCCCCTCCCCCACCCCAGTGTGAAAGTGCCCTTAGGGAAGATGTCACAACCCAATCTCTCCACCTCGTCCAATCAGAGACTGATTTCTACCTGTCTTCTTTTGTTTGAAAAACATCAAGGGTATTGGCCAAGTAAAGTAAATGCATAGTTACATTGATCTATGCTGGACCAATATAACCATGTAGGAAAAAAACATACTTGGAATTCATCTTTAAAGAATCCCACTGGTCACCTATGTTTTCCTTGTGACAAGAGTAAAACAAACAAAAAAATAGGATTTTTATAACAGCTTACCTGTAAAGTTCTTTTCTTGGAGTACATCACGGGACACAGAGCCACAGTAATTACTGTCTGGGTTATATAGGCACCTTTAGGTGATGGACACTGGCACACCCTAAACAGGAAGTTCAATTCCCCATATAACCCCTCCCCTTACCGGGAGTACCTCAGTTTTGTAGCAAAGCAATACACATGTAACCAGAAAGAGGTGGGGGACCTCTGTGTCCCGTGATGTACTCCGAAAAGGATTTTACAGGTAAGCTGTTATAAAAATCCTATTTTCTTTATCGTACATCACGGGACACAGAGCCACAGTAATTACTGTCTGGGATGTCCAAGAGCAATGCCACCTGAGGGGAGGGGACACAACAAAAGTAGGGTGCAATCAGATCTGAGGACCTATACTGCAGCCTGCAGCACACTGCGCCCAAAAAGGCGACATCTTCATGCCTTCTTATATCCACCTGATAGAATCTGGTGAATGTATGGACTGAAGACCAGGTTGCGGCCTTGCAGATTTGAGCCATGGAGGCTTGGTGATGCACTGCCCACGAAGCACTAACAACCCTGGTGGAGTGCGCCTTGACCTGAAAAGGTGGAACCTTCCTCTTCAAGCACTTGAATAAATTACCTGCTGAATCCATTTGGCAATAGTGGATTTTGATGCTGCCTGTCTATTCCTAGGACCTTCGAATAGATTTTGAGCAGTCGCCTTCAAAAAGATCTTGACCGCTCTCACTACATCCAAAGAGTGTAGTGATTTTTCTTCCTTAGAACAGGGTTCTGTAAAAAATTAAGGTAAAACAATATCCTGGTTTAGGTGAAAACCTGAAACCACCTTTGGCAGAAAGCTAGGATGAGAACGCAATACCACTCTATCCTTGTGAACGAATAAATATGGCTCTTTACAAGAAAGAGCCGCCAGCTCTGATACCCTTCTTGCAGAAGAAATGACTACCAGAAAAACTAGTTTCCTTGTCAAAAGGACCAAAGGAACCTGTCGTATCAGCTCAAAAGGCTGTTTCTGTAATGCTGACAGAACTAAATTCAAGTCCCAAGGGTTCAGGGGTGCTTTAATCGGAGGATTAAGCCGCGTTACCCCCTGTATAAAGCTTCGGATCAAAGAATGCGAAGCCAGTGGACGTTGAAACAACACTGATAAGGCTGAGACCTGGCCCTTAATTGTACTCAAGGCCAGCTTCATCTCTAGTCCCATTTGCAGAAAGGCAAGAATTCTACCTATGACATACTTCCTAAGATGCCAATCCCTGGATTCACACCAAGAAACATATGTCTTCCAGACTCTAAAATAAATGACTCTGGAAGCTGGTTTCCTTGCATTAATCCAGGTAGGTATTACTGAGCCTGAAAGCCCACAATTCTTTATAATGTGGGTTTCAATAGCCAAAATGTGTGTTTAAATTTAGCGTTTGTAAAGTAGGATGGAACACTGGTCCCTGCGATAGCAGGTTTGGACGTGGTGGTAGGGGCCCTGGGGCCCCTACCACCACCTTTACTATTTCTGCATACCAAGATCTTCTGGGCCACGCTGGGGCCACAAGAACCACCGACTTCCTTGAAGTCGTGGTAGCAGCAGAATAGAAGGGAATGCATAAATCGGTGAGAACTGATCAGATGGAGTCACCAACGCATCTGTTCCGCATACGAGTGGATCCCTTGTTCTTGACACAAAGTTGTCAACTTTGTTGTCGAACCTGGACACAAACAGATCTACATCCGGGATCCACCATCGTTGGCATATAGCCAGGAAGACGTCGGGGTGAAGGGACCATTCCCCCGGGAACAACTGCTGGCAACTTAGGTAGTCTGCCTGCCAGTTCTCTACCCCTGGAATGAAGATTGCCGAAATGCACGGCACATGTTCTTCTGCCCAGGTTAGGATATGGTTTACCTCTGCCTGTGCTGCCTGACTTCTGGTGCCCCCTTGGTGATTGATATAAGCAACTGCTGTGGCATTGTCGGACTTAATCCTGACAGGAGAATTCTGCAATCTGAATGCCCAGGCCTTTAGGGCTAGACGCGCTGCCCGATTCTCTAGAATGGTAATGGGCAAGGTCTTTTCGGTTCTGGACCATTTCCCTTGGACAGACGCTTCTTCCAGGACTGCTCCCCAACCTGACAGGCTAGCATCTGTTGTTACCACCTCCCAGGTAACCGGTAAGAAAGATTTCCCCTCCTGCAGATTCTCGAATATCCTCCACCAACTGAGGCTCTGGCGCACTTTTGGCGACAAACGCATTGTAAAATCTAGTGCCTGAATCTTTTTGTTCCAGACTGATAGGACACTGTTTTGTAGCAGTCTCGAATATAACTGAACATAGGGAACTGCTTCGAATGAAGCCACCATCTTTCCCAATAACCTCATACAAAGGCGAATGGAAGGACCTTTCTTTGCCCTGATGCCTTGGACCAGCTCCTTTATGGCGCTGATATTTTTCTGGGGTAAAAACACCTTCTTGTGGGCTGTATCTATGACCAGACCCAAGAACTCTATTCTTCTTACTGGCTTTAGGCCGGGTTCACACCTATGCGAATTAGATGCGGGTTTCCCCGCATCTAATTCGCATAGCAGGAGAATGTGACTGGCTCCCTATGGAGCCTGTTCACATATCTCTGTTGCAGCTGCGGAGCGCACTGCACGGAAACGCTGTGTGTCTTTGGCTCCGTTTCAGGGCCTGAATTCAGGCATAGATTCGTCCCTGATACGGGGAACAGGGACGCACAGTGCTCCTGTGCGATCCACAGCGGGTTCCAGTGTGAACCGAGCCTTAAAGATTTTTCTAGGTTGATGACCCAACTTAGGTATTCCAGGTTGTCAGGAAAGGTCCCCTCTGCTGGTAATATCAATCATTTGGCGTTCAGTACTGAGGTCCACCAGCAGGTGTCTCCTGGCAGTTTGGAGCTGTCAGAAGAGCTTTTTGCTGCTGGTATTCTGTCACCTTTGGGCCGCAGTACTGGCGTCCACCAGCAGAGGAATCCTGGCAGTATGGAGCAGGTATTCCCCTCTGCACACAGGTGTCACCTGACCTTAATTAGCAGCTGCAGTATAAATACCCGGCAAGTGCACACTTATCTGGCCCTGGTATTTTCCTTGAGCCTGACCTGCAGACTGCATCCTGTTACTCTGATCCTGAAACCTGATTCCCGATTCCTGGAACCTGTTGATCCTGTTCCCTGTCTGTTACCTGAACCCTGGACCCTGAGCCTCGTACCTGACCCATTCCTCCTGTGATCCATCCCTCCTGTGATCCGTCCTTCCTCTCCTTGTCCTGTTTGTTTCCCTTCCCAGCTGCTGATCTCCTGTTTATGACCCCGGCCTGGCTTGACTACGATTCTGGTACTCCCTCTTGCTACATATGCTGGTGGGTTTATTATCACTGTTTGGTTTATTCACTCTGTTTGTATTGGTGGTGTGTTCACATGTATATGCATTTACCTTAATAAACTTACTTTCACCTATTTATGTCTGGTTCACTCTGTCACAGTCACACAGTTCTGGTCACATCTGGTATATGACAGAATACCAGGGCCATCCCTGACCGGAAGTGGCTGCACAGGGGAACCATTTTGATTCAGTTTGGTTGCAAACACGAATGCCGATAGGGTTGTTTATTTTTCTCTGCTGGCATCTGAAAGTCGTGATTATTGCCGCCAGGCTCTGAAAGGATGGTCGAGTGACCAGTTGTTTGCAACTATACGTTTGGCTCACTCCCTGGTGGATCAGGGTTATATATTGTTTGGGGAGGTGCAGCCTTTGATCAAGATCTGTACTGAGCTGGCCCTGCCCTATATTCCAGAGGGCCGTGATGATTTCACTCCTCCTTTTGATATGAATCAGGTTGTATCCCTAGTGTGGCTTTTTGAAGATGATCCCGCCGATTTTTGTGAGCATTACTCAGCCTGTTCCCCACAGGTGATTGCTGAGTGCATTGTGTCTGCTCAGTCTTTTGTTAGACAGGGGGTATTAAAAGCACAGTTTGTACAACCTATACTTTCAGCATGGTCTGACATGGTGCAGTCAGCTCCAGCCAAATAAACCACCTCTGCCACCAAACACCAGCCGACCCAAATGTATGTTTCCCCATCACCCATGTCAACCTCAGTTGCAGCTCAGCATACGCTGCTCCTAACCAAATACTCATATGCGGTCTCTGCTCCCTGTACCTATCCTGCATTCAACCCACCTGCCTCTTCTCAGCTGCCTAAAAACCCACAGGAACTTCCCCCAGCTACTGTTGCCTCTTCTCTGCCATATCCCAATCCTCCTTTCCAGTCTGCTGTACCCCTCACCTACAGAGCTTCAGTGGCTAAGCCAAAGAAAAAACAAAAGTTTTTTCCAACCAAGACGATCCTGCCAGTAACCCAACCTGCCTCCGCACCAGTTAATCCAATGTAGTCTGACGGCCCAGTGCTTGCTATCCAGCCTGAGGCGCCAGTGTTCCAGCCGGAGGCGCCAGTGTTCCAGCCGGAGGGGCAAGTGTTCCAGCCGGAGGGGCCAGTGTTCCAGCCGGAGGGGCCAGTGCCGGCTCTCCAGTCTGATGAGCCCACCTTCCAGCCTGATGTGCCCTCCTTCCAGCCTGATGTGCCTGCCTTCCAGTCTGATGAGCCCGCTCTCCAGTCTGATGAGCCCACCTTCCAGCCTGATGTGCCCGCCTTCCAGCCTGATGTGCCCGCCTTCCAGTCTGATGAGCCCGCTCTCCAGTCTGATGAGCCCGCCTTCCAGCCTGATGTGCCCACCTTCCAGTCTGAAGAGCCCGTGCCTGCTGGCCAGCTTGATGTGCATGTGCCTGCTGTCCCGCTTGTTGTGCCTGCTGCCCCACTTGATGTGCCTGCTGCCCAGCTTGAAGTGCCCGTGCCTGCTGCCCAGCCTGATGTGCCTGCTGCCCAGCTTGAAGTGCCTGTGCCTGCTGCCCCGCTTGATGTGCCTGCTGCCCAGCTTGAAGTGCCTGTGCCTGCTGCCCCGCTTGATGTGCCTGCTACCCAGCTTGAAGTGCCCCTGCCTGCTGCCCAGCTTGAAGTGCCCCTGCCTGCTGCCCAGCTTGATGTGCCCGTGCCTGATGCCCAGCTTGATGTGCCTGCTGCCTAGCTTGAAGTGCCCGTACCTGCTGCCTAGCTTGAAGTGCCCGTGCCTGCTGCCCAGCCTGATGTGCCTGCTGCCCAGCCTGATGTGCCTGCTGCCCCGATTGATGTGCCTGCTGCCCAGCTTAAAGTGCCTGCTGCCCAGCTTAAAGTGCCCGTGCCTGCTGCCCAGCTTAAAGTGCCCGTGCCTGCTGCCCAGCCTGGTGTGTTCCTGTCTGCTGCCCAGCCTGGTGTGTTCCTGTCTGCTGCCCAGCCTGGTGTGTTCCTGTCCGTTGCCCAACCTGATGTATTTGTTAAATATTTAATCCAGTCTGCCTGTAACTATCAGAACCCTCACACAGGCATCCAGGGAAAAAATAAGAGGCGCTTAAAAGGGTTATTTAAAGTGTTCAAGTGCCTTTGACCACTGTGTCAAAGGCACTTGAACACTTTAAATAACCCTTTTAAGCGCCTCTTATTTTTTCCCTGGATGCCTGTGGGAGGGTTGTGATAGTTACAGGCACCCTGGATTAAATATTTAACAGGTAGATTTTAATTTAAAGGGGCAGCTTTACACTAGCTGTGGTGAGTCATTTCACCACGTAGTATATATATATATATATATATATATATATATATATATATATATATATATATATATATATATATATATATACATATATATATATATTTGTGTTTTCACTCTTAGTTGTGGTCTTTAGAAGGCGCGGTGGAGGTATTATTGGTGGGAAGGGCAGTTTTTCATAATACCTTTATACATACAACCTGATGTATTCCTGTCTGCTACCCAGCCTGATGTGCCACTGCCCGCTGCCCAGCTTGAGGTGCTCGCTGCCCGGCTGGACACCATGGACTTTCCCCAGCAATGGCTAGTTGGAGCGTCTGGAGGTCGCTCCTTCGAAGGGGGTACTGTCAGGAAAGGTGCCCTCCGCTGGTAATATCGACCATTTGGCGTGCAGTACTGAGGTCCACCAGCAGGTGTCTCGTGGGAGTTTGGAGCTGTCAGAAGAGCTTTTTTCTGCTGGTATTCTGTCACCTTTGGGCCGCAGTACTGGTGTCCACCAGTGGAGGAATCCTGGCAGTATGGAGCAGGTATTCCCCTCTGCACACAGGTGTCACCTGACCTTAATTAGCAGCTGCAGCATAAATACCCGGCAAGTGCACACTCATCTGGCCCTGGTATTTTCCTTGAGCCCTGACCTACAGCCTGCATCCTGTTACTCTGATCCTGAAACCTGATTCCCGATTCCTGGAACCTGTTGATCCTGTTCCCTGTCTGTTACCTGAACCCTGGACCCTGGGCCTCGTACCTGACCCATTCCTCCTGTGATTCATCCCTCCTGTGATCCATCCTTCCTCTCCTTGTCCTGTTTGTTTCCCTTCCCAGCTGCCGATCTCCTGTTTATGACCCCAGCCTGGCTTGACTACGATTCTGGTACTCCCTCTTGCTACATATGCTGGTGGGTTTATTATCACTGTTTGGTTGTTTGGTTTATTCACTCTGTTTGTATTGGTGGTGTGTTCACATGTATATGCATTTACCTTAATAAACTTACTTTCACCTATTTATGTCTGGTTCACTCTGTCGCAGTCACACAGTTTTGGTCACATCTGGTATATGACACAGGTAGTTGATTGTGGTGACTACACTTTGATCCAAGAGACTACGGACCGGTCTATGTTATACCTTGAGTTCTTAATTTGGCCAGAGGAAGGGCCAGAGGTTTGTAAACACCCGGGGTGCAGTAGCTAGACCGAAAGGCAAGGCTACAAACTGAAAAAGAAGTTTTTCTACTTCAAAACGCAGATACTTCTGGTGAACGGGGAAATAGGTACATGAAAGTATGCATCCTTGATGTCGATTGATGCCAGAAGCTCTCCCCCTTGTAGGATAGAGACTACTGATCGAATTGGTTACATGCGAAGAGTGTGAATCTTCAGGAACTGGTTTAGATCTTTGAGATCTAGAATGGGTCTGACATCCCCATTTGGTTTTGGTACCGTGAAAAGGTTTGAATAAAACCCTGACCCCTGGTCTTTCATGGGGACCACTGCGAACACCTTTTGTGACAAAAGTCGGTCTAACGCTAGAAAGAGACTTCTTTTTCTCTGGATCTTTGGGGACATTTGACCTGAGGAAACAAGGGGACGGGAATTCTCGGAACTCTAGTTTGTAACCTAGAGCTATTGTAGAGACTACCCATCTGTCCTGAAATTCTTCCTGCCAGACCTTTGAGAACTACAGACGTCTTCCCCCCACTCAAGTGAGCGGGGGGCCCCTTCATAAAGAGGCTTTAGCGTTCTGTCTTGCGGGTTTCTTCCCCCAGGACCTCTTTTGTCCCTGGGATTGACCCTTAGGTTTACCTCTTGAACCTGACGGTGGAGGCAGTCATGACTGCCTGCAGGCTGATGCCCCTGGCACTGGAGAAAGAGCCCATTTAATGAGGGGCGTTTACTCTTTTTCTTAACTGGCAAAAGGGTACTTTTCCCACTTGATATTCTTTGGATATATTTGGCCAAACCCTCCCCAAACAGCTTTTCACCATGGAAAGGAAAACCAGCCAGGAGCTTTTTGCATGGCGCTTCGGCTGACCAACCTTTCAACCATAAGATTCTACGCATATGCACCAACCCAGGCGTAAGGCGAGGGGTTTGAAGAATAGAATCTCTAATTGCGTCAATTGCAAAGCACAAAGCCGCCAGCAGCTCAGCTAATTCCTGGGCCTGCTATTCAGGGACCACCTTGAGTACCTGTTTCAACTGGTCTATCAAGGACTGACATACCCCAATTGCCGCCACTGCAGGTTGAGCCACTGAACCTGCCAGGGAAAATGTTTTTTAACAGGAATTCCAATTTTTTATCAGTTGGATCCCTAAGCATTTGCACATTGTCACAGATATCAGGGTGCCGTGACGAGGCTCTGTGGCTTACGCATGCATTTGCAAATGCGTGCGGACTAAACCCCTGTTTTTAACGCGTACTGTTAGACAGGTCAATTTGGTTGTCTGCAAGTTGGTGGTAAGTAGGCTTTGGTTTTTTCCTGGGCATTCCCCAGGCTTTGTTTGCATTTGCACATTGTCAACCAGACAAGTCAAATTTTTATCCATGGATATAGCACCGTCAATTGCTGGTATACTCCACATCTTAGTAAATTTTTCCTCCATAGGATAAAGTGTTGAAAACTTTTTAGGAAGGAAAAAGTGCTTATTTGGGTGATCCCACTCAGAATACATAAGCTTTTTTAGTAATGAATGGACAGGAAAGGCATGCAAGGCTTGAGGAGGCTTTAGTGAACCCAAACAGGAAGTGGGCTCTTCAACCATCTCCATTAAAGGTAGCTTAAATGTGGAGCGGACCATTTCAGTAAGAAAATGTACCAGCAACTTCTCAGCATGTGAAGTTAAAGAAGATCCTTCCCCACTTGACTCCTGGGAAGAGGAATCATAAGCCCCTTCACGGTCCCCTGAGGGGGATTCATCTTCCCCCTCCCACAGTTCCTTCCTTCATTTGGGGAGCCTGGGTGGTAGAAGGGGACCTAAAGCATTTTCTTCAATTCTGTGAAGATGCGATTAAAGCCGGTAATCTTTCCTCTAAGCCACTCATAGCTGAGGAGAAAATCTGCTCAGTTATATAGACAGGGGCTGAAGTGTTGGAAGCAATTGCAGTCCCTGATGACCCCGATGGCTCACTCTGACCAGCCTCCTTAGTACGGGATGGTGTTGCAGAGGGAGGGTCCTTAGGACCTGAGGGCGACCCCTTCATGCCCTTGATCTTTGCTGCATTTGAACCACCTCCTCTGGTCATAGTGCTGAGCACAACGCAGAGGTACCACCAAAAAAATGCACCAACTGCTGAGCAATAGTCCAGCAACTGCCACTGCTATTAAGCTCAGCCTGGTGCTTAAAGTAAATGTGCCTGGGAAATGCCTGTGTCACCAACTCACATGCCCCCCATCCACTCTGTGTCCCTCCTAGCTGTATGCACCTGAAAAAGGTGCATTTTGTAGCAATGCAGCCCGCGTTCTGGACGCTCAATTCGCTCCAACACCGCTAAACCCCGTCCCCTCCTTCCTCCAACTACCCACCGCACCCCCCCATCTATTTTAAAATAGAGCGATTTCCCGCGCAAGGCAGACTCTGATCCTGCCCGACCGCATGGAGGAGGACTGGGGGAGGAGGAAGCTGCCGAAGGAGGACCACTGTAATGGCGGGGGGAGTGGCGCAGCACACCACCGTGTAGCGCCATGCTCCCCCTGCCTGGAGGAAGCTATTCATGTGGGGGGACATCCCTGGAGAAGAAAACCCCCCTTTCCCACGATTTTAACTGGAGCTTTGGGCCGGAGAAGCATGCAGCCTGAGACACAGAGGCGAGACTGACAAGCATGGAACAGGTACGTGCTCTTGACAGCCCACCGGTGGTAACTATAGGCATAGCAAACATTTACTTTAAAGGAGAAAAGCCCACAAGAATGAGAAAAATTCTTCAGGAATCTCCCTTACCTTATCCAGCTGCAGGGTTCTGTGTTAACAGACCCAATCTTCACCTCTCACGGTGGGCTTAATTTAGAAAACCTTCAGGGACTGGGGCCTCCTTTTTCTTTGGGGGGATCCACAGTCCTGGGCCTGTAAAAAGCACTCCGCCAGGAATTTTGCTGAAAAAACCAAATACTGGATCCCGGGGTCCAGCTCTCTAAAAAGAGAAGCGTTACAGGCAAAACCTCGTTTCTTCAGACACGAGGCCCGGGTACCATTCAATTTGGCCTGGAAAAGACACATGCATGGCTTGCCCCAGTAAGGAATATTCCAGCGGAACTCAGCACAGCACATATTTACTTGTGACCAACACCTAAGACACTGGCGAAAAAACTGAGGTACTTCCGGTAAGGGGAGGGGTTATATGGTGAACTGAACTTCCTGTTTAGGGTGTGCCAGTATCCATCACCTAGAGGTGCCTATATAACCCAGACAGTAATTACTGTGGATATGTGTCCCGTGATGTACGATAAAGAAAACATCTTTTGCACTCTATAGGAATTTTCTGGTTAATTATTTTTGCAGGTAACACATTTAAAAAAAAAAAAAAAAGAAGAGGCCTGTATCCCGATTGTGGGGATTTTGGGGGGATAGATAAACTGATAAACGAAGGACATTACATAATGTTTAAATGTTAACTTTCAGAAAATACTAAAAAATTCCTACCCTTCTTGGGGTACAGGAGGGATCCTGTTTGCTATATTTGATATCTGAACAGCAAATTCATAGAGCTATAAATTGTCTTTGCATTTAGTTCATCCTGCCTTCATTATTTTAAAGGGAAACTCTATTTTTTTAGGACAATTTTCAAATAAACTTGTAATAGGTGAATACAATATATGTTTCTTAAAAAGAACATGAAGTAGCAGCTATCTCCATCCCGGCTGCCTCTCACTGAAACTTCGGAGGAGCAGTATTGAGCGAAGTGGAGTATGAGGGATGGATCCAGACAACATGCTTTCCTCAGGCAGGTGTCACCACTATGTTGCTTAAAGCAGAACTCTAGCCAAAAATAACAAGATAGAAATGAAAATGCCATTAAAATGGAATTCCACTCACTAACTATAACTAAGCCTGAAACTGCTCCCACCCCCTTCTAACTGCTATTCTGACCTGCCTGAAGAAGAAAGATGCATAACACTTACCTATTTTCAGGGCGCGTGATTTCCCCAAAGGCTGGCTTCAGGGGAAAGGAGGGATCTCTGACAACAGCTGAAATTCCTGTGTCGTATGGGGCATCTGTTGTTGGCTGTCCCTCCTCTACCCTGAAGCTACCAAAGGGGGTCAATCACATGACCAAACCAAAGTGCCCTGAGAATGGTAAATACAACATATAACAGAGGAGAAATACCGCGCTAATAACTAAACAAAATAAAATAAAATAAAATAAAAAAGCTGCAGCTCAATTTTGCATGATATATGCAAACACAGTACATAGGAAAAGAAAAGGAAGGCTGCGCTGCAAAAAAAATTTAAACAAACATAGTGTGACAATCTTAGTGCCGTGAAATATGGTAGTAAATCCCCACATAAAAGGGGATACCATAAAAAAATGTCCCATAAAGAAATAACGTTCTGTGAAGTGAATCTTGATAAACGATCATTTTTGTGCAGAGAAAGATGATGAATGAAAATACCAGTGACAGTGAACCTCCACCTAAAAAATGCACGCTTACCAGAAGGCAAGCAATAGCAAGCCTGTGAATGGAGATCAATATCCTGACATCAGACCAGCGCCAGCAGTGGATCACTTGTTGGTAATAAGGACATTCCAGAGGAATGGGACTCACGGAATGGACCAGCGATCCGCATTACAGGGACAAAAAGAGAGACTCTGCATATTGCACTTACATCAAACAGGAGTAAAAAACGCTCATAAGAGAATGCCGGCCGGCTTGCAGACACCCGCCCACCAGTACACAATACACCGCAATGACGTCAGCATGCCTACCACCCTTCCTTATCCGCCGGGGTAACTTTCTCGGAAAGACAGCGGCTATTAATGAATTTTCGGTCCCGACAATACACATAAAAGTTCATTGAGAAAAACGACCTGGGATTCCCCCACAGTCCTGGTTATCGATCCCAGGTGACCCCGCCCCCCTCTGACGCTACGGGGGTTTCCGTGGCATCAGGGGGGGTCACCCGCGCACATCACGGGGGGGGCCCCACCCTCAGCTTTTTAGGAACTGTCACAGCAGTTCTAGCGTCATTCAGCGGGCTCCTCCCATGGAGGCGGCTCGTGTTGTGGCGGCGCCTTTCTCCGTATCCCGGGACGAGGAAGGATTACATCGCTGGAATTTTTTCTTTTCTTTTTTAAGGACTTGTCCAATGCTGTGTCTGTGTGTTTTTTACAAATTGTGACACTTTTTTGTGAAATGGTAGGAGTTCAATGTACCCGTTACCATTTCACACAGGAAGGGTGGGGGGGGGGGCAGAATCTGGGGGTCCCCTTGTTAACCTCCCTGGCGGTATGATTATTTCAGATTTTTGCGTCTCAAAGCGGTACAATTATTTTGCATAGAAATTTGGCGTTTTATATTGTAGGTTTGTAATTCTTAGCAATAACACAAATAGATCTGTCTACCCAGAGTCTAGTAGATATCCCAGGTATGATGAAGTTTGAAACACAAAATCATAAATTATAATATAATAAATAAATATAAATAATTAGAAAAATAATAATATAATAATAATAATAAAATACATTTCACCACGATTCACTATCGCTCAATTCTGCAAGTGTTCTAATTTACTATTGCTGTTTTCTAGCTGGTCTAAAGCCACTTTTGACGTAAAGGGACGCTTTTTGGTTGCTATGGACAATCTCAGGTTTCCAGGCAGAAAGAACAGTATGTGTAATATAAAATTGCATGCAGGGCATGGGCCAAAGCATTGGGGACAAAAGGGATGTGAAATGATTTCATACAGTACTGTAATCTGTAAGATTACAGTACTGTATGTGTTATGATTATTACATGTTTTTGAATTTGCCACCAGGCTCCGTCCCCGAGCGTCACGACGCTTGCAGGGAACAGAGCCTAGCACAGAGAGGCTTTGCAGAGGACCGAGCCCGCAGACAGCGTGGGGGGACATCGCAGGATCCTGGGGACAAGGTAAGTAACCTGCACCAGGATCCTGAGATGTAATCCCGAGTGTGGCTCGGGGTTACCGCTAATGGTGCTGAAATTTAACCCCGAGCCACACTCGGGAATACCGTCAGGGAAGCTACAGGGGGCTTCCAGATTCCGATAAGCCCCCACCCGCAGACCCCCACAACCACCGGGCAAGGGTTGTGGGGATGAGGCCCTCTCTCGTCCCTCCCTCTTTTCCTGCGGCCTGCCAGGTTGCGTGCTCGGATAAGGGTCTGGTATGTATTTTTAGGGAGACCCCATGCCATTTTTTTTTTAAAAATTGGCGCGAGGTTCCCCTTAAAATCCATACCAGACCTTAAGGGTCTGGTATGGATTTTGAGGGGGACCCCCGCGCCATTTATTTTTTTTAATTTTGGCAGGGGGTTCGCCCTAATATCCATACCAGACCTGAAGGGCCTGGTATGGAATTTGTGGGGACCCCCACGCCATTTTTTTTTTTTTGTTAATTTTGGTTTGGGGTTCCCCTTAATATTCATACCAGACCCAAAGGGCCTGGTAATGCACTGTGGGGGATCCCAGGCCGTTTTTATCAATTAACTTTTTGAGTATTGTCGGGACCGACAATTCTTTAATATCCGGCACTAGCGCTAGTACTTTTAAATTACTTTTTTTCCTTTGAAATGTCATTTTGCTGTCAGACTGTTCTAAACACAGGAAACATGCACCAATTTACAGGCATACTATAGACACCCCCCAGGTACGAAATTTAAAGGAATATTACACTTTTATTGTTTCACTCTAAGCATTATTAAAATCACTGCTCCCGAAAAAAACGGCCGTTTTTAAAACATTTTTTTGCATTGATGCATGTCCCCTGGGGCAGGACCCAGGTCTCCAAACACTTTTTATAGCAAAGAACTTGCATATAAGCCTTCAGTGAGACCTATGGATTTTGCAGGTTCGAGCCCCATTGACTTCCACTATTCCAGCATATGTGATCTGACAGGCATTATTGCCAGCAATAGTGCTGCTTTCCATTTGCATTAGCGCTGAGTTTCTTTGCATTTGCCACCTCCAGAAGACAATGTGGAAGGACTCCCATTCGTCTTCGTTGAGGATGAAGCATTTGCGCTGGGGGACCATCTTATGCGGCCATTCCCGATGAGGACCCTCACCCTGGACCAGAGGGTTTTTAATTTAACGAACACGTTTGGAATCATGGCCAGCCGGTTCCGCCTATTTCTTACACCCATACATATGGCGGAGTATAAACTGAATCATATAATCCTGGCGTGCTGTGTTCTACACAACTTTTTACGGCAACATTCTGCCAACTATGCTGGCTCAGTTGTGCCTGAGGCTGCAATTCCAAATGAACCAACCCTGACGGCGCTTTAAAGTGGCCGTCCTGGCTTGCCCCCCCCCGAGTGCCCGTGATGTCTGGCTACGATACCTTGAATTCTTTGCGGGTAGGGGGGCTATCAATATGCCAATGTCTAAAACCTTTTTCAAAAAAAAAAACTCAAATCTTTGGTGACATTTACTGCTTGTGTTTGTTTTAGCTGACCCTGACAGAAATGTGGTGAGTCCTGAAAATGGTGTGATTGAAACTTGTAGTGCAAAGTGGATTTGCCCTTAGGAAATAACACCCATTGTCACAGAAAACAGCAATTAGAGCACCACAAAAGTGTTGTAGCGTTGAGACAATAATCCACACATTCTTGATTAACAATCTTTTTAATACCAGCACAATCACATGTGCATTTAGAAAAGGTTTTTAAAACAACCAACATGTTTGTTGTATAACAATTTTTGGAGTCACATTAGAAAAAGTAGAAATGTCCATTTAAAATAATATAGGCATGTTTAAAACCAACAAGAAAGACACAAATCTTGAACTTACAAAGTTCACATTTGGCAGAACTTGAAGGCAATATCAGACATGAGTATTTACAAACTGTGTTTGATATTGCATTCAGATGAGGTAAAGTCACCCCAGAAAAAGCCAAATTTTGAAGATGCACACAAATTTACGAATGTCAACATGTGCTACCTGCCATCACGGGGGATCAAGGGACGTGTTTTGGGGGTGCAACCCCTTCCTCACAGCTACTTTATTAGTGAGGAAGGGGTTACACCCCCAAAACGCATCCATTGATCTCCCGTGATGGCAGATAGCACATGTTGACACACTGTGTGCCTCTTCAAAATTTGGCTTTTCTCCAATTTGTCAAAAAATGTCAAACATTTGTAGCACACAAAAAAACAAAGGGATTTGGAGGGGTTTTAAACTCTCCCTAAAACATCAATGATGTTCTTCATTTTTTGAAGAACATCATTGATGTTTTTCTTGATGTTTTCCAAGTCCCTATTACACCCCATGATCTCCCCAATCAGGATCTGTGCACTTTCCGAGGTGAAAGGATCTGGATCCACAACATCACGATCACCTAAAAAGATAGAAACAAAAAAGCACCATGTATTATAAATATGCCGGCATCCATCTCTTACCTGAGCCTGTGGTCGCAGACACTCACCTGTTGTGGTGCCAATTTCTACCACGTCTTCCTCCTCCTGCTCTGCGTTGCTTGGGTGGATTTCCCCTTCTTCCAGAGGTAGGGGGTCTGTGGTCTCCTCGGATGAGGGGTGTCCTCTGAGTCTTTTCTCCCCTATGTAAAAAAAAATTGGTATACCTAGCACACAGATATTTGATGTCAGAACTATAAATATGAAACATTGCATGGAAGTGGGGTACAATTGTCTATTTTGGCAGAGTTCCAAGATGTAGAATTTTTAGTGTCCTTTGTCAAGCTTCAATACTTTACCTGTTTTGTACAAGATTCACAAATGGAGACACCCCTATAGTATACACTGGAGCACCTGTGTGGCCCCCTAATAAAAAGGGTGTTCTTGTGTCCCACACTAGTGCTCCAGCGTCCAGATGTATAAACAGCTGCTGAGTGTCCTCTCCTTACACAGAATCTAGTTTGCACTTCATTCTAGTTACAAACCCATCTACCCAACCAAATTAGTTTCAGACAAGTAGGCCCTAAAAATTGTGGGCAAATGCATATGGCCAAAACAATGTTTTTTTCTAGGCCGCACGAAAAATGTTTGATACAAACGAATAATGTGCCCATGAACATGAAAGTTGCCATTTTAAACTGTACAACAGTTAAGAAAAGCACATGGAGCAGCACGAACGTAATAAACATAAAAAGAATAGGAGCACAGCACAACTACTTACTTTTTTGCAGCACTTTCCGGATCTTTCTGTACTGCTCGTGCTCTCTTAATTTCAGGTCCGACCACCGCTTCCTGAGCTGATCTTTCGATCGTCGTACCCCGAAATTCCGGTGCAGACTTTTGACCACTTTCGCCATGATCTTGACCTTTCGGACATTGGGGTTGGCGTAAGGTCCACACTTCCCGTCATAGTCGGCCCTTTTCATTATGTCGACCATGTCCAACATCTCCCCAAAGGACATATTTGATGCCTTAAGTCGTCTCCTTCTGGATCGGGACGTTTCTGGCTCCGGGCTTTCCTCCTCCTCCTCCTCGTTGGTGTAATTATCAGACACCTGCTCTGACTCCGCCATGTGCTCTTCCCCACTGTGACGAACGAGAAGGGGCGGGAAATAGACTAGAAAGAACGTCAGGGGCGGGCGGAGTTTCGCGCATGCGCAGTGTCTATAAAGCGTAACACGCGTGCGTAGTATGTACGATCTGTGAGCGGAGGAAGGAGTAACGGAGGCGCCGATCGTGATAGCGAAGGTAAGATTTAACATTGGGCCTTTACTGCTTCTAGATTGAGGCCTGTATTTGCACAAGTTTAGAAGACTTTAGGTTGACATTAGCGTTTGTCTTGTGTTGTGTCTTGCAGTGAAAATGGATATCTTGAAAGATGAGGACTTTATGCCAATCTTCATAGATATGTTCAGGGAGCTGCCCTGTCTATGGGAGATAAACCACCCTGAATATAAGAACCAAACAAAGAGGAAGGCAGCGCTGGATAATTTTTTAGAATTTGTGAAGCAGGTGATCCCCACGGCAGACATCACCTATTTGAAGATCCTAATTGGTGGCCTGAGGAGCACATATCTAAGGGAGCACAAGAAGGTCCAGGATTCCCAGAGATCAGGAGCTGCAGATGAAATTTATGTCCCCAGGCTGTGGTACTATGACAGGCTGCATTTTCTGGCAGGTCAGACTGAACCCAGGCCAGCACTCTCCACTCTTCCTTCCACGCTTCCTTCCCCCTAGCTGAGGCTTCTGACGCCCAACGTGGGCCTTCCAGACAGCAACATGTGGAGGAGCCAAGCTTGAGCCAGGTATAGCATTCTTCTAAATATTTCTGATTGTCCAATCAAGGATGTTAACTAGATGTTAGTTTGGAGTACTAATTTATGATTGTGATTGATGAAGCCAAAACTAAAACCATGTCCCTTTTTCATACACAGGGAAGTCTCAGCCAGGAGGTGGCCGGGCTAAGCAGGCTGCCTGATATCCAGGTCCCTCCCCTACACCTTCAAAGACAAAGTGGCAGGAAGAGGAGTAACCTGGAGGAGGCTGCCATAGGCCTCTTTTGGAAGGCTACAGAGGCCCTGAGACCCCTCCACACTGTGGAGGAGGACTTTGCTGGCATAACGACTCGTGTGTGAGTTCCTAATTTTGGAAGCTCTCAATAAGGGGTTGAAGGGCCAAATAACATGTGCTACCCACATTTGTGACCTCACACATGGTCCTCCTCCTCCTCCAGGTCCTACTCCTCCTCCTCCAGCTCCTACTCCTCCTCCTGCCACATCTCCAACACCAGAGCCACAGCCGGGAAGGAAGCGTGGAAGGAAGACCAGAGAGTGATGACCCTGGGTTCAGTCTTGTCTGGCAAAATATGCAGCCTCTTGTAGGACCACAGCCTGGGGACATAGATGTCATCTGCTGCTTTCATGATCTCTGGGACTTCTGGACCAGACTGCACTCCTTATATATGGACTCCTCAGGCCACCAATTTTGCTGTAAAAGAATTGATGTCTGCCCTGGGGGTCAAAGGCTTCACCAATTTCTGCTGTTTCTCCAGCGTTGCCTCCCTCTTTGTTTGGTTCTGAGCCCTTAATAAAGGAATTTTGGGTTCAATTATACTTGCCTATGTGTGTTTTCCTTCAAAAAGGACAGTTTGTTGGTGAGTAGGCAGGTACATTTCAAAAATACAATGTGAAATTAACAAGGGACACCAACACCAAACAATCTCCTTGAGATTAAATAATACAAGATATCAATGGTGTTGTGGTAACTTGACACACAAAACACACACAAAAATATTATGGAGTAAAACACAAAAAAACACAAATAAAAAAACAGCCTTGAAAAAAATACAACACCCCCCCAAAAAAAACAGCCTTGAAAAAAAAAATAATATTTAACAATAACCAAAAAGAAATTTGGTCAGATGTGAAAAATCAAAATATATTGAGGGAATCCCGATAAATAATAAAGAAATAAGTTTGTGAGAATTCTGTGTGAATATGAGCAGCAAAACTACGTAATTCTTCTAGCATTATAAAGAAGAAGAGAGTGCGCTGTATTAAACAATTTAAAACATTGCAGCGTGACGAAAGTGCTGTATCCATTCCGATTCCATTCCATTCAATTTTACCAGACCGAGCTGTTCTGTCTCGGAATTTCTTCTGAGCATGCGTGGCACTTTGTGCGTCGGAATTGTCCACACACGGTCGGAATTGACGCGATCAAATTTTGTTGTCGGAAAATTTTATAGCCTGCTCTCAAACTTTGTGTGTCGGAAAATCCGATGGAAAAAGTCCCATGGAGCCCACACACGGTCGGATTTTCCGACAACACGCTCCGATCGCACATTTTCCATCGGAAAATCCGACCGTGTGTACGGGGCATAAGAAGAAAACATTTTCTTCAAACCACAAGCCTGAATAATAACTGACAAATCTGCATTAAAACAACAGTTGATTTAGATGCTATCTGCCCTATCCCGGGACCTCCAGGTAGCGCCTCAAACATTAGTTTTCCATATCTGAGCAGTCGCTTCAGATAGGCCTTGACTGCTCTCACTACAACGAGAGAGTGCAACCATTTTAATAGCTGATTTGAACGCTGCCTGCCCATCCTTAGGGTCCTCTGGCAGCACAACAACGTCAGATTCCCGTATCTTGAAACATTCAGATATACCTTTAACCGTTCTCACTATATTGAGAGGAATTAATAACTTTCCTTCCGCAGAACAAGGTTCTGGTAAAAGGAAGGTAAGAAATGTGTTGATTCAAATGACAGCTAGATTCTTTTAGGAAAAAGGCTGGGTGAGGATTTAACATCACCCTATCCTTAAGAATAATTAAGTATGGCACTATACAAAGAAAGCTGCCAACACTGAAACTCTTGCAGAGGCTACCACAATGGAGAACACCTATTCCCCCGTTAGGAGGATCAAAAGGAATATGATGCATTGGCACAAGGAGCTGTCCTTGTACGCCAACAAAACTAGACTTAACCCTACGGCACAAGTGCGACCCAACTGGCGGATTTATACGCGTTGTCCCTTGTATAAAAGGCATAGATCAAAGAATGCGAAGCAACCAGCCTTTGAAAAACAATGACAAAGGCCGAGATCTGACCCTTGATGGTATTCAAGGCTAGCTTCATTTTTACCCCCAACTGTAGGAAGGCAAAAATTCTACCTATGACATACCTCCGAGGATGCCATCTTTTGGTTTCACACCAGGAAACATAGGCCCTCCAGACCCTATAATAAATGGTCCTAGAGACCCGCTTTCTTGCATTAATCATGGCAGTTACCACTGAACCTGAAAGCTCCAATTCTTTAACATGTGGGCTTTAATAGACAGACCGTTAAATTTAGCAATTGTAAGGCAGGATGGAATACTGGACTAGATGGAAGAGTCCACGGTTTCGCTACTGCCAACCTTACAATCTCTACATACCAGGATCTTCTGGGCCATGCCGGGCTAGTAGTATTACCGGCTTCCCTTCCACTTTGATCCTGCATAGAAGCTGCGGAAGCAACTGAACTGGGGAGAACGTATAAATGAGTGAAAAAACTGATTCCACGGGGTCACTAACACATCTGTCTCATATGTGAATGGATCCCTAGCCCTTGACACAAAGCTGTCCAACTTCTTGTTGAACCTGGATGCCCAAAATTCTTATCTGGGCAGAAAAAAGTCGGGGTGCATAGGCCATTCTCCCGGGAACAATTGTTGCCGCCTCCAGAGAGCCGCCTGTCAATTCTCCATTTCACGATATAAAGATTGTCCATAAGCAAGGTACAAGCTCCTCTGCCCAAACAAGAACATGGCTTTCCCTCTGGCTGCGTGGCTTCTAGTGCCTCTGGTCTGTGTATCAGCCTTGAGGCTCAAGGCTGATACACAGACCAGACTCACCCGTTTCATTGCCGCATTGAAGAGGTATCTGCCGATAACTAGTGAGGACAACCAGAGGGGCCGTGCTATGTCCATCCAGTTTGTATGGAACCCATGCCCATTTGACCTCCTGTAATTTAAAGCGGGGTTCCACCCAAATTTTGAATATTATCTCTATGCATTCTCTTCCTTGTGCAGATGCTGACACGCTGTGTAAAAAAATTTAATTCGCCGTAATTACCTTTTTTTTTCTAATCTTCTTAGCACTTCCTGGTTTTCCTCCCATGGGAGTAGGCGTGTTTCTAGCCTCTCCCAGACCTTCCACAGTCCCCTGGGAGTTAGTCTCAGGCTTCCCAGCATGCATTGTGCAACAGCGTCATCACAACATCTCGGTGAATGCTGGGAGCACAGCATTCACCGCATCCAGGAAATACATGCTTGTGGGCTTCAAATGCCCACAATGAAGACGGAAACCGCCTTCAGTGAATTTTATAAGTTATTCTTTACAACGAAATCGGACACAGGCGGACTTATTACACAGAACATGTGAGTAGATATTCATGAGAAGAAAAGTTTGTGAATGAACTCCAAAAAAAAAACGATAGATAGGTGCACCCCCGCTTTAAGAGGTCCATCCTATCTGGTAAGCATACTATATGTGTGTGAGTGGAGAGGATCGCTGTTTCACTTAGAAGGATTGGCTTCATCACAAGGGATTTCTCTTTTAATTTATGGACTTTATTCATTTATCATCATTTGCGCTGGACTTAAATTTGTTTTTTAGTTTGATGTATGGGCTTGGTGAAAACCTATAGTGTTCAGCTTGCATTAACCTTTTATATATTTTAGTTTGCGCTGATTGTTCCTATTTTTAGTATAGAATGATCATGTACAGATGTGCGCAGGTGATCACGGACATATGTGTGCAGATAATCATTGGGACATGTGATTTTAGTGGGACATATGTGGGGGACAGGTGTTTTTATTATTTGGGGACATGTGTTTTGGTGACATTGTGTGTGGCTATGTGTGTATTACATTGTGTGGTGACACTAGGTTGGTGATCAGTGAGTAAAAAGCTGTCAAAAACAGCTCATACTCACTGATCACCAGACGGCTGCAGCGATCCCCTCTCCTCTCCTCATCGACAACTTCTGTGTGAGTTTGCATGTGCATGACATTACCTGCTTGGAGTTTGTATGTTCTCCCTGTGCCTGCGTGGGTTTCCTCCAGGTACTCCGGTTTCCTCCCACACTCCAAAGACATGCTGGTAGGTTAATTGGCTTCTGTCCAAAATTGGCCCGAGTATATGAATGTGAGTTGGGGACCTTGGATTGTGGGCTCCTTGAGGGTAGGTACTTATTTGAGTGTGTGATGTATGTGTGGAGCACTGTGTAAATTGACGGCACTATATGGGTACCTTAAATAAATAGGGATAATTGTAGACACACACCCACACTCACTCAGGTTGAACTTGATGGACTTGTGTCTTTATTCAACCTTACTATGTAAACTATTAGAGGAGAATACGATTGCCTAGCAACCGGCTCTGTGTTTACATCACATGACGGCTGTGATTATACACGGCCGTCATGTGATGATCAGGAGGGCCAATCACAGAGCCCTCCTGCCGATCGACGATGCGCCATGTCTGGGTGACACGAGCGCATCGGAATTGCGCCAATGCGCGACCCCGAGCGCGCACGATCCGACTCTTTTGGAAGGAGGTTCCTGAATGTCCACTCAGAAGGAGAGAGGGCCCGCCCGGCCGTTTATGTACATTGGCCGGGTGGGAAGTAGTTAAGGATTGGGCCTCTTTTTTAGATGTGTTGTTTACAAGTTAAAAACTGTTTTTTTTTGCTAGAAAATTACTTAGAATCCCCAAACATTATACATTTTTTTTTCTAACACCCTAGAGAATAAAATGGCGGTCGTTGCAATACTTTCTGTCACACCGTATTTGCGCAGCGGTCATACAAGCGCACTTTTTGAAAAAAAATACACTTTTTTGAATTAAAAAATAAGACAACAGTAAAGTTAGCCCAATTTTTTTTTATATTGTGAAAGATAATGTTACGCCGAGTAAATTGATACCCAACATGTCACACTTCAAAATTGCGCCCGCTTGTGGAATGTCGACAAACGTTTACCCTTAAAAATCTCCATAGGCGACATATAAAAAAATTCTACAGGTTGCATGTTTTGCGTTACAGAGGAGATCAAAGAGCTAGAATTATTGCTCTCACTCTACCGATCGCAGCGATACCTCACATGTGTGGTTTGAACACCGTTTTCATATGCGGGCGCTACTCACGTATGCGTTCGCTTCTGCACCCGAGCTTGGCGAGATGGGGAGCGTTTAAAAAAAAAATGTATTTCTTATTTATTTTACCTTTTATTTTTACATGTTTAAAAAAAAAATGTGTCACTTTTATTCCTATTACAAGGAATGTAAACAGTTCCAGAGACCTTACAAAAAGATATAAGATAGAATGGGTCCAGAGATGGGTAACAAAAATGGTGAAAGATCTGGGGGATAAAACATATTGAGAGAGGCTTCAGGAACATAACATGTACAGTCTGGAGGAAAGAAGGGAAAGGGGACACATAATTAAAACCTGTAAATAAATCAAGGGAGTTACGGTTCAGGAGGGCAGGATTTTTAATATGAAGCGAAGATGAAGAACACGGGGATATGCTGCTTAGAATAGACTTCCAGCAGAGGTAGTGAGTCAGTCAACAGTAAGTGGATTCAAACGTGCTTGAGACAAACATACTGTAGATCTATACTCAGGCAAAAAAAGGTAACAAAAAAACCCCCCAAAAAACAAAAAACATAAAAATAACTTGGGACAAACTCAAAAGACCATTTTTCCTGCTGTCACTTTTCTATGTTTCTTCCATCCAATGATTTCCCCATAAGTACTTTTTTCTGCTACTAGATGTCCTTGTTCTTATGGCTAGCAACATTCATCCAACCTTCTTTAAACAGGGTTCATTTTGGGGCTGCCCCAGCTTGCTTAAAGCCTCCCCCCCCCTCCAGCCCTTTAAGAGAACTGGCTGTCACAGTGATTACATGATCGGGAACCTGTTCTCCCAACTTCTGATTGAATTGCTTGAGGGATGCAAACTGCTGATGATAGTGCGGTCACAGAGTCACTTGATTGAAAGAGCTCCCTGCACAAAGGAGGTATGCATATATATGGAGGCATGGCATTAAAACCCGCCGCTGTGCTGCCACATATATGTTTGAATAGGGGCTAAAGTCTGTTATTTTGCATATCCATGCCATGTGTTGATAGATTGCACATGTAATACCAGAGTGTTACAATAATGCCCCGTACACACGGTCGGATTTTCCGTCGGAAAATGTGTGATAGGACCTTGTTGTCGGAAATTCCGACCGTGTGTAGGCTCCATCACATATTTTCCACTGGATTTTCCGACACACAAAGTTTGAGAGCAGGCTATAAAATTTTCCGACAACAAAATCGGAATTTCCGATCGTGTGTACACAAATCCGACGCACAAAGTGCCACGCATGCTCAGAATAAATAAAGAGATGAAAGCTTTTGGCTACTGCCCCGTTTATAGTCCCGATGTACGTGTTTTAAGTCACCGCGTTCAGAATGATCGCGGTAATGATCAGATTTTCCGACAACTTTGTGTGACCGTGTGTATGCAAGACAAGTTTGAGCCAACATCTGTCGGAAAAAATCCTAGGATTTTGTTGTCAGAATGTCCGATCAATGTCCGACCGTGTGTAGGGGGCATTATTGTGTGAATATTCTCAACACCTTTAGTATATCATCCTCAGTGTCTTGCCCAATACAGAAGACAACATACACACACACAACAAGGCAAGTTTTCTCTGTATTGCCACCCATATAAATGGCACCTTTTGTAATGAGCGCTACAACAAACACTGCTAGAAACCAAAAAAAAATAAAACTAATATAAATTGCAGCGCTTCAAAATGATCAAGGAAATGTGCAAAACCTATGCAAAAGAAGCCATACATACTATAATATAAGCCAAGTAAAATGAATCAGATTATTAATCAATGAATACATATAATTAAAAACAATATTGTTATATGCTTATAATGAAATCCTTGTGATACACAATTTAATTAAAGTTAATTAAATAAACTTTTTTTTCAAAAGTGCTTAGGTGTGGTGATATATGTGTTCACTCAGTATTCCAGTGGCCACCACTCATAAGACAGCAAAAGGTTGCTCTTTATTCTGCCAAGCCCTCTTCCACCAAAGGTTTCATCAGGACGGTATACAATTAAAAGGGGGAACCCAATAGTGTAATTCCGTAAATAAAACATACACTTTATTGAAATAAAGAAATACTCACAAAAATACACATGGTAAGACATAGACATATGAGAAAGAAAAGAAGGCCGCACAAGAACAGGAACAATCCAACGTGATTTATTCCAAGAAAAGTCAAATGACAGCCACCAAGACACTGACACAGGACCCAAGAGGTGACGCATTTCACGCCGTCAATAGACAGTGCTTCTTTGTTTGAAGAAGCACTCTTGACGGTATGAAACGCGTCACCTCCTGGGTCCAGTGTCATTGTCTTGGTGGCTGTCATTTTACTTTTCTTGGAATAAATCACGTTGGATTGTCCCTGTTGTTGTGTGGCCTTCTTTTTTTTCTCATTGATCATCGGTGGCGAGTCGTGGCTTGCACCCAGTGCATCCGAACTGCAGTGATTGCTCACCTAGAGTGGCGTTCTTTTCTTTGAACTCAAGACATAGACAGGACATAGGCACAGAACTTCCGAGTGCCTCCTCTGCCGGTAACAAAGCCACACTAGCATGCCGCCCCATGTGTATGACAGCCAGGGGATCTTAGCGCTTGAAGACAGACAGTGTACTTCCACCGCTAGGCCACACCTAGCACTGGAACACACTTAATTCTAGTTCCACTGAATTTTAAATGTCTGGGTGCTTTAATTTTGAAAGCTTGTGGTGGCAGGCTGCTGTAGATGAAAGATAAAATAATACTGAAGTGTTTATACACACAGCAATTATAGTTTGATCACAAAAAATTGTAGTTTACTTGGCCGTATTTTGCTAGTCATACACATGGCAAGGGGAATCACAGATAAACTTGAACGTAATCGGTAGAAACTAATTAACCACTTGCCTACTGGGGCATTTTTTTTTATTTTTCACATACATGTTAAAATCTTCATTATAATTTTTTTTTTTGCTAGAAAATTACTTGGGACCCACAAACCTTATATATTTTATGAAATCAGAGGCAAATGGGAACATGTCTTTTTTCAATTTTTTATGTCTTACAATATTTGCGCATTACTTTATCAAATGCAAATTTTCAGGAACAATTACACTTTAACCTCCCTGGCGGTATGATTATTTCAGATTTTTGATGCTGAAAGCGGTACAATTATTTTGCATGGAAATTTGGCGTTTTATATTGTAGGCCTGTAATTCTTAAGAATAACACCAGAGTCTAGTAGACAGCCCGGGTATGATAAAGTTTGAAACACAAAATCATAAAATTATAATATAATAAATAACTATAAATAATTATACCAAATAATAATATAATAATAATAAAAAATATTCAATATTGTAATCAAATCAAAAACACTGAAATTTGCTCAGTTGCAGAATTGTCGCTGTCATTACTTTTCAGCGTTTGATTTTGATGACGGATCTCCCCACAAATCACTATCGCTCAATTCTGCAAGTGATTCTAATTTATTATCGCGGTTTTCTAGCTGGTGTAAAACCACTTTTAATGTAAAGGGACGGTTTTGGCTGCTATGGACAATCTCCAGTTTCCAGGCAGAAAGAACAGTTTTTATAATATAAAACTGCATCCAGGGCACTGGAGAAACCACTAGGGACAAAAGGGATGTGGAATTATTTCATACAGTAATGTAATCTGTAAGATTACAGTATACTGTATGTATTGTGTGTTTTTCACTTTTTGAATTTGGCGCCGTTCTCCGCCCCCGTGCATCGCAATGCTCGCAGGGAACGGAGCCCTTTAGTGCACACAAACACAACATAATAACAATTTTTTTAGTAAAACATAAAATATGATGTTGCTTCGAGTATATAGATACCAAACATATCAAGGTTTAAAATTGTGAATACCTGTGAAGTGGTAACAAGCTACAGTACCTAAAATTGTACATAGGGGAAACTTTAAAAGACTTTACAGGTTATAAGCCTACGAGCATGAGATAAATGTGGGCTATGGCACTGGAATTATTGCTGTCACTCTGACATTCATGGCAATACCTTCAATGTGTGGTGAAATTACCATTTACATATGCGTGCGGGACCTATGTTTGCATTTGCATCTGAGCAGGTGGGGACAGGGGTGTTTTTTTTTTTTTTAATCTTATTCTTTTTTTTCACTGAACTTTATCACAAGGGGCGCTTATTTTTTATTAGGAGCCTGTTTGGAGGCTTTGGTGAAATATCAGGGGTCTAAACAGACCACTGATGTCTCACTTTTGAGAAAAAAAAGAATAGGATTGAGGACAGAGATGCCCCAGTCCCTTTCTCTGCAGCCTCTGCTGCACTGCAAAATGAATGGGAATGGGAAGTATTCTGTGCTGAGCGTCTTCCTGTTTAAAAAAGGAAGGAGCTGGTAAATTATATAGTTACCAGCCCCCCCCCCCCCTCCATCCTGAAACATTCCCTGCAGCCGGCAGGAGAGGAGGGAAGATGACAGCACTTCAGGGGGCGGGAGAGGTTAGGCAGCAGGGGGAATACCCAGGCACACCCAGCACACCCCGTGTGCATGCCTATGACCATATGGTTTGCCATTATTATTTTACCCTGTAAATGACACAGGTTTGAGAGGGAAGATCAACCTGTGTATCCAAGCTGGCCGTACACATGACAATGTAATTGAACTTTCGGTTAAACTTTTTTGTTAAAACTGTAAAGCAATCAAAGACATAAAACAGTGTTTTTTTATTAACTACAAAGAGATGAAACCAAATTTATGTTGGTCAAACGAGGTAGCAAAATCCAAACGCTTTCTATGAGATTTTCTGGTTCTATAGTTTTTTCAGAAAATTTACAAAAATTCAAAAACTTAATACAGGAACATAAAGGAATTGAATACAATGCAGCATAAAGGGCAATACTGCCTCAATACCAGTACCAAACATTCCCATAAACACATAAGACACCGCTGATCCATGAGTCCTTAATCAAAAGAGTTGTATAAGAAAGGATAACATGTCAGACCTTGGAGAAAATCAGTGTTTGGTATCCGGTTAGGAAGGGGCACAAAGAGACCTGTACCACTGGGGTATATCAAGGTATGTTGCATGAGAGACTCGGATGTCCGGGACTCCCCTCATCATTGGCTGAGACAGCAGCGTGATGCCATTGGTTCCCTCTGCTGTCTATTAACGTCAGTGAACCAATGAGGAGAGAAAGGGGGTGGGGCAGGGCCATGGCTCTGTGTCTGCATGCACACAGGGAGCTGCAGCTCGGTTTGGGTGCCCCAAAGCAAGCACTCAACAGGAGAGAGGGGCCAGGAGCACCAAAAAGGGATCTGAAAAGAAGAAGATCTGGGCTGCTCTGTGCAACACCATTGCACAGAGCAGGTAAGTATAACATGTTTGTTATTTTTAATGAAAAAAAAAAACAGACTTTAGTATCACTTCAATGTAGCTTCAAATTCCAATTTCTCTGTGAATACACATCACTTACAAAATAATAATCAGCTCAATCATGGTGGTTGATCAAACTAGTGGTCAGTTGATTAACCACTTGCTTCCCAGAAGCCGTATATATATTTATAGACTGCAGCTGTAATCCTGGTATCATTTTTTTAGCTGGCAATTGGCTTTCCAGTAAAAGTGACCTGAGTGGCTTTAGAGGTGCCCAATCACTTTTACATTGCTCAAAAGAGGTCCACAACCCCCCCCCCCCAACCACTGTCCCTGGGCTCTAATGTTACAATAGGAAGTCTTGCACTGCTGTAAGTAGTTGGGTCAATTATGCGCAGCGGTGTTGGAGGAACATCAGCACATTTGGTTTCAGAGTTGTTTCTCTGGCCAATACAGCAAGGGAAGCATCTGATCAAATTGTCCTCTGTTTGATCAGATGCTTGGAAGGATCAGCGGTCTAATAGACTTCTGATGTCTCCATAAAGAGTGCCCGTCACAGCCCAAAGCTATCACAGGGGGGCTTGTTCCGCATTAAAGTTTAGTAAAAAAAAAAAGAATAAGATAAAAAAAAAAATTATAATAAAAAAAAACACCCCTGTCCCCACGTGCTCAGAGTCAAATGCAAACATGGGTCCTGCATGCATATGTAAATGGTAATTGTACCACACATGGAAGGTATTTCCACAAATGTCAGATTGACATCAATAATTCCAGTGTCATAGCCCACATTTAATTCATACTCATAGACCAATAACCTGTAAAGTCTTTTAAAGTGTCCCCTATGAACAATTTGCCATTTTACAGGTATTCACAATTTTGAACCTTGATATGTTTGGTATCTATATACTCGAAGCAACATCATATTTTATGTTTTACTAAAAAAATTGGCATTATGTTGTGTTTGTGTGCACTAAAATTAATTAAAGTGTATTTTATCTTAAAATAAATAAATGCATTTGATAAAGGAATGTGCAAATATTGTAAGACATACAAAAATGAAAAAGCCACCATTTTTCCCCAGTGCCTCTGCTTTCATAAAATATAAAAGGTTTGTGGGTTTTAACTAATTTTCTAGGGAAAAAAATAATGAAAATTTTAACATGTATGTGAAAATTAAAATATTGCCCCAGTAGGCAAGTGGTTAATTGTTTATCTGTAATTCCCCTAGCATTGAAAGTTCTTGATTAAAAATTGCCACGTGTAATAGTAGCAAAATACGGCCATGTAAACCACATATTTTTTTTTTTTTATTCTCTTTTATTTGTGCAGAAAAACTGGCAATGCTGCTTATTTTCATAATATATTTTCATTATTTTTGCACAAAAGAGAGGAAGTGTGTCTTAATAGGGTCAAAGGGACTAATGTATTAAAACCAATAATGTGGGAAAAGCTGTTAGCATTCTGTGTGTACTTTCAGGTCAATTACTTGTTTTTGTAACAGGAATATCCTGAATTTCTACACCAAAACTGGTTTTACTATCACACACATTATTAAAGGCTAATTTAACCATTTAAGCCCACGTTCACATTGGGCTGATTTGGCATGCAATTTGATTGGCATGCTGATTTCAACCTGACTAACTATGTAACACCTGAAAACGTTGATTGCAAAACACGCTATCACCGCGCACGCCAGAGTGAGAGCAATATTTCTAGCACTAGACCTAGTCTGTAATGCTAAACTGATGACCTATAGGGGGGGCTTTTAAAGCGTTGCCTACAGAAAATATAGGGTACTAAAGTTTGTTGCCATTTCAGAGGTGCACGTGAATTTAAGGATTGACATGTTGGGTATCTATTTACTTGGTGCAACCTCATCTTCGATAATTTACCATACTTTATTGCATTTGTGTGCCCTAAAATTAACCTTAGCGGTAGGATCGTGTAACATACAAAAATTGGAACTACCTCAATTGTATTCTTTATTGTCTCTGCTTTCATAAAATATATGTTTTGGGGATTTTATGCAAACTTTAGGCCAAAAATGCATTTTTAAACATGTGCAAAAAATGCCAAAACAGGCAGCGAAATGGTTAAGGCAGTGCTCAGTTGGGCCACTTTCACACTGAGGTGCTTTACAGGGGCTATAGCGATAAAAATAGCACCTGCAAAGCGCCTCTCCTGTCACTCCAGTGTGAAAGCCTGAGAGCTTTCACACTGGGGCGTTATGCTGGCAGGACGCTCAAAAAAGTCCTGCAAGCAGCTTCTTTGAGGCGCTCCTAAAGCGCCCCTGCCCATTGAAATCAATGGGCAGCGCCGCTGCAGCAGCGCATTTAACCCTTTTTTCGGCCGCTAGCGGGGGTTAAAAGCGCCCCGCTAGCAGCCGAAAAGTGCTGCTAAAAATAGCAGCGGTTTGCCGTCGAAGCCTGGAGCGGCTCAGTGTGAAAGTCCCCTTTATGTGTAACCCATCTCAGGCATTCTGTATATAGGTTATTGCCTTTTATGTAACTGTAACCTGTTTATATTATATACACTCCCCTTTACTTTAAGGGCTGCAATACACCTTTGTGGCTGGGTGTGTTGCAATAACTCACATGCTCTGTGCGTTAGTGCATTGCAATGCCATTCATTTAGAGTAGCCACCTAACATACGAAGGCAATGCAGTTCCAATGCACATGTATTGCAGTCAGAAAAAGTGCTGCATTTTTGTTTTTGGTCTGTTTCTGTGCATTGCCAGTCTTCTCAAAATGAATGGGCTGCTTAGACTGCACACTTTAGCAAGCATGTCAATGCTACACACAAAAACAATGAAGTGTAAATCCAGCCTACCACTTATAACTAGGAGACATCTGGGTTGATTTACTAAAGGTAAATGCACTCTGCACTACAAGTGCACTTGGAAGCACAGTCCCTGTAGATCTGAGGGGAAGATCTGAAATGAGGGGAAGCTCTGCTGATTTTATCATCCAATCACGTACAAGGCAAAATGCTGTTTTTTATTTTCCTTGCATGTTCCCCTCAGATCTACAGCGACTGCACTTGCAGTGCAAAGTGGATTTACCTCTAGTAAATAAACCCCATTGTTTAACTGAACAATCAACATTCAAACAGGGACAGTTGACATGTGGTCTCTTGTGTCACATACCATTTGAACTGTGTCAAACACCATCAGCATTTTCTAAACACTGTCCCCAGACTTTCACTTTAGAGATACATCAGCCAGTAAACTTATGAACGGCTCCCAGATTTTTCCCATCATTTCTATGGGCGCCCTCCTGTTCAGCTGCTGGTTCTAAACTTGTTACACTCAAGATTACAAGTCGGTCTAAGGCTTGGGTCACACTACTGTGATTTCAGATGCGACTTGAGTTGTGCAGAATTGCCTGACAATGGAAATCACATTGTTTTCAATAGTGCCTGTTCACACCTATGCAGCTCAGCACAGTGCAGTTTTGGAAAAGGGTCCTGTGCTAACTTTGGTGCGATTCCAGAATGATTCTGACCCCATAAAATACGCAAACCACATCCAAGTTGCATCAAATAATAGTACAGAAAGTCAGATCAAAAATCTAATCACAGCGGTGTGAACCTTGCCTTAACCTCTTTATGACCGCACTACAGCCAAATTATGGCTACAACACGGTTGCACATTTCCGGGAGGGCTTCTATTGACGTCCTCCCGTGATCATGCTTCCCGCACCCCCGCGGCACGCATCAGCAGTAATCTGGGAATCTTTGTTCCTTTGGACACAGCTGATCACAAATCGGGGTAAAGAGCCAATCACAGTGGTACTTTACCATTTGACCAGCTGTGTCCAATCATGATTGCAGGAGGGTGCCATCCCCTGATCATCTCTGCATCGAAGGATCCTGTGATTGTATATGACAGAGGCAATCCATGGTTAGTGCCATTTTTGGAAGAGCAATACTATACCTTTTTCTAAATAAATGTGAAGTTTTAAACAGAGAGCACTAGATCTGTGTGCTTTTCCTTCTTGCATGTATGCTGTGGGGATTGGAAATCTAATAATCCATCCATCTAAGTAAGAAGCGTTTGAAGCAGCAGTAGTTTGTCTTCATCCCTAGAGAGGGAAAAACATATGGTGAGACCTACTGGTAATGTAGGGGTCACGGCAGTGAGAGGCTCATCTTCAAGGGTGGAGGATTCACACTTTGCATTATGTTACGGACTTTGGGCTGCAGCTTGTATCGGGTTCACCTCATGGAGTAGCCCAAATTCCTCTTCACCCCAGTCAGTTAAGGTAGATGGTGGGGCGGCTTCCAGGTAATGAGCAGCCGCTTGGGCTGGGCCAGGGACAGCATGGTTCAATGAAGTGACGACATTTCGAGGACAGTTAGCTCGTTGGTGTCCCATTTGATTACACCCATAACAGCGAGGCCCGGTCTTCTTGATGGTTATAGCTGGTCAGGCCATTTCAGGGAGGCCGACTGACTGCTGGGTGGATGGTTGGATAAGGGCAGGCGCTGGCAGTGGTCTGGAGATGCCGCGAGGCTCCGGTTGGTGAGATCTCCGGGTATCCATATACTGGTCGGCTAGTTCCGCTGCTTTGTCTACCATTAAGGGCTTTTGGTCTTGTACCCCCTACCGATCATAGCTGAGCCCTTTAGCCAGATAGCCGTAGACCTGGTAGGACCATTACCCTGACCCAGTCCCTCTGGGAAGAGATATATCTTGATGGTGGTGGATTATGCTACTCGTTACCCGGAGGCAGTTCCTCTGACAAACATCCATGCAGAGACAGTAGTGGAGGCCCTGCTCCGAATCTTTGCCAGAGTGGGTTTCCCTCAGGAGATTATCTCAGACCAAGGGACTCAGTTGACTGCGGACCTAACCCAGCAGTTGTGGAAGCTCTGTGGAATTAAGCCTATACACAGCTCTTCCTACCACCCCCAGACTAATGGACTATGTGAGGGGTTCAATAGAACGCTAAAGCAATTGCTGCGGACATTTGCAACTTCTCACCGGGATTGGGAGAAATTTCTGTCGCACCTTCTGTTCGCTTACAGGGAAGTGCCACAGGAATCAACGGGGTTCTCCCCATTTGAGTTATTGTATAGGAGAGGGGTGAGGGAGCCACTAGATCTACTTAGAGCCCATTGGGAAGGAGGTGTAGGGAGGTGTACCAAGTCGGATAAATTACAGGCTTCTTGGCAGGGACAATACAAGGTAGTGCAGCGAATATGTGACACTACCTACCTGGTAGCTAAATGCTCAGATGAAAGAGTCTCACAGACCTTCCATGTGAACATGCTCAAAGCGTACCAAGAGAGGCCTGAGGAGATAGCTGCCATATGTGCTCCATCCGGGGAAGATTCCGAGAACCTTTCCCTGCCAGAGCTACCCGTGAGAGATGGGAACAGAGCAGGTGTAGAGACAGTGAGGTTAGACGGGCAGCTAGGGCCGGAGCAGCAGGACCAGGTCAGGCTGGTCCTTAGGCAGCATTAGGAAATGTTGTTCCACCAAGCCTGGATACACTACTATGACAGTGCACCGAGTGGAAACCCCGGGACAGCCACCTATCCGGCAGGCGGCTTACCGGGTACCTGAGTCAGTGAGAGAAAGTATGAGGCAGGAGATAACGGACATGCTCGATTTAGGAGTCATCAAGCCCTCCAACAGCCCCTGGGCATCCCTAGTAGTGTGAGTGCCAAAGAGGGATGGTACTACCCGCTTCTGCGTAGATTACCGCCGACTAAACAACCGACGCCTACCCGATGCCCCCGGTCGATTAAATGTTACTGGTACAAGCCAAAGGGGGTGATGAGGGGTGATGAATGCTGGCTTCGAAACAGATTCCGGGTCCAGAGGAATCTGCCAATACCGTTTGCATAGGTCAAGGGTAGTTAGATTGTATCGCCCGAGGTGTTTACAAGTTAAAATACGTATTTTTTGCTAGAAAATTACTTAGAGCCCCCAAACATTATATATATATTTTTAGTAGAGAATAAAATGGCGATTGTTGCAATATTTTATATCACACAGTATTTGTGCAGCGGTGTTTAAATGCAACTTTTTGGGAAAAGGGACACTTTCATGAATTTTAAAAAACCAAACAGTAAAGTTGGCCAATTTTTTTGTATAATGTGAAAGATGATATAACGCCGAGTAAATAGATACCAAACATGTCATGCTTTATAACTGCACGCACTCGTGGAAAGGCGACAAACTACGGTACCTAAAAATCTCCATAGGCTCTAAAAAACAGTACCGGGATAATGCCTGCAGCTGCGGGCATCATCCCGGTATAACCCCCGAAAGCCGAGTACGCACATCTGCGAACACTCAGCGGGAAGGTTAATAGCTGAATGTAAAAAAATATATATATATATTATTTTTTTTTTAATTTTCAGTCTTTTTTCATTTATATTGCAGAAAAAAAAACCCCAGTGGTTATCAAATACCACCAAAATAAAGCTTTATGTCTGTGAAAAAAATGTATATACATTTAATTTGGGTACATTGTTGCATGACCACTCAATTGCCAGTTAACCATTTGCTTACTGGGCACTTAAACCCCCTTCCTGCCCAGACCAATTTTCAGCTTTCAGCGCTGTCACTATTTGAATGACAATTACGCGGTCATGCTACACTGTACCCATATAACATTTTTAGCATTTTTTTCACACAGATAGAGCTTTCTTTTGGTGGTATTTAATTGGTGCTGGGTTTTTTTATTTTTTGCTAAATAAAACAAAAAAGGACTGAAAATTTTGAAAAAAAAAAACCCCCACTAAACTATTTCATAGTTTGTTATAAAATTTGGAAAACAGGTAATTTTTCTCCTTCACTGATGTGTGTTGATGAGGCTGCACCGATAGGCACTGATAAGGCGGCACTAAAGGGCACTGATAGGTGGCACTAAGCACTGATGAGGCGGCACTGATGGTTGGCACTGAAGGTCACTGATGGGCTGACAGCGTGAGGAAAAAATAAAAAATAAACGATTACCGAGCTTCTGTTTACATCACGTGATCAGCCGTCATTGGCTGACAGCTGATCACCTGGTAAGGGGCCGGGAACGAACACCTACTCGGATCTATGATCAGCTGAGTCTCATAGACTTGGTGACCACAAGGACGCGCAGACATCGTTTGCTCAGGAGGACGTCCATGGATGCCCTCCCGGCAATTAAGGCCCACGTTGTAACCATCTTTCGGCTATAGCGTGGGCAGCAAGTAGTGCAGCATAGCAAAAAATAGCCTGGTCATAAAGGGGGGTAAAACCTTCCAGAGCTGAAGTGGTTAAAGACCACCTTTTATCTCCATCCGTATTCACAGTACAGTGCTGTAGAAGGTGTCAGTGCCATATAATAATAATAGGAGATCGCCATGGACAGCGGTTTCTGGTCTGTATACGCTCAGGGCTCATTCACAGCAGCCCCTCAGAATGAACAGGGTTGTATGTTGTGTAGGGGTGATGAGAGCGGAGCTGCAACTCATCGCACTGTTTACTTTTATTCAACTTTATTGAAAAGTCACAAAGTGACACCACTAGGGTTATACAAGGCAGCAGGTGTACACAGACATGCTGCATTTGTAGGCACTTCACCTGGCCACATAGAACACCATGGTTTCCTCTGAGCCCCCATTAGATAATATTAGACGTGTGGTACTCACTTGTAGCTGTGCCGTCCCCCTCCTGGCAGTGTACTCACTGCTGCTTCCTCATACACTGCCGCTGCACCCAGGTGAGCAGGAGGAGGGCACTGCACCTGTCACCCCCGCCACCGCCCATCATCTACACAACCCCGCCCACCCCACAGCCTGGGGGCCGCCCCCTTCCTCCGCCTCGGTCACGTGTTCCAGTCTTTAGTCAGGTGATCCTCCTGGTCACCTAAGTGTCGTAAAGTGACGTACTTCCGCGGAGTGCCCGATGTCGCAGTGAGGGCGGAAGCAGCACCGAGACGACCGGAAGATCATTGCAGAACAAGTCATGGCGGCTGCTGGGAGCAAGTCGGTTCTGTTTGTGTGTTTAGGTGAGTGCAGAGTAGCCAGCTCCATGCGGTGAGGAGTTGGAGGAGGGACGGGGGTGCTGCAAGGCATGCTGGGGGAGGTGTCTCCTTCCACCAGCCGTGTACTCAGTGCTGTGCCCTGTGGAGACCAGTCAGCAGCCCACAAAGTTATATGAGAGAAGAAGGAGGAGAGATATACGATTTGTATTATAAAGCTAAAGTTATCTTCTTATTCGAATGCAGAAGTTGGCTCCTTATTCGGCCAACTTCTTATTCAGGTTGGATCTTCACAAAAGTTATTGTTTACTAAACAATCATCTGCAATGTTTATAATAAAATCATCAACTTTAACAACAATCCTGTCTCCCTAAATGCCATGTATTTAAAGGGGTAATTCTGAATAAATATCTGAAAACCATCTTGGCTCACCCAAATCCCACTTGTTTTATACTCATTGGGCATCCTTCTATATAGAAAAGTTCAATCTGGCCCGAGCCAAGTGATCTAAACAATAAAATATGGCACCTTAACAGCCATGCATTTCAATGGAAATTCTGAATAAGAAACCAAGATTATATATATATATATATATATATATATATATATATATATATATAAAAGGATGCCCAATGAGTATAAAATAAGTGGCATTTGAGTGAGCCAAATTGGTTTTCATATAGGAATAGCTTGGCTTCTTATTCAAAATTTCCCATTGAAATGCATGGCTGTCAAGGTGCCATATTTTAGGATTTAGATCACTTGGCTTTCCTATATAGTAGGATGCCCAATGAAAATAAAACAAGTGGAATTTGGGTGAGCCAAGATGTATTTCATATAGGAATAACTTGGCTTCTTATTTGGAATTCCCCATTGAAATGCAT
The DNA here is from genome assembly GCA_037952925.1 of Lithobates clamitans. Lineage (NCBI taxonomy): Eukaryota > Metazoa > Chordata > Amphibia > Anura > Ranidae > Lithobates > Lithobates clamitans. Next base: position 1,264,743 of record JBBGZY010001323.1, on the reverse strand, counting down.
GGGTGACAAGTTTGCTGCCATATTATGATTTCCATCACTTGGCTCGGGCCAAATTGAACTTTTCTATACAGTAGTATGCCCAATTAGTTTAAATCAAGTGGAATTTGGGTGAGCCAAGATGGTTTTCATATAGGAATATCTTGATTTCTTACTCAGAATTTCCCATTGAAATGCATGGCTGTCATGGTGCCATGTCTGGTGCCATATTTTATGATTTATATCACTTGGCTCGGGCCAAATTGAACTTTAATACAGGCATACCCCACTTTTAAGTACACAATGGGGTTTATTTACTAAAGTTAGCGCAAAATCAGGCTCACTTCTGCATAGAAACCGATGAGCTTCCAGGTTTTATTACCCAAGCTTAATTGAACAAGCCGAGGTTAGAAGCTCATTGGTTTTTATGCAGAAGGGAGCCTGATTTTGCACTTTCCAGCTTTAGTAAATAAACCACATTGTGTACCGTATATACTCGAGTACATGCCTAGTTTTTCAGCACACTTTTTTTTGTGCCGAAATTGCCCCCCCTCGGCTTATACTCGAGTCAAGCACTTTTCTGCAGCAAAAAATTTAATTTTCCGAACATATTTTGGGGCCCCGTATCTCGGCGCCCCTTGGTGCCAGCACCAAGTGGCCCCGAGATACGGGGCCGCAAAGTCAGTTCGGGAAATGTCATTCTCTGCTGCAGAAAAGTGCTTGACATTTTCCAAACCAAATTTGGGGCCCCGTATCTCAGGGCCACTTGGTGCTAGGAACCACAGCTGGATATATTGTGGTGCTAGTTCCACTGGGTTTGCACACCAAATTTAGGGTGCTTAGCACTAAGTGGCCCCGAGATATGGGGCCCCAAAGTTGGCCAACTGTGTCCATCTGCAGCAATGTCATTTCGGGACCCTTTGAGTCCAGAGACCCCAAATTTTGGCTGCAGCTAGGGGGCATCTAGGAACCCTTAACTACCGAGTTTGAAGTTCGGGGGACCTATGGCTGCAAATGGGCATTGTTGACTCTTTTTTCCACTTACAGTAGCTGCGCATTTCTCACCCTAGGCTTATACTCGAGTCAATAAGTTTTCCCAGTTTTTTGTGGTAAAATTAGGTGCCTCGGCTTATATTCGGGTTGACTTATAGTCGAGTATATACGGTACTTAAAAGTGGGGTATGCCTGTAGTAGGATTCCCAATGAGTATAAAACATGTGGAATTTGGGTGAGCCAAGATGGTTTTCAGATATTTATTCAGAATTACCTAGGGATGCACCGAAACATATTGGACGAAAATGGCCCTTTTGGCAAAAAGCCGAAAGAGAATTCTTGCTGAAAATGGCAGGCCCCTGGTGCCGCCCATCACAGGGGTGTCATTCTGGAGCGCCTGTTCTTACTCTCTCCTTCTCTCCTCCCTCCTCATCCGTGCTGCATCCGTGCTACACAGAGCTGTGGGGACTCTGTGTAATGTCTCTCTCTTCCCGAGCAATGGCTGCATATGGATCCTCAGCCAATGTGTAAATTGGCTGTGCAGGAACTCGGTCACGCTGTTTACTCTGAAAGTGAAAGTAAGGGAGAGGTGTCTAGCAGTGTGTGCTGTGCTCTCTGTTTCCCCCTACAGTGCAGTACCCGGCATGGAGATTGAAGGGACAGAGCTGCAGCTGCCAATTTTTAAAAAGGCTGTCTATATATGTTTGTATGCGTGTGTGTTTTTATATGTGTGTATGTTTATATGTGTGTGTGTTTTTCTATATGTGTATGTTTATATGCACTGGTGAGGCACAGGCAGGCTGCATGACGGGCACTAGTAGGCTGCTGGGCTCTGGTGAGGCACAGGCAGGCTGCAAATGACGGGCACTGGTAGGCTGCTGAGCACTGGTGAGGCACTGGTAGGCTGCATGACGGGCACTGGTAGGCTGCTGGGCACTGGTGAGGCACTGGTAGGCTGCATGACGGGCACTGGTAGGCTGCTGGGCACTGGTGAGGCACTGGTAGGCTGCATGACGGGCACTGGTAGGCTGCTGTGCACTGGTGAGGCACTGGTAGGCTGCTGTGCACTGGTGAGGCACTGGTAGGCTGCTGTGCACTGGTGAGGCACTGGTAGGCTGTTGGGCACTGGTGAGGCACAGGCAGGCTGCAAATGATGGGCACTGGTGAGGCACAGGCAGGCTGCTGGGCACTGGTGAGGCACAGGCAGGCTGCTGGGCACTGGTGAGGCACAGGCAGGCTGCTGGGCACTGGTGAGGCACAGGCAGGCTGCTGGGCACTGGTGAGGCACAGGCAGGCTGCTGGGCACTGGTGAGGCACAGGCAGGCTGCAAATGATGGGCACTGGCAGGTTGCTGGGCACTGTCAGGCAGCATATGATGGGCACTTGTGAGGCTGCATTGATCTTCTCTACCATGTCTGCAGTCTCTGACCCTCTCCTGTAGTATGTCTGCAGTCTCTGACCCTCTCCTGTAGTATGTCTGCAGTCTCTGACCCTCTCCTGTAGTATGTCTGCAGTCTCTGACCCTCTCCTGTAGTATGTCTGCAGTCTCTGACCCTCTCCTGTAGTATGTCTGCAGTCTCTGACCCTCTCCTGTAGTATGTCTGCAGTCTCTGACCCTCTCCTGTAGTATGTCTGCAGTCTCTGACCCTCTCCTGTAGTATGTCTGCAGTCTCTGACCCTCTCCTGTAGTATGTCTGCAGTCTCTGACCCTCTCCTGTAGTATGTCTGCAGTCTCTGACCCTCTCCTGTAGTATGTCTGCAGTCTCTGACCCTCTCCTGTAGTATGTCTGCAGTCTCTGACCCTCTCCTGTAGTATGTCTGCAGTCTCTGACCCTCTCCTGTAGTATGTCTGCAGTCTCTGACCCTCTCCTGTAGTATGTCTGCAGTCTCTGACCCTCTCCTGTAGTATGTCTGCAGTCTCTGACCCTCTCCTGTAGTACGTCTGCAGTCTCTGACCCTCTCCTGTAGTACGTCTGCAGTCTCTGACCCTCTCCTGTAGTACGTCTGCAGTCTCTGACCCTCTCCTGTAGTACGTCTGCAGTCTCTGACCCTCTCCTGTAGTACGTCTGCAGTCTCTGACCCTCTCCTGTAGTACGTCTGCAGTCTCTGACCCTCTCCTGTAGTACGTCTGCAGTCTCTGACCCTCTCCTGTAGTACGTCTGCAGTCTCTGACCCTCTCCTGTAGTACGTCTGCAGTCTCTGACCCTCTCCTGTAGTACGTCTGCAGTCTCTGACCCTCTCCTGTAGTACGCCTGCCGTCTCTGACCCTCTCCTGTAGTACGCCTGCCGTCTCTGACCCTCTCCTGTAGTACGCCTGCCGTCTCTGACCCTCTCCTGTAGTACGCCTGCCGTCTCTGACCCTCTCCTGTAGTACGCCTGCCGTCTCTGACCCTCTCCTGTAGTACGCCTGCCGTCTCTGACCCTCTCCTGTAGTACGCCTGCCGTCTCTGACCCTCTCCTGTAGTACGCCTGCCGTCTCTGACCCTCTCCTGTAGTACGCCTGCCGTCTCTGACCCTCTCCTGTAGTACGCCTGCCGTCTCTGACCCTCTCCTGTAGTACGCTTGCCGTCTCTGACCCTCTCCTGTAGTACGCCTGCCGTCTCTGACCCTCTCCTGTAGTACGCCTGCCGTCTCTGACCCTCTCCTGTAGTACGCCTGCCGTCTCTGACCCTCTCCTGTAGTACGCCTGCCGTCTCTGACCCTCTCCTGTAGTACGCCTGCCGTCTCTGACCCTCTCCTGTAGTACGCCTGCCGTCTCTGACCCTCTCCTGTAGTACGCCTGCCGTCTCTGACCCTCTCCTGTAGTACGCCTGCCGTCTCTGACCCTCTCCTGTAGTACGCCTGCCGTCTCTGACCCTCTCCTGTAGTACGCCTGCCGTCTCTGACCCTCTCCTGTAGTACGCCTGCCGTCTCTGACCCTCTCCTGTAGTACGCCTGCCGTCTCTGACCCTCTCCTGTAGTACGCCTGCCGTCTCTGACCCTCTCCTGTAGTACGCCTGCCGTCTCTGACCCTCTCCTGTAGTACGCCTGCCGTCTCTGACCCTCTCCTGTAGTACGCCTGCCGTCTCTGACCCTCTCCTGTAGTACAGTGAAAAAATAACTCAAGAAACACCGCGCTTGCTCTAACAAAGCAGCTCACACACAAAAAAGGAGATTTTGTAAACCGTATGTGTATAGACAGTGTAGCGCTAATGTTAAATCACAAACAAGTCACAAAAAGCATAGTGACCAATTTGTACCACCACAAACTAAGGGGGTAGTACCAAAAAGAACCTAGATGGAAATCTATTCACCTGAAGGAAATATGGAAACCAATAAAGGGTCAAATTCTGATGGTAGTGTCTATATACCCCATAGTTAAATGAAAGGAGCAATAGGTAAAAAAGAAAAAAGTATATATATAACCATTTAGTTCCCAACACCATATATTCTAAATGGTTCTTTAAATGTCCGTAAATGTCTATTTATGTAGAAACTGGAAATAATAGGAATCCAAGGTAGATGATGATGTCTCTACGTCACATAGGTTGAAAACAAGTGGTGTATAATGATGGAGGCTTACCGGAACCGTTGGACTCACAGAGACGTATATCCCTTGAGTCAGAAATACTTGTATTGCCACCGGGCAGTAAGTGAAGTGTCCCGCTGGACCGATATGAAATCCAGATGCTGTATCCAAGGCTCCCAGCAGATTTCTTTCTTGTATGGCCCAATTCAGTAGTGGCTCAGGTGGACCGTCCTCTGATCCCCACACACAGTTCTTTCATGGCGGAAAGACGTTAAATTGAAGAAGATACAGGAAGGGGTTGTTTTTAGTATCGTTTTCTATTTACTGATAGATGGGGCTTCACATATTGAAGCTCCAATAGGTTTCCACAGGAAGAGGTTTGAGGAGAAGCTGTCACTCAACTCACCTCACAGAGCTGTTACCTCAGGGATCCCTGAGGTAACAGCTCTGTGAGGTGAGTTGAGTGACAGCTTCTCCTCAAACCTCTTCCTGTGGAAACCTATTGGAGCTTCAATATGTGAAGCCCCATCTATCAGTAAATAGAAAACGATACTAAAAACAACCCCTTCCTGTATCTTCTTCAATTTAACGTCTTTCCGCCATGAAAGAACTGTGTGTGGGGATCAGAGGACGGTCCACCTGAGCCACTACTGAATTGGGCCATACAAGAAAGAAATCTGCTGGGAGCCTTGGATACAGCATCTGGATTTCATATCGGTCCAGCGGGACACTTCACTTACTGCCCGGTGGCAATACAAGTATTTCTGACTCAAGGGATATACGTCTCTGTGAGTCCAACGGTTCCGGTAAGCCTCCATCATTATACACCACTTGTTTTCAACCTATGTGACGTAGAGACATCATCATCTACCTTGGATTCCTATTATTTCCAGTTTCTACATAAATAGACATTTACGGACATTTAAAGAACCATTTAGAATATATGGTGTTGGGAACTAAATGGTTATATATATACTTTTTTCTTTTTTACCTATTGCTCCTTTCATTTAACTATGGGGTATATAGACACTACCATCAGAATTTGACCCTTTATTGGTTTCCATATTTCCTTCAGGTGAATAGATTTCCATCTAGGTTCTTTTTGGTACCACCCCCTTAGTTTGTGGTGGTACAAATTGGTCACTATGCTTTTTGTGACTTGTTTGTGATTTAACATTACCTCTCCTGTAGTACGCCTGCCGTCTCTGACCCTCTCCTGTATAAAAATATTTTTTAAAAACAGTCACTTTCGGTATTGGTGCTGTTTCGGGATCAAGGAAGATTTATTTTCTATCCTTTCATTTCTATTTTAAACTGAATGGGCTGTTTTACAAGGTGGTTGTTTACAATCACTTTAAGAGAAGTATGACCAAAGATTTTTTGGCTACACTTGTCTTCTGGGTCATAGGAGTGCACTTACTGTGGAAGGATCCCAACAATAATGTTAGGATCTACCCAGAGTCTGAGCCAGCTGTTCCTGCCCTCTCCTTACCTTGGCACTTCAGTGAACACTGGAGGGGCAGAGCGGTGGCTGACAATCGCCACTCTCTGCTCAGAGAAGACTTGCGAGTTGAGTGATCAGTTTTTTTGTGTTAGAGCCAGTGTTGTGTCGAAGTGCTCGCTATCGAGATGTGCCCGGGATGAACAGCGCATGTGCTGTACAGAACAGCACAACAGCTGATTTTACGATCAGCTGTTGTGACAGCGCCTGCGCACAATAGCGGACAGAATACACTTTTCTGTCACAGGGGCTCCAGTGGCGAGTTCATGTGGGTGGAGGGCGTAAATGATGGGCAGATGTGCAGTTTTGCTTTGCAGCACTGGGCATCTTTAAAAATTTCGCCCCCAACTGCCCATCATTTATATATCCCCCCACAACATGTAGAAATCCGCCCTCCACCGACATGAACTCACCACGGGAGCGCGGGACACAATCTGACAGAAAAATGTATTCTGTCGGCTATTGTGCGCAGACGCCATCACAACAGCTGATCGTAAAATCAGCTGTTGTGTTCCGTACGGCGCATGCACAGTACAACCCAGGCACTTCATGACAGAACACCGGCGGGGGACAGCTGCAGAATCAGACTGATGCTGCAGCAGTGAGGTAAGTATATTTATCTATCTTTTTTTTTTTTTAGAATTCTACACTTCTCCTTTTAAACTGGAACTTAAGCAAGGATTAAGAAAAGAAGCCGTATACTAAGTGATTAAACCATCTTCTGAAAGTGGTTAAAATCAGATTTTTTTTTTTTTTTTTTTATTGGGTTTTGCACAATACAATTGTATTGATCATATTAGCTCTAAAGCATGTAGATGTACATATTTGATTCAACAAATGAGGTTAAATTCTAAGTGGGGTTTAGGGGGGGGGGGGGGAGACAGGTGAGAAAATCTGACTTTTAAGGATGCGTTCGAAACATGGAACCAGTTTGTTACTTTTATGTGCAGTGCTGAGGGGTTCTATGCCCAACATTTCACCAGGAGCCACTCTAGAACTCCTATGTAACATTGGACCTGCCAAACTGATTTATTGCTGCATGTTGTCATCAGTGATGTAAGGCTTAGACCCCTTTCACACTGGAGCGGTTTTCAGGCGGTATTGCGCTAAAAATACCGCCTGAAAACCGCTCCTAAACAGCCTCCGCTGTTTGTTCAGTGTGAAAGCCCGAGGGCTTTCACACTGAAGCGGTGCGCAGGCAGGGCGGTGAGAAAAGTCCTGCAAACCGCTTTTTTGGAGCGGGGAAGGAGCGGTGTATTCACCGCTCCTTCCCCGCTCCTGCCCATTGAAATCAATGGGACAGCGCGGCTATACCGCGGCAATACCGAGGCTATAGCCGCGCTGTACGAGGGATTTTAACCCTTTTTCGGCCGCCAGCGGGGGGTAAAACCGCACCGCTAGCGGCCGAATACCGCTGCAAGAACGACGGTACAGCAGCGCTAAAAATAGCGCTGTTGTACCGCCGACGCCCCCACCGCCCCAGTGTGAAAGGGGCCTTAAAGTGGAGTTCCATCCAAAAATGGAACTTCCACTTTTTGCAATCCCCCCCCCCCCCCCTCCGGTGTCACATTTGGCACCTTTCAGGGGGGAGGAGGGAGCAGATACCTATCTAATACAGGTATTTGCTCCCACTTCCTGGCATAGCTCACCGAGGCGCTTGCGGTGACCTACGCCACTTCTGGCGCCTACCCCGCCCTCCCCCGCCGTATTCTGTGAGACACAGAACATAGCATGGACCTTTGAGGATGCGCAGCGTGACTCGGACATGCGCAGTAGGGAACCAGGAAGTGAAGCCGCAGGGCTTCACTTCCTAATTCCCAGACCGAGGATGGCGGCGGCAACATCCGAGAGCCAAAGGACAGATCGGCTTCGGCTGCCGACATCACATGCTCCCTGGACAGGTAAGTGTCCATATATTAAAAGTCAGCAGCTGCAGTATTTGTAGCTGCTGGCTTTTAATATTTTTTTTTGTCAGCGGACCTCCACTTTAAGAAACCCTGAGCTGCTCACTCACCAAAGTGCAGGAAACAAGTTAGAATGTGTGATAAAAAATCTTTATCCCAGAGGATGCAAAACCATTTTCTTTTAATTATCCAAAAGTTCAAGGAGTTTGGGCTCCAAATGCAGCTAATGGATGAGTGTGTGATTTAGTACATTATCCACAGCTGCCTTCCCCCTCATTGTTAGTAAGTTTGTATATTACCTGAAACGGAGCTCCCCAGAGGTCTTAATTATGCTGTGTGGGTGTTTTTACTTTAAATAGGAAATCTCATTTAGTTGGGTCATATGAGGTATGTCATAATAAATTGTGTGTGTAGTACCTTCTGCTCTACATGCTGCACTTGATGAAATTGTTATGTTGTAGATGTGTATGGATCTATATTTGTAGTAATTTTCTGGGGGAAGAAAAACAATTCCTACTTTTATAATATTTCTGTAAATATTATTAACCTTTACTACCACTTATCTGAGCAAAGATTTACAATGATTTTTTTTTTTTTTCTGCATTCCATCTTTTATTGAAAATTTTAAATTTACATTAAAAAAAAAAAAAAAAAGGGGAAAAAAAAAAGACAAGCATTAATCTCATCCTATGGGTGCCAAAACAAAAAATACACATATACATATATATATATATATATATATATATATATATATATATATATATATATATATATATATATATATATACACGTACGTACATACATACATACATACATACATACACATACACATACACATACACATACACATACACATACACATACACATACACATACACATACACATACACACATATACATAAATAAATACCACATTACAATAATATATATAAAGCAAAGATATACCAACACACTGAAGGAGTCTCTGAAAAGAGAAGCAAGAAAAAAAAAAAATCATAAACAAACAAGGGAGAGAGACAACCCCTGATCATACTCCAGACCCGTGATGGCGGACCCCGGGACCCCAGACACTCCCCTACCCTCCCCACACTCAAGGGAGGCATGGTCCCAAAACATCCCCTGCACCAAGTTCCGCCACCACCGCCCAAGACCATATATCCCTAATCCCTAATAGGGATAACCCTGTCTTATTTTCTTTCATCCATTTAGAAAAATAAGATATATAATTTCCTACTCCCTTTCTTCAACTCCCACAGTAATATTAGCTCTAATCACACAAAACACACACATAGACACAACACAAAAAAAAGTAAATGGAGAGAGAAAAAAAAAAAAAAAAAAGGGGACCGTAATGTTCTAAATAAATACACTACCCGAAGTAGTTACTCAAACCAGGATCGCCTCACTCAAACCATCTCTCCACCAGTTTCATATCCTACCTCCAAACCACATACAGATTCCGTAGTTCAGGGGACTCCCTTAGCACTTTCCAAGGAAGCCAAGTTTGACGACATTGTTCGTACGTGTCCAATTCCTGTGATAGAAGAGTCTCCATCCTCTCAATATGGTCCATCTCTAGAATCCAATCAGTCAACGGTGGAGCATGTGCTGACCGCCAGTGGCGCGGTATTACTGCCCTTGCAGCTGTCAACCAGTGTCTTAAAAGGCCTTTTTTAATGCTTTTGTACGAGCCAGGTAAGATGGATAACAAAGTAATTTGAGGAATGTTGGGAATAGTCACCCCAGTTGCACGGGTATGAAGCTGCAGTATCATGTCCCAAAAATTATGTACCGAAGGACATTCCCACCAAATATGTAATAAAGAACCTTTGGCAGAATGACAGCGCCAACACAGGTCTGAAACATTTGGATATATCCGGTGAAGCAACACCGGACATCTATACCACCGAGAGAGAAGCTTAAAATTTGTCTCGTGGGCCTTGATTGCTAACGACATACTATGTGTAAGAATGAATGCTTTTTCCCATTCCTCTGGCTTAATTTTAACATTCAAGTCCATTTTCCACTTATTTGTGAACTCCGGGAGACATGTATGGAGTCTAAGAATAAGAACCCCATACACGGCAGACAGAATATGTTCTGGTGTATTTTGTTGCAACAGAAGAGACTCAAAGCTATCTGGCTCTCTATTAAACACATCTATAGAAGGAAAAGAAGAAAGAAAAGACGTTATTTGCCGATATTCCAACCAATGTTTAATCGATTGTTGCTGAGTAGGGATCAAATCTGAAAGCAATGGGAGATCTCCCTGATAAATAATTTGGGATATACAACGATTTGACTCCTTACTCCATACCAGAAAATGTCTCCGTGCCATTGCTGGTAAGAACCCTGGGTTACCAAACAGAGGTGTCATTAATCCCACTTTAGGCGAAAGTCCTAGTTGGGTTTGTAGTTTATCCCAGGTACGCAATAAATGTGCTGTAAGAAAGGATACCGAGGAAGGTGGGCCTCGGGCAGAGATATCTAGCCAGGGAAGCGCCTGGAGATCCAAGGGAGCAATTGACTGTTCTATATGTACCCATTGTTTAAGATGGGAGTGATGGAACCAATTTACTAGTCTAGTTAACACTGCTGCAGCGTGGTAGTAATATAGGTCGGGTGCCCCTGCGCCCCCCTTTGTTTTGGGGAGAGATAAAATTCTCCTTTGCAATCTAGGTTTATTACATCCCCAGATAAACCTTGTAAAGGTAGATTGTAGAATGGTAAAAAAGGAACGGGGGACCGCTATAGGTATGGTTTGGAAAATGTAGAGAAAGCGTGGTATTATATCCATTTTTAATATATTGATCCTCCCAAACCATGAGTAATGGGCTCGCTCGTATTTCTTAATGTCCTGTATTGTACGCTGCATGAGAGGATAATAATTTTCTATGTATAGCTTAGTAAGATCTTGTGGAATTTTTATGCCCAAGTATTGAAGTGTCGAAGTACAGATCTTAAATGGGAAATTATTCCCTAAAGCTTGAACTTGACGTGGTGATAGAGAGATATTAAGAATTTCTGATTTGGACAGATTTACTTTAAAATTGCTCAGAGCTCCAAAACGCTGAAATTCATACAGAATAGATGGCATGGAGACATGTGGGTTGGTAATATAGAGTAGCAGATCGTCAGCAAATACTGCCAGCTTCACCTCCTGTCCGTCTAATGGTATGCCTGAGATACAAGGATTTTGTCTAAGAGCAGTTACCAAATGTTCCATTACTAAAACAAACAAGAGGGGAGATAGCGGACATCCCTGACGTGTACCATTTTGAATAGGAAAGTTAGGGGATAATGATTGATTAATCCGTATTCTTGCTCTTGGCTTGGTATAGAGTGCCATAATTTTATTAATTTACAATGATTTTTAAATATAGAAACAAACCCAGTCATGTTAGTGCTTTGAATAAATATAAACTGTAACAGAGCGGTGTTGAGGAATTGTCTATTGTCTGAAAACCTTGTTCCTAACCAACCCAACACGCGCATTTTTGAAAAAATAAAAAGTACACATATCTCTCTAATGCAGCAGTCTTCTGCTTGGTCACCTGTCCTTCCTCATCTTGTTAGCATCTGCAATGTATAGAGCTTAAAGTAGAACTATAGGCAAAACTTTTTTTTTGTTGTTTTCGTAGAGCAAGGGAGCGCTTTAACCCATCTTATTTTTTTTTTATTTATTTTTTTTCGCCATCTGTATCCCATTGCTGAGATTTCCCTTCACTTAGCCAAACAGGAAGTGAGAAGAAATCCCTGTAAATCCTTGGGGACCCCCATGTCACTAGAACTAGTGTCCCCATTGGAAAATTTCCCCTCTAATACTTTTCTGGGGACAACTCGAAAGTGTTCTTCCCTGAGTCTTGGCGGTTTTTGTGCATTTCCTGTAATAAAGACCAGTCACTACTGCACTCTCTCCTTGTACAGGGTGACAGGTCTTGTCTCCACCCCCTCCTGTTGGCATGAGCCAAAAGTCTGATGCCCCCCCCCCCCCCCCCCCTCAAAGCTCTGCTCAGGCTATGTACAGCACAGTGATGATGCCACTGCTACTTTTACAAGGTAATATCTGGGTGTGCAAGGGTATTTGGTGCACACAAATTGGATTTATATCCTCTCTTGGCTGTTAATAAATGTATTCAAATAAAAGTTTTTGTGCCCAGTGTTCTGCTTTTATCCTGCACTGAAAGGCTGTCATTCGAGTGCCGTTCACTGCACCAGTACTGGCCCAGGCCAATATGACACACCTCCAAGAGGTGTCATGACTGCCTTGGCTCACAGGATGTGGATAAATGGCTCTGGCTTTCATTCAACCTAGAAGAGGATTGCAATCTAGTGGAGGAGTGCTAAAAGGAGCCAATAACTCAAATTGCTAGCTGCCTGTAAAAATATTCATTTGCAATGCTTAATTATCTAACTGAACTAGACTAATACACAGTGGGGTTTATTGACTTAGGCCCCTTTCACACGGGACGGATCCGTGTTGATCCGCCCCGTGTTTATCCGCTGCTCAGCGGGGATCGCTCCGTTTTCCCCAGCTGAACAGGCAGATGACAGGGCGGGACCCGCACACTGTGCAGGGACCGCCCTGTCAGATCTCCGCTCTCCCCTATGGGGGATCGGAGGAACACGGACCGTCTGTCCGTGTTCATCCGATCCGCTCTGCAGACGGATAGAAAAATAGGATTTTCTTCCGTCTGCAGAATCGGACGAGAGCGGAGCCGCACAACATCGGGTGTTAGCGGATGTACATCCGCTGACACCCGCTATCCCATAGGGATGCATGTATGTCCGTATTTCATCCGAAAACGGATGGATGAAATACGGACATACGATCCGCATGTGTGAAAGGGGCCTAAAGCTGGGGATTACAAAATCAGGCTCACTTCTGCATAGAAACCAATCAGCTTCCATGTTTTATTGCCAAAGCTTAATTGAACAAGCTGAAATTAGAAGCTGATTGGCTACCATGCACAGCTGCACCAGATTCTGAGTGCTCCAGCTTTAGTAAATCTACCCCAGTGTGTACGTGAAAAGTAAGCTTCAAACTGGGTTTTATTTTAATTCTGAAACAATGATAAAACTGTTTGATTCGCTTTAGGTAACATTTGCCGGTCCCCAATAGCTGAAGCGGTGTTCCGGAAGTTGGTAACTGATGAGGGTGTATCACATGAGGTGAGTAATAGCTTTATAAACATTTTGCCTTATAAATGTTTGTTTTTGATAGCCGGGATAGATTTGCTGCTATTTGTGTCTGTCTGCAAAATCTCCTCTTATTTCACATTGAAAAGATAGTGATCATCAGGACATGAGTGAGGATGATAGAAATCACACTTTATTTTAGACTCCATTCACACTTGTGTGACTTTGAACATCAAAGTTGCATGACAAGTTACACACGGTTTTCCAATGAGTACCGTTCATATCTATGCGACTACAAAGTAGTTCATGCACCACTTTGGTCCAAATTTCATGTGACTTGCAGACCATAAACTTCAATGCTAACCTTCAAAAGTTGCATGAAAGTCACACCTGTATGTTTTACATGGAATAATTGTGCAACAGTTGTCCCGTATTAGTGGTCAAAGCTAAAGTCTCATTCAAGTCATACCCATCCAAAGGTGCACTCCAATGTCCGCAAGTGTGAATGGAGCCTAAGTAGACTATGGAAGGTTTTGAACCTCTGTCAGGTTTTATTCCTGCCTGTTTCCCTGATAGGGAGATTTCCTGTGCAGTGACAGGTCACCAGGACAGAAAGTATGTGGAAACCATTAGGAATTTAGACAATTGGAAAAACCTGACAGAAGTTTTAACCCATCCCCACTCAAAAATTAAGAAATCAAACATTCTGGCTGGAGTTTCATTTATTAGCCTGACAACTCACAGATCTTAGACTGCCTGCATTTTTGGGATTTTGTATGATTTAATGGAGAAAGACACCCCTTTTGTTAATTTAGCATTTTAAATGTGTAAAATCTACATAAAAACAATGCAATGATTTGCAATCTCATAAACCCATATTTTCTTCATGCTAGAGCATCTGAAGCAAATATTTAAAGCGATTGTAAAGGATATTTTTTATTTTTCTTTTTAAGTAACAAACATCTCTAAACTTACCTGCTCTGTGCAACGGAATTGTACAGAGCGGCCCCAAACCTCTTCTTCTCAGGTCCCCTGCCAGCACTCCTGAATTCTCTGTCCAGTGCCCCCACGGGAAACTGCTTCTCATGGGGGCACTCGTGTGTGTGCTCGCCTCCGAGGGCCTTTGCTGCATCTATTGACACAGACAGTGGAGCTTGTCTCCGCTTCCTACTCTCTCGTCACTGAAGTTGATTGACAGAAGCGGGAGCCAATGCCTTCCGCTGCTATCAATCTGCCCAATGAGGAGGGAGACGGCATTAAGAGCCGGAGCTCCTGTGCACATCGCTGGATTGGTTAGGGCTCAGGTAAGGTTGAGGGGGGGGGGGGAGCTGGGGGATCCTGCATCTCTGCAGCAGAGAAGGTTCTTTTTACCTTTTTAAAGTGGATGTAAACCCAATGTCATCCTTTCTAAACTACTGCCATAGTGGTTATCTATAAGGATATACATGCCTCCTGCATGTATCTTTACCTGTCAAATGTCTCCCCTCTGTCTGTTATGAGACCCGAAAAACTGCATATTCTGTGGGTGGGTCTGTTGTCTGGAGCTCGGTGGGTGGAGTCGTGATGTCAGTAGACTCCCCGCCCACCTCTACACTCCCCTTGTCAATATGCATTTTCCCCTGTGTATTTCTTACACTGAACTTCTGCTATGATCTCTAACATCCAGTGAAAAGACAGGAAAGTAACCACATGACTTCAGCATGCCAAATCATGCTGAGGTGTGGAACAGCCAATCCTTGCAGAGCTGCTGAAGAAAGGAGTGGGGGTGGGAATTAAAAAATAATGCATGTGTCTTAAGCTGTAAATCAGAGATTATTATTATTATTATTATTATTATTATACGAGATTTATATAGCGCCAACAGTTTACTCAGCGCTTTACAATGTATAAGGGGGACAACACAATTACAGTACAGTTCAATACAAAAGGTACAGGAGGGCCCTGCTTGTAGAGCTTACATTCTAAAGGGAGGGGGTGGTGGTACAAAAGGTAATAGCTGCAAAGAATGATTTGATGGGGGTGGCTCAGGGACAGAGATGTAAATCACCTGTCACTCACAGCAAGGGGGAGGATTTGACAAAGTTTTTCTCTGTCAAGAATTATCTCACTGAACAATAAAAGGATTGCTCAGAGATGGATTAACTCTGTGTGGCAAGACTGGGCTCAAATGATAAAAAAATGTTATACTCTACAGTATGACATAGAAAAATAAAAAATTGGGTTTACATCCACTTTAATGCTTAGGATGCATTAAGGTAAAAAAAAATACTTGAGGCTTTAGAAGCAGTTTAAATTGAGAAAATGTATTGTTTTAAGAAAAAATAAGAGAATTTTCAAATTAATAAAACCCTTTTTTAGGAAAGCTTAGGCAGGGCCATGTGTACCACAGTGCAGCATCCCCTCTTCTTTTTAACAACACTCTATAAACATGTGTTCACAGACAGTGATTTTTAGAAGTATTCCTTAGGCCCCTTTCACACTTATATGACTTGTCCCACGATTTTGTACTGCAAAATCGTATGACAAGTCATTCTCCATGATTTTTAATGACTACCATTCATATTGGCACGACTTTAAGTCATGCCGACTTGAAAGTAGCCCCTGCACTACTTTGGTCCAACTTCTATGCGAGTTGTACTCCATAGACCTCAATGTTAAACCCTGAAGTAGCATGCAAGTCGTGCCTGAATAATATAGACACGACTTCAGTACGACTTTGTAAGCACAAGCCTGGCGATGAGCGACAGGCAGTGCTGACAGCTGTCTGGTATGAATCCTGAGGGGGAACGCCGCGCCAAGTTTTAAACGAAAAAACCAGCGTGGGTTCCCCCCCCAGGGGCATACCAGGCCCTTAGGTCTGGTATGGATCTAAGGGGAACCCCCTACGCCGAAAAATCGGCATGGGGTCCCCCCCAAAATCCATACCAGACCCTTATCCGAGCACGCAGCCCGGCCGGTCAGGAATGGGGACGAGCAAGCCCCCCCCCCCTGGACCGTACCAGGCCGCATGCCCTCAACTTGGGGGGTGGGTGCTTTGGGGCATGGGGGGCACCCTGCGGGCCCCCCCACCCCAAAGCACCTTGTCCCCATGTTGATGAGAACAAGGGCCTCTTCCCGACAACCCTGGCTGTTGGTTGTCGGGGTCTGCGGGCGGGGGACTTATCGGAATCCGGGAGCCCCCTTTAATAAGGGGGTTCCCAGATCCCGGCCTCCCACCCTATGTGAATGAGTATGGGGTACATGGTACCCCTACCCATTCACCTAGGCAAAAAAGTGTCAATAAAAACACAGTACACAGGTTTATAAAGTAATTTATTAGGCAGCTCCGGGGTCTTCTTCCGACTTCGGGGGTCTTCTTCCGACTTCGGGGATCCTCTTCTGACTTCGGGGGTCTCTCCGGCGTCTCCTCCCGGTGTCCTGATCTTCTGCCGGCTCCTCCACTATCTTCTGCAGCTCAATTGCTAGCGGTGGTCCGGACTTCTGCCTTCTTCTTTTCTTCCAGAGATGTTAACACGAAGCTCTCTCCAGCTGCAATGGTCTCTGAACGCTCCGCAATGGACTTATATAGGCGGTGACCCCGCCCCCTTATGAGGTCACTGTCCCGGGGCATGCTGGGACTGTGCCGTCATAAGGGGGCGTGGCCATCACCCGGTGACCACGCCTCCTAGAACGTCACAGTCCCAGCATGCCCAGGGACTGTGACGGCATAAGGGGGCGGGGTCACCGCCTATATAAGTCCGTTGCGGAGCATTCAGAGACCATTGCAGCTGGAGAGAGCGTTGTGTCAACATCTCTGGAAGAGAAGAGGGAAGAAGACGATCCAGAAGTCCGGACCACCGCTGGCAAAAGAGCGGCAGAAGATAGCGGTGGAGCCTGCAGAAGGTGCAGACACCGGGAGAAGACGTCGGAAGAGGACCCCCGAGCTGCCTAATAAATTACTTTATAAACCTGTGTACTGTGTTTTTATTGACACTTTTTTGCCTAGGTGAATGGGTAGGGGTACCATGTACCCCATACTCATTCACATAGGGTGGGAGGCCGGGATGTGGGGGCCCCTTATTAAAGGGGGCTCCCGGATTCCGATAAGCCCCCCGCCCGCAGACCCCGACAACCAACGGCCAGGGTTGTTAGGAAGAGGCCCTTGTCCTCATCAACATGGGGACAAGGTGCTTTGGGGTGGGGGGGCCGCAGGGCGCCCCCCTCCCCCAAAGCACCCACCCCCCATGTTGAGGCATGCGGCCTGGTACGGTTCAGGTGGGGGGGGGGGAGCTCGCTCGCCCCCACCCCCATTCCTGACTGGCCGGGCTGCGTGCTCGGATAAGGGTCTGGTATGGATTTTGGGGGGACCCCCACGCCGATTTTTTGGCGTAGGGGATTCCCCTTACAATCCATACCAGACCTAAGGGCCTGGTATGCTCCTGGGGGGGAACCCACGCCAGTTTTTTTTTATTTAAAACTTTGCGTGGAGTTCCCCCTTATGATTCATACCAACTACTGTATGTTTTCATTTGTTAATGCCAAAAATGTGGCAAAGTCGTACAAAGTAGTACTGCTCCCAAATCGCCGTAAAATCGCGACAAAATCGGGGCCGCGAAATCGCCGTAAAATCGTGCGACTTTGAAGTCGTATAAGTGTGAAAGGGGCCTTAGCCCATGCAGTGATGTCCATCACAGATTCATGTCTGTCTGTTTTAACGTAGCGAGGTCTGAAGGCCCGAAGATTACAAGCATACAATATTGCATTTTGGCCTTGTCCCTTGTGTACAGAGATTTCTTCAGGTTCTCTGAGTCGTTTGATTATATTATGTACTGTAGATGATCTTTTTACAGTCTTTGCAATTTTACATTGATGAACATTATTCTGAAATTGTTTGACAATTTTTAGATGCAGTTTTTCACAGAATGGCGAACCTCTGCCCATCTTTACTTGTGAGACACTCTGACTCTAAGATGCCCTTTTTATACCCAATCATGTTACTGACCTGTTGCAAAATATTCTCTTCTGCCCTGTCCCAACATTTTTGAGATGTTGCTGCTCATGTGCTGCCATTCATTTCAAAATTAACATTTTATTTTGTGAATAAAATATGGGTTTATGAGGTTTGCAGATCATTTTCATTCTCTTATGTATATTTTACACAGCGTCCCAGGAAAAAGTTGTGCTTTTGTTGCTCTAAAAAATGCATCTCAAACGTGGAAAAAAATTACAAAATATGATGTCCAGTTTTTATATTGCTTTACTTGCTTTAGCTGTTTGGTTACGTTGTTATGCTGTGTGCTTTCTGCAGCCAAAGGTAATCATGGAAGAGCATTGCTTCTCTATTAGACTATTGAGTAGAGAACACCGCTATAATATTTTGCTCCAGTTTTATAAATGTGGCTTACTTTGTGTCAACTTGAATATCTATATTTATCCTTTTTTTTTGTGAATTTATAATGCTGCAACACCTTCAAGTGAATATAATTCATGGTGGGAACTGCAAATATTGTCTTATCAATGGAGATTTGAGCCTCAACTGTAAATACTTTTCTAAGCATTTGATTATATTGTATCCATGGCTACCGCCTGTCTATTGAATTTATGTATGTTAAATAAAAGGTGATCTGAGTGTGTACTTATACCTCTTATGGTAGCTTGAAAAAAAAACTTTACACAGAGATTATACACACATTTTTCTAACTTCAAGCCGTGACAGATGAATATATATTTCAGGCAGTAAATCTTATTTAAGAGGCTCTGGAGAGTTTCTGGAACTTTTGTTTGTGTCAGAGCTGTTTCTGCCCTAATGCAGGCAATGCAAAAACAACTTGAAACGGGTGGATGCAGCATAGAAGCGCTTGTCAATGAACCATCGGGTGTCTCAGAAGCAACTTATGAATACTTGTTTTTATTGATAACAGCACTTAAGACTTAAGTGTTTGTAAAACTGCAAGAAGAGGATTGGGACTGCTCTGTGCAAATCCATTGCACAGAGCAGGTAAGAAAAAAAAAAACAGGTTTATAAAGTGATTGTAAAGGCTAAATTTAACTTGTGTTTCTGAAAGGTAACACACGGAACTTTTTGATGGGTATGGGAACCTGTGGATGTAGTCCTTTCTTAATTGTACATCATGGGACACAGAGCAGCCTATTAATCCTTGCTAATAGAGTTTTGCGCCACCTACAGGTGATTGGACACTGGCAAAAATAGGCACTCCTTCAGGGTTTTCAAAGGTGTTGTTCCCTGCTGGGCAGCTCTCTGCAAGATTCTATGAGATTCTCAATGGTTTCAACAGAACCAGCAGACTGGTGCTATCCAGATCCATTACTATAGCTTTAATCGCTTAAAAGAATGGTACATGGACCCTGCACCAGACAAAAAATTAACGCAATGCAGGCACTGCCTGTAATGTTTTTGTTCTGCACTGGACCCTGCAATTACGGAACCCTGCACATTGATATGTGTCCAAAATATTTTCCAGTAAGGGGTATAAAGGTCCAGGGTGGTGAGCGCTATCATGGGGGATCAGTTCCCTGAAGGCCCTCTGGACTTGGCTCACCATGATGGTTGAAGATTGGACTTCTGCAAAAGTGATCTTGGATGACTGCCAGTAAATGTCAATTGCCCCCCCCCCCCCCCTTTCACCTCGTTAGGACCTTTTAGGCTCCTTCAACATTTCCATTTTCTACGCTCCCTCTCAAAGCTCAACTTCATGAATGCCCATTTTTACTCTGCGAGAAAGCATGTCAGTCGGAAAGCCTTTTCCTTTATGCCCTTTCATTCTTGTACAAACTCCTAATGTCAGAAATAGCAGCAACTACACCCAGGTTCTTGGATCAATGGGAACATGACCTTAACATCGAGCTTACACCCCAGGCCAAGTCCAAATTGCTAACATTGTGGTACCATTCATCTATCAGTAACTGTTACCAGGAATCTGGATATAAATTGGTCTCATACCCATAAGCTTTTACGCTCCCATATATCCATCCTGGATTTTTCAATGCAATGCTTCTCAAGCAGACCTCTTACACATTTTCTGGTCCTGTCCTCATCTGCATGATTTATAGACTAAGGTACATGCGACAACCCAAAAGTTCACTGACTGCTGTATGCCTAAGGACCCAAGCTTCTTTCTACTTCACCATAACGATATTCCTCTTAAAATCTATAAAAAGTCTGTCCTTATTCATCTGGTCATCGTGGCATGCTCTTGCATCTCAACCCTATAAGTCCCCTCGACTCCCACCTTACAACAATTGTTCCGTCTAATTCAGGAAATTGATCATCTGGAGAACTTAACCAGCTCTCTCAAGGGACCACTGAAAAAATCTGCAATGCATGATTTCAGTGGTGGAACTTCTATTACTCAGATGCTATCTGGCCCTTACAGGCCTACATTTTTCCCCCTGCTTGGCACAGTTTCCCTTAAACCCCCCCCCCCCCTTCTGCCCTTCCTGCCCACCGTTCCCTTTTCTTTTTCTCTCCTTATCTCTTTCCCCGGCTTTATTGGAAGGCAGTTAAATATAGAACACCAAAACCCACTTTTACCTCACCTGTTTAAAGGTCTTGTTTTAACTTGACAATCTATCCACGTTTTAATATTTTGCAAACTGAGAGAAAAAATTCATATTTTGACCCGCTCAACATCTTTTGGGCTTCATTTGCCAGGATTTAGCACATGCATTATGTTGTAAAGCAAAAAGTTCCGCGCTAGAAGCACAAAAGGATGAGCAGCAGTAAACAGTGCGACAACACCAAAAATAGAAAAAAATATGCATTATGTTGCCTTCTCTTCCTTCTGGGCAAATCCCTAAAACACTGCCTTCTGTGATTACTTATGTGGGTCTTCGCATAGTCCACTATGTTTACTGAACTTGTTTTATCATTTGCATTCTATGTAAAATCCTAACATCTTTAAATTAAAGAATGATTTTAAAAAATTGGCCTTCTCCCCAGGAAAGGTTGTCCCGTGGCTGGACTAGTAAGTACTTTGGTAGCCTTGCTGACTTTCATGTGCGTTGCAGAATTACCTTGCAAGATGCTGTTGGCAAATTTTCCCTTTTTATATGGAATGTATGTTTGGGTCTGACGGATCAGTATCCTGAAAAATTTTCAGGCAGTTAGAGCCCTCTTGTATCACTTCAAAGGAAGGGTAGGCTCAAAATTCCAGGATCTGCTGCTCTCTTCCTTTTTCGTCTTTCCTTTTTGCTGCTCTCAGGTTTTGTCTGTGAAGTTGAAAGTCCAAATCCTAAGCCCCCCATGCCAATTAAATTGAACTCCAAGGCGTCTTCCCAATGAAGGGCTGTCCCTGCTCATGGGAGTGTTGGAATGTTTGGGTTTTTGCAAGGAATTAACAGGGGGAGATAGCAGTTGATGGGTCCACTGCATCATAGCTTGTGGCTAAAAGCTGTAATTTTGGAGTTTTCTGCAGGTTCTAGTCAGGCCTCTTCTGGTTCCAGAACCGAATGGCAATGTTCGTCCCTTTCCTGGATAACAAAAAAAAAAGCAGCTTTTTCCAGGTGTAGATTTTGGAATCGGGGCTTAGGATTCCTACCTGTATGGCCCGATCTTCCTCCTCACTAGAGAGGTCTACAGTATGCGGTGGAAGACTGTTGTTTTTTTAATGTGTCACCCTGTGTTTTAATGTGTCACCCTGGTTTTCAGCCTGGCCCCAGCCCCCACAATATTTTTCCAAACTCCTGGCTTTTGGGCCCTCTACAGATCCACAGATCCAGAGAATGCATGTTCTATAGTACCTGGAAGATTGCTTCTGTGAGAGCAATCTGCTCATCTACTGGTTTAATGTTGCACCTCTGCACGAGGGTCTCCAGGTTGGTTGCCTTGTTAGAGGTGGTACCCTTTGTAAGTTTTCATTCCAGGTATCGGCGGGGGAATGTTCTGGTTGGCATGGGACTGGAGAATGAAGTTGTTTGTTTCCAATGTCCTTACAACCCAGCAATCTCTGGTCTCTGAACTGGTAGAGTTTATCACCTTTAGGTGCAAGACACTTGGTTTCCAAAGGAGAGGTTTTAAAGTGGTTGTAAAGGCAGAAGTTGTTTTGTTTTTGTTTTTTTTTTTTGTTTTTTTTTGTTTTTCTTAAAGCATTTTAAGGGAAAAAAAAACATCTGTGTGCAGCAACCCCCCCCAATACTTACCCGAGCCCCATCTAGATCCAGCGATGTTTCAGTAGTGTCTCGGCTGCCCAGAACTCCCCATCTCATTGGCTGAGACAGCAGCGTGGTGTCATTGGCTCCCGCTGCTGTCAGTCATCCAATGAGGAGAGAAGGAGGGGCTGTGCAACATCTCCATGTCTGAATGGACACATGGAGCTGTGGCTCGGCTCGGGTGCCCCCATAGCAAGCTGCTTGCTTTGGGGGTACTCAACAGGAGGGAGGGGCAGGTAAGTATGACATGTTTGTTTGTTTTTTTTTTTTAAAAGAGACTTTAGTATCACTTTAATCCATCTCTTTTTATCAGACTGTTGGCAATTGGTTCTGCATTAAGCGACACAGCTGCAGGTACTCCTGGTAAGGGTTCAGTCAGTGGACGCCACTGTCTTGGCACACATAAATCATTATGGAGGCATTCGGTTTCGGCCGCTCAGGGGGAAGTAGAATTCATTCTGTCTTCGGCAGAGCTTCATGTTCCCACCCTGTCAATAGTGCTAATCCCAGAAATGGAAAGTTGCAGGCGTACTTCCTCAGCCGCAAAACAGTTGTAGCTAGAGGAGTGGGCTCTCCACCCGGAGGTGTTTGAGGAGCCCTGCCGCCAGTTGAGTATGCAGAAAGGGAGTCTTTGGGCACCCAAGTTCAATGCATAAATGGACTTCTTTTTTTTTTTTTTTTTTGCCCTAGAACCAGCAACGCTAAAGCACTGTGTGGATGACCTTATGACCTCAGTCAATTCAGTTCTTCCTAATGTTATGCCTTCCCTCAGCCACTCATTTTCCACAGCTACATTGCAGGATTTGCATGGAAGGAATGCTGGAGATTCTAAATGCCCTGGCTTGGCCCAGGAGAACGAATATTGGGAGCATGTCAGTGGATAGTGCTTGGGTCCTTCCGGATCTCCCTTCTTTTACAGGGCTTGATCTTTCTTCCTTCCTTCCTTCCTTCCTTCCTTCCTTCCTTCCTTCCTTCCTTCCTTCCTTCCTTCCTTCCTTCCTTTAAAGGTGAAGTATAGGCTAAGTTTTTTTTGGCCATACTTTTCCTATGGATCACGGGAGTGCAGTGCCTTCTCTCGTTCGAGTGCAGACCCGTTTTTAGTGGACAGTAGGCTTGAGCCATTCCTGAAACTCAAGCATGGTAGGGTGGTTTTGACCTCAGCCATTGTGTGTGGTTTTTTTTTTTCGTTTGGTTCTTTTTTTCAACACTAAGGGGGTTTCTAGCCTTCTTAATCGGGACTTTATATTTTCTTTCTTCTTGTCCTAAACTTCAGGGTGCCAGAGGACAAAGCTCTCCACACTTGGATGTGGTTCACCCTGTTAGCCTGCTTTCCTATAGTTGACTGCCACATTCAGCAATTGGACTTCTCTTTGTACCTCGAGGTGCAAAATGATAGGTTGCATCGCTAGTTGGTCTTCGGCTTACAATGTGTTACCAGGTGGTTGGTAGAGTTCCAGTACACCGAACATTTTGGTCAGTGTTTTTTGCAGCCCGCTGTGTGAGGCATTTTCTTATTTTGTGGTTTATGGTGCCTGTTGGCTTGTCTGCAGGAAAGAGTTTTATATAGGAGGCGACTTCCTGACTTTTTTTTTTGCCAACATCCAGTCACCAGTAAATGGCGCATAACCCTGTTAGCAAGGATTAAGGAAGAAGACCCCCGGAGCTGCCTAATAAATTACTTTAAAAACCTGTATAGTGTGTTTTTTATTTTTTTTTATTTTTTTTTATTGACCCTTTTTTCCCTAGGTGAATGGTTAGGGGTACGATGTACCCCATACGCATTCACATAGGGTGGGGAACCGGGATCTGGGGGCCCCCTTTATTAAAGGGGGCTCCCGGATTCCGATAAGCCCCTCGTCCGCAGACCCCGACAACCAACGGCCAGGGTTGTCGGGAAGAGGCCCTTGTCCTCGTCAACATGGGGACAAGGTGCAGGGCGCCCCCCTCCCCCAAAGCACCCACCCCCATGTTGAGGGCATGCGGCCTGGTACGGTTCAGGAGGGGGGCGCTCGCTCGTCCCCACCCCCTTTCCTGACCGGCTGGGCTGCGTGCTCGGATAAGGGTCTGGTGTGGCTTTTGGGGGGGACCCCCACGCCGTTTTTTTCGGCGTAGGGGGTTCCCCTTAAAATCCAAACCAGACCTAAGGGCCTGGTATGCCCCCCGAGGGGATTTCCCTCTCGCGCTCGCCGCAATAGGAAAATGTGTTTTTCCTATTGCAGCCAGAGCGAGATGTACAGTACCATGTCGCCGAGAACCAGCGTGATGGGATCGCGCTGGAAACATTCTCGCGGCTGCATACTGAAGTTTGTACAAAAGTCTGATGGTTTTGTGTACACAAGATCGGACTTTGCTCCATCGGACTTTTGTTGCCGGAAAATTTGTGCGTTCGCACAGCCAACAAAAGTCCGATGGAAACATAAAAAGTTTGTCCGATTGAGCGTACACACGGTCTGATGTTGCTCAAACAGCTCATTTGCATGTTTGTTGTCAAAAAGTCAGATCGTGTGTATGGGCCTTAAGACTAATGACTTAAAGTGGAGTTCCACCCAAAAGTGGAACTTCCACTAATCAGATTCCTCCCCCCCTCCGGTGACACAGTTGGCACCTTTCAGGGGGGAGGGGGGGTACAGATACCTGTATATTACAGGTATCTGTACCCACTTCCGGCATAAATAGCCGCAGAATCTGCGGTTATTTACGCCACTTCCTGCTCCCTCCCGCTGCCTGCTGGGAAACACACACGGGTCCCAGAGGCAGCAGGGAGCATTCGTATTGCGCGGCGCGACTCGCGCATGCGCAGTAGGGAACCGGGAAGTGAAGCCGCACGGCTTCATTTCCTGATTCCCTTACCGAAGATGGAGGCGGCAGCACCCGAGGACGGAGAGACGCTTCGGCCTCGGGTGCCGACATCGCGGGCGCCCTGGACAGGTAAGTGTCCATGTTTTAAAAGTCAGCAGCTGCAGTATTTGTAGCTGCTGACTTTTAAAATTTTTTCTTTCGGCGGCGCTCCGCTTTAATAGCCTTCTTGTTTTTGATAAGTTTTCCACTGGATGCAACAAGCTATGTTTTTATTTGGGAATTGGACCATTAATAATGGTTTGATAACAATTCTTTCAAGGGGTGTGATACATGAGAAGTTTTATTTGCTGATGCTGTAGAAACTGAATAGGGCCAATAATGACTTAATCCTTTTGGTTTCTTCTTTGTCTCTGAATTCTGCATGGTTTTAGCCTCTCCTGTAGATCTGTATTTGTCCTGTAAAGCTATATATATTTTTTTTTTTAAGGGTTTATAAGCAATAGACCATGTGTCTTTCTGTTCTAGTGGAAAATAGACAGCGCAGCCACATCTACTTATGAAATAGGAAACCCGCCTGATTATCGGGGCCAGAGCTGTATGAGGAAGCACGATGTTTCCATGAGTCACACAGCCAGGCAGGTAATGTATCTCCATTTCATCTGTTATTGAATCCTATCCATTGTTTTGTGTTGCAGTGGTCCATAGACAGCGCTGCCACCTCTCACTGGAACGTGAATTGCTCCCCAGATTCAAGGGCAATAAAGTGCTTAAAAAGCCACGATACTGAAACATCGCATAGAGCACGGCAGGTATAGGACAGTGCATTTTGTTTTGAGTTTCTGGCATTACAGACTTTTCACCAACGTTTCATGATTGTCTATCCCACATTTCTGGTTTCTGTCACTGGGCAGGGTCCACTGTTCCTTCATTTTTCTTCATAATCTCGCCATGAGATGTGTTCTGGGTGTAACAACCAATCCCATTATTTACAGTGGTTTTAAATCTTCACTACACAATTGACAGCAGGAAGCAGAATGTTTGTTATGGGAGAATACTTGCCTTTAGAACACTTTAAACCGCATCAGATGCATGAAATATAGTTTTAAGCCCCACATGCAGTGTTGACAGGGGAATCGGCAATTGTCTTCTCTAGGCGGGGGCTTCCCCCGCTCATCCCCTCTCGGGAGAAGACAGTGATTGTCGCTAGCGGCTATAGCAGCTGCTAGCGATAATCACAAGAGAATCCAGCAGGCTGGTTATACCCAAGTTGATCAATCTATACATTGGTACTTGATACAGTCAGCCTGCCCATTACCGGTTCCAATCTCGGCCGGTTCCTGCTAAACTGGTCAAGGATTTGAACCATGTATGGCCGGCCTAAGTTGTGAAATTGTGTGACTATCCACTTCAATTATCCAGTCATGTAAAAAAGAAAATTCCTGTGACCTTTTTGAATACCGAATTCCGTAGATCGAATACCGTAGATCGCTATGTACCAGGAGACCACAGGTTGGGCTTGCTTACCCACCATCCTAGAGCAGATGGCATGCAATGCAGAGGGACTACTTGTAAAGTTGGAGCTATAGTAGGTAGCAAGAGACGCATAAGCCGATGCCTCCTTTGTAGTGCTGGCAACTGTTTCATGCAGAGTGATGCCAACTGCACGCCACCTCTTATCCCAGCTAGCCGTCTCCAGAGTGGTGCCAGCAGTAGGAAAGAGATCATCTGGTCCATGTGAAGCAGTACACGGGGCATAATAGTATAGAGCTGCTTTCCCACTGATGTGCTGCTGTTTACCCACACCGTGGGTGCAATGCAGTGTACCTACGAGTTTTCTGTGCTTATCCATAGACTTCTATTATATCCTGCCGGTTTGATGAACCCCCTGATTTAAACCCATGATTGCAGTGCAATGCACATAATTGTGACATGGTCGTACGGCAATTACAGGGTTAAATCGGGTGTGAGGAGGAGACACTGTGCCCGTTGCTCTTTAACTTCTCCCATGTTGTTCTCCACCTCTTTAAAGAGGAACTGCAGTCCGCATACATAATTTGTAATAAAAACATCTTTGCCATTCTGAAGCTCCCCTCCAACCACTTTGCATATTATTTTATATATACTGTGATTCTGTACTTGCCAAATATGCTTCAGAAAACTCTCTCCACTAAGTCTAAGCCTGCTCGCTTCCTGGATTTGCACGTACAGACGCACTCACAATGCACGGTTGCCTACCCCTAATGTACATGAAATGAGTAAGGGAGGGGTTATAAGCCCTGTAAGGTTTATTTTCTCACCTTGTTTTTCAGGAAAGCACCTAGAGAGCAGTTCCACCCACTTCCCAGGAAACACTGCAGTCATTTCTTTAAAGCCTGGACACTTCCACCATGGCCTCCGTTGTAGTGTTTCTTCCAGCCATGGTAGAAGCACTGCAAGGGTGTGCTGCGCTCTCTCCAGGTGGAGAAGGGTTTGGGCATACCTGGTGTTTTTTCTGCTTGTCAGCTAGCCAGCCCAACACCCCCCCTGACGGGTGGGTTGTGTTCTGGTGCCTTTCACTTTGTTGAGCCCGGCGAAGGGTCTCGCGCCGATAGACTGGGGGGGGGGGGGGGGGCATGCGCGCGCGGAGTACGGGGCTGCGCTAGGCAGTGCGGCATCTCTGGCTTCCAGCTTGCATTCTCTTCCAGATCCCGAGTGGCAGGTGACATCACTGCCAGACAGGGCAGGACTTCTAGTGGCGCGCAGAAGGGGGAGGCAGCCTTGGCGGGTTCATTTCCGGTCCTCGCAGCGTGACCGTGAAAATTTTAAATGAAAAGGCTGCCAGACGTCTGCTGGAACCCTGGGAGAGATGGAGCCAAAGGAACTGGTGGCAGGAGCCACAAGCACCACCCAGACCCAGGTCGGAGAGGCAGTGGCCTCTGTTAACCTATGCTATGCATCCCCTGGGGGGACAAGGGAGCCTGCCTCACCCTCCTCAGGTGACTTTTCTGGGAAGTGTGTGTGTGTGTGTGTGTGTGTGTGTGTGTGGGGGGGGGGGGGGTTTGTACAGCAGTGATATTGTGGGATATGGTTTTGTTTTTTCACTGACTGTTTGGATCTCCTCCTCAGCAGATCCCTTATCTACAAATGTTGTTAATGGTATGTTTTTGTCTGGTGTATTTTCAGGCAAAAGTTAAGACTAAGCATGCTTCCCCCCAAGAAACGATGTGCCTCATGTAAGGGAGTCTTGAGAGATGTTAGGGAGTCTTGGACCAAGCCTTTGTGCAGTTCCTGCATAGCGGATTTGGTCAGGGAGGAGTCTTCTACTAAAGCACCCTCTGCCCAACCTAGTGAGATGCTCGCTTCATTCCGGAAGGAGTTGGAAAACCCCTTTCAGTCCTTCCGCTCCTATCTGGACAAACGTCCGGTGGCACAATCAACAGAGGGTTCTCCACCCTGCCCTCACACGTTCTCTGTAGCTCCTGAGAGTGGTTATTGAGTCAGAGGAGGACGAGAAAAGTATGTCTTCAGGGTCAGACGAGGGGGAAATTGAGGAAAAAGCGCCATCTTCCTTCCTTTACGGGTTGTCTTTGGAAGAGGTAGACAACCTTTTTAAAGGCCATAAATACCATACTAAATATCAAGGATAAGACCCAATTGTCCCTGCATGACAAAATGTATCAGGGTATGGATGAGATCAAGCATCGGGTGTTCCTGGTGCTTAAGGTGTTGAGAGAGGCTGTAAAAAGGGAGTGGAAAGACCCAGAGAGGGCCCCCTTTTTTCCAGGTCTCTTAAAAGGAGATTTCCTTTTAAAGAACATGGCTCGCAAGTTTGGAATAGGAGACCTAAACTTAGACGCAGTTTTCGGAAAACGTCGACTTAGCTTTTGAGGACATGGTGGTCTTGAAGGACACTATGGACAAGAGGGCTGATCTTTGACTAGCGTAAAATCCCAAGCTTTTTTTAACAATCGCAAGCTGGCAATGGCGTCAACAGTAGTAGCCAGGAATTTAGAACACTGGTTGGAACAACTAAAAGGCCATATTGAGGCAGGGACCTCTCACAAAGATTTGCTGGATACTCTGCCAGTCTTACAAAAGGCAGTAGGTTGCATGGCAGATGCCTCGGCTGAGTCAGTGAGGTTGTCGCAAGATCTTCAGCTTTAATTCAGCTAAAAGAGCTTTGTGGGTAAAGACCTGGTTGGGCGATTCAGCCTCTAAATCGAAGCTGTGTGCCCTACCCTTTGAAGGGGATCTGGTGTTTGGCCCTGACCTTGACGCTGTCCTGGACAAAATGGCAGATAAAAAAAAAAAAAAGCATTTCCAAAAAAAGTTGCACTGCAAAAAAAGAAAAATATTTTGTCCTTTTCACCAGACCCGGGACGCAAAGGAAATGGGACAGAAGAAACCTTGGCGTTCCCAGAGGGGTCGAGGGAGGACTGGGGTGTTTCATCACCACCAGCCAACCCGCAAAGACCCAGTGATGGTCTCCCGACTGTGGGAGGAGGGCTGCAGTCCATTTTCCCACAGTGGGAGGGGGCGACATCCAGTCCGTTTTTTGTCCCCAAAATTATCTCAGAGGGCTACGCGCTGGAGTTCTCAGGAAAACCCACCATCTCGGTTTTATGTGACGTCGGCCCCCAAAGATCAAGAAAATCTGTGGCGATGACAGCACTCTTGCAGGAGTTCCTTCAACAGAAGGTAATCATCCCAGTGCCCTGGGAATAGGAAGGACTAGGGTGCTATTCACATGGTTTTTCTAGTAAAAAGGCCGCCGGGAAAGTTCAGGTAGTACTGAATTTGAAGATCTTGAACAGGTCCATCCGATACAAAAAATTCCATATGGACACAATATATTCAATGAGGAAACTTCTTCCTTCGCCGTGTTTTCTAACCTCTATAGATCTCAGAGATGCGTCTACTTTTCCTTGAACAGGCAGAACCAAGCGTCTGGTCTGGATGCACTAGCTCAATGCTGGACCTTCCGCTTGTGTTGCGCCTTTCCCCCTGTGCAAATGATCCCTTTAGTGCTCAGGAAACTACACGGAGAGAATACGATCCTGATTGTAGTAGCTTCGTATTGGCCCAAGAGAGCTTGGTTTTCAATCCTACTAAAACTAGCGGTAGAGCCCCACTGGTTGCTTCCTGTTCAGAGGGACCTGCTGACTCGGGGCCCCCTTCTGCATCCTGATGTAGGTCATCTCCGGCTGGCAGCCTGGATTCGGAGGAGCAAATCCTGAGGAGAAAGGGTTTGTCCGAAGCTTTAGTTTGTACCCAGCTAAATGGCAGGCAGAAGGTCACAAGGGTCATTTTATTTTAAAACGTGGAAATGCTTTAACTCCTGGAGTGTGTCAAAAAGTTGCTCTCCACAGGTGGACATTTCCATTCTTGAATTTCTCCATTACGGAATGTAGAAGGGTTTGGCAGCCAGTACCTTTTTTTTTTTTTTTTTTAAGTTCAGGCAGCTGCACTGTCAGTTTTTCTAGAAAGAAGGAAATCTCTAGACCCTTTTGATCATCAGGTTTTTTTTAAGGCACTAGCTAGGGCTAGGACAGTTCCATTTAAGATTTTCCCCAAATGGGATTTATCAGGAATTTTGAACCACCAGAGGAAGCCACAATTAAATATTGGTCATTAAAACTAACACTGCTGGTAGCAGTCATCTTGGCTAGAAGGGTCAGCGAACTACAGGCATTATCTATCATTGAGCCTTTTTTGACCGGGTAGTGCTGAGGACAGAGCCGGGGTTTTTGCCGAAGGTCGCGTCAGTTTTTCACAGATCCCGAGAAATAGTTCTTCCAACGTTCTGTCCGTTTTTTCCAACATGCCCTAAAGCAAGAGAATTTCATAGTCCTGGAAGTAAAGAGATGCGTTTTGTTCTGTTTTCGGGGGAGCGTAAGAGTTACGGAGGTTCTAAAAGCACGATTGGAAAGTGGCTTCGGATGGCTAGAACCTCCCGCAGGGGTAGTTGCCCATTCAACTCGGGCTGTAGCAACGTCCTGGGTGGAACGAGCTGGAGCTTCACCAGGGTGAATCTGCAAGGCGGCCACATGGACGAGTTTTTCCGCCTTTACTTGTCACTATAGGATAGACCTGCTCACGGCAGCAGAGCAATTGTTTGGCAGGAAGTTCCTTCAGGCAGTGGTCTCACCCTAAGAGTAAGTACTCTCTTATCTCCAGGTGCTGTCCTGAAAGACGAGGTGAGAAAACCTTAGTTAGGCTTACCGGTAACGGTATTTCTACGAGTCTTTCAGGACAGCGCCAATGACCCTCCCTTATTTATGAATGTTAATATGGTGTTCTTCTTATATAATTTCAGCATTGCTGGAAGTGTTCAATAATGACTGAGGCCACATTGGAAGTGTCCAGGCTTTAAAGAAATGACTGCAGTGGATGGAGCTGCACTCTCTAGGTGCCGTCCTGTAAGACTCGTAGAAATACCGTTACCGGTAAGTCTAACTAAGGTTTTTGCCCTCACATCCCCCCCCCCCCTTTTTTTTTTCCTTGACTGTTCCATAGCCAAAGCAGGAAGTGAGAGGAAATCCTTTCACAATAAAGGAATCTCTTGGGAACCCCCAGGTCACCAGAACTAGTGTCCCGATTGGAGGATTTCCCTTTTATTACTTTTCTTGGAACAACACAAAATTAGAATAGATTATTTTCTTTTACTTTCACTTTTAAAAATAATGTAAACGGGACATATAGAAAGGGTGAATTTCCCTAACTGGGACACAGACAGCAATAAAAACTGACAGGTGTTTTATCCCCCCCCCCCCCCACTTTAGTTATTCCTTAACCCCTTGGAGCTGGCACCCTTAAGGGGCTTTACATACAGGGAGGCAGGGCTTAAGGTCATGTGACCGCTGTGATTGGCTGTCACAGCGGTCACATGATCGGAAAGCTTTCCGTTGGCCATGGGTATCTGTGCTGGGAGCACGCAGGGTGCGACTCTCTGCACATCGCTGTTTACCTTAATGCACGCAAATATGCAGCCTCTTGGCACCAAGGCCCAGCGACCGAGAGGCTCCATTTTTGCATACAGCTGGCGCCAAGGAGTTAAAGGGGTAAATGGGAATTTTGGTTTTTACATGATTGGATGATTGAAGTAAATATTCACGCAATTTATTGCATGTCGATTCTCATTTCCTTTTAGTAAATGGCCTCAGTGCCTATTATGTGCTTTCATTGTACTTTATTTTGCTTCAATAAGTTCTTTCACTGCCCAAGCACACTCAATATTTGCAAGTCATGAGATTAACCTGAGTGTAGCTGCTAAAGTATTGCAGATTTAGTATTTGTGTACACATACTTTTTGGGATTTTTTCTGTCTTGCGGATAAACCTCTACTTTTCAACATTTCCTAGTATAGAGGTAGCTGTAGGTCAATCAGTTTAGCAATCACAATGGTGAGGGTTGATCTGAGAGAGAGCTTACGGTGTATGGACACCTGAAGTTGTTCAAACAGGCTCTGGGTGGAAGAGGGAAGTCTGAAATGTTAATTATTATTATTATTATTATTATTATTATTATTATATATTTTTTTTCTAAAACTGTGTCTTAGGTATTTGTGATGTATAAGTGCAATAATAACCAAGTATGGCTTTAATTTCAGGTCACAAAGGAAGATTTCATGTCCTATGATTATATTTTATGCATGGATGAAAGTAATCTAAGGTTAGTGAGTCGCATCCATTTCTCGTTGTCTGTTTTTGTTTCAGTGTTTCGTTTATTCTAGGCTTGGTTTCTGTTATTAACATCTTCAATACAGGGAACTTATACACCTTCCTGCCCAGACCAATTTTCAGCTTTCAGCGCTGTCGCACTTTGAATGACAATTGCACGGTCATACAACACTGTACCCAAACTAAATTTTTATTATTTTGCTCACACAAATAGAGATTTCTTTTGGTGGTATTTGATCACCTCTGGGATTTTTATTTTCTGCTAAACAAATAAGAAAAAAAAAAATATTTTTTTTTTTTGTTCCTGTTACAAAACTTTGTAAATAAGAAGGCTTTCTGCTTCACTGATGGGGCTGCACAGATGGGCACTGATAAGGCTGCACAGATTTTTGGTGGTATTTGATCACCTCTGCGGCTTTTATTTTTTGCGCTATAAAGAAAAAAACTGACCAATTTGAAGAAGAAAACTATTTTTTAATTTACGTTTATAATACATATCCGAAAAAAAACATTTTGTTCATCAGTTTAGGCCAATATGTATTCTGCTACATCTTTTTTGTAAAAAGTCACAATAAGCGTATATTGATTGGTTTGAGAAAAAGTTGTTATAGCGTCTACAAAATAGGGAAAAGATTTAGGGAATTTTTAATTTATTTATTTTTTATTGCTTTTACTAGTAATGGCAGGAATCTGCGGTTTTTTTTTTTTTTGGTTTTTTTTTAGCAGGTCTGCAACATTGCGGCGGACAAATCTGACAAGTGACACCCTTTGGTGACTAGTGACACGAATACAGTAATCGGTGCTATAAAAATGCACTTATCGCTGTAAAATGTCAAGGGAAGGGGGTTACACTAGGGGGCGATCAAGGGGTTAAGTGTTCCCTAGGGAGGTGATTCTAACCGTTAAGGGGGCGGACTGACTGGGAGTAGAGAGAGATCACTGTTCCTGATCACTAGGAACAGCTGATCCCTCTCTCCTCCCCGTTAGAATGGGGATCCGCCTTGTTTATATAGGCAGATCCCTGTTCTGCCTCTCTTCACCGTGATTGCGCACCTGCGGTACCACATGCATAGACCGCCGTACAGGTATATATACGGAAGGCAGTCGTCAAGTGGTTAATTTATCAAACCATGTCTGATCAAAATCTCTTAAGAGATCTAACCACTGCTGTGATTGGTTCCTTGCTTATGGAATGCTTGCAAATGGCTGTAGCATTAAACTTCAGTTGAACTGCTTGAACCTTTAGTCTCATTTTCTGCGCCCGCCTGTCTTTTTTTATGTCTGTATGTATACATAAAAGTGTTTTAGTCCGCAGAGCCTTCAAGGGACAATGTCTCTTTGGACTGGCTATTGATAATATTGTCAATATTGAATGCTGTAGGTGGCAAGAGCATCTAGAATTTCCTGAAGAAGCTTAATAAACGGATGTCATCTCCCTCTTTGACTGTTGAGAAACATCCCTTTTTTGTTTCTCCACTCCCTTTACCTCCCCCCAAGGTTGACTCCAAGTCCACCCCTAGGGCCTGGCACTCAGTCTGCCAAATCCTCAGACAAGCCTTCCTCAGCATGAAGGTGTGTCCCCACTTTCCGTAAAGAGGGAAATATTTGGCAACCTTTGCGGTTGCATGGACAGCTCTTATCTCAGGACTACAAACTGGAGTTATGTTTCCTTTCCCTACCCCAGATTCTCACCTCCAACATTTTCTCTGTCAATATACAGATTAGCAGATCCCCATCAAGCCCTCTGGAAAGTGCCGGTTCCAGTATTGGCTCTGCTGTGCTCTTGTGGCATCCCCATTGTGAGATGTGTAGTTGGAACTCCTGTTGAGGTAACAATTGAAGTGGGCTCTGTCATTCAACATGTTAACTGTCAGGATGTTACAGCAGTTTGGATGGACCCTGAACCTTCATAAATTGTCACTGGAACCTACTGATTGATTGGATTATCTGGGTCTTGTCCTGGACACAGCTCAGACCAGTGTGCTTCTTTTCACAATTGAAATTTCAGACACTTCGGCCTCGGGTTCAAACTCTTCAGTTCTCTAGAGATCCTACTCTCTACTTTTGCATGATAATCCTAGTCCTGTTGATAGCCACTTTTGACGGTTTTACTTTAGACCTCTTTAACGCAACATTCTGTTTATTGTGGGGCAAGTTGATTCAGTCTCTGGAGAAAGCAGCTAGCTTGTCACTGATGACCAGTCTGTCCTTCTCATTTTGGCTCTACAGTCAGAAGTTCTTCCTTTTTTATATTTTGGAAGATCTTCACAACGAATGCTAGCCTCTCAAGGTTCAGCAGGAGCCCTGGACACCCTGCCTGTGCATCGTGAGAGTCTTCTCTCCAATTTCTGATCAATATCCCGGAACTGCAGTGGATAGCGCTATCTCTACAGCGTTTTTCAACATCCATCTTGAAGATCATCCAATATGGATTTAGTGACATAACGTGTCAATTATCCAGAAAGAACCAGAGGTCTTACTAAGGCAACAGAGGTAGAGCAAATCCTGTCCTGGGTAGATCTTCTTCAGATTCCATTTTTTTTTCTCAGTGTACATTCCAGACATAGACAGTCAGCAGGAAGCTCCTGGACCTGTGCTGGAGTGCTCAACAACAAACTGAAAAGGTGGAATCAGTACACCCTGATCTATGCCCTCTTTCTGAAACGTCTTCCTCATCTGCTTCGCAGGATCAAGATGAAGGTCAATTTGGTGACCCCTATTGCTGTCTATTGGCCCGGGCAGATGTCACGCTTATGTGGTAAGAGTCCTGGCAGACGTTCCAGGGGCACTGTCCAAAGCACTCATTTTGTCACCCTGCTTCAGTCACTGGCATGTCTGTTGCATCCCAGGTTCTGAGGGATGGGACAGCTCTAAGTCTGTGATATCTATTATGGGACAAGTTGACTTGGTCTCTTTACAAAGCAATTAGTTTGTCACTGTTGACCAGTTTGTCCCTCTCTTTTTTGGCTCTGGATTCACAAGTTCTTCCTTTCCATCTTTTGAAAGATTCTCATGACGAGTGCTAGCCTCTCAAGGTTCAGAAACAGCCCTGGAGACACTGTCTGTTCAGGCAACTTGGTCATCATGAGTCTTCAACTTCTGATCAATATAAATAATTTTGTCAACCTACTTCAGTCACTGGCACAGCTTGACCATTAAAGCCTAGATTCTGAGGGATGGGACAGCTCTAAGTCTGTGATACCTGTGATGCTAAAAGGTAGGAAGTCTTCTATCCACAAGGTCTATCATTGGACATAGAAGGCATACTTCACTAAGAGCTAGTCTCAGGTCTTCTATTCCAGGAGTTTCTCTGTTGGACAAATCCTCCTCTTCCTAGAGCTGGATCTGAATTTGGCTTTTGGCTGTCAGCAGTATCAAGGATCAGATTTCTGTTTCGGAGAATGTTGGCTTCTCACTCTTTAAGACGTTTGTAGAAGGGGTATAAAATATAACTTCCCCCGTCTGTTCCCATGTGACACCATGGGAGCTAAATCTAGTTCTCTCAGCACTTTACAAACTGTCATTCAAACCTGTTAGATATATTCCTCTCTGTTTTTCACCCACAAGGTGGTGTTTCTTGTAGCCATCACCTCTTCGAGTTGAGTGTCAGAACTGGTGGCCCTTTCCCACTAGAAACCCTTTGGTTTTGCATAGGGACAAGGTGATTTGAGTCCTAGGACTACTGGCCTAAGGTAGTTTCTACCTTTCACCTCAACCAGGACATTGTTTTTCTGTCCCTTTTAGCTCCAGCTCATTAAAAGGAAATTTCTCTCCATTGTCTAGATGCCGGTTGGCTGTGCATCTGTCTTTCGGCCACTGCTTCTTTTAGACTAATTTTTCAGCCTCAAGCAGCTGTTTCCTCTAGCTGCTTATCTGCAGTGTAAGATCCAACATATTGCTGTGTCTGACTACAGGTCTCGGGAGATTTGATGTCAGTGCTGTACTTCCCACTGCTCTTCTTCCTGTAGTCTGACTTTAGGAAGCAAAAGCCATGCCTCTACTAAGATGGCTGCCTCCACACAGCAATGGTGTATAACAAGGCATAGTAAGTGTGTAATGGAGAAAGATCCCCTGCATAGAGCCCAGAGGTAATGCTGCTGACTAGGCTTTTCCTCTACCTGCCTTTTTTTTTTTTTTTTGGACGGCTTCCAGAGTTCAGTTCCTCTTTTATGCACTCCAAAAGTTTGGCATAATTGTTTTCAGTATTGCATAGTTACATAGTAGATGAGGTTGAAAAAAGACTCAAGTCCAACCTATGTGTGTGATTATATGTCAGTATTACATTGTATATCCCTGTATGTTGTGGTCGTTCAGGTGCTTGTATAGTAGTTTTTTGAAACTATCGATGCCCCCCCCCCCGCTGAGACCACCAACTGTGGAAGGGAATTCCACATCCTTGTCACTCCTCTTACAGTAAAGAACCCTCTACGTAGTTTAACATTATAAGAAAAGAGGTTTAACATTAATGAGTGGCCACGTGTTTTGTTAAACTCCCTTCTGCGAAAAAGTTTTAGCCCTATTGTGGGATCACCAGTATGGTATTTGCAAATTAAAATCATATCCCCTCTCAAGCATCTCCTCTTTTTCTGAGAGAATACATTCAGTGCTCGCAACCTTTCTTCATAACTAATGTCCTCCAGACCCTTTTATTAGCTTTGTTGCCCTTCTTTGTACTCGCTCCATTTCCAGTACATCCTTCCTGAGGACTGGTGAGAACTGGACAGCATATTCCAGGTGTGGTCGGACCAGAGTCTTGTAGAGTGGGAGAATTATCGCTTTATCCCTGGAGTTAATCCTTTTTTTTTTTTTTTTTTTTTTTTTTTTATGCATGCCAATATTTTGTTTTCTTTGTTAGCAGCAGCTTGGCATTGCATGTTATTGCTGAGCCTATCATGCAATTCCAGGTCCTTTTCCATCCTAGATTCCCCCAGAGGTTCTCCCCCCAGTGTTTAGATTGCATTCATATTTTTGCCACCCAAATGCGTTATTTTACATTTTTCTACATTAAACCTCATTTGCATGTAGTTGCCCACCCCATTAATTTGTTCAGATCTTCTTGCAAGGTTTCCACATCCTGCAGAGAAGTTATTACCCTGCTTAGCTTAGTATCGTCTGCAGCGATTACTGTTCTCTCCTTTGCTTTGTAATGCATTTTCTTCAAAAAAATCTTTCTTGTAGCAGTTTAAGTGCTAAAGTGGAGTTTCACCCAAAAAATGTCCGATTTTGGCGGGCCGTAGTTTGAGGACCCCTGCCTTAACCACTTGCCACCTAGGCCAATTCTGACACTTCTCTCCTTCATGTAAAAATCATATTTTTTTACTCAGAACTCCCAAACATTTTATGTTTGTTTTTTTTTTCAGCAGAGACTAGGGAATAAAATAGTGGTTGTTGCAACTTTTTATGTCGCACGGTATTTGCACAGCATTTTTCAATGGGGTTTTTTTTTTTTTTTGGAAAAAAAACTTTCATGAACTGGAAAAAAAAAAAAAAGCTAAGTTTAGCCCAATTTTTTCTTTTTGCATGTAAAAGATGTGACGACGAGTAAATAGATACCCAACATGTCACGCTTTTAAAATTGTGCACACTCACAGAACTTATAAATCTCAATAGGCGACGCTTTTAAAAAGTTTTACAGGTTACCTGTTTAGAGTTAGAGGAGGTCTAGGGCTAGAATTATTGCTCTCACTCTATTGTTCGCGGCGTCACCTTACATGTGGTGTTTGAATGCGGCTTACATATGCGCGTGCAACGCACGTATGCGTTCGCTTCTGCAAGGGGGCGCTTTACTTTTTTTTTTAATCACTTTTATTCCTATTACAAGGAATGTAAACATCACTTGTAATAGGAATAGGGCATGACAGGTCCTCTTTACAGCGATTTATCTGGGGTGTATAAGTCCCCAGATCTTGCCTCTAGGCTGGGAAGCCTAAAATCAATAAGAAGGAAAAAACGATCTAGGCTTCCCAGCCAAGGCAACAGCAGTGTTCGCAACTGCTGAGGCTGGATGTGAATTTATAAAGTCGCGCCTCACCGATTTGCACAGGTCAGCGGGGGGGGGGGGTAAATGTTCCCTCCTGCCTGTAAAAACAATCAAGCGTCTGAACCTGCTGTGATTGTCAAAGTGGCCGCTATGATTGTTTTTATAGTGCATGTGGAATCACCTGCAGAAAAAGAAGTTATCTGAATGATGCTTGTAGCTGCAGGAATCATTCAGATATCTCCACTCAAAGTCCAGGACGTCATATGAAGCGGTATATACTTGGATCTCTAGAGAGGCCATATGGGGAAGAGGGAACGAGACCTGGATTGTTTGAGTGCATTAGAAGTGTCCTTCAGCATTATAGACCTTTGTGATGTGGGCCCTAATAAGAAGGTGTGGGCACTCTGCACAATTGGTGGTTGAGCACGGGTGCTTGATTAAGGATAATAGAGATTGGATTGAAATGACAGAGACTGTTTCACCAAGAAGAAATAAGTCCACTGGGTTGTGGTTTTATTCTGACACTGTATATAAGACTTTTATGTATATGCTATATTAGGTTTTGTATGTTTTACATATACACAGCATCTCATTATTGGTATATATTTCATCTTTGATTGCATGGCACTTATACTTTTGCTTTATAGACTATATGAATCTGCCCTTCCTTTTCTAAAGTTAGCTGTTACTGATATCATATCCTGTTATGTCAGTTTGGTGAGGCTACATAAAACATGAGTTTTTTTTTACTATTTGTCCTGCCCCTCAATTTTTAGGGAAAAAGAATTTAGCAGACTGTTTTTCAAGTAATTGTTGTTGAACACCATTACAGCCAGTTTGTTTTTCATATTTTGCTTCTGTTTCGTCTTCAGAGATCTGAAACGTAAATGTGGTCAAGTACAGAACTGCAAAGCTAAAATTGAACTTCTTGGAAGCTATGATCCACAGAAGCGGCTCATTATTGAAGATCCATATTATGTAAGTGTGTTAAACCCTTTCGCTAGCTCTGTTTGAATGACAAAAATGCACAAAACCAAAATTGTCTTGATTTACGGTTTGCCTGATGCAAGGAGCACTGAAGCTTTGCTACGGTCAAGAGTGTTTTTTATATAGCCTTGTGATTGGGAGGAGTTATAATTATTGTAATTTTCAAATACTTGGGCATGCTACTGTTGAAGGTAGCACCATAGTACTTTTTCAAATTGCACTACAAAGGCTTAAGGCATAAATATGGTCACCAATGGTGATGCCGTAGATCTTTTGTGACTATATTTACACCCCTGAAATTGCTGAATACATATTAAAACAACTTATAAGGCAATTCTTTATTTTTATTGGTGTAGGGTTAGAACATCTCACATTTTTAAAGCTGTCTGTATTCCCACTGGGGTAATTTACCCTCAGCATCTCGAAATAGAAGCGTAGGCACCTTTTTTTTTATTTATATATTTCTCCCTCTGATGTCAGAATTTCAGGTTCCCAAGGCATTCAATTACATTAGAATATTGCAGTCAGCTTGAACACTTTTCGGCATACTTTTAAGTGTATGTATATCCTAAAAATTAACTTTTATTTTTTCACTTTTGGGCTGTTAAATATACAATCAAAAGCATATCTGTTTTGCCAGTAACCAGTGTTATCTCAAGTATTGTCATCAGCTGTGCCCAGTCTACCTACAGTGCACCCGGAAAGTATTCACAGTGCTTCACTTTTTCCCACATTTTTTTATGTTACAGCCTTATTCCAAAATGGATTAAATTCATTATTTTCCTCAAAATTCTACAAGCAATACCTCATAATGACAACATGAAAAGTTTTTTGTTTGAAATCTTTGCAAATGTATTAAATATAAAAAAAAACACTAAGTATTCACAGCCTTTGCCATGACACTCAAAATTGAGCTCAGGCACATCCTGTTTCCACTGATCATCCTTGAGATGTTTCTACAACTTGATTGGAGTCCACTTGTGGTAAATTCAGTTGATTGGACATGATTTGGAAAGGCACATGCTTGTCTATATAAGGTTCCACACAGTTAACAGTGCATGTCAGAGCACAAACTAAGCCACGAAGTCCAAAGAATTGTCTGTAAACCACCAAGACAGGATTATATTGAGGCACAGATCTGAGGAAGGGCACAGAAAAATGTCAGCAGCATTGAAGGTCCCAATGAGCACAGTGGCCTCCATCATTGGTTAATGAAAGAAATTTAGATAACAAAGGAGTGGCTATGGGACAACTCTGTGAATGTCCTTGAGTGGCTCAGCCAGAGCCCAGACTTGAACCCAATTTGAACAACTATGGAGAGATCTGATCATAATACTTTTAGGAAAATTAATTAATTTAATCCATTTTGGAATAAGGCTGTAACATAACAAAATATGGAAAAAGTGAAGTACCCACCCCCATCACCATCACATCTATTG
This sequence comes from Lithobates clamitans, assembly GCA_037952925.1. Taxonomy (NCBI): domain Eukaryota; kingdom Metazoa; phylum Chordata; class Amphibia; order Anura; family Ranidae; genus Lithobates; species Lithobates clamitans. Next base: position 1,223,712 of record JBBGZY010001323.1, on the reverse strand, counting down.
AATATCTCAAGAAAACCTAGCATAAAAGAAAGCGGCTGCTGTTTCTGACCTCCTTTCTAACAATGGTTGTAGTTCAGATTTTAAGCAGGTTCTATGTCTATTGTGTTCAGTGTGTTTGTATGTTTTTTTTTTTTTGTTTTTTTTATTGACCTTGAACAAGTATGCAACTATTGTGTTCTCCCACTGCATGTCCTTCAAAATGCATCGTAGATTTTGCCTACATATGGTGAATTGTCTATGTTGCCATATGTTGTATAGTTAACAAAACAAATTATGAACAGTGATAACTAACCTGAACCAAGCATTTGGGATACTTTGTGTAATTCCATTTTGTTTTGTTTTTAGTCTGTGGTCTTCTCTTTTTTTTTTTTTTTTGTATGTAATCCTCTTGATCTCCCTCTGTTTCCAGGGCAGCGATGAAGACTTTGAGACCGTCTACCAACAGTGCCTTAGATGCTGTAAATCATTTTTAGAGAAGTGCTCCTAGTACCACTCACCAGTCATGATAGTTGAAGATGTCTCTGTTCTGTTCTAATAGTACATTCATCTTTTAGTCTTGTATTTTACCATATAGCAAGGCCAGATGTTTAATTTATACAGCAATGTTCAAGTATTTCATGTCATACTTGTCAGTTTCAGAAATTAAGTATACAATACAGAATCCAAAAGGTATTTAACACCAAATCACAAAATAAAGTCAATTTTAATTTACAAGATGCTTTGCCTGCATGTTATGTGTGTTTTTAATGCTTATATTAAATCTAAACCACTTCTCATAAAGCTTTTTTACATATTGGTGTAATTTCAAAGTCATTGTCTAAAATATATATATATATATATATATATATATATATATATATATATATATATATATATATATATATATATATATATATATATATATAATTTTTTTTTTTTTTTTTTCTTAAAAAATGTAAACCCTAACTGAATGATATCTAGTTTGCTAAAGCACTGTGTGTCTTATACTATTGCCTTTTTTGTAATTTAAAATATTGTTTTCATCATATTTTCATACTCTGTTGCACTATGGTGCTGAAGATTCCCTGCGCCCCCTTTTGCAGACACTTCCTTTCTGCATGAATGCATCATACCAATGGCTGAATGGCATTTTTCAGAACAAGTGTCCTTATCGTGACAGCAGTGGATCATGCCTGTGTAATGTGTGTAAAAATAGCCACTTGTGCATCTTCAGATGCCTGTGTGACACTGTAAAAATGCAGAAGTTTAATTGGGAATTCTATAACTAGAATTGTCTGAACAGAGATCTTCCAGACAAGATTGCTAGGTATTATTTTAAAGAAAGGAAACAAAGTTCCGCTCTATGGACTAGATTAGGTAATAATAGCTGCTGCCGCCACTACAATCGGCCACCAGCAGGTAGATGGCCAACTGAATGAAAATATATATTGGGGTTAAGTGGAATTGGCGCTGCTAGTGTGAGGTATAATCTGGTGTGTCACAGTATATATACCAAAAACGTGAAATTAACAACAAAAATAAGTAACGTGCATTAAATCAATCAAAGTGCTATAATGTAGCAATTGTGCATTAATTAATATATCATATGCTTACTGAAAATTAAAACTTAAAAAAAACATATCCAAATAAGTGCTAAAGTGCACAAATCAATCAAATTGTAATACACAGCAAATATGCATTAGTGATGCTTTAATGCTCATAAATTCAATGAAAAAAAGTCCATCAGTTCATATCAAACATTTGGAAATCATATCCACTGAGTGAAATAAGTGCTGCTAAAAACGTGCTTGCATTCGGGCAGTGGCTTTGTGTCATGAAATGATAATAATTGGGCCCATAGTGTGATTCCATATTAATATGTTTATTTGCACAACAAGTAAAACACTTACGAGAATCCGGGGCTGGATTCTCGTAAGTGTTTTACTTGTGCGAATAAACATGATAATACGGAATCACGCTATGGGTCCAATTATCTTTTCATGATGGTGACTAAGGAGAACAAAGGAGGCAATCGATGGAGTGTCCTAAAAAACAATTTTAGGGATTTAGGAGCTAAATTGAGCAAAGGGACCTCCAAGGTAGTATTTTCAGAAATTCTACCGGTACTTCGAGCCAAACACCAAAAAGGCAGTGGGAGATTAGGTTAGTAAACCAGTGGCTGAGGAGCTGGTGTAGCAAGGAAGGGTTTGGGTTCCTGGAGAACTGGGCCAACTTTTCAGTCAGTTACCAGCTTTATAGAAGGGACAGACTGCACCTAAATGAGGAGGGTGCAGATCTGCCAGGAGTGAAGATGGCCAAAAAGCAACAAGTCCTATTTGCAACCTCAGAACACCCAATAAGAAGATGGTATGCGTCCGGACAAAACTATGAGGCATGTTCACTAATGCCAGGAGTCTGGCAGACAAGATGGTAGAACTAGAGCTACTACTGTATGAGGAGGAATTTGATTTCATGGGAATTTCAGAGACCTGGTTCAATAGCTCTCATGATTAGCTGGCAACCATTAAAGGGTATTCCCTATATCACAGGGAGGGTAAAAAAGGGGGAGGGGTATGCCTGTATATCAAAAATGATATACAGGTGAATGTGAGGGATGACATCACTAATGGAACAAGGGAAGAGGTGGAATCCTTATAGGTAGAGTTAAAAAAGGAAGGAAACCAAGGAGAAGGTAATACTGGGAGTATGCTTTAGGCCCCCTAACCTGAGGAAGGAGGGGGAGACGGACCTCCTACAAGAAACAATGCTTTACTAGACCTACTGATTACTAACAATACAGACTTGATCGTGGATGTAGAAATACGGGGCAACTTAGGAAACTGCGATCACAGGTCAATTCGTTTCAGGATAAATCACACAAATAGGAAGCATAAGGGGAACACAAAGACACTGAATTTCAAAAGAGCCAACTTCCAGAAACTAAGCTCCTTGCTAGAAGATACTAAATGGGATAAAATCCTAGGAGCAAAGAACACGGAGGAAAAATGGGTGTGCTTTAGGAGCATATTAAATATGGTATTACCCAGTGCATCCCAAAGGGTGATAAATTTAAAAGGGCTAATAAAAGCCCTGGGTGGCTTAACATCAAGGTAAAAATCCATACAAAAGCAAAATAGAAGGCCTTCAAAAAATAAAAGGCTGAGGGATCATCATCCGCATTCCAACTATACAAAAAATGCAATAAGACATGTCAGGGCGGCTAAGATAGAACAAAAAAATGCACATGGTGGAGGAGAGTAAGAAAAATCCCAAGAAATTCTTTAAGTACATAAATGGTAAAAGAGGGAGAACAGATCATTTTGGCACCATAAAGAATGATGAAGGGATTCTGGTTACAAAGGATGGTGAGATGACAAAGGTTTTGAATGTATTCTTAGTCTTCACGAGGTAAACTAGGGGCTTCAGTAACCAAAACTGCAATGTTTATCCTCGTGACACGTCACAGGAAGCACCCCCATGGAAGGATAAAATCAGAAACAGACTTGAAAAACTTAACATAAATAAGTCAACAGGACCAGATGGCTTGCACCCGTGGGTCCTTAAAGCGGGGTTCCACTATCTCCGAGTTTTTTGGGTTTTTTTGGCAAAATTACAATGAATATGCTCTATGAATATAGAACTCACTTGTTCGGTTTTTAAAGATGAGTGCTATCCATTTTCTCCTAATAAAGAAACTTATAAACTACGATCCAGACGGTTGTCATCTTGCCTGTGGGCATGTGAAGCCCACAGGCATCCTCTTCCGGGATACGGTGCTGCTGATCAACCAGCATGCACCGCCCGTTCTGTTCCCGATCATGCGCAGTAGATTGCCATTGCAGCGCCGTCAACAGCTCTGGTTGCCATCACAACGAGCGGCGTCATAGGAAGTCCCGCCCCGTTTTGATGGCAATGACGCCACTCCCAGGATTGAAATCCCGGTATAACTCTCGCAACAGGCCGCAGCACTGACTCCTGGGAACAATGACACAAGCTCCCAGGAGCCAGTGCGGCTAAGAGGAAGTGACTATTTAGCCGCAGAAAACACGCCCCTATCCGCAGCCTGTACATCCTGGAAGACACAGATACTATCAACAACAAAGGTACAGTATAAAAAAAAAAAGTGCTGTTTTGTCATTAGGACATTGCGATAATCCTGTGCAGCTAGTGTTGTAAAATTGGGTGGAGATCCGCTTTAAGGAACTCAGCCAAGGAACTGCCAGACCATTGTTCCTAATCTTTAGGAACAGTCTACTGACTGGTATGGTATCAGCTGATTGGAGAAAAGCCAATGTAGCACCAATCTTTAAAAAAGGACCAAGATATATCCCTGGGAACTACACACCAGTTAACTTAACATCAATAGTATGTAAGCTCTTGGAAGAGATAATAAGGGACTATATACAAGATTTTAGTAATGAAAACGGTATCATTAGCAGTAATCAGCATGGATTCATGAAAAATCGTTCTTGCCAAACAAATCTATTAACCTTCCATGAGGAGGTGAGCTGCCATCTAGATAAAGGAAGACCCGTAGACGTAGTGTAAATGGATTTTGCAAAAGCATTTGATACAGTTCCCCACAAATGTTTACTATACAAGCTAAGGTCTGTCGGCGTGGACCAAAAGGTGAGTACCTGGATTTAAAACTGGCTACAAGGGCGAGTTTAGAGGGTAGTGATAAATGGAGAGTACTCGGAATGATCCAATGTTGAAAGTGGGGTCCCTCAGGGTTCTGTCCTGGGACCAATCCTATTTAATTTATTCATAAATGACCTGAGGATAGGATAAACAGCTCAATCTCAGTATTTGCGGACGATACTAAGCTAAGCAGGGCAATAGCTTCTCTGCAGGATGTGGAAACCTTGTAAGAAGATCTGAACAAATTAACAGGGTGGGCAACTACATGGCAAATGGGGTTTAATGTAGAACAATGTAAAATAATGAATTTAGAGTGCAAAAACACAAATGCAATCTACTCGCTAGGGGGGAGAACCTCTGGGGGACTCTAGGATGGAAAAGGACTTGGGGGTCCTAGTAGATGACAGGCTCAGCAACGGCATGCAATGCCAAGCTGCTGCAAGCAAAGCCAATAGAATATTGGCATGCATTAAAAATGGAATTAACTCCAGAGATAAAACCATAATTCTCCCACACTACAAGACTTTGGTCCGGCCGCACCTAGAGTATGCTGTCCAGTTCTGGGCACCAGTCCTCAGGAAGGATGTGCTAGAAATGGAGAGGGTACAGAGAAGGGCAACAAAGGGACTGGAGGATCTTAGTTATGAGGAAAAATTACTAGCACTGAACTTATTCTCTCTGGAGAAGAGACGCTTGAGAGGGGATATAATTTCAATGTACAAATACCATACTGGTGACCCCACAATAGGGATGAAACTTTTCAGCGAAAGGGCATTTAAAAAGACTCCAAAGACTGCCATTCACTAAAATTAGAGGAAAAGCGATTTAACTGGAAACTATGTAGAGGGTTCTTTACGGTAAGAATGTGGAATTCTCTTCCACAAGCAGTGAATTCAGCAGGGAGCATAGATAGTTTCAAAAAACTATTAGATAGGCACTTAAACGACCACAATATACAGGGATATACAATGTAATATTGCGCACACACAGGTTGGACTTGATGGACTTGTGTCTTTTTTCAACCTTACTAACTATATGTAACTATGGCAAAATGCTGACGGAGAATGTGATGTAAGTTATTCCTGCGCTACCGTGAGGGAGAGATACAAATAGAACAGCTGCAAGCACCGAATGGGGTCAAACAAAGCCCATACGTAAATGAAAAGGGTGGGGGTAAGTGCTGCGCTATCCGGGAGAAGTGAGAAAGTGCTGCTACAGGTAGCAGTATGAAGTAAATGCTGCGGCCCAGTGTAAACTGAAAGCTGCCAGCAACAAGGTCGTGTATATTCTGATGTAGTATAAAACACTAGTAATAATGAAGGGCAATCCCAAATAAATGTGCAATTGCTAAAGCCCTAAAGGACAGTGCAAACAAAATGAATGTGCAAAATACTGCAATAAATACAATTCTATCTGCAGACAATCACATAATTATATACACTAATGTGCAAACATAGACTTAAAGTGTGAATAGGTAAATGTGCAAAGTACAGCAATAAATAAGCAAACAACCAAAAGTAAAACTGAGCAAAAAGATCATAAAGTACTAAAATACTGCTGAGTAATGTGTACAGCCCTAGACATAAGGTGCAAATAAATGGATGTGCAAAACAGCAATACATAAAACTTCCTGTGAAAACGTGCAAAATCGCATAAAAAGTGCAAGGTAGTGTGTGACATACACACTCCAATCACATCACAATCAGATGGTGCCACAATCATGAAGTCACGTGATTGGTGACGTCACGCGTAGGGACGGGAGAGGCACTCTACACTGATCGAGGTTGACGAGCTCGCTGCTCATAGGAGATAGATGCTGTGCTTTTATGTTCAATGTGAGTACAGCACTTTCTCACTTCTCCCTGAAAGGGCAGCACCTACCCCCACCCTTTTCAAAATGCTGACGGGTTAAAACTTCACTTGCACTATCCAAAATGAAAAAAAAATCCCTTCAGTTCTATTTTAGGTTTTAAATTTAAATAAAACCATGAAGCTGAATATAATGTGCTAATAAACTATTGAATGAAATTGTGATTGTATGAGAGCAGTTCTTGCCTAACCTCTCTTCTCTGTACAATGATCAAAACGTGGACAAAGATCGTCATATGGAATAGCACCAAGATACGCAGCCTGTTTCCCTCCTGATATTACAACTGTCAGGTTTCTGTATGAAGTTCTAGCAGGAATAAAGCTGGGTCTGCTGTGTCTGGCCCGTGTATTTAAAGTATTGTACTTCAACAGCCGATAGAGGGCAGCAGATAGCACAGAACAGAATCTCATGTCAAATAGCATTTAAAATCCACCTGGTTTTTCTATGGCAAAAATGTATTGTACTTAGAGTGTAGGTCAGCACAAAAAGAAAAAAGCAGATTTACCCAAGTTTTATCCCTCCAGAACAGTGCTGGTGAACTTTGACACTTCCAGAGAGCCTCACTGTAGCTGCACATTTTCATGCATTGAGCCATATTGCATAAAGTTAGGCAGCCCATTCAAAATAAATTGGCTATAAGAAACCTTACCACCTAAAAATGTTTTTTTGCAGTGTATCGCAATGCAGATAGAAAAAGTTGGAGTATCATGACCCCCCGCTTTGATGGTAGCGATAGTAATAATAACTCCCAGCATTGGTGTCAGTGAGTACAATATTACCCCACATTACGCATAATAACTCCCAGCATTGGTGTCAGTGAGTACAATATTACCCCACATTACGCATTAGTGTCATTGGATGCAATAAAAATCCCACATCGTTAGTGTCAGTCAGTACAATAACCCTCAACATTGGTGTCAGTGGACACAATGAAAATCCACTATCATTGGTGTCAGTGAAACCAGTAATAGCCCCCAACATTGATGTTAGTGCTTTCAATAATAACCCCCAACATTGGTGTCAGTGAGTGCAATAATAACCCAAAACATTGGTTTCAGTGGATGCAATAATACCCCTAACATTGGTGTCATTGGATACAATAATAACTCCCAACATGGGTGTCAGTGCGTGTAATAATAATTCTCAACATGGGTGTCACTGGATGCAATAACAAAAAAAAACACATTGATGTCAGTGGATGTAGTAATAAAAACTCACATCGGTGTCAGTGGATGTAAAAAAAACCCCACATTGGTGTCAGTGGATGTAATAATAAAAACCCACATTGGTGTCAGTGGATGCAATATTAACCCCCCCCCCCACACTGATTTTAGTGGACACAATAATAACTCCCAGCATTAGCGCCAGTGGACGTAATGACAACTCCCAACACTGGTGTCAGTGGATGCAATACTATCCCCCTGCATTGGTGTCAGTGGATGCAGTAATAGCCCCCAGCACCCGTGCCGGTGTTATTAAATTCTCCCCTGATTGGTTGTCACTGATGTTTTCTCTCTCCCCAGGCCAGCACTCTACTTGTACTGTGGGCAGAAAAAACTCTGTCTTCTTTCAGTGGCGGATACTGGAAAATAGAGTGTTCCAACGCCCGGCACCCCACTGCGACTCTGCTGCATAGCTGTTGCCCAATAGCCCACACCAGGGCTCTAGAAATCTTTCAAGTAGAGAAAAATACCTGTTGATCCTGGTAGAAATGCACTCCTAATTCCCGGGTTTGGGCTGAAATTAATTTGCAAGGAATGGTGTCAACCTGCATGGTTGTCTTTTTATGAACTACAGGTTACCACCTCCTCTCCTCATCTCCACAACATAGGAAAGAAGTTTTTGTAGTTGACTTCCGGGAAGGTTTCACCTCTTCATGACCAGGCCATTTTTTGTCGTTCAGCACTGTGCTACTTTAACTGGCAATTGCAATTTTATCATTTTTTTCACACAAATAGAGCTTTCTTTTGGTAGTATTTAATCACAACTAAGTTTTTTTTTTTGCTTGCTATATAAGCAAAAAAAGACCTAAGCATTTGCAAAAAACAATAATTTCTACTTTGTTATAAAACATATCCAATAAAATCAAATTTCTTCATAAATTTAGGCCAACATGTATTCTGTCACATCTTTGGTAAAAAAAAAATCCCAATAAGTGTATAATAATTGGTTTGTGTGAAAGTTATAGCATCTACAAACTATGGTATATATACAGTACACTGTGTGCACAATTATTAGGCAAGTGTGTATTTTTACCATATCATAATTTTATGCATATTGTCCAACTCCAAGCTGTATAAACTTGAATGCTTATTGGATTTAAGCATATCAGGTGGTATGTATTAGTATAATGTGGGAGGTTGTGGCCTAAGGAGATCAACACCCTATATCAAGGCGTGCATAATTATTAGGCAGCTTCTTTTCCTCAGGCAAAATGGGCCAAAAAAAGAGATTTAACTGACTGAAAGTCAAAAATTGTAAAAAGTATTTCAGAGGGAATGCAGCACTCTTGAAATTGCTAAGATATTGGGGCGTGATCACAGAACCATCAAATGTTTTGTTGCAAATAGTCAACAGAGTCGCAAGAAACGTGTTGAGAAAAAAGATGCAGATTAACTGCCAAAGATTTTAGAAGAATCAAAGGTGAAGCTACCAGGAACCCATTATCCTCCAGTGCTGTCATATTTCAGAACTGCAACCTCACATTTCAAGAGTTAAAACATGAAACAAATTTAATGGTGGTAAATGAATGGCAGTATCTCCAATTGAAACATTTTGTAGAGAATTTGCCTTAACCAATAAGAAATATTACAATAATTACAAGAAATAATATATCCCGGATTTACAAAATATTGACAGCAATAGAAGAGCTGGAGGTCCTGCCATACATAAAAAAAATGGGAAAAAGAACTGGGGTCACGTGGAAACACACAATATCGGAAAGATTTCGAAATTAACACATAGCTCTGCTGTAGATATAAAGACGGACAAAATTAATTACAAATGCCTGACAAGGTGGTATGCAACTCCAGATAAAACAAGTAAATATCGACCAGGGAAATCCCCGGAGTGTTGGCGAGGATGCAAGGCAATAGGAACAATGGCACATCTTTAATGGGACTGCCCTATAATTAAAAAATATTGGAAAGAGGTCTTACAACTAATAAAAGGAAATTACCAATAAAGTAATACCTGAAGAACTGTGGACATGTTTGTTCCACAGGGTGGAAGGTTCAGTAAAACAATATAAAGAATAAGAAATTATACCCAAAAAGTGTCAGGAAATAGAAAGCCCCAAAATTCGCGACTGGATAAACAGAGTAGAAGAAACATATAATTTGGAGTGTCTAAGGTATAATGGGGAGGAAGAAATTGAGGGGTTGCTAGATAAATGGGAAAGCTGGAAGGCGTTTAAAAAGATGGAGATATGCCGAGGCAATAAGTTAATAGAGAAGGGGGAAACTGGTCGAAACGGGTTAAAACAACAGATTTTAAGTGAGGGGTAGGGGGGTGGTACTGGTATGGGGGGAGGGGGAGGTGGGGAGAGGGTAAAATGTAAATGCAGTAATGTTACATGTAAAATTGTATTTGGAAGTAAATTTTGTTTTCTTTTGTATGTTGGCATTTTGATAAAATAAAATAAATAATAATAATAAAAAAAAAACAACTGCAACCTACCTGGAGTTGTTTTCGAGTATAGGACCACAACCTACCTGGAGTGCCCAGAAGTACAAGGTGTTCAGTGCTCAGAGACATGGTCAAGGTATGGAAGGCTGAAACACTATCACCATTGAACAAGACACATAAGTTGAAACGTGAAGACAGATTTTTCAAAGGTTTTATGGACTGAAGAGATGAGAGTGACTCTTGACGGACCAGATGGATGGGCCTGTGGCTGGATCAGTAATTGTATTATTAACCACTTGCTTACTGGGCACTTAAACTCCCCCTCCTGCCCAGACCAATTTTCAGCTTTCAGCGCTGTAACTCTTTGAACGACTATTGCGCGGTCATGCAACACTGTACCCATATAACACTGATAGGCAGCACTGCTAGATGGCACTGATGAGGCATTGATTCGTACCACTGGTGGGCATTGATAGGTGGCATTCGTGGGTATTGATAGGTGGCACTGATTGGTGACACTGGTATATACGTGGGGCACAGATTGGTGGCACTGATATGCACTGTTAGCACTGGCAGGTTGCACTGGAAGATTGCACTGGTGGACACAGATGAAGTGGCTGTGCCTCGTCCTTTTCAGGACCGATGTCCCTTACACAGAAGCCTGTGATCGGCTTTTTTTTCTCCTCACAATGTCAGCGTGAGGAGAAAAAAAAACTATTACCAATCTTCTGTTTACATCACGTCATCAGCTGTCATTGACTGATAGCTGATCATGTGGTAAGGGGCCGGGCTTGGCCCCTTACTCCTATCTGTGATCATCCGAGTCTCATTGACTCAGGGATCGCAGCACATGCCGCATGTGCCCTGCAGGGGGCACGTGGGAAGCGTGCAATGGGGAGAACGTCTATTGACGGCCTCCCGGCAATGTAGGTCCGCACTGTAGCAAACATTCGGCTATAGCGCGGAAGGGAACTGGTTAAAGATGAGCTAGTTGGACCTTTTCGGGTTGAAGAATTAACTCCCAAACCTGCCAGTTTTTAGAAGACATTTTCTTCAAGTAGTGGTACAGGAAAAAGTCTGCATCTTTCAAAAAGACCATGATATTTATACAGGACAATGCTCCATCGCATGCATTGAAGTACTCCACTGCGTGGCTAGGCATGGCCCCCTTCATATTTAAACCCTACTGAGAACTTGTGGGCCCTTCTTAAACGGGAGAGCTACGGTGAAGGGAAATAGTACACCTCTCCGAACAGTGTCTGGGAGGCTGTGGTTGCTGCTGCGCAAAAAGTTGATCGTCAACAGATCAGGAAACTGACAGACTTCATGAATGGAAGGCTTATGAATGTTATTGAAAACAAGGATGGCTATATTAGTCACTGTTTTTTTTTTTTTAAATGTCAGAAATGTTTATTTGTAAATTTTGAGTTGTTTGTTTATTATTCTCACTTTAACAGATGAAAGTAAACAAGTAAGATGGAAAATTTTTCGTTTTTTCATTTAGTTGCATAATAATTCTGCACATTAATGGTTGCCCAATAATTGTGCACACATAGATTTTCTCCTAAGAAAGCCAAAACCTCACTTTTACTTTCTTAAATATTCAGGTTTGAGGTTTATTAACATTTTGGATTGACTGAGAGCACTGTAGTTGTTCAATAATGAAATTAATCCGCAAAAATACAACTTGCCTAATAACTGTGCACACAGTGTATATTTAAAAATTGACCAGTCCTGATGTACTGACGGCCTATCTCATTTCTTGAGGTCCTTTAAATGCCAGGACAGTACAAATACCCCCCAAGTGACCCCTTTTTGGAAAGTAGACAGTGTGAGGTATTTAGTAAGAGGAATGGCCAGTTTTTTAAGTTACAATTTTTTGGAAAATAAAGAAATTACATAAAATGTGTTGTTTTTTTTTTTACGTACAACATCATCATATGGCAGTGATCAGGGACACTGATCAAAAAAAAAATGTATTCCCTAATTTTTTTTCTTTGTTAATACTACTATTATTATAATATTTTATTTATAATAAAAATATATTATTGTAATATTTTTTAGTATTATTATATTAGTTTACATACTTTCATCAGAGCAGCTCAGTGACTCTTTGGGGGGGGGGGGGGTGATCAAGTTTTTGTTTTGTTTTTACACCTTGATTGCTGTTTTGAACTGTCATGAATGGGTTACATTCATAACAGCTGTGATTTACTATTGTGTGCTTTGATTTGCCCACAGCTATCACATGGTACAGGGTGCTCTGATCAGCCCATGTACCATGTGATAGCTGTGGGCCAATCAAAGCATCACTATAGGAATCATTCATAATGTTTTTGTTGATGTGATCGCATAACAACCACATGATCATCCAGCAGCTCAAAGTGTCCGGGAACTACAATCTGCTGTGTCCTATGGACACGATAGTACCGGGAGCAGTATGCTGCATGCCCCTAAACCAGATAAGACAGGATGATGTACATGAACGTGATCCTACCTGCCCATGCCACCCTGCCACAGTAAATGTACAGTGGCCAAGCGGCAAGTGGTTAAAGCTGAACCCAAAGATGTTTGTTAAACCATGCAGGTGCCAAATGAGTGACCCCTTAGGCCCCTTTCACACTGGGGCAGTTTGCAGGCGGTATTGCGCTAAAAATACCGCCTGCAAACCGCCCCTAAACAGCCTCCGCTGTTTGTTCAGTGTGAAAGCCCGAGGGCTTTCACACTGAAGCGGTGCTCAGGCAGGGCGGTGAAAAAAGTCCTGCAAACCACTTTTTTGGAGCGGTGAAGGAGCGGTGTATTCACCGCTCCTAAACCGCTCCTGCCCATTGAAATCAATGGGACAGAACGGCTATACCGCGGCAATACCGCGGCTATAGCCGCGCTGTACGAGGGATTTTAACCCTTTTTCAGCCGCCAGCGGGGGTTAAAACCGCACCGCTAGCGGCCGAATACAGCTACAAGAACGACGGTACAGCAGCGCTAAAAATAGCGCTGTTGTACCGCCGACGCCCCCACCGCCCCAGTGTGAAAGGGGCCTTATGTTAAGTAAATAGACGGCAAGTCGCATTAGCAGCACCTGAAAAATACCAGCACTGACTGCATGGAGCACAGGGAACATTAGTGAGTTTCTGCATCCCCAGTGCCACCCTGGATGTGAGGTATGAATAATTTGATATAACCAAGCTGTACCAATTAAAGTTTAAAAAAAGATCATTCTAACTATAGAACTTGATTTGATTGAAGCCGTATAAAAAGTATCACGGACAGTACTCAATTTTAGCTTTATAGAAGAAATGAGCATACATACCTTTTCTAGATCCTGACTGGTCCCACGCTGAGCTGTCAGCGGCAGCTTCACTGTGGAGGCGGGTGCAGAGGACACAGCCAACAAAGGAAGCCCTATAGTAACTCTATGGGTGACGTTACTCCCCATTCATTTCACAGCTGTTGTCAGCTGTGTTCTCTACAGAGCTTCTGCCACTGGAGACCAGACTGGAGCTGCTTCAGAAAAGGTATGTATACCGATTTCTTCTTTACAGGGCCAGATAGGTTAGTGTTAGATCGTGGATGCCTGTAGATGTAGCAATTTTATTGTTAGGGTGGACTTCCCCTTTAATGATATATTTAACAGAACAAAAGAGAGGAAACAACCGTTTTTACATACACTGGGATTACATACACTTTAAATCTAAGGCCCCATTCACACCTAGTGTAAGTTTAAATGCGTGTTTTTGCATGCTTTTTTTGCACGTCTTTCACGTGATTTCATGCAATGCAAATAGGGCAGCCCATTCCCTTGAATGGGCTGTCCTATGTGTGACAAACACGTCAGAGAAGCTCCTGCACCTTTTCAGGCTTAGAACTTCGTTTTTTTTAAATGTGTGTTTTTGGCACATTTGTGGTGATTTACTGTGAACAAAAATGTGCATCTGTTGGCCATGTTTGGGGTGCCATTAAGAATGAATGGCATTGCAAGCACGACACACATTTTTTTTGCGCATTCTGGACATACACATTTATGTGGAACATGCAAGTGTGAATGCAGCCTTAGTTGCTGGTCATGTCTGGTTAATGTGAGTAAGGTGGCTTTGATCTCATATCAGGTATTGCTGTTTCTGACCCTTTTCTCTCATCTTCAGTGCTGTTGTACCATCCAGGGCTCCCCTATAAATTGAACTTGTGGGTATGCATTCTTCATTTATTCCTACGAAGAATGATAATAATGACACCAGTGTGATGAACTGGGAATATTGAAGCATGAAATCCAGAGAAGTAGTCTTTTTTCAACCTCGCCTACTATGTAACTATGTAACTATATGTGATAGACCAACAAAAGGTGGCAAATAATTGTGAAGTGGAAGGAAAATGATAAATGGTTTTCAAATTTTTTTACAAATAAAAATCTGAAGTGTTGTGTCCATTTGTATTCAGCCCCCTTTACTCTCATACCCCTAACTAAAATATAGTGGAACCAATTGCCTTCAGAAGTCACCTAATTAGTAAATAGAGTCCACCTGCATGTAATTTAATCTCACTATAAATACAGCTGTGATGCCCTCAGAGGTTTGTTAGAGGACATTATTGAACAAACAGCATCATGAATGCCAAGGAACACAGCAGGCAGGTCAGGGATAAAGTTGTGGAGAAGTTTAAAGCAGGGTTAGGTTATAAAAAAATATCCCAAGCTTTGAACATCTCACGGAGCACTGTTCAATCCATCATCCGAAAATGGAAAGAGTATGGCACAACTGCAAACCTTCCAAGACAGACCAGGCAAGGAGAGCATTAATTGGAGAAGCAGCCAAGAGGCCCATGGTAACTCTGGAGGAGATGCAGAGATCCACAGCTAGGGTGGGAGAATCTGTCCACAGGACAACTATTAGTCGCGCACTCCAAAATCTGGCCTTTATGGAAGAGTGGCAAGAAGAAAGCCACTGTTGAAAAAAGCCATAAGTAGTCCTATTTGCAGTTTGCAAGAAGCCATATGGGGGACACAGCAAACATGTGGAAGAAGGTGCTCTGGTCAGATCTGACCAAAATTTGAACTTTTTGGCCTAAAAGCAAAACGCTATGTGTGATGGAAAACTAACAGTGCACATCACCCTGAACACACAATCCCCACCGTAAAACATGGTGGTGGCAGCATCATGTTGTGGGCATGCCTTTCTTCAGCAGGGACAGGGAAGCTGGTCAGAGCTGATGAGAAGATGGATGGAGTCAAATACAGGGCAATCTTAGATGAAAGCCTGTTAGAGTCTGCAAAAGACTTGAGACTGGGGCGGAGGTTCACCTTCCAGCAGGACAACAACCCTAAACATACAGCCAGGGCTCCAATTGAATGGTTTAGATCAAAGCATATTAATGTGTAAGAATGGCCCAGTCAAAGTACAGACCTAAATCCAATTGAGAATCTGTGGCAAGAATTGAAAATTGCTGTTCACAGACACTCTCCATCCAATCTAACAGAGCTTGAGATATATTGCAAAGAAGAATGGGCAAAAATGTCACTCTCTAGATGCGCAAAGCTGGTAGAGACATCCCCAAAAAGACTTGCAGCTGTAATTGCAGCAAAAGGTGGTTCTACAAAGTATTGATTCAGGGGGGCTGAATACAAATGCACGCCACACTTTTCACATTTATTTGTAAAAAATTTGAAAACCATTTATCATTTCCTTCCACCTCACAATTATGTGCCACTTTGTGTTGGTCTATCACATAAAATCCCAATAAAATACATTTATGTTTTTGGTTGTAACATGACAAAATGTGGAAATTTTTCAAGGGGTGTGAATACTTTTTCAAGGCACTGTAAAACAGAACCCTGGCTTTGGAGAGCAGAGGGGAGAGGCAATCTGCCTGCTGGGGTCATAGATGGAATTAAAGATTATATTGATTTAGTTTAGGGTCAAACCCTTCCTATCCATCCAAATTGATTTAAAGATGTGTGGACTTTTGTTAATTGTTTAGCATTCTGATGACAAAACAACAACACCATTCTGTGTATATAGCAAACACTTTATTATATGTGTCCATATTTACATCTATTTACATATTGCACATATGTCACTTGGAATGTTTTATACATGTAATGTACAGGCTAATCGTATCATCAGCCAGCATATGTACAAATCAGCCCCCCCCCCCCCCACCCCCCAGTTTATTGGCTCACAAATGTCTCCACATTATTTTACATAAAGTGAATGCTATGCAGCACTAATATCAAATCATGGTCTCTGGATATGAATATACATTGTCTCACACAGACAATGAGCAAGACATTTGTCATGCATTTATAAAGTCTTTTGGGTTTATTCAATAAAGCAAGGTGAAAAAGAGGTGTGGAAATATGCTGAGGTCAGATGATTTCTGATTGGCTGCATTTTGTTTTTTTGCTCTACTGAATAAGCCCAGTGCTTTGTGACCAGAAATATGGAACTTTGGAAATACATTTTCAGCCAAATTTTATTTGCATAAGCATTATACATTTTTGTACTGGTGTTGCAAAGCAGATTCTATGATGGGGTTTGGATATACAAATATTAACAGAAATGGTACACAATATATACGCAATATAAAACCTAACTGTTCTCAAGAAGGTCACAAACTAGTCTTTTTTTGGCAGTACAACACAACAAATGTGAAAGCGTAACTCATTTTCATATACTGGAGGCAGTTTTCAAACGAATGCAATATTTAGCTTTGATGTTTCTCAAGGGCAAAATCAAATATGTTTAATTTCAACCTAAGGGTACTGAACAGGCTCCAGCACAGGTCTTCTCTGCTGCCTGAGAGCCCTAAATCCCAACCTACTGCAATCTACAAGGTTTAACACTTTCTGATTGCGTTGATCTCTAATCAATCTCCTTATCATTTGTTTTTGTGTCAATAGCACTACTCTTTATGGTGTTGGAACAATAGGAATATACTAAAGCACATGTGTCAAACACACGGCCCACAAGGCGAATCCAGCCCATCAGTCCATTTCATGTGGCCCTCACACCTCTGCTGCTGCAGCAGCACCCCCCTCGTCTTCGCCTCCTCTGGTCTCAGCTTTCAGCAGACTCTGCCAGTTGGCTCCAGTCTACCTCTGGTCCTCCTCCAGACCTGCACTTTCTGCTTCTCAGCTCTGCCCATAGCTTCTTCCCAGCAGCAGCACAATTTAAGGGGAGTGCACTGTGATGTAGGGAAGAGTTGGGGAATCTTAAGTTCTGAGGATAAGGGGTCTCTTGACATCTGATGTAAGGAGGAGTGGACATCTAGTGTTTACTGATACAACTGACCCTTTGAGGGCAACCCCAATGCTGATGCGGCCAACAATGAAATTGAGTTTGACACCCCTGTACTAAAGAGACAGAACTACAGAACTAACTATAACATGTCAAATCCTGAGGATTTTGGGCTTCCCAGCTGCAGTACAAAGCATCTAAAGGTATGTGCAGGCACTGCTTTGTGCTAGCACTTTGGTAATGGATTCTGTTTCTATATCTCAGAGCAAGTTATCACGTCCAGTTGACAACTTGCCAAGACAGGATCCCTCAGATGGCCACTTACTATTTTTTGTGGGATCATTCCCTCTCTGGCAGGCATAGCAAAATGTTACTCCATCTCTGTTCCCAGGTTAACAAGTTAATTTCTTACAATGCTAGTGTGTTGCCAGGAGCAGAATCATCATTATGACATCAGCGTTAGGGTGCTGATAGGTGCACTGTAACTGACAGTCTTTTGGGATTCCCCTATACCAGTGATAGAGAACCTTGGCACCCAAGATGTTTTGAAACCAAATTTCCCATGATGCTCAACTACACTGCAGAGTGCATGAGCATCATGGGAAATGTAGTTCCAAAACATCTGGGGTGCCAAGGTTCGCCATCACTGCCATACACTGTGGCTCAAATGAGTCATCTACTTTTTCTGCCCCCTTGTAAACAACAGTTGGTCCCTCATTCTACTTTTAATTGTCTGGAAAACTGCAGCTCAGAAATTGAAATTCAGCTCTTACCATAGGCATCTTCAGCAGCTGGCACTGTTGGCATTATTGCAGTTGCAGCTTCTGGTGCTGATTAAATCTAACAAAACCCAACAAATATATCAGGATAGAAATATAGGATTTGCCTCATCTTGACTTCTTTTTGTAGCTGCAAGCTTCAGAACTGCCATTATTATCTATTCTTCATTACTTTGTGCATCATTAACCCAAGCCAAGCATGTGCATATCAGGTGCTGGTATACCCAATAGGAAAACAGATGTGCTGTGTCAAAAACAGATGAATTAGCAAAACAAGGGTAAGGATAACCTTCAAAAACAATTCAGCAGTGGCAGCTCCCATTTTCCCATCTTGACAGGTTCCTTTTAGGAAGGGGTGATTCAGAGAATCCTGATTATGTGTGGCCCTGCATCTGCTCACTGGCATTTTACAAAAAAGATGCCCTACTACTTAGGTTCTGTTTCACTTCATTCATGAAGCACATGCTAATTTGTGTTTTTGAAAAAAAATTTTTTCTCTTTCAGTAGATTTCAATTGGAAACTGGACCATGGCACTATAGCGTCAGATGCATTTGGTGTGAAGAGAGAACATGTATATATGTGTATGTATACAAGAAACTAATTTGCCCTGAAATTGTAGGACCATGCTGCTAGATGTGAGCAGGCCTTCATGCTTGTACGGGCTTTTGAAGAACCCATGGAATTTTTGGGTACATGATGCCTTCACAGAGATTCTCCTAAGTGACCTTGTTATCGGCTGCTGAAAACCATGCCTGCATTACTTCTTTGATCCCACAAGAATGCCAAACTTTAGAGAGAATCTTTGTATGCATAGTGTGGCAACCAACAAAACTAAAAAGTTTGCAAGAGGCACAGTATATACATAACCTGTACTTGTACAGCAAGATTATAACTACTGTATAGGAGTGAGCAGAGGATTACACTACCTAGCATTATAATTTTTAATTGTAAGAAATGACAAGTTTCCCTCATTACACTTCTTAGTGTGACTACAATCCTCATTCATATTGGCTCAGCCGAGAACATGGCTTTTACAGTCATTGAGGTGTCACAAACATGAAACTATCAGTACTTTTGGCAGTTACAGTATTTATACACAACATCTGTAAAATGGACATACAATTGCATGTTTGAATAGACATGGAAGTACATAAATTTGTCAATATGCAAAAATAAATTTATTTGTTCACAATGGAATATGATATAAGTGTTCCTGTTAGTTTCCAAGGCACTCTTTTTTAGTTTTCAGGGTGTTCCATTTTCTTTCTTATCTGTGATTAAAAAGACAAATTGTAGTTAATATTTTTTTCACTATATGATGTTTGTTTAAAGCAAGTCATTGAGTATCTGAAACATCTCAAACAGCTATTTACTATATCTTGCAGTAACTTCCAGGTGCCTGAATACCTGTTTTCATTTCCACTACAGCACGCTAAGATAGGTGAGCTTTAGTATGCAAATATCAACCAACTCCTGGTGGTGCTTGCTTGAAAAAAAATAGTAAATTTGAGATACCACATAGACATGTAAACGTGAACTTGCTGGACACCCAAACCCATTAAAGTATGGCAATCCACCATGCAGGTACCGCAGGATGCTCACTTATACCTTTAAATCTGTCTAAAGATTCTTGTGTGTGCTTAAGGATCCATCTAAACTTCCTGAAGTTGAGCAGTTGAAATAACCATTAATTGGTTAAACAAATAATTAGGCCTTATACCTAACCACTGTGTGTAAGGATATGATTGACTTCACAGTCTCCATCTTAAATTTGCAGCTTCCATTCTAAATATATATAACAGAACAGAGAATTATTCATCAGTAAGATTTTCAAGTTGAGTTCAGAAACTGCTGACGATGTCATGTTAACTACTGAGTAGTTCGTGGAAAGCACCTGAACATTTCGACCTGACCAAATAGTAAATAAGAGATCAAACAGTAGTGATGATCATGTGTAATTAATCATCAAGGTCCCAGTGACATTTGAGTTGTGCCTTTGTGATTGGTTCAAATTATGCCGCCTTAAAGAACGCCTTAAAAAAACTCTGCCTTGTAATAATACTATATATACTATGAAAAGCAAAATACACTTCTGAGTTAAGGCATCATAAACCTCGTCTCGTGTGATGTTTTACTTCCGGATGCATTCGAAAGGTTTGATATCTGGGTGCTAATACTAAACAACATATATAAGATATCAAGAGCTAAGAAGTCCACACAGGTAAGCACAAGGAACCAGGTACCCTATCACTGTAGGAGTAGTAATTGATATGCAGTACAGTACAAAATACTAATGCTTGTATCTTTATCCATCTCATTTATGACTGAACACACACCTTAGGCTGGCCATACACTAGGAGATATTTAAAAGAACTTTTGCACAAAAACTCCCTGGGCATTCGGTGACTTAAATATTGTAGGTCAAATGGAAACTTTGTTTGCTTTTTTTGTTGCTATTTGGTTGGTTTTGCATGAGTGTTTATGTAGCCAGGTGCTGGAGATGGAGAAGGAGTTACAATCAGTTTACTTTCACTTTCTTCTGTTATGCTGAATGTTGTATTGCACAATAGCTGGGAAAGTCTATAAACTTCTATGCAAAATGCTGAGGATCATAGGAATTGTAGTCTAAAACATCAATCCCAGAATGGGACTTATGGACCTTTACAATACAGTTCCCCAAGGACAGTGATGGCGAACCATGGCACCTCAGATGTCTTGGAACTACATTTCCCACGATGCTCAACTACACTGCAGAGAGCATAAGCACCATGGGGAATAAGTTGCAAAACTCCTGGGGTGCCAAGGTTTGCCATCACTGCCCTAGGACATTGAGATGGAAGGGAGTGGTCGGACAGCTTTTACCAGACTACACTTGAAACTTCTTCCTTGTTGCAGTGCAGGAGCTGAGGTGCGTTAAAAATCCATACTGCACTCTATACTGCATTTATTCCAAACCTAGACTGCATCTAAACCAACCTTATCCTGCATTATCCCAAACCTTTACCGCACCTGAACCACATCTACCTTGCACCTGTGCCGGAATACCTATACTGTATCTCTACTACATCCAGCTTAACTGGGACTGTTGTTATGTGTACCAGCACTCTTAAAGAGCCCCAATGATAGCCAGGAAAGAACATCTCAAAGGACTGCCCCTCCCCTAATAATTATTCTGCAAATACCCTTTGTTTGCCTGCCTCCCCCTTCTTTACCACCCTCCTTTTCTTTTTGACAGTGCATACCCTGTCAGTCTAGGACTAGCATCACCACCAGTATAGTTCCAGCACTTGGTAGATTAAACTTTACTACTGCTGCACTGCTGAGGTGGCCTTGTTACTGTTTATGCTGATCTGGATGCCAAATGTCATCTTATGCCTAGTCCTTATAGGGCGTACACACGGTCGGACTTTGTTTGGACATTCCGACAACAAAATCCTAGGATTTTTTCCGAAGGATGTTGGCTCAAACTTGTTTTTTGTCTACACACGGTCGCACAAAGTTGTCGGAATTTCCGATCGCCAACCACGCGGTCACGTACACCACGTACGACAAGACTAGAAAAGGCCAGTTCAGAACCAAGCGCGGCACCCTTTGGGCTCCTTTTGCTAATCTCGTGTTAGTAAAAGTTTGGTGAGAGACGATTCGCGCTTTTTCAGACTCGTGGCTTTCAGATCGTTTTCTGCCGTTCAGTTTGTGCTTGTGGGTTTGTATCTGCTCTTCAGTGCGTGCAAGCAAGTTCCGCGTGACTTTAGTTAGTCATTGTATTCTTGTTCGTTCATTACTGTTTTTCAGGTCGCTCTTCACAGGCCTTGCTGTTCTTCAGTGTGTTCTGTTACTTCATTCTGAGCAGCCAACCGTTTTCTAGCCATGTTGCGTATGCGTACTCCTCGTAGAGTTCGTGCTGTGCGGGGGCTTGGTGTTGGGGTCCTGACCTTGACACAAGTCCAGTCCATGAACAGGGTGGGGAGGAGTTCATGGACCAAGAATTGGTTGCTTCAGCGTGACCAGTTCTCTCATATGCCTTTGCTCTGTGAGATCTGTGAGAATAATCCTGATGATTTCAGGAACTTTCTCAGGATGAGGGACCCCGTGTTTCACCGTCTGCTGGCTTCGCTGACCCCTTATATTAGCAGGCAGGATACCTGCATGAGGCAAGCCACCACTCCGGAACAGAGGTTCGTCGCTACCCTGCGGTACTTGGCGACAGGGAGAAGCCTGCAGGACCTCAAGTTCTCGACAGGCATCTCCCCCCAGGCTCTGGGGATCATTATCCCAGAGACCTGTTCTGCCATCATAAAGGTCCTGCAGAAGGAGTATATGAAGGTAAGATTTTTATCCTTTAATATCACATTTTATTGTATTGAATGTTTGCCAATATATTGTATTTCTTTCCTCATTCCCTAATTACCATGATTATAATATGCTGTGAATGTCCCCTTTGTCCTCATGCATGCTGGATTTTTATGTACTTATTATTTTAGGTTCTTCATACATATTTGCCCTTCAATAACCTCCCCAGCATGGTGTCTCCTGGCCCTATATTCACCTCATGTAGTCACTTAACAATGTATTTTTTCTGCTCCATAGTAGTGCTTTACCCCAAACACCCCCTAAAATGTTTAGAAATGTTATTTTTGCTTTAAATTCAGGCAGAGTGCCAGAGGGTTTTTTTTGGTGGTGTCCCCAAATAATTTTTAGTAACCCTCCCAACCCCCAACTGCTAAGTCAGCTGATCCCAATTCTCTATCTATCCTCAATCATCTATCTGCTGACTTTGCCAAACCCATACACACTATGCCCATCTCTTTAGTGGTCAGATGTATGGATGAATTCCCCAAAGCATGTAGTGCAAGGGCCTGCCTGTATACTTTCCAATGGTACTGTTTAAAGTTTTTGGATCCTATTATTATCTTGATAGGTAATAGCAGAATGTCCAAATGTCCTCAAATGTGTACAGTGTGTATTTATATCTTTGTATTATGACACTTCTTACCTGTCCATTGGTCTGCCAATAGTGTAACTAAGGAGGGGCTGTTCCAAGTAATACCCATTATTTAGGCATTCATCTCTCAATGAAGTGAAGAGGGTTACCTGTCCAAGATTTCCACACACCCCCTATAATGTTAGAAATGGCCCATGAGAGGGGGAGGTGGGGGAATATGATAGGTGTACCTTATACTTTGGCGTTGTTAAATTCCCCTTAATAAATGCGATCTGGAGGTTGCCCTATAATGTTTGTGTCTAATTTGCTTGCCATGTTTCTGAGAAAAAATAGTAATGTTTATTGTTTTTTCCTCAACAGTTTCCTTCCACGCCACAGGAATGGCAGACTGTGGCCTCCCACTTTGCCGAGCGGTGGGACTTTCCTAACTGCGGAGGGGCAATTGATGGGAAACACGTCCACATTGTCCCACCACCCAACTTGGGGTCGTACTATTATAATTACAAGGGGTTCAATAGAATTGTGATGTTGGCGGTGGTGTCGGCTAATTACGACTTCCTGTATGTGGACGTGGGGAAGAATGGCCGGATGTCCGATGCTGGAGTCATCGCCCAGACTGAGTTTTACAGGTGTCTCCAGAATGGCAGCTTGGACTTGCCAGCTCCAGAGGACAATGTTGAAGGACTCCCATTTGTGTTCGTTGCTGATAAGGCGTTTGCGCTGGGGGACCACCTGATGCGGCCATTCCCAATGAGGGCTCTCACCCCGGAACAGAGGGTTTTTAATTACCGGCTGGCCAGAGCCCGAAGAGTGGTGGAGAACACATTTGGAATCCTGGCCAGCCGGTTCCGCCTATTTATGACACCCGTCCATATGGCGGAGTATAAACTGAACCATATTATACTTGCGTGCTGTGTTCTCCATAACTTTTTAAGGAAACATTCGGCCAACTATGCTGGCTCAGTTGGGCCTGAGGCCGGAATCAAAATGTCCGTTTAAGATAAAACAGGCCTGTGTAAAACCAACAAGAAAGCCAAAAAACTTGAACTTACAAAGTTCACATTAGGTAAAACCTGAAGGCTATATCAGACATCAGTATTTAGGAACTGGGTTTGATATAGCGTTCAGATGGGGGAAAATCACCCCTGGAAAAGCCAAATTTGGAAGATGCACACCAATTTACGAATGTCAACATGTGCTAGCTGCCATCATGGGGGATCAAGGGACGTGTTTTGGGGGAGCAAGCCCTTCCTCATCACTACTTTATAATTGAGGAAGGGGTTGCACCCCCAAAACGCGTCCATTGATCTCCCGTGATGGCAGATAGCACATGTTGTCACACTGTGTGCATCCTCCAAATTTGGTTTTCAAAACATTGCAAAAATATTTAAAAGATTGGACCACAATCCAAAAAGTGATTTTGTGGGGTTTTAAATTCGCCCCAAAACATCAATGATGTTATTATTTTTTTGAATCACATCATTAATTTTTTTCTGGATGTTTTGCAATTCGACATTACACCCCATGATCTCCCCGATCAGGATCTGGGCACTTTCTGATGTGAAAGGATCTGGATCACGATCACCTAAAAAGAGAGAAACAAAACAAAAACAGGTTTCAAAAATCTGCCACCATCCATCTCTTACCTGAGCCTGTGGTCGCAGACACTCAACTGTTGTGGTGCCAATTTCCACCACATCTTCTTCTTCCTCCTGCTTTTCTTGGGTTGGTGGTATTTCCCCTTCTTCCATAGGTGGGGGGTCTGTGGTCTCCTCGGATGAGGGGTGTCCTCCGAGTCTTTTCTAATGTAAAACAAAAATGGTATAATTAGCACACAGATATTTGATGGCAGAACTAGAAATAGGAAATATTGCTTGGAAGTGGGGTACAATTGTCTATTTTAGCCGAGTTCCAATATGTATTTTTTTTATTGCCCTTTGTCAAGCTGCAATACTTTACCTGTTTAGTACAAGCTTCACAGATGTAGCCCCCCCCCCTATAGTATACACTGGAGCACCTGTGTGGCCCCCCTAATAAAAATGGTGTTCTTGTGTCCCACACTAGTGCTCCAGTGTCCAGATGTGAAAACAGCTGCTCAGTGTCCTCTCCTTACACACAATCTAGTTTGCATTTCATTCGAGTAACAAACCCATCTACACAAACAAATATTTGGCATCCAAGTAGGCCCAAAAAAAATGTGGGAAAATGCATATGGCCTAAACAATGGTGTTTTAGAGGCCGAAAGAAAAATGTTTGATACGAACGAATAATGGGCCCATGAACATTAAAGTTGCCCTTTTAAACGTTACAATTAATAAGAAAAGCATATGGAGCAGCATGAACGGAATAAAGACAGAAAGAATAGGAACACAGCACAACTACTTACTTTTTTGCAGCACTCTCCGGATCTTTCGGTACTGCTCTGGCTCTCTTAATTTGAGGTCCGACCACCGCTTCCTGAGCTGATCTTTCGATCTTCGTACCCCGAAATTCTTGTGAAGACTTTTGATCACTTTCGCCATGATCTTGACCTTTCTGATATTGGGGTTGGGGTAAGGCCCATACTTTCCGTCATAGTCGGACTTCTTCATGATGTCGACCATCTCCAACATCTCCCCAAAGGATATATTTGTGGCCTTAAAACGTCTCCTTCTGGATCGGGACGTGTCCGGATCCGGGCTTTCCTCCTCCTCCTCCTCGTTCCTGCAATTATCACGCACCTGCTGTGACTCCGCCATGTGCTCTTCCCCCCACTGCGCCGAACGAAAAGGGGCGGGGAATAGAATAGAAAGAACGTCAGGGGCGGGCGGAGTTACACGCATGCGCAGTGTATATAAAGCGTAACACACGTGCGTATTACGTACGATCTGTACGTACGTACGAGCGGAGGAAGGAGCATTGGACGCGCCGATCGTAAGAACGAAGGTAAGAGACAAACTTGTGCCTATACTGCTTCTACATTGAGGCCTATATTGTAACAAGATTAGGGGAGTTTTGTCTGACATTAGGCTTTGTCTTGTGTTGTGTCTTGCAGTGAACATGGATATGCTACTGAAAGATAATGACTTCATGTCAGTATTCCTAGATATGTTAAGGGAGCTGCCATGTTTGTGGGAGATTAACCACCCCCATTTCAAGAACCAAGCAAAGAGCAAGGCAGCACTGGCGCAATTGTGTGAAATTGTAAAGCAGGTGATCCCCACGGCAGACATCACCTATTTAAAGATATTAATTGGTGGCCTGAGGAGTACAAATCTAAGGGAGCACAAGAAGGTCCTGGATTCACAGAGATCCAGAGCAGCAGATGGCATCTATGTCCCCAGGATGTTGTACTACGACAGGCTGCATTTTCTGGCAGGCCAGACTGAACCCAGGCCAGCACTCTCCAGTCTTCCTTCCACGCTTCCTTCCCCCCCGGCTGAGGCTTCTGACGCCCAACCTGGGCCTTCCAGGCCACATGTGGAGGAGCCCAGATTGAGCCAGGTATAGCATTCCTCTAAATATTTCTGCTTGTCCAATCAATGATGGTAACTAGATGTTAGTTGGGAGTACTAATTTATGATTGTGATTGATGAAGCAAAAACTAAAACCATGTCCCTTTTTCATACACAGGGAAGTCTCAGCCAGGAGGTGGCCGGGCCGAGCCGGCTGGCTGATCTGCAGGTCCCTCCACCCCCCCTGAAAAGAGAAAGTGTCAGGAGGAGGAGTGCCCTAGAGGAGGCTGCCAGAGGACTCTTTTGGAGGGCTACAGAGGTCCTGGGAGCACGACAGACCGTGGAGGAGGACATTGCTGCCGTCATTGCATATAAAATGCAGAGGATGGAGGAGGGCCAACAAGTCATGTGTGAGTCCCTCATATTGGAGGCTCTTAACAAAGGTATGAGGGGCCAAATTACAGCTCAGACACACCTTTGCGATGGTCCTCCTCCTCCTCCTGCAGGTCCTCCTCCTCCTCCTCCTTCTCCTCCAGGTCCTCCCAGTCCTCCTCCTCCTCCAGGTCCTACTCCTCCTCCTGCCACATCTCCAACAGCACAGCCCGGAAGGAAGCATGGAAGGAAGACCAGAAAGTGAGGACCCTGGATCCAGTTTGGTCGGCCAAAAAATGCAGCCTCTTGTGGTACCATAGCCTGGGGACACACGTCATCTGCTGCTATCTGGATCTCTGCGAATTCTGGACCAGACTGCCCTCCCTTACACATGGACTCCTCAGGCCACCAATTTTGATGTTCAAGAATTGATGTCTGCCGTGGGGGTCCCAGGCTTCGCTAATTTCTCCTGTTGATCCAGTGTTGCCTTCCTCTTTGTTTGGTTCTGATCCCTTAATAAATTATTTTTGTTTGGAATTATACTCTCCTATGTGTTTTACTTCAAAAAGGACAGTTGGTTTGTGAGGATTCAGGTACATTTCAAATATACAATGTGAAATGAACAAGGGACACCAACAACAAACAATCTCCTTGAGATTAAATAATAAAAGATATCAATGGTGTTGGGGTAACTTGACACACAAAACACACACAAAAATATTCTGGAGTAAAAATAAAAATAACATTGAACAAAGATCAGCCTTTGAAAAAATACAAACATTAAATAAAAAAAAGGCTTAAAATCCCCCAAAAAATAAAATAAAAAAATAAAAAATATGTCAGATGTGACAACTAATAACAATATATTCAGGGAATACCAATAAAAAAACAAAAATAAATCTTTGGGAGAAGTGTGTGTGAATATGAGCAGCAAAACTACTTCATTCTTGTCACATTATAAAGAAGAAGAGAGTGCGCTGTATTAAACCATTTTTAACATTGCAGCGTGACGAAAGTGCTGTATCCATTGCGAATGCTAAGTTTACCAGAACGAGCTATTCCGTGCAGGGAATTTCTTCTAAGCATGCGTGGCACTTTGTGCGTCGGAACAGGCCACACACGGTCGGAATTGACGCGATCAGATTTTGTTGTCGGAAAATTTTATCTCCTGCTCTCCAACTTTGTGTGTCGGAAAATCCGATGGAAAATGTCCGATGGAGCCCACACACGGTCGGAATTTCCGACAACACGCTCCGATCGGACATTTTCCATCGGAAAATCCGACCGTGTGTACGGGACATTAGTGTTAATCACTTTGTATTCTAGAGGGGCTGAGGTTTCTTGGAGAAGGTTGATGTAAAGACCAGAGAATATATCCTAATCAGCAGCTCTTATTGGGGTATCTCTACATTAGTTATGCAAGATCACACTAAGATCACAGGTTGTACTGTATAATTTGGTGCTAGCATTCCAGCACACTAGGACATGTTTAACTGTGTGCAAATTAAAATAATGTTCTGTACCCAGAGTATCCCAAATTATTTTTATTCACCATTTAATGCAATTAGCCCTGGTTCACATTGATACTATTTTGAAATCATGCTACTTTCCTAGAAGTAGCACTATTGCAAAGTAGCAGGTCAGAGTGATCTTCAGGTGCTACTTGGCTGACATCTGTGCCACTTCATGCACAGATGTCTATGCAAGTCGCACCTGAAATCGCAAAAAATTGTGCAGGAACCCTATTTTCAAATTGGTCGCACAGATTTGAGTGGTTCCGTTGCCGACAATAGGGTGCGACTTGTCATGTGATTTGGAAATGTCAAATCGCATGACAAGTGACACCGGTGTGAACGGAGGCTTAGTTGATTTGTACAATTTTTGTTAAATTCTACAAGGAACACCTCCTACAGAAATGATAAAATGTGAAGGCCATATGCCAGGCATGCTCATGTCTTGAAGAAATACACATAATAATATCAAAGCATTTGTGAAAACAAAACTTGAAATGAATATGGAGAAAATGTTTACAATTACAAGAAAAAAGGAGAGAGAAAAAGCACAGGAATCAAGCAGAAGTCTTAAACCAATAAGGGGGCAAGCCATGTTAGAAACCTATGGCGAGCTACGTCTGAGAAACTAGTACTCAGCTGGGTAATTGTAAACAAAAATTTGTAAGTAGGACAAGCTTCCCTGTTCCAAATAAGGAGACAAGAGACCAGTTAGTTAATTTTTGAAGGCTGGGCTCTGGGTCATTGTGGATCAATGCCTTTTGCATTAGAGTATCAAATAAAATCCAGCATGGCCTCTCCCTTCATCTTCAGATACAACAATTGAGTTGGTGTTACTAGATAAGCTGTGTAAATTATACCAGGTGCTACATGTATGTGCATTCCAGCTTCACTGTGCAGTACTGGTGTCAGCTAACAGATAAGCTGTCATGTACCCAGCAAGTCAAATTTACAAAGGCAAACTGTGGGTCTTTTTTTCGTGAGTGTGCATAAAATGAGAACTGTCTGTTGATCTACAGTCAAGCCTTCACTGTAAAGTACCAGCTAGGGCATGCATGAGAAATGAATTATTATATTTCGGAGATATAGAGCTAGTAATACCATATGTCCCTAACAAGGTGAGGATGGGGAGTTTTCCAGTGCTTGAGCCCTTCTTAAGAATGTGTCCAACACCTCATTTATTGAGGTTTTAATCATTTCTAAAGTGATTGCCTTTGCCCCCACCCCTATCACAGACCTATGATTTTTTTTTAAAGATGCTGACAGCAGGTTCCACTATAAGATAAAGAAACTAGCTGCACACGTGACTACTGCAATGTAGGTGAAGTAATTTAGTGTACCATTCACATTGCAACAGAGAGCCCTGCACAGGGAAGTCCTCCTATGTGCTTCAGTCACAGCTATGTAATGCATTCACCCACAAATGGGCTTAATTTAGGATTAAGCCCAACTCTGGGTGAAACGCATTAGTGAAAGCATTGCCTGGACAGGACTCTCTGTTGCATTATGTTCAGTACATTAAATTATTTTATCTGTGTTGAAATAGTGTGACGTGTAGCTGGTTTCATTCTCTTGTGTAGTGGATCTTTTTTGGAGCTAAGATGAGCTTCTTCCTGCATCAGCACCCAGCTCTTGCCATTAATTGTGAGTGCCATTTATTCTCTCTTTGTAACAGGATCCAGTATGTTAGGCTAAACTTTTTCTACCCTGGGGTGTAGAGGTCGGGTTCTTTATAAGCTATTACTGCATCAGTCATGGGGAGCGGGGATGGTATCGGCAGCCAGTTCCATCATGCAATGGCACAGCTTCTGGACTAAGAATGTACTGATTCTTATTAGTTCTCTGCATGCTTAGGTCTAGGGGCTAAGTCTAATTCAGATTTCTTTATGACATACAGATCAGAGAATGGATGCTCTCATTTGGCTCTTAAGGGGAACGTTGATGCCTACATAACCATCTCCTTGAGTTCCAGAAATGTCATCAATTAAATAGGACTCTGACAGTTGTGCTTTAAGTTAATATGTTTTAAATTGTGGGACAATTTTCTGTTTCAGTGTATTTTTTTGGTTTTATGACACAACATAAGAAATCAGAAGCATATAGGTCACCCGCGCAGGGGCTAAAGAATGATCAGGTATTACAGAGAAATATGAACAGAACAATTGTAGTTAAACACCTTTATGCAATTGGGATGATATCTAAGGATAATAAATGCAAAATGGAAAGAAAAGGGGGAAAAAAAAGAAGGCCTGAACATGCCGGTTGAAGTGAGGGAAACTCATAGGAAATCCATGGTTCCCAGACTTTGAGAAATTTAGGATGTGTCGTTCACAATGTTAGACATCTGCTCATGGAGCATCAAGGTAGTCATACGTGACTTTACTCCTTGAAAGGCAACACGCAGGGTCTTCCAGGCCTGTGCTATGGTCCGTTTAGCAAAAATAAAAAGTAGCCGGCTTCTGCTGGGGTGCAAATAAGCCGGGAATCAGGCAAGGCAATAGGGCCAACTTTGTGTCCTTGCAAACCATTAAATGGTAAAGGGTTTGGAGCAGACTGAAAAGCCTGAACCAGAACCCCACCTGTCTTGGGCAGGACCACCAGGTATGCAAGACATCTCCTTGGACAATTTTCAATAGGATTTTTCCCCTACTGGTGTAAGCAGGAAATAAAATCATAATGGCAAGGTCAGTGCAGACTCTGGTGCAAAAATGACAGAGTGTCTTTTAAAAGCAGCTATAAAAGCAGGCCTATAACTTTACAATATGAAGACTGAATATATGAAAGAATATGAGAAACAAGATGGTGAAATTGTTTTTTTTTACCGTGAGACTCCGTTCTCACAGAGCCAAGTCTTTCCAATATTTTGAAATGCTAGTAACACATGAAATACTAGCTAGAAAATCTGCAGCAAATTGTTGTTATTTTCCACTCTGTAATATATTAGAGTTGGCATCTTGTGTCCATAAAGATTACTATATATACGATGGTGATAAATCTAGTAGTAACAGAAACATGGAGCCTAATAAGAAAAAGTCAGCTGGGTACTTGGGGAAAAATGTAAGAAAAAATCTATGGTCCCACCAAAATTGAACTAAAGAGGTTAAAGAAGATATACTGTAAATGCTACAATAGCCACAAAGAATATAAATTCACAAGTGTTGGATAGCAACATGGTTTAATATCATACTTCTGGTATTTCACTTCCTGGTTGATACAGCCAGGTAACCTCAGTTGGAATGAAACACATCAAAGCTTTGTAATCAGAATAAAAATGGCTTGGCTCAAGCCCACCTGCTGTGATATGTGATTACAAGCTTTCAAGAGAGCCACTGATGTCAAGATGTCTATGGAGATTTGACACAGGGCTAACAGGGATGATTCATGGACAAATGCTGCCCCTAGTGATCAATACAGCATGCTTCCTGGAGAATGGGCAGACATTTGAAGGACTACTTTTGGCAATATCTATTGGATGGAAGGCAAATGGGGGTGGCTACGAGTGGGCGTGTATGTTTGAATAAAAGGAGCACACACAGGCAATTTCTCTCTCTCTCTTTTTCGCTGCAAAGCCTTGCCATGAGGCTGTCTCTCTGCCATCTTGGGACTTTGCTCTGAATGTTGGTTTGGGCCTAAGCCATGCGGCACAAAGCTCTCTCTTTCAACATCTTGAGACCAGCCGAGGATGTGATAAGTATATTTTTGTATTGTGTTCTGATTATAAGCTTTGTAACAGTGTAATCTCTTTTAATGCCTTTATATTAGTTTTTCCTAATTCTGCTGTGTAGTATAGTCCTATTTTCTTAGGAAATAAATGGAAGATATTGTTTTCACTAAGCAAAGGTGTCTGTCTTCATAGTTAACATTATATCATTAGGCCTAGCATACTCTGATATATTAGACTAACAATTATAGGGAATAGACAAGTTGATACATGTATGCAATAGTTATATAGGATATATTAGATTGTATATTATTGCACAGATTACTTCAACAATGTATGCACCAAATGCTTTTGCAAACCAAGTAGAAGTGGCATCATCACCATGTTGCCCATAGCAGGGCTGTGGGAAGGACTCTACTATAGGCTGCCTGCAGAAAATTACAGGAGGGAGCAGATTCCATACTAATTATGTCTGCCCCCATGTTGTAAAGCGCTGCGCAAAATGTTGGCGCTATATAAAACCTGTATAATAATAAATAATAATAATTATTCTGCACAAGGAGAGAGCAGCAGTGTCCGGTCTTTATTAGAGGAAGCTCCTACACAGAGGCAGGCAAAGTTTCACACTGGATTTTTGCACAGATCTGGAAGAAATACACAAAGCACACCAAGACTCAAGTAAGAATACAAAGCCTATTTTGCAAAGACCAGGTGAGCATACTCACTTTTTCACTGGTGATCTCCCTCACAGACTTTCCACTTTGTTGACTGTTACCCCCTGATTGAATGATGTCCAGCAGTATCTAACTCCTCCGTGTGAGCTCAGACTGTCATGGGCACACCCCATGGGCTCACAGTGGAATGCTGCAATGAATGGCACTAACATGTCACAAAGTGAGTCCCATTCTATGCAGCAGTGAGTCAGCCCACTGCTAACACTGGAGAAGAGAAAGATGGGAAAACTTGTCATGACCATGTGGAATTCTCCTGTAATTTAGATATGTATGCTGGAACGTGTGGGAAAAGGGAGGGTTTTAGAGAGGGGATGTGCATTGGACTTGAAAGCTGGAGTTGGGCTTTACATTTAATGAGTTTCCAGCTGTTCTCCTGTTGATAAATGCCTATACTTCCTTAATCTATTTTGTAGCTGAATACCTCAGTAACCTTTTTTTATAGCCCTTTCATTATAAAATGGTGTATGTTGCAATTTTTAAAATGTTAATTACCAAAGACCTATATTATTTTCCTAGATATTACTGTGTGGCCATCAGTGGAAATAATGCAACCCCCTAAAGATGTATTCCTTTGAGTTTTGCCTTCTGTTTCATTCGAGCCTGAAATACTTGATTTGAGGAAGATGTGAAAATATGAATGAAAAAAGCAGTCAACAATTTGGTATCAAAAAGAGTCCTGAAGAAGGCCAAAGCAACAGCAGAATTAAAGCGGAGTTCCACCCATTTAAAAGTCAGCAGCTACATAAAGTGTAGTTGCTGACCTTTAATAATCAGACACTAACCTGTCCCACGGTCCAGCGCTGCGGGCACACAAAACCTCGCTCCTCTACCCCTCCTCTTCGAGGCGCCAACATTCTAACTGTGGCGCCCGGCTGTGGCTTCACAGCCTGGCACGCACTGAGCATGCGCAAGCCGCACTGTGCGATGTGAGTGGTTGTGCAATCTTCTGGGACCTGTGACGTGTCCCATAAGATTGCAGGGAGGGAGAGGGGAGAGGTGAACTTCCTTCTGGTGCAGGGAGGAAGTGGGAGCTGGGTGCCCATAAAAACTGGGTATCCGCTCCCCCCCAAAAAAATTACATGCCAAATGTGGCATGTCAGGGGGTCACCATCACTTAAATTTTTTGGATGGAACTCCACTTTAAAGTTCCACGGAGTATTGACATCCATAACAGCACTTCGCCTACAACCGTTGTAACACTGCCTATAGAGTTCATTAGTACTATGTGACATTCCTAATGATAATATTAAAGAATCCTGATACACAAACAGGCAGCAGCACCACAAACAATCACCAAATGATATCTTGGTGCTCTTCATAGTAGGGCTGCAAAAGATAAATATGATTTTAAACATACCCCCACCATGGCCCTGTGTAGAAAGCCAAACTAACAGTTAATTGTGTATGAGTTCTATAGGCAAAATATAGGCACATTCTCTGATCGGTTAAAGATTACTGTTGTGACTATATATGTAACTTGACTAGAGCAATAAACACCTCTTGTGAGGATGCCCTAGAGCATGTCAATAGGCACATTTACAGAATAGCCCTAATCTCCATTCACAAGAGCAGAATCTTATGGCTAAAAGCCTGGAAATCTGAAGCTGCTTGTAAAAGACACCTTACATGTATGTCTTTCAAAGAAGACAGCTGTTTGGGGAGATACTTGACAAATTTATTAAAAATGCCACAGGAGGGAAGGTTTTACTTCCACAGCAGATGATACCAAAACCTCTACCTCAGCAAGAAAAAGAACTGCTGCTCCAGGTGTATAAAGATAAGGCTGATTGGAGTGTTAACCCCAGCCTGCCTCCGTGGGAAACTTGGAAAGCAGAAAGAAATGGCTGCACATCCAGAACTTCTGATTGCCTTTTATTTTTCTTTACAAAGATCACACCAGAGACACCAAACTGTGGTCACGTAGACGCGTTTCACACATACATCTTGTGCTTAATCATTACCTCAGCAAAACAGCACCTACTTGCTCTACCCAAGCTTCAACTTCGAAACCCAAATTCAGCCATTACATTTGACTTAAGACTAGGGCCCTAAAGCCCACTAAGCATTCCCCAAAGCCCTTATCCCAATGAAGATGCACTGAGTTTGAGGATGTTGGCTGCAGTTTGTCTTTCTTTGGGTCATAGAACCCCCAGACCTGTGGGTTCAATTGGTTTCTATTGGTTTCAAGGGGGTACAAATTAGGGTTCAAAAGTACATCCTCACTGCTTTCTTCTCTCAAATCAACCAAAGCCTGTCAGTCAGATTTGCTAAATGCCCTGAACCATCTCATCTCCCAGGGAGTTGTTGTGCCAGTACCCCCAAAAGACAGGTTGAAAGGATTTTATCCAAACCTGTTCACAGTACCAAAGCCCAACAATCTGTAAGCTCGATAATTGGCTCAGTGAGACAAATGAAATACATGGCATCCATAGACAATCACTTCCAGTTTGTCACACTGCCCCATGTCCTCTGCTACCAGAGTATTCACAAAGGTGCTCGCACCTATTTTTGTCCTTCTCAGAACTCAGGGCATCCATGTCACAGGTTTTCTAGACAACCTTCTCTTGAAGGACTCATCTCCCTTCCAGCTGTCTGCAAATGTCCTTTAGATGGTCCAGATTTTCAGTTGGATGACCATTTTCAAAGAATATGCTTTCTGGCCTTCTCTTCACCTGGAATATTTGGGTCTGGTCCTGGACACATCCCAAGCAAAGGTTTTCCTTCTAGAAAGGAATTCTCTCAGAACCCACGCTCAGGAATTGAGGTCACAGAGACATCCCTCAAAGAGATTCCCCATAAAGG
The DNA here is from genome assembly GCA_037952925.1 of Lithobates clamitans. Taxonomy (NCBI): domain Eukaryota; kingdom Metazoa; phylum Chordata; class Amphibia; order Anura; family Ranidae; genus Lithobates; species Lithobates clamitans. The sequence continues at coordinate 1,188,130 of JBBGZY010001323.1, read as the reverse complement.
TTTTAGGCCTCATGGTAGCCTCCTTCAAGACTGTACCATTGGCTCAATTTCATTCAAGGCCTCTTTAACACAGCATCTTGTCGACTTGGAAAAAGCGTGCTACTTATCTCAACCTACCCATGCTCCTGTTGAGCCAAGCCAAACAAGGAAATTCCCTACCTTTATAGATCTCCAGCCCAGCTTTATCAGTAGGGAAGTCTTTCCTTCCCTATTGTTGGAAAGTAATAGCAACATATGTCAGTCTTTCTGGTTGGAGAGTGTTCCAGTTCCTCATGATCCAGGGAACATGGTCACCCATGGAAGCCAAGCTCTCCTTTAATAGCCTAGAATTTAGAGCAATTTGGATTGTTCTGAAACACTAGACCCCCCCCCTTCCGCCCTTATGTGAGGGTGCAGTCAGGAAATGCCACAGCTGTGGCTTACATCAAGCACCAAGGGGGTACCAGGAGTCTTACAGCCTTGAAGGAAGAAAAACATATAATCTCATGGAAGGAGACTCACTGTCCAGCGATCTCTGTAGTACAGCTGATCTATGCCTTCCCTCTGTTGTGAATTCTACTTGGTCTACTCAGTAGCAAGAGAGGAAAATGGTCATTTTAATTGCATCAAACTGGTCTGGTACACAAACATAGACTTCTAGCAGATGACCTCTAGCCTTTTACCAACAGGCCAGGAACTGCTGTCTCAGGGCCCTCAATTCCATCCTGCTTCTCAGTCGCTAGCTTTAGCTGCATGTCACTTGAAGCCCAGGTTAAACATACAGGGCTTTCTGAGTCTGCTATTCCTGTCTTACTGTAAGCAAGAAAAGCCACTTTCAGGAAGAGCTACTATTTTACCTGGAAATCTTTTTTTACCCAGCGTGAACACATGCACTTTAATCCCAGAGATTACTCTGTGCCTCACATTCTGCCAATCCTACAATCAGGTCTTGCCCAGAACATGGCCCTAAACACTCGGAAAGGACCGGTTTCAGCCTTATCTACTTTCTTTGAAAGACTCCTGGCTTTGCTTTCCCTTGCAAATAATTTTATTCAAGGTGTATCTTGCATTGAGCTCCCAGTGTAGCACCCTGGACATCATTTGGGTCTCAATCTGGTTTTTCCTGTCCTGCAAAAACCACCCTTGAAACCCATCAGGGATATTTTCTTAGATGTTCTCTTCTTCAAGTAGCCTTACTGGTCTGTCAGACATGTCTCTCATTTGGTGGCTGTCTCTTGTAAGTAGTCGTTTCTCATACTGCACATGTATATACTCATTTTTTATTCATTGTTTAATAAATTTATATTTTTTCATGAATGTGTTATGTCTCATTTAAAGTACCATGGGCAAATTTTCAGACTTATAATTATTGTCTTATGCCCAAGACCATCCTTTCTTCCCAAGGTGGTATCAGTCTTCCACCTCAATGAGGACACAGTCCTACCATCCTTACGCGCTGCTACAAATGCATCTAAAAGAAATCTCCCTTCATTGTCTGACCATTATCAGAGCCATTGGAGTCTACCTCAAAGCTATAGCTTCAATCAGACAGATGGATTCCCTATTTGTCCTGTTATTGGGACCTCAAAACAAGTCAAACTGCTTCCAAGTCCTCCATCGTGAGATAGATAAAAAGTATAATTGCTAGATCTTACGTTCTCAAGGACAACTTTCCTCTTGTGCATTTACTTGTCCATTCAACCAAATGGGTGGGAGTTTCCTGGGCAATTTGACACCAAGCCTTTGTATCCCAGCTGTTTAAGGTGGATGTTCAATCTGCAGCATTCTGCCGCAGGGTTACGGCAGGGTTAAGGCTGCGGTACTCTGAATGTGGGTCTTTTTGACCCTTCTTATTGTTAGGCCTGTTGGCAAAGCTCTATTTGCCTAGTTGTTACCCATCCTTCTTATTCAATGATTGGGGATGTCCCTGGGTCTATGAATACTTTGCCTGTTTCCTGTACTGTATGATTAAAATAAGGAATTTTGATTTTTGACTTGTAAATTCCATATCTTGGAGTACAGTACAGGACACAGGCCACCCTCCCTTCCATTCATTGGTTACTCTGAATTGCTTGCTACAAAACTGAGAATTCACAGAGTGGGGTTGGATAATAGGGGAGGCTCCCAGTGGGCGTATCCTCAAAAGCTTTCCAGTTTCTAATCACCTGAAGGTACAAGCTTATACTCCAGGGTACTCCAAGATATGGAATTTACAGATAAGTCAAAATTCCTCTTTTTTACATTTACTTAGTGGGAAAAATGCTACTCACATTGGTGGTTAAGGGGAAGAATGCTCCTTGCATTGGTGGTCAGTGGAAAGAATTTGTGGTCAGTGGAAAAAAAGTTTTTAACATTGGTGGTCAGTGGAAAGAATGCTTCCCAAATTGGCGGTCAGTGGGAAAAATGCTTCTTACATTGGTAGTAAGTGAGAAGAATAGCTAAGAAAGTGATTGGTGTCACACATGAACCCATAGCAACCTCTGGAATAAACCTAGGGTTGCACAGAATTCTTGATAAGAAAGGTTGCTGTAGGACAAATTTACAAGAAATCAGTTTACTTCCAAGTTCACTTCAAATGACGCAACACACGCAGTGTAAGAAGCCAGTTAAAAAAAACCTTTTGATGTCAGGGCGCCTATATATTCCCCAGTCAATTTTGACATTATACTTACACTCACTGTCAGAAAAAGATCTCAAGATAAAATGCATTCAACTTATTACCAGCCCACTCTGTAAATAAACTGGTCTGAGATAGAATATAGAATACATTCTGTAAAAATAAAGGACATTTTAAGTCATGTATATAAATTTCAGGTCTATTTAGCATATTCAAACCTTATGACAATGTTTAATAGTACATTTACTGTAAGCCTTGGTTATATTTTCCTTCTACACTATGACAAGGAATTTTTAACCTGCTAAAGCCATTGAGAAATGCCAGGACATGTCAATGTGTAAAGCTGGAAAAGCTGATATAAGCCAACATCTAATCCAAAAATAAACTTTCTCCTTGAGCCTGAACATCATCCCAATCAATAGTGAAGCCTAGAGAATGTGGAATGTTAGTGGGGGTAGGCTAAGTAAGCATTCTTGACCTGTGGTCAATACACCAACCTATTCTTTCACATCACACTATTACAGGTAAATGTATTCTAAACATTTGGTTCAACACAAAAGAGAATCACTAAAATTATGATAAGTTCTCAAATTGTAGGTAGTTTGCTATACTGCCCTACCAAACAGACTATAGGATTACTGGCAAATACTATATTTTTAATGATCATGCTATATAATATGGTGGTTTTATTGTTAATGTTGCCTTGGCAAGTTAATGCCCTGGTTTAGATTTCAGCTAAGCCTATCTGTGCTTCTAGTTTATATGTTACCTCTGCATTATTCAGTTTCACCTGTGTCTTCTGGGTACCTTGGTCCAGTAAAGGAGATGAGAGAGTGAGGGGGTACTGCTGAGTATGATTTAAGCTAAAGGCTTGCAGGTAGGTAAGGTCAGCTAATATGGAAGAGGCTCTAGGCTACCTCTAACATTTGGCTCATTCTTGAGGGTTAGGCATGCTCCCTGCTGTCCCACTGTGGGAGTGTTTCTACTTTTCACTGTTATTAGATCCAGATCTAACTCTACATGTGATCACACTGATCCTGTTGTAGATAGCTACTTTAGGCTTCACATATACTTGTAGTCAGTAAATACCGCGCTTAGGTAGGGCTATGCTAGGCTGCTGCCTTCCCTAGGTGCTACACAGGTGCAGCCCAGAAGTATGAATATATATATGTATGGAGATAGGTCGCGCTGCCTCTCCACCTAGTGAGTGACCCCTGGTGGTAACTAACAGTGTTAGATGTAGATCTTAGTAAGATGGTGTGGGCTTCTGGATGATGTGTACTAGGATACTAGATTCCAATGATAGAACAAGGTAACCTAGAGCTTATAGATGTACAAGTGAAACTTCCAATAGTAGTTAGTGATATCAAGATAAAATCGTGATACAAAGGGAATTTCACAGTGGTCATATCTCCTAACTGGTATATACAGTGCATATACATATAAAATCCACAGGATTCGAATTAGAATGTGATATATACACAAAACCAGCTTAAAGATATTATGGTTTGAGTATGCAACACAAATGCAATGTTTTTAAGAAAACACAGTCCTAATTAATAGTGCAAGCCTTCAAATTCAGTTAATAGTGTTAGGTGCTTAAAATGCCATCCAAAGTGACTTGTGCAAAATCCTTGTGCAAAAACAACATGAAAGTGACGGTGGTGCTCCCCTTCAGTTCCCCACTCACCAGACTTCCAAACCCCTGCAGGGGTAAACCGCATGAAAGTGGGGGTCTTTATCCAGGGCCGTCTTCCTGTTTGTTGGATCCACCCTTTAAGGATATCACGATTCAATGTTCCTCCTGGTGATGGATGATGTTTGGATTGGTATGCCAGTTCCTGAATATAAGTTTGTCTCCTGACACTTAAGGTCTTCGGTATATCTTGGGCTGGTTTTATGTGTGGGATATGGTAATGTCTCAAGACTATACAGATCCTCAGCACTTGCAGTGCACAACTTTCAATGTTGCTGGCTCCTGCTCTCTCTGTGTTGCTTCCGGGACAGTCGTGGTTCTCACCCAGCAGGACACATGCATTTGTGTTGCATACTCACAAAATAATATATAATATATAATATATTTTGTGTATATATTACATTCTAATTCGAATCAAGTGGATTTTATATGTATATTAAATTTTTATTGAGCACTAAGCACTGTAAATACCAGTTAGGAGGTATAACCACTGTGAAATTCCTTTTGTATCACAATTTTATCTTGATATCACTAACTACTGTTTGAAGTTTCACTTGTACATCTATAAGCTCTAGGTTACCTTGTTCTATCATTGGAATCTAGTATCCTAGTACACATCATCCAGAAGCCCACACCATCTAGTAATCTTACTAAGGTCTACATCTAATGCCCCGTACACACGGTCGGATTTTCCGATGGAAAATGTCCGATCGGATCGTGTTGTCGGAAATTCCGACCGTGTGTGGGCTCCATCGGACATTTTCCATCGGATTTTCCGATACACAAAGTTGGAGAGCAGGAGATAAAATTTTCCGACAACAAAATCCGTTGTCGGAAATTCCGATCGTGTGTACACAAATCCGACAGACAAAGTGCCACGCATGCTCAGAATAAATAAAGAGATGAAAGCTATTGGCCACTGCCCCATTTATAGTCCCGACGTACATGTTTTACGTCACCGCGTTTAGAATGATCGGATTTTCCGACAACTTTGTGCGACCGTGTGTAGACAAAACAAGTTTGAGCTAACATCCGTCGGAAAAAATCCTAGGATTTTGTTGTCGGAATGTCCGAACAAAGTCCGATCGTGTGTACGCCCTATAACACTGTTAGTTACCACCGGGGGTCACTCCCTAGGTGGAGAGGCAGCACCACCTATCCCCATACATATAAATATATTACATATTATATCACCCGATGAATTGAACTATTGGGAGGTGTTTGTTTTAAGTGTTATGCCGCGTACACACGACCGGACTTTACAGCATACTTGGTCCGGCGTACCGGAGTCCGTCGGTCAATTCGATCGTGTGTGGGCTTCAGCTGACTTTTTTTCTCAAAAGTTTGACGGACTTAGATTTGAAACATGTTTCAAATCTATCCGACGGACTCGGCTTTCTAGCGTACAAACCGGTCATCTGTGTGCTAGTCCAACGGACCAAGACTGACGCATGCTCTGACTCAAGTACAAGACGGAAGTGCTCGGTCTGGTAAAACTAGCCTTCATATTGAGGCTAGCACATTCCTCTTCTGTGATCTTTTAATACAGCGCATTCTTTTTTTCTTTAAAATGCGAGAGGACTGAAGTTGTTTTGCTGCTTATATTCACACAGAGTTCTCACAAACTACTTTATTCATGATTTATCCTCATGCCATGACTAATATTATATTTTTTAAAAGCCAGATCTCCAGAAATAAAGTAGATAAATATTTTTTGGACTCATCTTTTTTTTTTATATTTAAACAATATCTATTTTACACTGTGTGCTAAATTATACAAAATGTTATTTTTTTTTTTATTTTGTTTGAGTTTCAAGTTACCACAATAACCTTAATATTTTTTAGTGTTTTAATGAACCTTAATGAGGTTGGTGTCCCTTGTTAATTAGACATAGGGAGGTTGTTTTCAAAAGGCAAAATCATTTTTTACTACAAGTGCAAATTGTACTTGGAATTGCACTGAAAGAGCATTTGGAAGTGCATTCACTGTGTATCCGAGGGGCACATGCAAGGAACCCCCCCCAAAAAAAACATTTCTCTTGCACATGATTGTACGATAAAATCAGCAGAGCTTCCCCTCATTTCAGATCTTCCCCTCAGATTTACAGCGACTGCACTTCCAACAAGTGCACTTGCAGTGCAATTTATAAAGTGCACTTTGCACTAGTACTTTGCACTTGAATTGCCAAATTATTTAACCTTTTGTAAATAACCCACATAGTCTTTTTGACCTGTACCTGCCTACTCACAAACTAAATGTCCTTTTTGAATCAAAACACATAGTCAATAATGTAAGGTAAAGAAAAAATCTATTTATTTTGGTAAAAAAAGAAATGAGGAAGGCAACATTGGAGACACTTTTGGAATGTGTGAAGCCTTTTGTCCCCCAGGACACACATCAAGTTTTTGGAAAATAAAATTGGTATCTTGCGAACAGGGAGCACAGTTAGAAGTCAGACCAGACAGGCAATCACCTTCGACTCTTCCGTGGAGCCTTCCCTGCACGCTGCCCTGCAGCGTTCCCTTCACGCTTCTCTGCAGCCTTCCTTGGAGGCTGTGCCTCTGGTGGTGTACTTGGGGGAGGAGGAGGAGGAGTAGCAGGAGGAGTGGCTTCATCTGCTATATAGGTTGTTTGAGTAAGCTCCCCTCTCAAGCCCTTCTGAAATGTTCGAAAAATAAGACCCTCACATTGCAGGCGTTGCCCCTTTTCTAGTTCCAGCAACCTGGTGGCCATATATGTTCCATAGGCCTCTTCAGCATTGGGTGGTGTGCTCAGGATTTGGCTGGCTTCCCGAATGAGGGCTAGTGATTCCTCCTCTGTTCGGGTCATCTTCCTGGGCCTTTTTGTGTTAATGCAGAGCTGAGGCCCCTGACATTCCGTGAGGCTTCTACTTGGCCCAGCCACGGCCTCCTCCTCTCCCACTGGGCAAGGCCTCCTCCTCTATACCTCTGGGCACGGCCTCCTCCTGGCTGAGCTAATCCTGGGTAAAAAAAAGGGACATACCGGTAGTTGTAATTTTGGGTTACGGGCAATCACACACAATTTTCAGCTCATGACTTGCAAATATAATTCTAAACAAATAGTAAAGGCTATCTTTTTGACCCCACCATTATTGTAGCTGCTCACCAATATTTGAAGTATATTTTTGGCCACTACGGTCTAGATATATGTCTACATATTAATAATTGTGATGAAGTCATTTTTGGTGAAGCTCTTCAAAATTTTTGACGTTTACATCATTAATAATTACACAAGCCCAAATTCACAATCCCAAATTCACAAAAAAGTATACCTGGCTGAATCTGGGCGCATCCACTTCATCAAGGATGAAAGGGCCCAGTTCTTCCTGGGACTCCTCAGCTGGGGTGGAGGGAAGGATGGAGGTGGAGGGAAGGCTGGGGGGAAAGATGGAGGTGGAGGGAAGGCTGGGGGAAAGGGTGGAGGGAAGGGTGGAGGGAAGGGTGGAGGGAAGGGTCGAAAGTGATTGCCTTGCTTCTGTCTGGTCATCCAGAAATTGCAGTTTTTGGTAGTACCACAGCTTGGGGACATAAACCTGGTCTGCTGCTGCTCCTGATCTGCGGGACTCCTGGATCTTATTGTGTTGCCACCTGTACATATTGTGCCAGTATGACCAATTCTCGCACAAGATACCAATTTTACTGTTCACAAACTTAAGGTCTGCCTGGGGGACTCGAGTCTCCACAAATTCCAAAAGTGTGCCCAGTGTTGCCTTCCTTACATCTCTATTAAAATATAATGGGTGTTTGACCTCCCATAGGTTTCTTTTTTCTTGATACAGATCAATGAAGCGTGTCAAAAATTCTTCCTTCTTAAAGGGATTCATTTTTGCTGAAAGACAAGACACAAGATAAAAACTGGAATGTCAGTCCAAACTCCCAGTATTTTGTTTTGCAGAATCTAGGGTACACATACACACACACACACACACACACACACACACACACACACACACACACACACACACCAAACACATTCACCAAACACACACACCCACATTTAATCTTACCTTCATTTCTGACGCTCGCTACTTCCGCTCGGACATACGTAGGCCAGCGTAATAGCTTTATATACACTGCGCAAGTGTCATGCGACGCCTGCGTAGCCCGCCCCTGACGTTCTTTAGTACGATTTGTCCCCGCCCCTTCACTCTTCGTTGCGCAGTGGGAGTATACAGAGAAAGATGGCGGAGAGATTATCTGCAAGTAGCGCGGAGGAAAGCCCAGAGCCACGACCATCAAGAGCCCGGAGGAGATATAAGGCCACCAACATGGCCTTTGAAGAGATGGTGGAGATGGTGTCCATATTGAGAAGGGAGGATTATGATGGCAAAAAAGGACCGTACACCTGACCCAATATGCGGAAGGACAAAATAATGGCCTCAGTTGTCACCGCTCTTGAAAAAAAATTTGGCATTAAACGGGCTAAAGAATAATTGAGGAAGCGGTGGTCTGACCTCAAAACTAGGGAGCCTGAACAATATTTGCGAATAAAGAAGTTGCTTAAAAAAAGTAAGTACTTGTTGTGTGTTCCTATTGAGATACTTAACTTGCATGCTGATCCATATGCTTTTCATTTATACAGCAACGTTCGTAAAGACCGTTCTTTTGAAAATACATATGATACTAAGAAAATTATGTTTGTTTTTCGCCAAATATGATGGTACAGGGTTGGACATACTTTTAGGTCTTGATAATTTGTCGTATTCCAAAAATGTGGTGATGTTGTGTAGATGTGTTTGAAACTATAATGCTTCTTCAAAAATGATTCAGTGTAATGTAAGGACAGGACACAGCAGCTGTTTTCACATCTGGACTCACGAGCACTAGTGTACTATGTGACACCAGAGAAAATTTTTGGGGGTAATACACATAGAGGCTCCAGGGGATACTTGAGGTGTCTGCATCTGTGAAACTTGCATGAAAATGTGTATTGTTTTGCATTTTTGCTCAGAGTGAATTTTAATCCTGTCTTCCAAATTTTTGGGGCAACAAAATGACAATTGTCCACAACTTTTAACCAACATTTCATATTCGTTTTTCAAGACTGAAATATCACTGTGTTTTAACTATACCTTTTGTTTAAGTCTCATAGGGGAGAAAAGACTCAGACAACAGTCTGAGGATCCCAGGACCCCCCCAAGTCACCAGCCTGAAGCTGAAATTACCTCAAGCCCCAGCCCAAGGCCACGCCCACCCGACGAGCTGGAGGAAGGAGAAGTGGAGGAAGTGTGTGATATTTCCACCCCACCAAGTGAGTGACTGACACCCCAGCTTAAGTTAATCTATTTAGGCGTGCATATTACAAATTTTTTTTATCCACACATTTTAGGTGATGTTCTGGTTGTGGAAGGCCAAGCGGCGGAGCCATTTAGCACAGACAGTGCACGAAGACTCATTGGGCAGATAATGGTGTGGAATGGCCAAATTGATAGAATTCGTGACCAAATTGACAGCATGAGAAATTGGCTGGACAGCATGCAACAGGAAATGAAGAACATGATTGATGTTTTAAGCAGAATCTAATAACTTTTTGCCTAAAAACATCAATCATGTTCTTCATTTCATTGTCAACATTTATTTTTTAAAAATGTTTGAACTTGATAAATACTAATGTAAAAATTTTGCAGATGCACATGGTGTGTCATCATGTGCTATGTTCCATCAGGGGATATCAATGTACTTGTTTTGTGTTTGCAACCCCTTCATCAGAATATGTAACAATAAAATGTTAGTTTGTGAGGGATTGCACACACAAAGCATGTCCATTGCTCCCCCATGATGGGAGATAGCACATGTTGACTTTTTTAATCCCAAATTGTGAACATCTGCAAATTTTTTGTTTTACATGGGTGACATCACCAGCACCGTTATTAACATGTTGAACTTTGTAAGTTCCTGTTATTTTTGGTTCTTATGTTTTTAAAAACCCTGTTGTCAAGCTAAATTTTGTAAACAATGTATATTTTTTATATTTTTTACAAATATGCCTAAACTAAAAAAAAAAAAAAAAAAAAAATGTTGTTACAAAAGAAAATTAAAAAAAAAAAACATAAACACGTTCAAACAAAATGCACCTTTCAATATGTGCACACAGTAAAATGTTTTTACTACTACAATGTGTGTGGCTTATTATTTATCAATAACAGTTTGTTATTTTTTTGTGTGGTTACAGTCAGGGGCGGACTGATAACTCATGGGGCCCCCGGGCAATAGGAGATTATGGGGCCCCCAGGCAATCAGAGATTATGGGTCCACGCAGTATACACACACACAGTATACAATCACACAGTATACACATACATGTATACAGAGTATACACAGACAGATGTAAAAAAAACACAGATTTATACATACTGTCCCTGGTTTTACTGAGGCTGGCAACCCTGATGGGGCCCCCTAGTGGCCCAGGGCCCTCGGGCAGTGCCCTAATCGCTCAATGGTCAGTCCGCCCCTGGTTACAGTGACAAAGGGCCTTATTAACTAAAGGGAAATGCACTTGCCACTACAAGTGCACTAGGAGAAGGACAAAACGAAATGCAAACAAGAATCAAAACAAGAGATTGTTGCCCAAATTTATTTTATTTTTTTTAATAAAATCTTAAAGCTTCCCGACCATTAAAATAATTGACATATCTGTCACGTACTTGACGGGCGGTTTAGGGGGCCAAGCCAATACGGCCACTTTCCAGGCCTGTTAGTGGTTCTTCAACACCAGGTCCGGCCTCAGGCTCAACAGAAGTTATATATGTCAAAGAATGACGTCTCAAGAAATTATGCAGAATGCAGCAATCCATGATCACATTATTGATCTTGTATTCTGCAAGATTTATTGCCGAGAGGAAAAAATGGAACCGGCTGGCCAGAATCCCAAAGGCATTCTCCACAACTCTTCTTGCTCTGGCCAGCCGGTAATTAAATACCCTCCTCTCAGGGGTGAGTGTCCTTTGGGGGAATGGCCTCATCAAGTGCTCGCCGAGAGCAAACGCTTCATCACCGATGAAAACTGAGGGGAGTCCATCCACGTTCTGGTCATCAGGTGGCAATCCCTGTTGAGAACTTCAAGTCCTAAAGACTTCTCCCAGTCGCCAAGTAACATAAAGTGGCAACTAGCCTCTGCTCCGCAGTGATGACTTGCCTCATGCAGGTATCCTGCCTGCAGATATAAGGGGTCAGCATAACCAGCAGACGTTCAAAAACGGAGTCCGTCATCCTGAGATAATTCCTGAAATCCTCAGGGTTATTCTCACGGATCTCACGGAGCAAAGGCATGTGCGAGAGTTGATCACGCTGGCGCATCCAATTCTTCGTCCATGAACTCCTCCTCGCCCTGTTCATGGACTGGACTCGGGTCAAAGTATTAACCCCAACACCAAGTCCCCACGCAGCATGAACTCGAGAACGAGTACGTCCACGCACCATGGCTTCAAAACGGTCGGCTGGTCAAACAAACAAAACTTAGAACAAACGCACTGAAGAACAGCAAGGCCTATGAAGAGCGACCTGAAGATCAGGAACGAGCGGACCAGAACGGCCTGCTAGGCAGGTTACGAACTGACCAACACGCACTGAAAAGCAGATACAAACCTCACAAGCACAAACTGAACTGCAGAAAACTATCAAAATAAACTGAAGTGTGAAAAGCGCAAATCGTCTCTAACCAAACTTCTACTAACATGAGATAAACACGAGATTAGCAGAAGGAGCCCAAAGGGTGGCGTAGTGGGGCTTGAACTTCCTTTTTCTAGTCCCGTCGTACGTGCTGTACGTCACCGCGTTCAAAACCATCGGACTTTTGGAGTGATCGTGTGTGTCCAAGTCCGTCCGTTTGTAAGTCCGGTGCACCTACGCTACAAAGTCCGTCATAAAGATCGCCGGACCAAGTATGCTGGAAAGTCCGCTCGTGTGTACGCGGCATTAGGGTATTATATTTAATCATGCCTTGGTCAGACCCCAATCCAGTGCCATTTTTGTACTTTCAGGGTTCCCTATGAGTGACTTTGGCAGCACAAACTCTTAAAGTGATATTGAACTCTATTTTTTTTTTAGGTTTCCTTCCTTATTTACCTGATCCCATTATCGCTGCCCCTACTTTCCTGTTCTAGAAAGTGGTTGGGTGGCCCTCATTGATATACGACACCTCATCCCAAGATTTGAGAAAATAATATGAGGAGGGAGGGAGAGATATAGGGATTATAGCGGTGCCAAAAACAACAACCTTATTTAAGTAAAAACATGTATTTTTATTAACAACCCAATCAACATTAACCCAAAGGAGTGGCCGGAGATGCTACACCGCACACTCGCAGTTCAGCCCACCCCCCGCCCCATCCCCCCGAGCCAGGTCACCCACAAGGGGAAAAAAAAAAGAAGGTGTGACTACCTTAAAATCACCGGGGGTAAGCACGGAAAGCCTCAGAGGCCCCGCCAGGAGCACCAGGTACAATAGGTGGCTGCAGGGGGCAGAGAAGATTGAACCTGGCAGAAAGATATCCATAAATAGTATTTATAGATGATAAATATAGCAAGTGAAGTGGAGCCCCAAATATTAATGGGGTCCACATCTATACATATCGAAAATTGGACTAACATAGTCTTTGACTCATACTTACAATATTTAGTTCTAAGGCTTGTATACAGGACACCGGGTAATACTCTATCATTTGTATTAAGCCACATATAAAATGATGAAATCTAGAAGTAAACTAAATCTGGGATGAAGGAGATAAAAAAAAAGAGGGGGAAGGGAGGAAAAAGGAAGCATATGTCAGAAACTTGCCAGCATGAATAAATAAATTATAGAAAAGTGGGAACATGGATATGAATGTTCTGAAGTATAGTCAGAACCTAGATCAAAAGATGTATTAGGACTTACCAAAAGGATGGTGTAGTGAATTAATTAAGTGCCTGGTATATGAAAACACATTTGGATGTAGTGTACAATCCAGTGTGCTGAAAAAGACAAGGTATGTATAAGTATAATACCCAGGGGGGAGAGGGGAGGGCTCCTGTTAGCCCAAAAAAAATAGATAAAAAGTATATATATATGTACCATAGCCAAATGAAGGTTAGGCGTCCGTGTCCTGTGAGTCCCCGGCGGTGTGATGATCCGGGAAGCCGGCGCTCTTATGCCCCCCACACACGTGCAGCGTCTGACGTCACTGCACGAGTGAGCGGACAAACATCGCCACTGCGCATGCGCTGCACGGCAAAGCCTCCGGGCCTACAAAGACCAGGAAGCTTAGTGGTGATGTCACATGTAGCGTTGTAAACATGCTACAGACCCAGCACTGTACTGTAACGGCATACAGTACCCTCGAGATGAAGTGATCTGTAGATCACCAGGTGTCAGTGGCTCGGGGCGGGCAATTGCTGTAAAGCAATGCCCTTGAGTGTCCATACAGCCAAGGTACCCCGTGAGCTCAGGTGGCAGCCTCGGAGTGAACCCGTGCTGAACTGCGAGTGTGCGGTGTAGCATCTCCGGCCACTCCTTTGGGTTAATGTTGATTGGGTTCATGCATGACGGCTCGCAAACATAGTAGAAATTATTCTTTAAATGTTCTTAATGCATTTTTTATACTATTGCATTTTGTAACGCTGCATACAAAGTGTCTGACTGTTATCTTTTCTATAGATTATAGAGTAGCGCTATAGGTATAACCATCTGTCCCTGAGGAAGCCACCTCTGGCGAAACATGTAGGACGCTTAAAATACCTATTTACGGGACGGGCCACCACACTCTTAGGCCGAACCTCGTTAAAAATTGCTACAAAGGATTTTAAATGGTCTACTTTTTGATGCAAACCTTATGTCTGTAACCTCTATAAGTTGTTTTTTAAGACTTTGTTAATAAAAATACATGTTTTTACTTAAATAAGGTTGTTGTTTTTGGCACCGCTATAATCCCTATATCTCTCCCTCCCTCCTACTTTCCTGTTGTCGGGTGACTCCTTACCCTAGCAGGGTCCTATGAAATCCTAACATTGCTACCTGTTCATGTGTGGTCCTGTGCACAGACTACAGTCCAACATGAAGACACTGCCTGCCCTGACATGCAGTAGCAGCCTGAGAGGTCAAGTGATTGACAGTGACAATTGAAGCAGAAGGATGTCTGTAGTCTTAAGTTTAATACACACGATGAGATTATCGTAAGAATAATTGTCCGTTTTTGTGTTTTTTTTGCATGGTAGTCTCCATATCGAAAATGAATAGGTTAATAAAGTTCAAAAATTCTTGTATGACAGAATAAAAATTTGGAAGTGATGTAATGTATTGTAGCTCTGTACGAAAACTGTACTGATTAAACAAAAATCGTATGACCTGGTATCGTATGGGAACATTTTCGTGTTTGTCATTTTGGAACATTTCGGACAAAAGCTGTGTCTGTCTGTGTCCCTCTGTCTGGACATGTCTGGACAGTGCCGATTGGCCCTGTGCTAATCACATGCACTCTCCCAAGGAAAAAAAACCTCTCTAGCAATACACACCAAACTGAGCATGTGCAGCCTTACTCCAAAGGCTTTGTCTTATCTGGACTTGTCCATGGGGACAGTGCAGGGTGGGGAGGATCTGTGCATAGAAGATCAAGCAGCCTTTTTACACAATGCAGAGGATTAACCACTTAGGTTCCACAGCGAGTATAACAAGCATTCTTTACTGCATATACAGACTGATTTTACTGTTGTGGGTTTAGTAACACTTTAAGAACCAGGGTACTGAAAGGTGTCACATTTTTGTTTTCTTTAAGTATATCTAAACCTTTTTACAGTATACAAAATATCAGGGCACAGCAGACTGACAGTAAAACCACCGACTTGTGGCGCAACTGCTTGATGGCCTCTACCTGAGCCTTGGCAGTTGCTTAGCAATATGGATGCTCCTAGAAACAAGCGAATATACTTTCATATTTTATAATTAGCATAACAATTTCCCAGTAGAGATTACTGTAACCCCCCCCGGGAATGTAGCTGTCGCTTTCAGTTATCATGCTAATGCCATAAGGAAACAACATCTCTTGAGTGTTTACATTGTTACATTCTGTATTAGAACAAATTATATATGAAAAAGTAGGAAAATAATCTCAAGAAAACTACTTGTCATGCTTACCCCATTTTGGATAATACCAAATACGCAATAGGACTATACTGACAATCAAAATTAATTGATCAGGAGGAAACACCCAAACAATGATAATTACAAATAAGGAGACACACTTACAGTCTCTTGATCTGCATCAGCTTTGATCGATTTGTTATACTGTATGTTCATAAATATTTAAAAATTTTAGTCAATATAGAAGTAGATCATTTGCTCTAAACACTTTTATTGTGCCACAACCTTCGCTTTTGTACGTCTAGGCTGATCCAACTGAACTTATGCTTATAAGAGGAAGACAACACCGATGGAAGGCTGCTTTTGGGGACCAATGATGGGCAAATCTCTAGGTTTGATTCACCATCTTAAAGCGTTTGTTACCCCAACACTTCATATTTCTGATATGTGCCTGCTGTACCATTGTACCATGTACTTGTATGATAAAGTATCCTGTTCTCTTTCTATCGCTTCCTTTATGTGAAATCCCTGGTTTTCCTGCTAGTCCCCTTGCTTTCCTATTAAAAAGTGACCACACTAAGCAGGAGAGCACACCATGGTCAGTTCTCTAACTATGCTGGGAACTCAGTATGCTCTCCTTCAAAGATCAGACTTGTCCTGACATGCCCCCCCTGCACAACCATTCACTGGGAAGCTCAGTGTGCAGCTCCCCCCCAGCTCTTATGCAGCTGAGAACAGAGGGAATGTGATCACTTATAAAAAAGGGAAAAGGGGTATTTATGTTTTTTTAAATATCTATACACAAATGTTTTGCTTTTCATTTCTATTTTAAATTAAATAGGTTGTTTTACAAGGTGATCATTTACAATCACTTTAACTTAAAGGAAAATCTCATTAATGTCTATGGGGTAAATCTTGTAGTTAAATTCTGTTCATTTTTAGGGTTAATAGGTAAAAACTACTGTCAAAAGGCATAAGAATTTGGGCACTGCCATGGGGGACATATACCAATGCAAAACAAATAAAAGCAAAATACTGTGTAGCGAGGAGAGGATCTTTTCTTGCAACTTTGAGGGCACATTTTAAAAAACATACAGTAAATCTCTTAAATAGCATATTTGGGGGATACAAGCTGTAAGTGCTGTTACTCAACAGTATGATTTTCACGGACAGTGTCAGCAACAGCAAACACTGCTGGAGCATATTTGGCTATGAAATTATTATTTTTTTCTTCTCTCGCAACTATCTTGGCCTACCCGCAGCAGGAGAAATCCAATCTGAGTAATTACAGCATAAAAAAAGTTTTTTAGATACTTTTGCAGCAACAAATGTGTTTTCGGCAGATAGTAACAGACCCGCTTTGATCAGCAGATAGAAATTGGCCTGTAATTCACTATGGCCACCCCTGTTCTAGCTAATGCAAAACTGCCTTGTTGCTGTCATCTACCATCTTTTAATTCATGTAGTAAAATACTTGCCTGTTGTTTGCTTAATTCCTAATCATAGCTAAATTATAGTAGTGTATTAATGGCCAGCAGCAGGACTTTTTGAATTAGGGAAAATTGGCAGAATGTACTAGAGAAAAAGAGTACAAGCAGGTGTTTTACTAAATGAATTAGGAGACCACAGATGACACAGCCATGTAACTGGCCAATAGCAGGACAATTTTCAATAACAAGGTTAGCCCAAATTTACTAAAGACAATGAGCAGAGGCTGAGGTTTTACTACAAGAAATAAGATACTGCAGAGTATACAGCATGCACATGAGCATTTGCTCAGCACTTCTGAATGCCTTTTCTCCTGGCAGGAAAGCTGTTTAAAAATGCAGTAAAAGCACATGCATTTATGAGTGTTTATGTGTGTTTATGCATGTTCGAGTGTATGCACACTAATGCATTCTATTGGCTAGAATATTAATTTATTAAAGCCATTAGAACGCATTTACATGTAAATGCACATAAATGCACCTAGTGGTTAGGCACGTATTTTTTGCACTTTACACATTTTTTTCTTCCCAAAAGTTTCACTCGTGCTGGTGATGTTTGTTTTTCTGCCTGTAAGGGTTCCTCTTCTAATATGCCTATAAATGAGTCTACAGGCAGAAAAAAAAACACTAAATGCCTGTAAAAGTAGCATTTTCTTGAAGTAGATGTAAACCCTCACATATACCCAGTGAAGTGAACAGCCTCAGATGATACACAGAGATGTAACAAATCCTCCTACATAAGTTTTACATGTATATCTGCTGTCTTCAGCTTTATATACTGTTTAGGTAGTGCTCATCGTGTTAGAATTTTCACTTTCTCATTCTGCACTGTGAGAGAAGTGTTGGTTTACACTGGGAGACAACTGATTGGAGGAAAGGCACACACCCCCCTCCAGATAGGCAGAGACTTTCAGAGCTGTCCAGTGAGTAAAGCAGCTTTCTGCTAATCTATTTATAGCACCCACCCTGACACAAAGTTCATCCTGGTTTTATCAGGTGTGTCGGAAAACTTTTCAGAAGTTATGTTGATAACAATAGAACAGAGCAGGAGACAGACACGGGACTTGGTGCTTTGAAGAGAGCTAAGAAAACATTGCAGATATATGTGCCCAGCTCAAATTTCATGAATCTAGTTTACATCCACTTTAAGCCCAGTGTGCATGAGCCCTAAAATTGTCCAGTAGGACAGTCTGAAATGAGGATAATGGGCCTAACAGGTGTCTGCCCAACTTTTATCTATGGGAATATGGGGCACAGTGAATAGAAATTATAAAATGTGAGGTGATGAAACAAGAGAAATGCCACTGCAGGTGAGATAGTCAGGCTGATTGGAATCCACACATGGGTGCTAGCCCCGCCTCACTTCCATGGAACTGGTATAGAGAAAAGAAATGGCTGCACACCATGACTGGTTACGAGTCAATTTATTGCAACATTCCAAAGTGGCACACACAGGACAGTGACAGGTACAGATGGTTGACCCATTTCACACAGACGCTGTGCTTAATCATAACCCAGTGCTACACTGATACTCTTTAAATAGTCCATCCCAAACCTCAAAACGTGTTGGGCGGTATCAGCATAGGCTCCCCACTGCCTTGACTGCTTGCTTAAAAACATTGATCAGAGGTGAACCATTTAACCCATACACGGTAGTGAATATGTACACATTTTTAGATGGATAAAAACATCCAAATAGCGCATAAAGATTATCCTACTTAATAGAGAAAAATGTATTGACCAAATGAAATAAAACAAACAGGGGGAGCCTTTGCTGATACCGCCCGGCACCTGTGTCAGGTGTGGGACGGACTATTTAAGGAGTATCAGTGTAGCATCCCTGGGTTATGATTAAGGACAGCGTCTTTGTGTGAAACGCATAAATCATCTGTACCTGTAACTGTCCTTTGTGTGCCACTTTGGGATGTTGCAATAAAAAGACTGAAGACCAGTCATGGTGTGCATCCATTTCTTCTTTCTATAATGTGAGGTGGTTTGGGTACACACTGTCCTTCACATAACTTTTTGTCCTTCAAATGATGCAGAAGTGTTCTGTAAACAAAAAGGAAGCTCCAAGAAGAGAAGATCAGTAACAAGTGAACACTCCACTTGGAGCATTCCAAACTTATAAAAAGCCCTTTCTACATATAATAAAAAAGGAAAAATCCCCAAATAACACCCCTGAAACAAAAGCTCACTTTTTAAAAGGAAGCCTGACAGTTTATATAACAGCCATATAAACATAAAAACTATATCCCCCAAATAAGTGAAACCCCCAAATAACCAACCCCTGAAACAAGAGCCCATTCTTTACAAGGAAGCCTGATCTGAACGGGACAACCACACAAAGTTAGAACTGACTGCAAATAAACCGCAAAACAAAATGACAGACAAAAAAGCCCTGAGTAATGACAAAAAATAAGGTAACAAAGGGGTTTATTGCACAAAGAGCTAGAAGTCATAATTAAAGTACAGTTTCCTAACTGACCGTAATGTCTCCCTATGCAGTTTGTCATCTTTCTCTATTTTCCCCTCCAATAGCTTCAAGTTCACTTACAATATGGCTGCTTTATACCCCACCTTTTAAAATGAGGGGCTGGCTTAACCAATAACCAGTGTTAGCCTGCTATAGCTAAAGGCTATTCTAGTGGACAAATCTGCACATTAGTTCGCAGGGACAGTAAGCTTCCAACCTGCCAGATTTGCAGCAAACTCAAACCTCATCCCTGTTGGGGACATAAGTGATCCACCAGCTTAGAAATCCTGCCCTCTTCACTGTTGTATTGCCCTGGATAAACTAGCCTGGGCAGGATCCTCCAATATCCTGCAAATTCAGTTAAACTGGTAAGCTTGACAGGGCCAAGCATGCAAATTCATAGAATGTTCTATGCTTTGAAGATTTCCCTAAAGGAAGGCTGGATTGTGAATCTATAAAGTCTTTGACCAGCTTTTTACTTTCACCAAAGAATGACCCTAGATTAGTTTAGCAATAGAGACAATTAGGGGTGCTATTAATGACAGAAAGGCTAGTTATCACTTATGAAGAATTTTTTACATCCACATCACTAGACCAATCCTTCTCTTTTCCCACTAAGAACTGTGGAATAGCTCCATAGCTCCAATCTGTGTTGATTTCAGCCCCTTTGTTGAGTCACACCAATAACCCAACAGATCCTGGCAAGACTCCCCCTGTCAGTCTTTTGCCTGTCTGTGTCTAGCCTAACAACCCGTAGACCTGACCTAAAATAGCCCGAGAGAACCAAAACTGCTTGTAAAGTTCTGAATAGGAACAACTGTTATTACTTATTAGAGTTAAGCTAATAAAACATTTAACAACAATGTTATCTCTGTAGACATGCACTCTTTCACAACTGAGATAACAGCAATGATTACCAAGAAAACATATCATTCATGTTTAAAATTGCTATCATATGTACATTGGCCATGATGGTTCTGTACAGTTAACTATGATTTGTAAACAGAAAACTGTTAGACATGGTGTACTGAGCAAGATTCTATCCAGATCAAACTGCTACAGAGATTGTTCTAATCTTTTTATATACACAATTCCCATAATTCACAGCAGGTTAACAACAAAAGTGCCTGTACTGGCTGCGGTGACTGACAATGTGGGATGATTTATTAAATGAATTAACAGTGTTTATTTTGGAACTTGAATGCCCACTCTGCAAAGTAAATCTTTACTTAGCGTAAAG
Organism: Lithobates clamitans; assembly: GCA_037952925.1. Classification (NCBI taxonomy): domain Eukaryota; kingdom Metazoa; phylum Chordata; class Amphibia; order Anura; family Ranidae; genus Lithobates; species Lithobates clamitans. The sequence goes on along the minus strand of JBBGZY010001323.1, from coordinate 1,167,564 downwards.
CGGTAATAAACCCCAAAACAAAAATGATTATATTGCAGTTTACCAATTCTTAGATGTGATGTTTGAATTAGTTTTCTTTATTTTTTCCTTTATTTTCACTGGGAGATCATGCCAGTAAGTCAAGCTAGTGTTATTCTGCAACCTTCTTTAACCTCCCTGGCGGTATGATTTTTGATGCTGAAAGCGGTACAATTATTTTGCATGAAAATTTGGCGTTTTATATTGTAGGCCTGTAATTCTTAGGAATAACTCACTTAAATCTGTCCAAACACGAGTCTAGTAGACATCCCGAGTATGATAAAGTTTGAAACACTAAATCATAAATTATAATATAATAAATAACTATAAATAATTATAACAAATAATAATATAATAATAATAAAAATTATTCAATAATGTAATCAAATCAAAAACTGAAATTTGCTCAGTTGCAGAATTGTCGCTGTCATTACTTTCAGTGTTTGATCATGGATTTCCCCACAAATGACTATCGATCAATTCTGCAAGTGATTCTAATGTATTATCGCTGTTTTCTAGCTGGTCTAAAACCACTTTTGATGTAAAGGGACGGTTTTGGTTGCTATGGACAATCTCCAGTTTCCAGGCAGAAAGAACAGTATTTATAATATAAAACTGCATGCAGGACACTGGACAAACCACTAGGGACAAAAGGGATGTGAAATAGATTAAAACAGTAATGTAATCTGTAAGATTACAGTGTACTGTATATGTATTGTGTTTTTTACTTTTTGAATTTGGCGCCGTTCTCCGTCCCCGTGCGTCGCAACACTCGCAGGGAACGGAGCCCGGGCACTGTGATAGATCGAGCGGAGGACGGCTCGCTCACAGTGCAGGGAGATTTCGCAGGATCCTGGGGACAAGGTAAGTAAGCTCTTCCTGGATCCTGTGATGCGATCCCAAGTCTGGCTCGGGGTTACCTCTTTTGGTACTGAAAAACCACCCCAAGCCAGACTCGGGAATACCACCAGGGCGGTTAACAGACCAAGCTGTCCAGCAACACTGACAGTTAAAGGGTTGAGGATTAAACCATTTACCACTGACAGGGGTCCTTACAATAATCACCTTTTTATTTATTTAAAACCTTTAACCTCCCCAAAAAATAACAAAAAAAAAACTGCTGCTGTAACTGCTTACAAGTGTTAGCTGTAGTTGTGCTTTAATTTGTTAGTCAAGTCCATCTAAATCTGCTAATGCTTCCAACACTGCCATCTCCACAGACTGACAATGCTGTTGTCCAAGAGTGTCTCCATTGCTCCTCCATCTGGCAGGATCACCAGGTGAAAATAAAAGAAAAAAGAATAAAAAGGAAAATCAATGCACCCACCACAATGTATTATATTTTTTGTTTTGGGGTTAATTACCACTTTAATTATTGAGGTGAAGCTGTGTGCACTTTAATCATCCACTCACAAGCAAAAAAAGCAAATATATATATATATTTTTTTTGCACATGAATGGGTTCTCAGTCTTACCTTTTTTATAAAGCCAAACATACATTTTCCAAAGTTATCTTTCCTTATTCCTGCAGGAAACCAACCCCCATATCCTAGTGAAGGCTTTCATGTATATAGACCTGTGCACTGGTGTTTGGTGTGTTTTGGCAGACCAAAAAGGTCACACAAGGATCAGGAGACACCTAGAAAATAACTGCAGACATATAAAATAAAATTTGCAGTTAATTGGATAAAGGAGCATCCACACATTAAAGCTAAACTCCAGGGATGATATATTTTGCATATTTACATTGAACCAGTATGGCACAATATGACAACTATAAGTATGCATATGTGATACCCGATTGGCCTCTGTGGAAACTGTAAATCACTGTAGTAAGACAAGCTACTACAGGTATAGCAGCAATGTTCTGGGTGCTGTTCCCTTCTGCATAGTAACCACAGGGGTTCACTTGCTCGGCTGGGCCTCCTTTCAGAAAGCCCTTGCATTTTTCTCTATTAATGCAAAGCTTCTCTGGACCAGGTAGAGATTGTGACATCACTGCCCCTGCTCTTGACCCATTCCAATCAGAGAACACTTTGCACTGATTGAGAAAAATGCAAGGCATTCTCTGAGTAGCGGGCGTGCCAAGTGAGCGAACTCCTATGGTTACTATACAGAAGGGCAGGTGGCATGGGACCTGGAAGTAGCTCAGGCTACTATAGTGATTTATAGCTTCCACAGAGACTGATTGGGTATCAAATATGCATACTTACTGTATATTGCACCAAGCAGGTCTTTATGCAAAATAAGTCATCCCTGGAGTCTAGTTGTAATCTAAATGCAAGCTGAAATCAGTGACTTCTGGGAGATACTTTCACTTTGAAAAAACCCTGTCACTAGCTATCTTAAAATGATAGTAAAGTCTTGCACCCATGTGGCTCACTCCCGAGTCTCTGCTCTGTGTGTCCATTCACACACAGAACCATGACTAAGCCTCTTCCTCTCCTGATTGTCTCACTGGCTGTGATTGACAGCCAATGGCTCCCGCTGCTGGCTCAGCCAATGATGAGTGAGAGTCCTCGGAGAGCCGAGGCTCTCATGCACATCGCTGGATCAAGATGGGGCTCAGGTAAGTATTTGGGGGGCTGGAGGGACTGCTGCACACTGAAGGTTTTTAACCTTCATGCATAGAATGCATGAAGGTAAAAAACTTTGAGCCTTTAGAACCACTTTAAGTGAGACTAGAATAACCCTGCAAAGAAGAAGGTCTATACTTACCTATGAGGGAAGTGGTGAGTTAAAATTCTGACTCCTTTATTATCCCTGGGCACTGATGCTTTGTGACACATCCAAGTGAGTCAGGATAGTGCAAAACATTTACCTGTCCTTGTCTGTACTAAACTAGCACCAGGAATGAAAGCCCAACTCCAATTAATGCTTTTTGTTACATCTTGAAGTCTCCGTAAAAAGTAGAATAAAATCTGTCCAGTTCTAACCCTGTAACAAGTTCAGCACTGGACAGCTACTTTAATCTTGTAAATATAGGAGCAGAGAGGAGGTACAATAAATTGATTTTATTTTTGGTAATGGATAAAAATACATTGCATGTGAAAATATAAACTTTAACTCATAGTTCATTCAATTTGGAGTGATAATTATAGGCTTGCCACCCATTTTATTATCATTTTCTTTGAAGATCTCAGCTTATATATCAAAAGTCTAATATTCTGTAATTATCAGTGGACTTACACTGACCATACCATGCCACTCTCGTTCAGTCATCCACACTAACAAACATGAATGAATAAATCCCTCCTTCTGGCTATTGTATTTTGACAGCTGGCACCCGCAGCTGTCAGGATATCAGAATAGTGGCTGAATCTGGATTGGATGCAGCTGCTGTTAGGCTTGCAATTTGCCACCCGGCTCCTTCGATTTTAAGTTTGAAGAATGCCAGGTGGTAGGATGTCAAGAACTGCCACTCACTAAGCAAATTTTGTCCAATTCTTCATGAAGCAGCTAAAATTTACTCTGTGTATAGCCAGCTTTAGATTATAGGGAAACTTTGTTCACTTGTGACAATGAAACGGTCTATATATCGTATTCATAAATAGAGTGTAGAGAAGGGCAAAATAATTACTATGGAGAACTAGCTATGAGGGAAAATTAAATAAACTAAACTTATTTCCTGCTTGAGAAGAGGTGTTAACCACTTCTGCTCAGGGGGCAGGAAGGATTGGCAATCATGTGACCACCAGCACAGTCTTTGTGATGGGAGTGCGCAATGAGCACGCTCTCAGTACATACACACAGGCTGTCCAGTGTCACATATGTGTGTTGTGTGGGCGTTAAAGCCCACCCTTTTACCACCAAAAATATGTGTTGGGTGGTCATAAAGGGATTAAAGGGGGGATATGATTACCTTGTATAAATACATAAATGTCCTATAAAGTTGCAATGATGTTCACTTCAAGATCATTGTAAATGACATTCTTTGCACTTGGAGAAAAGGCGGTATATATATATATACACATATATATATATATAGATAGGTTTTAACGCCTAAACATTTTTTTACCTTAATGCATTCCTTGCATTAAAGTAAAAAATGTTTAGGCAACAGCCCCTTCACTCCCCCCTTTTACTTATCTGTGCCCTCATTCGTTCCAGCGCCGTGCACGTCAGCAGCTCTTCTCTCCTCTAACTTCTGGGTCTCACTGGTTTTGCTGGGGCACCGGTAGCCATTGGCTTCAATCAAAGTCAGTGATGAGGGAGCAAGGGGGGGCTGAATCCCACTGTCTGTGTCAATGGACGCAGCAGCGGGGCTCGGGTGCAAACACGCATGAGGGCCCCCCATGGGAAGCAGCTTCCCTTGAGGGCACTGAACAAAGAGGAGGGGCCAGGAGTGCCAGCGGGGGACTGGAGAAGTGGAGGTTCAAGACCCTCTGTGCAATTCCATTGCACAGAGCAGGTAAGTATAGGTATGTTATTTTACCTTCACAATCCCTTTAACATACATAAAGTCTTCTTCCCAGTAAAATGTGAATAGACTTCCACAGGAGCTGCCAATAGCCAACACTATTGATTGTTAAAAAAAAAAGCTAGATGTTTTACTAAATGCACAATATATAATAGGTTATGGATATTTATACGTTATAACACCATAGATGTGTGATCCAGGGAGTATGTGATTACCTTAGGGGATAAGGAAGGATTTTTTCACTTTTACATTTCACAAAAAAAAAACATGGTTTTAAAGTTTTTTTCCTTCCTCTGAGTCAAATGTGGGTTTAGGGTTCTTAGGAGGCAGGTTGCCAATGTATTTACTTTAGTTTTGTTGAACTCGATAGACATGCTATTTGCATATGTTTGCACTGCATTCTTTTATCTATTCATGGTAATTATAGACTTACAAACAAGTTTTTTTTGAAAAAGTAAAATGAAAAATTACTAAACTGTATATTAAAAATACAATAAGTATTAAAATATTAATTTAATAAAGATAGCAATGTTAAATTGGTTTAACACAGGACTGTGTTTAGGCAGAAGGTTTGGAAATATTAGCTTGGCAAAAGAATTCCTGGAAATAGGTAAAACAAGGTGTGAATATAAATATGCCATTATTGTGTAAGTGCTATGCAAAAAATATTTAAAATGGGGTTCAATCCATTGATTTCTGTCAATGATTAAAGAATAAAATGTGAGATTTCCCCAGGCCTTGTCTTAGTTCGCTCTTGTTAATTTCTTATCATTGTTATCATCAGTTTTTTTTTTTTTTACCTGCGTGCCAACAAATCAGCATTTACATTACAAGACCTGTATGAAAACATAGCGAAATGGATTATCTAATTATTCCTTGTGTTACTAGAGATAATGGAAGCCATTATTCCTGTGATAATGTCTAGATAGCTCACAACTGATTAAAGCCCAGCCTCAGCCAATTTTTTTTTTAATTTAAGTCCCTGAAACAGGAAGTGAGGACAAGATTTTTCAATGGAAAAATGCATTGGTTGTCTTTAACCACTTCAGCACCGGAAAGATTTACCCCCTTCCTGACCAGAGCACTTTTGTGATACGGCACTGCGTCGCTTTAACTGACAATTGCGCGGTCGTGCACCCAAACAAAATTGACATCCCTTTTTTTCCCACAAATAGAGCTTTCTTTTGGTGGTATTTGATCACCTCTGAGGTTTTCATTTTTTGCGCTATAAACAAAAAAAGAACGACAATTTTGAAAAAAAAGCAATACTTTTTACTTTTTGCTATAATAAATATCCCCAAAAAATATATAATTTTTTTTTTTTTTCAGTTTAGGCCGATATGTATTCTTCTACATATTTTTGGTAAAAAAAAATCACAATAAGCGTATATTAATTGGTTTGCGCAAAAGTTATAGCGCCTACAAAATAGGGGATAGATTTATAGCATTTTTATTATTATTTTTTTTTTATTAGTAATGGCGGCGATCTGCGATTTCTTTATCATGATTTCGACATTATGGCGGACACATCGGACACTTTTGACACCATTTTGGGGCCATTGTCATTTATACAGCGATCAGTGCTATAAAAATGCACTGACTACTGTGTAAATGGCAATGGCAGGGAAGGGGTTAAATACTAGGGGGCGATCAAGGGGTTAAGTGAGTCCTAGGGAGGTGTTCTAACTGTGGGGAGGATGGGCTTCCACTAACATGACAGCCATCACTGCTCCTGATGACAGGGAGCAGTAGATCCTTGTCATGTCACTAGGCAGAACGGGGAAATGCCCTGTTTTTAAAGGCATCTCCCCGTTCTTCTGATCCGTAACATGATTGTGGCCCCCCCGGTAGACACCGAGTCTGCGGGACCAGCGGGCACAGTCACATAGCACGTGCTCGCGCCGCGCGCACACCCACAGTCCTGCGATTTAAAGGGGAGGTACCTGTACGCCTATTTGCCCAGCCGTGCCATTGTGCCAACGTATATCGTCGTGCGCTGATTGGCTAGTGGTTAAAGGGGAACTTAAAGTGGTGGTTGCCACAGGAAGTGAGGTGACACACCCCCTGCCATGCCCTCTTAAAGGAGAATTGTACAAAAACATGATTAGTTACATCCACAAGTCTATATTCAATGGTGCAAAAATCAACTACCTATGATTTTAACTTATCTTTCTTTTTCAGGTGCAAAGTGAACATGGCAGCACCTCCAGAAAAATTCAATGTGGAAGAGCATAGGACCATAAACAAGTTCCTGTTTTTCCAAGGGAAAGATTTTAAGCAGATCCATGATGAAATGTCACAAACTTTGGATGACAGTGGCTCTTAATATACAACAGTTAAACGTTGGGTTGCCAATTTTAAAATTTCGGTGTTGAAAGTGAGAAACCCAGTGGAAGGCCTGTTTCTGTCTCTGTGCCTGCAAATGTGAAAACCATCCATGACATGATCACAGAGGACCGCCGAATATCAGCCAAAAGAATTGCTACATATCTGAGAATCTCACGTGGGAGCGTTGGTGCCAATATCCACAACGACTTGGAGATGAGAAAGCTTGCAGCAAAGTGGATCCCAAAACTTTTGACATTTGCAGGCACAGAAACAGGCCTTCCACTGGGTTTCCCATTTTCAACACCGAAATGGCCAGTTTTAAAATTGACAACCCAACATTTAACTGTTGCATATGAAGGGTCACTGTCACCCAAAGTATGTGACATTTCATCATGGATCTGTTTCGCACCTTTACCTTTCCCACATAGTTCTATGCTCTTCCACACTGAATTTTTCGGGAGGTGCTGGCATGTTCACTTTGGACCTGAAAAAGAAAGATAAGTTAAAATCATAGGTAGTTGATTTTTGCACCATTGAATATAGACAAATTGGCCGATACATCCTAAAATTTTCAGCTTTCTAGATAATTTTTTTCTGGATAAGGCTCAATACTTATCAGCACCCCCTCGTACAACTATATAGATCAGACCAAAATGAGGGATAAATAAGGAGGAAAGAGGGACTTTTGTTTCATATGAGGGACTCTCCTTCAAAATCAGGGACAGTTGGGAGCTATGGTAACAGTACTGAGACAGGAAAAAGAAACCTGCCCAGTGAGGACCCAGATGCTAATATAAACTGAGCAGAAGCTCTAATGCTTCACCCGTTCTATCCAAATCAAATTTTATAAAAAATGGCCTGGAGTTACACTTGAAATCACATGTTTTCTTTGTATATCATATTTAATAGGATATTTATTAGATTACCTGGAAAATACAGCCTGTGGGAGATCACCAATGTTTACCAGTGGTATGTATGTAAAACCAAATTAGGGGCAGGCTGGGATTCAGCTATCATAAGAAACAGTGTCAAACAATATTTCCAAATTTTGTTGCTTATAAGGGTTGGCTTAAAAGAAAATAAAAAGTGAATAGGTACTACATGGGAAAAGCAGAGGTTCACTTTAAGCAGTGCAACAGTTTAATAAAGCATGCTGAAACCCTGCTTAAAGCTTGATTACAGCTACAGCCAGCACTCCCATCAAGATCTGCACACAGTTAAGCCCAAAATTAAAGGGCATTTAAATAGTTAAAAAAAGAGTTTAAGTTTGAATGCATTGCAAATGTTTAAAAGCTCCAAGTTAAGATTCTTACTTGTGAAATAACCAAAAATGTTTTTCGTGATACTTTCTGCCTGAATTCTCTGGGAAGGGGGGGTTGCTATCTAGTGCATTTTTTTGTGAAGCTGCTTTCAATAAGATGAAACCTGAGTATTTTTAGTTAGTAAGAAACCAAGTGATTTAGGTTGCTATCCAGTGCATTTTTCTGTGAAGCTGCTTTCAATAAGATGAAACCTGAGTATTTTTAGTTAGTAAGAAACCAAGTGATTTAGGTTGCTATCTAGTGCATTTTTCTGTGAAGCTGCTTTCAATAAAATGAAGCCTGAGTATGTTTAGTTAGTAAGAAACCAAGTGATTTAGGCTGCATTGTGTTTAAGTCACCAGATGGTGCTTGGGAGCATGCGTTCCTTTTTTGTAATTTAAATAAATAGTTAATATTTACAACGTATGATAAAGGAAAGCGCATGGTCCCTTACACATACAATACCTTTACATATACCCACTCCTCTGAAATTTAGGAGTGTAGACCTGCCATGGGTCCATCAAGATCAAGTCAGGTGGATAGGTGTCTGATGTAGCTGTAGACACAGCTCAGCAGAGTTATGGGCACATTATATTATATTCCTTCCAGTGGATGAGATTAGACATGTGCACACTGAAATATTTTGTTTCCGAAGTTCGTTTTCCTCCGAAAAATACATTTATTTAGTTACTCCTGAAATTTGTTTTTATTCATTTTGTTTTTCGTTAAAAATTGCATTCGTCCGAAAATCCAAATTAAGGTTGAATCTGTCATTGAAGGCTTTTGGTGTCTGTCGAATGTTCAAAGAAGATTCGACGGAGCAGCTAAACTGTACGACGCTGTATAGTTTACCTGCTCCATCGAATCTTCTTAGAACTTTCAACAGACACCATAAGCCAAACTACGTGTGTACTTAGTTCTAGCTATTTTACTGCTCCTCCTCTTTGGTTACAATCAGCCAATAACATTCATCATCATCATTATTTTTATTTATCTTTTCTCCCCTACGTCGAATCTTTTCTCCCCTACCTCGAATCTTTTCTCCCCTACCTCAAATCTTTTCTCCCCTACCTCAAATCTTTTCTCCCCTACGTCGAATCTTTCTCCCCTACGTCAAATCTTTTCTCTCTATGTCGAATCTTTTCTCTCTATGTAGAATAATCTTGGACTAAGAGTTAAGGTTAGGCACATTCGACCACAGGTTTGATGGACACAGATTGTTATTGTCATCATCATGTCGAATTTCCTATCTATATCGAACTGTTGTAGCAACGAAAACGAAAATAAAGCATTTGTTTATGTCGGATCTTTCATTTTTCTGATCCTGCACTTTCGTTATCGTTTGTTAAAACCATAATGAAAATACCTGAAATTCGGACGAAAATGCATTCGGACGAAAATGAATGCACATGTCTAGATGAGATGTTAAGCAGAGAGGGGCATGTAAAAGACTGTATATCATATCTCCTGCTATCAGTATATAATAGAGTTGGAGGGATTTTGCAGTGATGTCAGATTTCATCGATAGCAGAGGGTGACAAAAGGTTAAACAATATCCACTGTATAATTCTTCAATGCATATCTCTTCTCTTGGTCTTCTGCATAGAAAGAAAATGGCTGGCAATGCATGTGGAAAATGTCAATGACTCCTTACTACCTCTTATGCCCTGTACACACGATCGGACATTGAACAGACATTCCGACAACAAAATCCATCGTTTTTTTTCCGATGAATGTTGGCTCAAACTTGTCTTGCATACATACACGGTTGCACAAAGTTGTCAGAAAATCCAATCGTTCTGAACGCAGTGACGTAAAACACGTACGTCGAAACTATAAACGGGGCAATAGCCAATAGCTTTCGTCTCTTAATTTATTCTGAGCATGCGTGGCACTTTGTGCGTCGGATTTGTCTACACACGATTGGAATTTGAAGGATCGGATTTTGTTGTCGGAAAATTTTATATCCTGCTCTCAAACTTTGTGTGACGGAAATTCCGACGGAAAAAGTCTGATGGAGCCCACACACTATCGGAATTTCCAACAACACAATCCGATCGCACTTTCTCCGTCGGAAAATCCGACCGTGTGTACAGAGCATAAGAGATTTCTTTTGCACCAAGAATATCAGGTCACTCATCTCAACATACCCATCAAGATGTCAACAGAATATGTGGTTCCCCAGTCATTTTGCTTGATCATGAAATGAACATAAAAAAATTGGTGGCTTAATTCCACAGTCTGCACAAAGCATGAAAACACATGTATAAGAGATCTGCAAATTCCATGTCACACTCACACCAATACCACTTTTTGTTGCTTTCTTTCCTCACTGTGCGTCAGTTATCCTATTAAATTAAACAAACGTGTTTAATATTTATTAAAAAATATAATGTACATATTTAATGCTTATGAGTTTAATAATTTAGCATTGATTCATAATTTAAAAAAAACTGGAGAACTATTCCGACCTATTCTGTGCCAAAGGAGTAAAAAGTTCCGGGGTGCAGTCAGACGCTGTCCCCCTAAGGCATCTAGGTAGAATTAATACCACTAGTAATTTAGATTAATATTTCATTAACTTTAAGTACAGATTAGCAGAAGGTGTGGTGTTGCCTGGCAACAGATGGCGGAACTCCATTAAATAGCTAATAAAGTTGCCTCACGTTACAACATCTGTGAAAGGAAATAAAAATGCCAGAATGAATGTAGTCTGACAAGATAATTAAGGTAAAAGAATAAAGATGTGCTAAAGGATATCAGGAAAATTATGTAAATCCTCTAGTGTTTTGTGAATGAGAAAAAAGTTCCAAGGCGGTTCAGTTGTATGGGAACAGGGCCTTAGAGGTCATGAAAAAAAGAACTGCAATTTCTTGTTGGCCATAGATGGTTTGAATCTCAGCTGGTTCAGCAGGAACCGTCCGAGATTTGAACCACATATGGGCAGGCTGAATGTATCAAGGTTCATCGATCGATCAACTTGGGTACCAGCCTGTCGGATTTTAAATGTGATTATTGCTAGCTGCTGTTATAGCCGCTAGCAATAATCACTGTGTTCTCCCGGCAGGGACAGGAGAACACAGTGGCTCTGCAGGAGGTGATTCTGTCTATGGCTGGCCTTAGTCATATGCCCCTGAACTTTAAAGCTCTCTTGGTTCCTCTTGTAAGCATATACTCATCCTCTCTGATTGATGTGACACTGGAGAATGGTAAGGGGAAGATACACATAGGCAAACATGTCAAGCTGGCAACATTCTGTGGTTACTATACAAAATATAGTGAGCAGTTTCAATTAGAAATACAGTCACACGCCCATGTTTTTCTTAGTGGAGAAATACAAGCTTCATTACAAAAACCACAATTAGCAATCGTTCTTGAAGAAATACCTGAGCACATATTGCTGCATTTAAAATTAAAAAAAATGTAATTATATTCAATAAAAACTTTGACTTCAATAGTCAAAACATTTATAAAATCCATAGCAATGTATTCACAGTTTTGGAAGTCTTAAAGATGTAGGAAACGAGGCCTGCGACATTAAATACACATATTGTGCCTATTGGCACTTCATGAAGACTGCACTTTCATACCTTTTTTTTAAAAAAAGGGGGTGAAAGTAAGGTGCTATACCAAAAAATATATAAAATAAAAAATGTGCACAGCTGCTAGCAAAAACGGGCAATATAATCATATAAAATGTGCAGCGCTATAGTGAGAATGAAAAAAGTGAAAAAAATATGCAAGAAATGTTAAAAATGAAACAATGTTAATGTCCTCTTAAGTATGTTCAATTGTAATACAAAAAACATCTCCAATAGTCCAACTTAAATAATGCTAAAAACTATTCAGCCACTGATGTGAATAGAGGCTTACCAAAATGAATGGCTACACAATTAAGTGCAGCAGACTCACATTGATATCATAGGGAATTGCTGTATCTTTCTCCTTTTATTCCTGCTGGTAACACTTCGGATAATGATGGATGTGACTAAACTACAAATTATACTGGAACACAGAAAGAAACTTGTATGGTATAATATTGTTAAAACAAATCTGCACCCAGGTGAAACATCCTTTCATGCAAGTAGAAAGTGCAACTCCGATCATCAGCCTTCACAAGACAGCCCCCTAAGCAATGCACACTCACCAGAAAGGTTCTTTAAAACAGCATGAGATGGGGGATGTCCAACAGCTCCAATGTCAGGGATCCTTCACATTTTTGCAGGGTAGAACTCCAACCATATGTCCCCAAAATATTAAAGGCAATCAAACAAAAAGTGCCTCATGGTCTAGTATTTATTTAAAAAAGGGGAACATATAGTAAAAATAGGTATAAAACACATAAAGATAGCTAAAAATAAAACCGCTATAAGTACATCAAAAACCATTGCCACTTGGATCACCCATATGGCGGTGAGACGTGTCGGTTTTATACATGTCATATCTACCTACATACCTTTATAGACCCAAAATAAAAGGCTTTAGACTCCAGACAAACAATTGACAGGAGAGCTCCACTTATTAAATAATTGCCAAAACTTTCATATCCCATGAATATATTCATAACTGACCCCAGATCAGCTGGCAAACTCTTATAGCTGCCCTGCCTAGCTTGAGCAGCTCTTGTCCCAAGGCATACTGCATGTGCACAGACATTTTTCCATAGGCCCTAATGCAGCAACCATCTACTTGAAAGCCTGCAAGTAGATGTTTTCTGAATTAGGGCCTATGGAGCAACAGACATGCATGCACAGTACACTACAGCATACCGGCTCACCGAATAGGACTGAAGCCACCTGAGACAGTGTAGGCTGCAGTCACTTTCGTAAGGCTTACATAGTGAATGAGGAGGGTATGGTGGCAGTTTGCCCCAACTTGTTTTAAAAGTGGAGATGCTACGCACCTCTCAAGTTTGTCAACAGTTTATGACTGACAAAATGACCAAACTGAAATACTAATTATGTAATTAATTAGCATTTTTTACGATTTAGCACTTTAAATAGAAGCAAACAGAATCCCCCAATTTCACTGAGAAATTACCTGGTTTCTAATTGCCTTTTAAGAACTTTGAAATTTGTGAACTTGTAAAGTTTTCTGCCACAGTTTCTTCTAGTTGTTTTTGTGAACTTGTCGGCACACAGCTGAATTTCTCAACTATTCCTAACAGTGAACCAATAACAGTTCCAGAAAAGTGATGGCAGAACTGTTTAAAGTCAGTTTAGTGTATTTGTATCTGATGTATACTATTTCTTATGTACAGTCAATTTAGTCATGCGCTTTGAGCATTTGCATTTCTTCAGACCTGTGTTTGACTTTACTTGGATCACGTTGACTTCACATTGGCCAGTCTGTGCATTAAAATTTATATAAAGTGTGGGTAATAAATAAAGGAAACAATGATATTGCTTGGTGGCACCATAGCACATTTTGAGACAGGCAACAACTCTGCTATCCCACTGCAGTCTAGCAATTCAACCATTGAAGCTTTAGGGTCTGACTTATACTTTCAATACTATAGTCCAGGCTACAGGAAGGCAACGCAAAGTGGAATAATTCATAAGAACCGATCAAACTTCATTATATATAGGTCAGTGCAGAGATGATTTTTTGATCAGTTGCTAATGGTTACTGCACCTCACAAATTATCACTGCTCTTTGTGCTGTTTAAATAAATAGGCCAATGATTTAACACCTAGTACTGTTTCACAATAACTGCATATTTAACTTTGGTTGCCTGGGTGAAAAACATTAAAAGACTTCTCAGTAATTACATAAAATGTTATGTTTTCATTTCTGAGACAAACTGGTTTATATGACATATGGACAAGATTTATGAGAATGAGAAGATCTAATTTATTCCTTTACAGTCGTGAAATATACATTTGATCTCTGGTTAATTGAGGACATTCCCACCAGTGTTGTAGGATGCTTGTGAGACATTGAGCATGTAGTGTAGTGGTGTAATAGAATATGCAGTGAATCATACCTGGAAGAACAAGAAAGGTTTGACCCATATCACCTGTATATGGCCTGCAGCTAAAGACTGAAAATAATCAGGATCTAATTTATGTGCCGCAGGATTACTGATCTTTACTCTTCAGTGCATTGTGTTGTTGCAAACACATGCTTATATGCATATTATATTTACTTTCTTTGCAGGAAAATGATTTCTGAACAATATGGGAATAGAGCTGTAGCACTATATGGCTAGTTACATGTATTGCGATAAGGCAGACCATTAATTATGAATAGGATGCCAACACACCAACACAGAGTAAAAATCAAAGATGACCCTTTTTTGGGAATACAGTGCACTACAATATACAGCATGTGTGTTGTGTTGCACTGCCTTGAGTTTGCAGCATAGTGTGTTGGGGTGTCCTTCACAATGAATGGCACTGCACCACAAGGCACAGCACTGTTGAAACATATTTTTTTTGCAATGTATTGATGTGAATAGGCCCAAAAAAAATAATAAATAATGAGAATAAGAATGATAATCTGAGACACAGATTTTTATTTTTTTAAGACTTAAGCCTCATACACAGGATTGGATTTTCCGCAGACAAAGCATCAGACTTTTGTCCTAAAGGGCGTTGGTCATGAACTTGTCTTGCATACAAACGGCACACAATTGTCGGCCAACAAACACGAACGTAGTGACGTACTACGTGGCTTTTCAGGTCTTTAGCGTCACTCTTTGGGCACCTTCTGCTAATGCTGTGTTAGGTGAGCATTGATTCGGAGCATGAGTGTTTGTCCTTTGGATTTTTGTCTGACGGACTTGTGTACACACAATCGGAAAATCTGACAACAGACCGTTGTCTGCGGAAAATTTATAAACCTGCCATCCAACATTTATCCGTGGAAAATTCAACAATTGTCCGATGGAGTGTACAAATGGTCGGATTTTAGGCCAACAGTCTGTCAACACACAATTCCCGTCGGAAAATCCGAATGTGTGTATGAGGCTTTACATCTATTTGTAAAACCCTATACATAATGCTTATTTCTCACTGAAAACCTATAAAGACTCCATTGGAAGCAGCCATACCCAAATCTGAGTGCAACAACCAATTCTGGACCAGAGAAAATAAGGTTATTTACTAAGTCATCGCCCTGAAAGTAACATGAGGCACATAGCCAAGTCAAGTAATGGCTGCTTTCCTCTGAGCTTTAATGCAAAGGTAATTTGCTTTGTGAAAAAATACCTGTAAACAGAGCTAGGGCTTATTTATATATCTATATTATGACTAGATGCAATAAGCAGAATCAATATTTCCCTTATCTTTAGCTTTATGTAGCACCCTCCTAGATAGGTGCTAGAAGTAGGTAAATTTCATTTTGGCTCACTGTGCTTAGCGGAGCTGCAGTTTTATAGGTAAATTTAGTTATGGCTCACTGTAGACAGTGTGGCTGTGTTTCATTGTTCTGCCCTGTTTCACTTGCTGCAGGTTTGATTGCTCCCTTGTTCTGGAACATAGGTGTCGAGCAGGGTAAATGGGCAACATGAATATTTGTACAGCCCTGGCCTGAATCACTGAAGGGTTGCTCAGATGGCTGCTGGGACTCTGTATAAATACTCTGAGACACAGAGCTTCCAGTTATTTTTCCTTGGAAGGAGATTACAGCCTAAGGGGGGCTGCTTGCCTCCTTAGGCCATCCTGCCATATACCTGTGGGGTGCCAAGGCCGGAAGCTACTGAAATCTGACTGAGGGGTTATCGTTTGAGGATCACAGGAATAAGGTGTCACATAAATGTTGGAAGCAGGCAAACAACTTTCCAGGGACATCTGTGAGTGTAGACTTGTAAGAGAGATCCTAGAGACTGCGGGCCGCTGCCATCCCTCTGGTGCTAGAGAGTCAGCTGTCTGAGAAAAGGGTACATTGGCTGGAGTCTTGATGAGCTCAGTCCAGCTAGTTCTTTGTGAAGGTGCTCTGCTCAAATTTCTCAAAGATGAAGCTTTTGTGTCTTTAGCTACAACTATAAAGCCAAGTCCACTGATGAGGACTTTGCTTACAGTTCTACAGAAGGCAGTGTAGTGTCTTCACTTTGTACATAGTTCTTTTTGGAGTATCCCACTTAATCCCCTAACCCTACCCAAGTTACCCAAATATAAAAACACCAAAAAGAACACCCCTGGACTATTTATAGAGCTAGAGAGAGACTGTGACTGTGTGCCTGGGTGCTGGGCAATTGCTGTAACAGGGAACTCTGGGCAAATTTCTAGTGGCAACTATGGCGGTAGTGCTACATTTAGAAAATAAGCATCTTTATATTAAAGTTGCGGTGCATTTCAGATTTAAATGTCAGAAGTTTTAGGCAAGTTCAACGTGCTAATATTCATTATTATGGAAGGTAAGTTTTATTTTCTTTTTCTGAAGGGCCTGCTCTGGTCACTAGCCTAGGAGATAGACCCAAGACCTGGCAGGCCCTTCAGAAAAAAAAATGACAAATGAAAACTGAGCTGGACTGTCAAACACTTCTTGAACTCTCTTTATTTTACCAAATATATTAGTGCCACTCTGAGGACCTCCTTTTCTGACCCAACAGATATTAGAGAGCACATCATTACCTAAAATATCAAGAGATGGTAATATCTACCAAAGTACAAAAAAAAATCTCCTTTCATGTTCTGAGCTTTGCCTGTCTTCTGGTCATCCTTTTCCACAACCTCCTGGATTCCTTGCATGTTTTGCAGTGTTTCCTCTGCTTACTCCTTTGGTTTACTTTTAATTTCTAAGGAATACATATCCCATGGCACATGCAAGCAGTGATTCCTGCACTAACTCTGTCTCCTGAAATGCCTCCTCTCATCATCTCTGTAGCTCAGAACTAAGGCTCAGTAAAATGTGTGACACAGCAGCGCATACTCACAAGGCAAAGGGAATATGTCACAGAACTAAATGTGTGGGAATCTCCAAAAATAAAGTTTTCAAACATCAAGGTCAATGTGATTAATAGGAGTAGGCTAGAAATAATTGAGATTTCATGTGGATATTTATATCTGATTTTACATTTTGACCATAGATACACTTTAAGCGACTTCATTTTCAGGCACTGGAATTCACCAGTGGAATCAGATGGGTTACAAGTGGCAACACAGCTGCTTTTCACTTATTCGGTGAATTTTATATTATTATAACTAATAAAGATAACAATATTGATTAAGTACTACTAAGACAGTAACAAGACCAACATACAAATCATGATGACAATTCTATCTACAGTATCTATCTATCTATCTATCTATCTATCTATCTATCTATCTATCTATCTATCTATCTATCTATCTATCTATCTATCTATCTATCTATCTATCTATCTATCTATCTATCTATCTATCTATCTATCTATCCCATTATTAAAAGGTTAAACACCTAACATATATTAAACAGACCAAAGTAGCAATGATCAAGCCATAAGACTCTTTGGTGTTAAAAGAGGATTCTTTAATTGCAAATCAGGTTAGGTCTCATCAGTCTTGTGGGTGTAGTACATTGACACCAGATCAGTCATGAAATGCTTATGTGCCATCATTCTGGAGTGTCTATAGATTTAGCATCAGTCAAGAAATCTGATATATGCTGTGTCCTCCTATATCTGCCTCAAAATTGTAAAGAAGTGTGGGTGTTTTAAAGATGGACAAAGATTTAGTGCCAGTAATTTGTCTTCACTTTCTCCATCTTCAGTGTTACTTATTAAAATCAGTCAATTGCTTTCATGGATTCTTAGCAGATCCCACTCTTATACAATGAATTGTCACAATGATATTATCCTGATCAAAAGTAATTATTATTATATTAAAAAAATATAGGAGTGTGACTGCTACTTTTTGTGAACATTAGTTCATCTCTCTTTCATTTTCTTTCTCTCAGGCACAGTGTTCAAATGGGGTTTTCACTATATTTATAGATTATTCCAATCCCATTTTGAACACCTTCACTGCTAGGTTCCAGCAATGGAAGGATGTGATTTTGTAAGCTATTAATCATTTTAAAGTGCAACTCTGTCCAGGCTACGGACATTTATTTTTTTGAATAACAAGCAGTAAGAGACCTTTAAAACAAGCTCTCAATGACCTCTATGCTATATGTACTGTGAATTAATACAACCTCACAGATTTCCAGGAGGCTGAGTACACCCCTTAGCGTTTTTCATATATGCAATTGTGGGACCATTTTATGATGACAGGCATGACTTTTTATTACAAAATGTGAGTTGTTTTATTGTCTTTTGGGTTTTTAATAAAATTTGACAGTAAGGACTATGAGATCCTCTATTTTCTGATCCAAATGGAGTGGAATATAGTAGTTGCAGATATCTAAAGAACATTAATCCCTGAGGGGGAAGACGCACTATATGACCTTTTAAAACTTAAGGAGTCCAACCAAAGAGGTCCGGGCACATCTATTATCAGAGAGGGTGGGAAGATTAAAGCAGGGTTACACTGCATCTGAGCACCACAAACCAAAAAAGGTTGTTCAATCATTGTTAATATTCAAAGCAAATTTGCCCACCTGAACATGTGTCCATGCTTTATTTTGTTGATAAAACACTTTGAAAATGCCCGCTAGCATTTTTAGTTGTGGCCACCTTGAGTAAGAGCAGATTATTGATGTTGCATTTACTTCCTATACTCCATCTACCCTTTAGCTCAGGCTTGAAGACAGGAGAATGTGCTTACCTGAGAAAAACCCTCCCCCCACTCCTGAAAACTCGGATGCATGCCATCATTGTTTTCACTAATGTTATACTTTACCAGATGTACAGTATATGTAATGCGATTGAGAAACTATATGAGCACATTTTATAAGGCTATAGCTATGTGTAAATCACAGACAAATGTCAGATACCTGTTGGATTAGGGGAGATTATTAACTGCGTGGGGACTTACTTTTTAGTTTAAACTCTTCAGACTCCATGCACAGTAGCATTTTTTTAAGCTACAAGAAGCTGTTATTAGCATTTTAGTTTTTCTCCTAGAAGCTAAATAGTGTTATCCAACGTGTCCATGCACACTATTTTGAATGAATGAATGAATGAATGAATGAATGAATGATTTTGTAAAGCGCTGCAAATGCGAACTGAATCGCCTCAAGGCGCTAAATGTGTTTTGTGTTGTCAGCTTCTTAGAAAAGGAAGGTCTTGAGTTTTTTCCTGAAGGCCAGATGGTTTTCTTCCATGTGGATGTGAGTCGGAAGAGTGTTCCATAGCCGAGGTCCCTGGACTGCGAATCTTCATTCTCCCTTTGCTTTGTAGCGGTATTTGGGAATGAGGAGGAGGTTTTGGTTAGATGATCACAGATTGCGATTCGGTGTGTAGTGTTTTATTTTCTCTCAGAGGTATTGAGGGGCGTTACCTTGTAAGCATTTATGGGTGAGGCAGAGGGTCTTGAATGTGATCCGATTCTTTATGGTTAGCCAATGTAGGCTCCTCAAGAATAGGGAAATGGAGTGGGAGACAGAGGTGGGACAGCTAGACGGGGATCAGTGGGAGGAGATCTTTCAGGCTGTGAACCAATGTTCACTTAATGTGTCACAAAAACTCACCGAATTGTATATACTATTAAGAACATACTATACTCCGCACAGATTACATTTAATGAACAGGTTGACGGAACCAACATGTACTAGATGTAAACGTGAACATGGTGACCTGATACATATGCTGTGGAGATGTCCCAAGTTACACATGTACTGGGCAGGAGTGGTACAAAATATCAACTCAATCTTTAATGTGAGTCTTCCACAGGACCCTAGAGCGTGTCTCTTGGGTGCTTTGGAGGAATACGAATGGGAAGGACACAACAGAGAAGCTGTGCATAGAGTACTTTTTCAGGCCAGAAGGCTGATTATGATTCACTGGAAGTCCGATAGGTCCCCGACTGTGAAGGAGTGGACTGAAAGTATTAACACGACCATAAAAATGGAAAAGTTGATTTACCAACATAGAGGTAGCATGCCAAAATTTGAAAAAATATGGGGTCCATGGTTAGATGTACCGGGATTAGCACCTATGGAACTGGTATATGACAGGTTGTTAGGAATCAATGCTGGGTGAGACATGGATAGAGGTTAACTGTGATTGGAACTAGCTTTTAGCTGTTATATTGAGATTGTTACTTGGCTATTGGATTATGTGTTGCATAAGAGGTACTGTGTAATCCTCTTTACAATGTTTGTAATGCTTTCCCTGCAAATTCAATAAAATTTTGTTGGATTAAAAAAAAAAAAGAATAGGGAAATGGACTCCCAGGGTTTTTCTTCTGTTAGCAGTCTTACCGCTGCGTTTTGGATGGCCTGTAGGCGCGCAAGCTGATATTGGGGTAATCCTATGTAGAGCGAGTTTGCGTAGTCGAGTCGGGAATTGATGATTGTTCCAACTACTGCTGCTTTGTCCTCTTCTGGGATGAAGGGGATGAGTCTGCGTAACAGGCGGAGAAGATGGTGAGATCCACTAACTACTGATCCTATTTGTGCATCCATTGTCATTTCTGAGTCAAAGATGACTCTGAGACTCTTGGCTTTGGTGCTTGGAGGGATGGTCTGTCCAAAGATGGTAGGAGGTGTCCATGGAGTCTTGGTTTTGGGATTTTGGTTAGCGTGTAGGAAAAGAAGTTCTGTTTTTGACCCGTTGAGTTTGAAGGAGCTAATGGTCATCCAGTCATATATCAAAGTGAGGCATTTCTCTAATTGCTGATGGTGGTCTTTTGGTCCAGTGATGTGAAAGTAGATTTG
Organism: Lithobates clamitans; assembly: GCA_037952925.1. NCBI lineage: Eukaryota > Metazoa > Chordata > Amphibia > Anura > Ranidae > Lithobates > Lithobates clamitans. The sequence goes on along the minus strand of JBBGZY010001323.1, from coordinate 1,146,756 downwards.
GGTGTCGTCAGCGTATGAGTGGAAGCAGAGGTCCGATTTTTTGATGATTTTTAGGAGTGGGCAGATGTGGATGTGGAATAGCACTGGCGACAAGGGTGAACCCTGAGGGACTCCACAGGAGATTGTCTGGGTTTCAGAGGTGAATGCTCCTAGTTTCACTGTCTGAGAGAAATTCTCTAAGAAGGATGCAAACCATTTTAGACTAGAATCTGAGGCTCCTGCTACTTCTGTGAGGCGGACAAGTAGAGTATTGTGGTCCACTGTATCAATTGCTGAACTGAGGTCTAACAGTACCAGGAGACATGATTCTCCGTCATCTGCTGCTTCGAGGGCATCATCACATATTTTGAGAAGTGCAGTTTCTGTGCCATGGCCTGGGCGGAAGCCTGATTGCAGAGGGTCCAGGAGTTGATGTGTGTCCAGTTGGCGTTGTAGCTGTTGTACTACCGCTTTCTCCATAATCTTGGAGATGGTGTTGAGGCTTGTTATCGGTCTGCGGTAGTTAGGGTCCTTAGGGTCGAGACTGGGTTTCTTTAGCAGGGGTTTGACGATGCCTTGCTTGAGGGTGGTTGGCACAATCCCTTCTTTGAACGACTGATTTATGAGGTGTGTTATAGTGGGAGCCAGGATGTGAGAGCATTCTTTCAGGAGTTTCGTGGGAATGATGTTGCTTGGTGATGTGCTGTCTCGAGGGCTTCTCATAATGTTTTTAGTCGTGTCAGTGGTGATTGGGGTCGTGTTGATATCCTCTTTTTGTTTTGGTTGGGTAAGGTTGGTTGTTTTTTTCTGTTGAATTGCTTTCCGAATGTTGTCGATTTTGTCGATGAAGAGATTTGATAACTCATTGCAGAATTCTTGAGTATCGTTTGCTGGGGGCTCTAAGCAGGATGGGTTCATTGACTGGGCGACTATTTTGAAAAGTTCCCGCGGCCGGTTTAAGGCAGTTGAGATGGTGTTCGAGAAGTGTTCTTTTTTGGCTTTGAAGATTGCTTTGTGGTATTTCACAGTGAGTACTTTGTAGTTTGTATGGTTTTCCTTGGTAGGATTTCTTCTCTATGCTCTTTCAGCTCTTCTACGTTCTTGCTTGAGTAGGGTGAGAGTGCCATTAAACCATCTCGAGTTTTTTTTGCGGATATGTGTTCTGCGTTGAGTCTGCTGTTTGTAGTAATGCCTTGTTTAGGGAGTTAAGTGTTTGTTCCGTTAAGAGGTTTAAGTTTAGAAATTGTATTTTGTTTGATAATGTGGTTTTGAAGAGTTCAGAGTGCAGTTTCTTCTGAGATCGGTTCCAGCGTGTTGTTGTTGCATGTTTCTGTTTTTGGAGGGTGGTGTTAGTGGTGATTTTAAATTTGATGGCGTGGTGGTCCGTCCATGGTAGTGGTGTGTTGTCGAATATGTTGATGTCCATATTCTGTTTGAAGATGAGGTCTAGAGTGTGTCCTGAACCGTGCCTGGGAGCATTTATCAGCTGTTGAAGACCTAGTTCTTCCAGTTGGTTGATGCAGGCGGTCGCAATAGGGTCTTGGGTAGAGTTTGCCCAGAGGTTAAAGTCCCCAAGTACCAGAAGGGTTTTGGTTTTCAGGGTGTGCATTGAAATGAATTCAGTGAGTGGTGTAAGGAGATTGGTCTTTGGTCCTGGTGGTCTGTAGCATAGTAGTATGTGAATGGTGTCTTGGGGTGTTGTTTGAAGATGTAGGGGGAGTGTCTCCATGAAAGGCACTGAGTTCTGTAAAGTTAGTTTGGTGAACGCAAGGTGCGATTTGAAGATCACTGCTAGGCCTCCTCCTTTTTTTCCTATTCTATGCTCAGTTAGGATGCTGTAGTTCTCAGGCACCAATTCAGTTAGGATGGTGTTGCAGTCGGATGTTAGCCAACTTTCTGTAATGAAGAGGCAATCTATGTTGTTTTCGATGATGAAGTCATGGATTTCCAGTCTGTGCTTGACTGCAGATCTAGTGTTGATCAGGGCGCATGCTAGTTGTTGTGGTTGGATTGGTGTCTCCCTGTAATTGATGGTTGATTGTAGGTTGGTCCTTAGTAGGGATGAGCTTCGTGTTCGAGTCGAACCCATGTTCGACTCGAACATCGGCTGTTCGACCGTCCGTCGAATTGCGAACGATATGGGCCGTTCGCGCCAAATTCGTGTGGCGCGTCACGGCCCATAATTCACTGCGGCATCGCAGTGCATTGCTGGCTGATGATTGGCCAAGCATGCACTATGACCCGCATGCTTGGCCAATCACAGCGCCGTCAGTAGAGAGAGCTGTAATTGGCCAAAGCCAGGGTGGCTTTGGCCAATTATGGCTCAGGGGATTTAGTACACACCCCACACTATATAAGGCCGCCTGCACGGCGGCCCTGTGTAGTGTGTGTTCCGGTGTGCTGAGAGATAGAGAGAGAGAGAGACAGTGTCATTTGATTTGAGTTAGATAGATTAGGCAGAACAGTCAGTCAGTTAGCTGCACTTACAGTGTATTGTGTATATATATGCATCCCAGGTGTTGCATATATATATATACACTGTATTCAGTTTAGCTAGATCCGTTCCTGTTATCTTCTATCTAGACTATTCACATTTAGTGCAGTGTGTCCTGCTCACAGTGTTCAGCTAGATCCGTTCCTGCTATTTACATTCAGTGCAGTGCGTCCTGCTCACAGTGTTCAGCTAGATCCGTTCCTGCTATTTACATTCAGTGCAGTGCGTCCTGCTCACAGTGTTCAGCTAGATCCGTTCCTGCTATTTACATTCAGTGCAGTGCGTCCTGCTCACAGTGTTCAGCTAGATCCGTTCCTGCTATTTACATTCAGTGCAGTGCGTCCTGCTCACAGTGTTCAGCTAGATCCGTTCCTGCTATTTACATTCAGTGCAGTGCGTCCTGCTCACAGTGTTCAGCTAGATCCGTTCCTGCTATTTACATTCAGTGCAGTGCGTCCTGCTCACAGTGTTCAGCTAGATCCGTTCCTGCTATTTACATTCAGTGCAGTGCGTCCTGCTCACAGTGTTCAGCTAGATCCGTTCCTGGTATTTACATTTAGTGCAGTGCGTCCTGCTCACAGTGTTCAGCTACATCCGTTCCTGCTATTTACATTCAGTGCAGTGCGTCCTGCTCACAGTGTTCAGCTAGATCCGTTCCTGCTATTTACATTCAGTGCAGTGCGTCCTGCTCACAGTGTTTAGCTACATCCGTTCCTGCTGTTTACATTCAGTGCAGTGCGTCCTGCTCACAGTGTTCAGCTAGATCCGTTCCTGCTATTTACATTCAGTGCAGTGCGTCCTGCTCACAGTGTTCAGCTAGATCCGTTCCTGCTATTTACATTCAGTGCAGTGCGTCCTGCTCACAGTGTTCAGCTAGATCCGTTCCTGCTATTTACATTCAGTGCAGTGCGTCCTGCTCACAGTGTTCAGCTAGATCCGTTCCTGCTATTTACATTCAGTGCAGTGCGTCCTGCTCACAGTGTTCAGCTAGATCCGTTCCTGCTATTTACATTCAGTGCAGTGCGTCCTGCTCACAGTGTTCAGCTAGATCCGTTCCTGCTATTTACATTCAGTGCAGTGCGTCCTGCTCACAGTGTTCAGCTAGATCCGTTCCTGCTATTTACATTCAGTGCAGTGCGTCCTGCTCACAGTGTTCAGCTAGATCCGTTCCTGCTATATACATTTAGTGCAGTACGTCCTGCTCACAGTGTTCAGCTAGATCCGTTCCTGTTATCTTCCTACTGACAGGCAGGCTTGTCTGGTTACAGTATATAAAGCTACCTGAAGAAAATTACAGGTGTTCTTTTTGATCCTATTAGTACCACGGTCAGGCAGCTAGACTATTTACATTTAGTACAGTGTGTCCTGCTCACAGTGTTCAGCTAGATCCGTTCCTGTTATCTTCCTACTGACAGGCAGGCTTGTCTGGTTACAGTATATAAAGCTACCTTAAGAAAATTACAGGTGTTCTTTTTGATCCTATTAGTACCACGGTCAGGCAGCTAGACTATTTACATTTAGTACAGTGTGTCCTGCTCACAGTGTTCAGCTAGATCCGTTCCTGTTATCTTCCTACTGACAGGCAGGCTTGTCTGGTTACAGTATATAAAGCTACCTGAAGAAAATTACAGGTGTTCTTTTTGATCCTATTAGTACCACGGTCAGGCAGCTAGACTATTTACATTTAGTACAGTGTGTCCTGCTCACAGTGTTCAGCTAGATCCGTTCCTGTTATCTTCCTACTGACAGGCAGGCTTGTCTGGTTACAGTATATAAAGCTACCTTAAGAAAATTACAGGTGTTCTTTTTGATCCTATTAGTACCACGGTCAGGCAGCTAGACTATTTACATTCAGTGCAGTGCGTCCTGCTCACAGTGTTCAGCTAGATCCGTTCTTGCTATTTACATTCAGTGCAGTGCGTCCTGCTCACAGTGTTCAGCTAGATCCGTTCCTGGTATTTACATTCAGTGCAGTGCGTCCTGCTCACAGTGTTCAGCTGAATCCGTTCCTGCTATATACATTTAGTGCAGTACGTCCTGCTCACAGTGTTCAGCTAGATCCGTTCCTGTTATCTTCCTACTGACAGGCAGGCTTGTCTGGTTACAGTATATAAAGCTACCTGAAGAAAATTACAGGTGTTCTATCCCAGCTTAGTGCAGCTACAGGCCATTAGTATGTCTGGAAGGCCAAGAAGGAGAGGCAGACAGTCACAAGCCAATAAGAGAGGGCAAGCAGGCTCTGTGTCTAGTGCTGGTCGTGGAGACGGTGCATCCTCATCAGCACGTGGCCATGGGACACGCTTGGCCTTTTTTTCGGCAGCTGGCCGTGTTGAGCCGCAACATGCGGAAGACTTGGTCGAGTGGATGACCAAGCCGTCCTCATCCTCCTCATCCTCTCTCACCCATGCCCAGGGTGCTTTGTCTGGCAAAGCAGCGGCCTCTTCCCTCAGCTCAATGTCATCAGTGACTCCTTCCCTAGCTCCACCATGTCCTCATGAGGATTCCCTCGAACTGTTTGACCACAGTGTTGGGTACATGCTCCAGGAGGATGCCCAGCGTTTGGAAGGCTCTGATGATGATACTGAGCTCAATGAAGGCAGTAACATGAGCACGGACAGAGGGGGTGCCCAAGAAGGACAGCAATCTGGCAGTCATGCTCCCCCTGCTGCAGCATACTGCCAGGTTTGCTCCAGTGATGAGGAGGGAGGGGATGATGAGGTCACTGACTCAACGTGGGTGCCTGATAGGAGAGAGGAGGAGGAGGAGGAGGAGGAGGAGGAGGTGGCACATCACCAACTAGGCAGGATGCCCTCCAGGGGCCAGCCTAAGGGCAGCACATTGACTGCATCACACCCCAAAGCTCCACATGTGCAGGGCGCTGCAGTCTCTGCGCGTTATTCAAAAAGTTCTTTGGTGTGGGCCTTTTTTGAGACGAGTGCATCAGATCGCACCGCTGCTATTTGCAACATATGTCTCAAGCGTATCTCGCGTGGCCAAAACATCTCCCGCTTGGGTACCACATGCTTGACCAGACATATGTTGACCTGCCATGCAGTTCGTTGGCAAGCGTATCTAAAAGACCCACACCAAAGAACAAAGACGATCTCTCCTTGCTCCTCATCAGCTGAGATTTCCAACCCCACTAGACCTTCAGTCCTCTCTGCGACCTGCAGTGAGAGGAATGAAGGTGTAGAATTAGGTGTGTCACAGCCAAGTACTTATGGGCAATCTGCTTTTGGTACACCGACGTCAGATTGTACCAGGCAAATTTCCCTGCCCCAGCTGCTGCACCGCCGAAAGAAGTTTGCTCCCAGCCATCCACATGCCCAGCGGTTGAATGCTAGCTTGGCAAAATTGCTAGCACTTCAACTGCTGCCTTTTCAGTTGGTAGACTCTGCCCCCTTCCGTGAGTTTGTGGAATGTGCGGTTCCTCAGTGGCAGGTACCCAAACGCCACTTTTTCTCACGGAAGGCGATTCCGGCTCTCTACCGGCATGTGGAAGGCAATGTCCATGCCTCGCTGGACAGGGCGGTCAGCGGTAAGGTGCATATTACCGCTGACTCATGGTCCAGCAGGCATGGACAGGGACGTTACTTAAGTTTCACGGCGCATTGGGTGACTCTGCTGGCAGCTGGGAAGGATGCAGGACAAGGTGCAGTAGTGTTGGAGGTTGTTCCGCCACCACGCCTCCAAAATGCTGATTGTGACACACCTCTCTCCTCCACCCCCTCCTCTTCTTCTTCCTCCATGGCCTCTTCCTCGGAACCAGCGGTGCTCCGTAGGCGTTCAAGGGGCTACGCAAGTACGCAGGCCAAAAGATGCCATGCGGTGCTTGAGCTGGTGTGCTTGGGGGACAGGAGCCACACTGGGGCAGAGGTTCTGTCAGCTCTGCAGGGGCAGGTTCAGAGGTGGTTGACGCCACGCCAACTTAAGGCAGGAATGGTGGTTTGCGACAATGGCACCAACCTCCTCTCTGCCCTCCGACAGGGACAACTGACCCATGTGCCCTGTTTGGCTCACGTCCTTAACTTGGTGGTGCAGCGGTTCTTGGGCAGGTACCCGGGCTTACAGGATGTCCTGAGGCAGGCCAGGAAAGTCTGTGTGCATTTCCGCCGGTCATATAATGCCAGTGCTCGGCTGACGGACCTCCAAAAGGAGTTTAACCTGCCCAAGAACCGCCTAATCTGTGACATGCCCACCAGGTGGAACTCGACGTTGGCCATGCTGCAGCGGCTGCACACGCAGCAGAGGGCCATCAATGAGTACCTGTGCGACTATGGCACCAGGACAGGGTCAGGGGACCTTGGTTTTTTTTCCCCACGCCAGTGGGCCATGATCAGGGATGCATGCACTGTCCTGTCACCATTCGAGGAGGCCACGAGGATGGTGAGCACTGACAGTGCATGCATCAGTGACACTGTCCCCCTTGTCCACCTGTTGGAGCACACGCTGCGTGGAATAATGGACAGGGCACTTGAGGCAGAACAGAGGCAGGAAGAGGAGGACTTCCTTAGCTCTCAAGGCCCCCTTTATCCAGACAGTGTTCCTGCGTGCCCGCCGATCACACAGGAAGAGGACGAGGAGGAGGAGGAGGAGGAGGAGGAAGATTGTGTCAGTATGGAGGTGGAGCCTGGCACTCAGCATCAGCAGTCTTTAAGGGATCAGTCCCAAGGAACACATGGACTTGTACGTGGCTGGGAGGAGGTGGCTGCGGACGTTGTTGTCCTTAGTGACCCAGAGGACTCCGGACCGAATGCCTCAGCAAACCTACGCTGCATGGCCTCCCTGATCCTGCAAAGCCTGCGTAAGGATCCTCGTATTCGTGGTATCAAGGAGAAGGACCAATACTGGCTGGCAACCCTCCTTGATCCACGTTACAAGGGTAAGGTTGCGGACCTTATCTTGCCATCGCAGAGGGAGCAGAGGATGAAACATCTTCGGGAGGCCTTGCAGAAAGGTCTGTGCAACGCGTTCCCAGAGACTGGGAGGTTACAAACTCCTGTTTCTGGACAACGTGTTGCTGAGGCTTCGGTCAGTCAAAGAAGGAGCGGTGGAGAAGGTGGCCGTCTGACCGATGCGTTCAGACAATTTTTTGGTCCGCAGCCCCAAGGTATGATCGGTTCCAGCAACCATCGCCAGCGTCTGTTTTACATGGTGCAGGAATACCTAGGGGCAAGATCAGACTTGGACACCTTTCCCACCGAAAATCCTCTGGGTTACTGGGTCTTGAGGATGGATCACTGGCCAGAGCTTGCACAGTATGCAATTGAGCTACTGGCCTGTCCTGCATCCAGCGTTCTTTCGGAACGCACATTCAGTGCTGCTGGAGGCGTGGTAACCGATCACAGGGTGCGTCTGTCCACCGACTCGGTCGATCGGCTGACCTTCATAAAAATGAATCAGTCTTGGATCACCACCAGCTACCAAGCACCTGATGCAGATGTAACCGAATAATTTTTTTTGAAATCTCAGATCCCTTCAAAGACTGCCTATGCTGATGCTGAGTGACTATCCCTGAGTAATTATCCTCTTCCTCCTCAATCATCACGCTGATAGCTTGTAAGAACATTTTTGGTTCTGGGCGCCACCACCAGTGCCTAAGGCACAATTTTTCAGCCCCTGTTTAACAGGGGCGTGTAATTACAATTTTTGATGTAATACTTTGCAGCAGGGCTCGTTCCTGCATTCCAACTAGAGTGTCTGTGAGGGGTTGCAGTGTTGTGGCACCAGCACCAGTGCCTAAGACCCAATTTTTCAGCCCCTGTCTAACAGGGGCGTGTAATTACAATTTTTGATGCAATACTTTGCAGCAGGGCTTGTTCCTGCGTTTCAACTAGAGTGTCTGTGAGGGGTTGCAGTGTTGTGGCACCAGCACCAGTGCCTAAGACCCAATTTTTCTGCCCCTGTCTAACAGGGGCGTGTAATTACAATTTTTGATGCAATACTTTGCAGCAGGGCTCGTTCCTGCGTTCCAACTAGAGTGTCTGTGAGGGGTTGCAGTGTTGTGGCACCAGCACCAGTGCCTAAGGCCTAATTTTTCAGCTCCTGTTCAACAGGGGCATGTAATTACAATTCTTGATCTAATATTTCACAGCAGGGCCCTGTGAGGGCTTACAGTGTTTTGGCCACAGCAACACCTAAGGCCCAAATTTCTGCTGAGTATATAGGGCAGGACCCTACTTTCAAACATCTAACTTACAAACGACTCCTACTTGCAAACGGAAGGAGACAACAGGAAGTGAGATGAAATCTACCCCTAAGGAAGGGAAATTCTCTCCTGTAAGAGTTAATATGGGAAAACAATTTCTCCTTTCCACTGATGCTTTCCAATCCTTGTTCCACAAAAAAACCCAAATTTTCCAAAAACATTTTTCATTGGGACAAAAAAGTGAGGTGAAATCTTCTGAAGAGGAGGAAAGACGCAAAACAAATGTCACAGGGGTGATAACCCTTCCCTATGTTTTCCAAAAAGCTTAGAAAAGATTTTTTGGCTGGAGCTAAACACATTAAAAATGTTCAAAATTACAAACAGATTCTACTTAACAACAAACCTACAGTCCCTGTCTTGTTTGCACCGCCTGAATACTGCTGTTCAGAGTATATAGGGACCTTTCCTTATTTTAATTTGGGTGCGGGGTTCCCCTTAATATCCATACAAGACCCAAAGGGCCTGGTAATGGACTGGGGGGTACCCATGCCGTTTGTCTCACTGATTTTCATCCATATTGCCATGACCCGACATGACATTAAACCCGCAAGCAGTTTTAAATGAGATTTTTTCCTTTAAAAATGACATTTGGTGCAGGGACTGTTCTAAACATGGGAAACACGCGTCACTTTACAGGCATACTATAGACACCCCCCAGGTACGATATTTAAAGGAATATTTCACTTTTTTTTTTTTACTTTAAGCATCATTAAAATCACTGCTCCCGAAAAAACGGCCGTTTTTAAAAGTTTTTTTTGCATTGATACATGTCCCCTGGGGTAGGACCCGGGTCCCCAAACCCTTTTTAGGACAATACCATGCAAATTAGCCTTTAAAATGAGCACTTTTGATTTCGAACGTTCGAGTCCCATAGACGTCAATGGGGTTCTAATGTTCGTGCGAACTTGCGGTCCGTTCGCGGGTTCTGGTGCGAACCGAACCGGGGGGTGTTCGGCTCATCCCTAGTCCTTAGTAATTTTTCTTTTTTTAGTCTTTTTTGAGTGGTGGTTGGTAAAGTTGAGGCGGTGTTTCTTAGCCTGTGGAGGGCGTCCGCTGTGTACTTGAAATTGCACATGGTGAGAAGGACAAAGTTGCTGAAGGAGGATGATGGAGGTAATGGAGGGCTACCTACCGCCCTTCTGTTAATCCAGGGAAAGGCGAAAAAAACCCTAGCTGAGCTGGCCAATTGCTACAGCAGAGGGAAAATTCCTTCCTGACCCCCCGAAGGGCGATCGGACTCAAGGACCCTGGATCAACTACTAGGGTACCCCGGTGGGCTTACCTGTACAGGATGGTCCGGTGGAGGACGGGGGGATGGTAGGGATGGTCGAGCCACTACTTACTTGTTGGAATAGTTCTGCGGCTGCGTCTAGGAGAATCTAGGATGGACGCTGGTCAGGTCCAGAGTCTCCAGTGGTAACCTGTGCCCCTGCAGTGAGGTCCGGTGTCGAGGGGGGTTGTTCCAGGTGTAGGGGCATGGGGGCCCACTGGACAGGTGTGGGAGGGGTGTGAGGTGGCTGGCTGGCAGGAGCTAGGCCGCAGCCATGGTCTGTCCCCCAAGTCTAGCAGCTGGAGAACGAGGTGATTGGACGGCGGCTGTGGCGGTGCCCCAGGGGGGAGGTTCAGGACCGTGGTAGGAGGGGTCAGTGGGATGGTGGGTCCTGCCTGGAGGTGGCCGGTGCATGGGAGGGGGGTAGGGAGGGACCGGGTCCCGGTACTAACCTGCTGGGGGGTCCGGTGATGAGCTCCAGGTGGATGGTAGTGATTGGTGCCGCACTGGGTGGACCAAGATGGCCGACGGCTAGGCCTGAGCCGCGGGCTGGCCTGATGCTAGAGCTCCCAAGGTGGCTGAGGTCCCGTCCGTGGATGGTGGGTTGGATAGAGCATGCGGACCTGCCGATGGAGGCTGGGGGTGAGCGGCGGGCCGGCGCTGACCGGAGCTGGCCAGAACCGTGGATTGTCCTTTGAGACTGCTCCGGGTGGCTGACAGCTGGGTCAGCGTTCCTGCGGCCGAGGCGGTGTGGTGGAGCGGTGAGGGTAGGCTTGGCGGATCTGGCAGGAAGGGTCCGGGATCCTGTTCCTGGTCCACGCAGCTGGTGGGGGGGGCCCGGTACAATGCGCTGGGAGTCCGGGGATAGTCCTCATGGATGGAAGGCTGGGTGGCCGGAGCACTAGAAGCATTAGAAGCCGGAGCTTCCACACGCACGTCTGCTCTAACTGAACTGGATGACTGAGATTGTACTTTAGGCTATTAGCGTTTTTTGAGCTTTGGCGTCTAGGAGCAGAAAAAAAAATAGTTTTTGTAGAGTTTCTTCTTTTTTTTAAGGAACTGCAAAAATGGTAATGACACTAACGCTCCTAACATAGTAACATAGTAGATGAGGTTGAAAAAAGACACACGTCAAACCAAGTCCAACCAAAGTGTGATTATATGTCAGTATTACATTGTATATCCCTGTATGTTGCGGTCGTTCAGGTGCTTATCTAATAGTTTCTTGAAACTATCGATGCTCTCTGCTGAGACCACCTCCTGTGGAAGGGAATTCCACATCCTTGCCGCTCTTACAGTAAAGAACCCTTTACGTAGTTTAAGGTTAAACCTCTTTTCTTCTAATTTTAATGAGTGGCCATGAGTCTTGTTAAACTCCCTTCTGCGAAAAAGTTTTATCCCTATTGTGGGGTCACCAGTATGGTATTTGTATATTGCTCCTAAACACTCTTAAAAGCTCCTATAAGCTCCTAAAATGCTACTACAAAAAGCTATTACTAGCGTTTTTATGCAGTGTTTTTTCCAGCATTTTTTTAGCTTAAAAAAAAAACTAGTATGCATGGAGCCCGGGTTTCAGTTGGTTACAGCACCTACTGGATTGTTAAAAGCTTTTTTACTGCTTGTCAAGAATATGTAAATACATAATGTCCATAGTCTGGTCATCGGGGTACTGTAAGTAAGCATTGTAAGTAAACCTCACCATTGTTTCATGTTTTTCACACATGCCGATGGGAGGGGAGCTTGAACCAGGCATGTCCATGGATCAGGGCATATGAGAGACAAGATATCTTCTGTTCACAGACAGCTTGGGTATTATATAAAAAAATCAGGTACTACTGACAAGTTTACTCAAAAAAAGATACATAAGGTACACTTACTATATTTTGCTATCCGTCATTACACATCGGACTTACTGCCAATCTGGTAAGGAGTCTTGCACATCTTTTATAATCTGTCATAAAAAAAAAAGATTTCTAAATTCAATTTTATGTACAGAAATTTAAAGTAGACCTATTATTTAAATTCACACTTCATGTAACCAAGACGACACATCAGCTTTATCATTACCCTGTAAGTTTGAGAAGTGTTTATTAATTCAATTATATTAATTTTATTATTTTATTAATATAAACTGTTTATTTAAAATTAAATAATTAAAAGGTAGAGACTTAAAACATTAAAACACATATTTCTTAATTTTCTATGATGTTCGATTTACAGTATATATGGATACAGTATGTATCTTTCTAGGTACCTCTAAAGAAGAGAACTGGTAATCAAAGAGGAACTCTGGGCAAACAGCAGAATACAACACTGAAATATACAGTATTAATTGTTTTATATGCAAAAGGATTGTTCTTCTTTAGATCTGATTTTAATAAAAAAGGTAAATTGGTCTGAACAGGGACTCCTGTGAGCAGCACATTTTTTTACGCTTTGATAAGTGGACATGGATTGCCGACATTTTAATTGACACCAAGACTCCAGCTTTGGGAATGGGGAGAGCCCAGCAGCTTACTTCCTTCCTCCACTCTCTGCCCAAGCTCATCTTCTTTCACAGGCAACTTACGCCAAACTTTGCCAAGGCAGAGGTGCAGTTTGGAAGACATTTTCTACCAGTTCTTACTGGGCATACACTTCCAACAAGACCCCTCCTATCTTGATAAATTTAAAAAAAACTTGATTATTACATTTCCTGATCACTAAAAAGACTGCATTCTACTTACAAGATTTTAACACTTACAAGATTTGAACAAGCTGGTACAGGATCCCTTCTGTCCTTGTAAACAAAGTGACCTGTGCTGGAGATGTAGTGCTCACAAATGCACACTCCTGCCCATAGTCTTGGTCTGTCCTGCGAACACCACAGATCCATCACATAACCCAAAAACTTACAAACATCTCTCTTTGATAACCCAACCACTGTCCTGTTAAATCTGATGCCTTTGTCCAGGAAACACTACAATAAATCACTCCTTAAACATCTTCTCAACCTTGCTGGAGCAAGTGTCCCTAGTATATGGAAACAACATTCCCCCCTGCTGTAGCGCAATGGTTTGCCAGAGTGAAGGTCATACAACATATGGAGCAACTTACCTCTGCCTAGGGGACACGTCTGAAGATCTATTCCAATTCTCTGATGAATACATCCAGTATTAATATGCTCTCACCTACATCCTACATTACTCTCTTATATGGTGGGAGGTAACCCCCTCCCACAGTCACCCCTTCTTGTCCTTTACCTCTCCCTTTGTCTCACTCCCCTCTTCATTATCTTTTTTTTTCTCTCTTCCCCTCCATTTTCTCTCTCCCCACCCCCTCCTTTTACTCTCTCTTCCTATCCTCTCTTCTATTACGTTTCCCTATATACACCTATTAAAAAATGAAAACTTGCTAAACGCTGGACTCATACATATCACTGATGGAATATCCTTCCTGAGAGATACAGATTTGCAAACTTACAATTTTAATATTCTAGTTTGACACTCACGTTTCTTTGTCTAACTTTGCCTATGCATATATCATTGGCTAATTACCAGACATGATGTATCTTGTCAACATGTTAAATCCGGATGTAAGCCTTTAAATACATTTTTTTTTTTAAAGGTAAACTTTTATGGTTCTGATCTTCCTCTGACCATTCAACTATATTAAGTCTTAATAGAGCAAACCACTGGGGGATTGAATTATACTACGCTGAGTGCATACAATAGATATGAATTATTTTTATTTATTTATTTTATATATGAAATATTTTCAGTTAAAAGAGAACAGATATTAAATTTTCAATTTTTATTTCAGAACATAATCAAGAAAATATGCAAAAAAAAAATAACCCTATACTCCCTTTTTAATTTCAAAATGAATATCAGATACAAACAATATATGGAAGCAAAGTTTGTTTTGCTATTGTGCTAAGTGTAATGACATTTTAAGATTTTCAGTGTTTAATACTTAATTGACAAACTAAAAAACAGAAAATGACAGCTCTAAATGAGAGGATTATTAATTAATGCATTATACTTTTTATGTACATAAAAAATTGTTATTGTACCGGTGGATCTAAATAATAATATTTACAGTGGCTTAACTAAATAATATAGATGAAATAATGATTTTCATTAATCCAGTTTTTCCCAAGAGTTGTGGATACATTGAAAAGAAACAGTAACAGCCAGAACTTGTCTCTTGGCTAGTACCCATAATAATAATATATGTTATTACAATAACATATTTCATGAAAAATCAATGACCAATGAATGTGTTCCTTTGTTCTTATGTTGAATTCCATCTTCTCTATCAAGATGTAAAGATAAGCTACACTTTCTTAGCCAGAAAACTAGGATGATACACATATAGATGGAACTACAGCTTTTGCCAAAGATAATTGTGCTGCAAAAATAATTACAAGTACTAATCACATCAAAGAACGTTTTATTAGTTTGTCTAACAGACCTTGTTCTATCAAGTTTAGTCATGTGCATGAAGGCAAGCAATAATTTATATATGTGATACAATACTTTTATCAAGATGGGTGAGCTTGTGATAGATGTATCATTAGTTTAGCTTTGTAGCACTCTTCCCTTGCAACTCTGAATTCAGATATCTTCAGTAGCACCACCAGCATAGAGTTTGCATGCTTTCCTTTAAAACAATTATGAGCATGGTAATTAACTTTTAAATCTAGGAGTCCCCTGACAATTTATAAATGTGCTGAAGTTCTGTTTTTATGAGGCCACAGCCTCCCCCCAAGCCTTAGCCGCTTGTCCTAACTGCATGGTGGCACCACCACATCATTCAAAAGAAGATGTTTGAACTGTCATCTCCCATGAGGATGGTATGATAGTTCATACATGAACCTATATACAGTATGTTTGTCTTTGTAAAACCTAGACTAAACCTGGTCACACGTGGACAGACCTAGAGAAATAAAAGGTCTAAGATAATCTGAACTATGAGCACTAATGCTTTTTCTGATGAAGCAATTTTCATTCGGAATGCTATCTAGTTTTTGCTGTTTATGATGGCTCATTTTTGCCTGATCACAATGGAAAATTTGTATACATTTCCCATTCAACATAAATTATTCTTTAACTTTTATTATGAGCACAATGAAAGGTTTATTACCAGATACTGTATATCATATGCACAAAAAAAAGTATACAGGGGATTCAATCAAAAACATCCAGATTGCTAGCTCTAGGATATAGCAATGGGTTGTTATTAAATATGGAATTTACCTAGTCAACACACCTCTGTGAGGAAGTACCTTCTTATTCACAACTGGGTTTATGCAAGAATTTAAATATCAATACTGATTTGTTTAAATGTGCAGGCTTATATTTAAATAAAAACAAGCAGAATGCAGAATTTAGGTGTCCTCTGACACCCCGACATGAGTTAAAGAGTCAGACTCAGACAGAATAAGTAAATTTGGACACTGAAACAGTAATGCCCTGTACACACGGTCAGATTTTCCTACAGAAAATGTGTGATAGGACCTTGTTGTCAGAAATTCCGACCGTGTGTGGGCTCCATCACACATTTTTCATCGGAATTTCCGACACAAAAAGTTTGAGAGCTTGCTATAAAATTTTCCGACATCAAAATCCGACACACAAAGTGCCACGCTTGCTCAGAATAAATTAAGAGACGAAAGCTATTGGCTGCTGCCCCGTTTACGTGTTTTACGTCACCTACAGTCCCGATGTACGTGTTTTACGTCACCGCGTTTAGAACAATCGGATTTTCCGACAACTTTGTGTGACTTTTTGACAAGTTTGAGCCAACATCCGTCGGAAAAAATTAATGGATTTTGTTGTCAGAATGTCCGATCAATGTCCGACCGTGTGTACAGGAGATAAGCGTGCACGACTAAAACAATTTAGGAATAAATATTTTACACAAGTGCAGCTGTGGTTGGTCCCCTTGAAACTGTTTTTAAAAGCAGCACAGTGTAAAATGTACCTAAAATTCAGATTTCTCTAGTGGCACCACCATCATGGAGAATGCCTGCTCTCCTCTAAAACAATATTAGCATTTTAATTAGTTTTCAATCAGCCCTAAGATAACTAAGAGGGAGATTTACTAAAACTAGTGCACTCAGAATGTGGTGCAGCTGTGCATGGTAGCCAATCGGCATTTAACTTCAAGTTGTTCAATTAAGTCTTGACAAAATAACCTGGTAGCTGATTGGTTTCTTTGCAAAGCTGCACCAGATTTTGCACGCTCCAGAGTCCCCTGCAAGCTACTCTAACCACAATGGTCGTAAAGCCTCGTACACACGATCGTATTTTCCGCAGACAAAGCCTCGGACTTTTGTCTGAAGGGCGTTGGCCAAAAATTTGTCTTGCATACAAACAACACAATTGTCAGCCAACAAACACGAACGTAGAGACATACTAGATGTACTACAAGACGATAAAGAGGGAGTTTAATTGTCATGCGCCACCCTTTGGGCTCCTTTGGCTAATTTCGTGTTAGTAGAAGTTTGGTGAGTGTTGATTTGTGCTTTTCATTTCACGCTTTTCATTTCGCACCTTTCATTTTGTGCTTTTCATTTCGTTTCTGAACGGCTGTTCCTCAACCAGCCATGTTGCAGAATCAGAGGAGATAACGTGTTATTTATTATTGGCCTTGGAGTTATTGCTTTGACGCAAGTCCAGTCCAGGAACAGGAGGAGGAGGATTTCTTGGACCAAAAATTGGTTGCTTTATTAATTGTGACAAATTATGTCATATGCCTTTGCTGCGGGAGCTCCAGGAGAATAATTCAGGTGATTTTCGGAATTATCTACTGATGACGGACCCCTGCTTTCACCAACTCTTGGCATTGTTGACCCCTATATTTAGAAGCAAGACACATGCATGAGGCTTATATTTTATTTTTTGGTTGAAAAATGATTTGATTTGTTATATTTTTGTATGCATAGAATGCAATTTTTGGTTAAGTTCTATTGGCAGATAGCATGTCCAATTTTATTTGTTTTCTTTTTTTAATGCACAATAAAAAAATTGTGTGGAATAATACTTGGCTATATGTTTTACTTCAAATGACAGTTTGGGAGTAGGCAGTTACATTTTAAAAAATACAATGTAAAATTAACAAGGGAAACCAACATAGTTGTATCTTTGATCTTACAAACTATGGGATAATGGTGTTGTGGTAACTTGCACCAAAAATAAAAAACAAGCATAATAATATTATTTTTGATATCACTAGAAAAAAAAGCCTTTGAAAATTTGTTTGCCATAACTCTATCAGTATCACCAGCAAAGCAGCTTCATTATTATCTCATTAAAGAAGAAGAGAATGTGCGCTGCATTTCTAGATTTCATAATTTGCTGCGTCAAGAATGTTAATTCTCCATTATGAAGGCTAGTATACAAGACCGACCGCTTCCAGCTTGTCCTTCCTTCCGAGCATGCGTGTTTGTACTTTGGACTTTTGTCTGACGGACTTGTGTACACACGATCGGAAAATCTGACAACAGACATTTGTCCTTGGAAAATTTATAAGCCTGCCATCCAACATTTGTCCTCGGAATATCCGACAACAATTGTCCGATGAACGTACAAACGGTCGGATTTTCCGCCAACTGCTTGTCATCACACAGTTCCCGTCGAAAATCCGATTATGTGTACGAGGCTTTAGAAACACACCTATATAATGCATCCCACTATATAATGGTATTTAAAAAAATGTTAGCAGTCTGTTGAGACCACTTTTAAAACTTTGTGAATAATTCAGCCATTGCCATAAGTAAATGTGTAAAAGAAAGAAAAAATGTGTAACTACACTAGTGTATTTATAATCATAGCCTTCAGTCCCTGTTCCTGCCAACTTTACACTGTGCTTCCGAGCAGTGTTTTTTTTTTTTTTTTTTTACAAAATGCTTAGAAGTTCATATAAACACTTATATACCAAGATGCTCCCCAAAATATCAGTCAGAACCATTTGTAGGACCAGATCTACTAAATATAAGTTGCAAAGATGGTGGGGTGTGTCTGTTTCTGGACTACCTGTAGCTGCTGACATCTACAGGACCCCAGTGGTAACTGTTCAAATCCTGCTTGCTGGAACAGGGTTTCTTTAAAGATCTATAAAATAGTCACAGATACTCAGAGGTTCTTGCTTATGCCCACATACACAAACACAGACAAATGGCCTAATCTGGCATCAGCTTGCCAAATTTATAGCATTTGCTTACATTTTTATAATTTTTCTGCACATGTTTCTTAACAATTTTTTACAGTTTTTCTGCACAATACTGCTGAAAGTAGAATTTGTAGAAAAACATAAATTCAGTGTTTGTTTATGACCAATATGTGCAGTAATATAAAAATGTGTCCCCATCCTACAGCTCCTAAGCTTCATCAAGAATGTGTGATTGCTACAGTACCACCTGATGGTGAAATCTGGTATTTCAAGAACTGCCATTAAATACTAAGGTTCTCTCTGAAAATCACCACATTTCGATTGCAAACTTTCAGTTTCTGAGTTTTATAAAGAAATATGTATAAGGATTTTGTTGTAATTAAAAAAGATACTATGGGAGATGGAGACAGAGGAATCCAAATTCCTTACAAATTCCAGTTAAGACCACTAAGGATGGTTCCCATAGCTAGTGGGTGATACCAAAGAAAAGCATATCCACTGTGTTATATAAGGAAACTTGTGCTGTACACTGATGGATTCTTAATAAGAAACTTCCAGGCACTTCGATATGACAGTAAGACCTAATTGCTTGGAAGTTGACACTTCCTTGATTAAATAAACACAGTAATGTTTAATGTACAGTTGCCCTTTAATGGGCCCAAAATAATCTCACTCTCATAAACAGAAAGAAAATTGATACAGGCTGCACAATCTGTGTTTTATTAATAGCCCAAAGTACAACTCCCTGCAGAAGAACCAGAACTGAGTTGTATATGTGGTAAGTAAACACCATCCTATCACCAGACTTTGCTTATTCAACAACTGGATGTTCTATTTAAATGAAATCTCATGAGGATCCTCTAATTATTACTGATAAACATAGCAAAGTTAGCAATCTGTAGTATGCTTTTAACTCAGTTTAGATTTAAATATCAGTAAAATATGTTAAGTCATTTTCCAAATGGTAGTGCTTAGTTAAACATGGGAAATTTGACTGTATGCAATGTATTCAAGGATACAGATTTAACACGTTGGGGTATCTTTCACATAATGTTAATCAGATTTCAAATATAAATAATAATGCAGTATTAGTGGGAGTTGTCCCTGCACTGAAAAAGTTAATTACTCATTTGGTGTATGAGGGGAGGAAAAGAGATGATTTTCTTACTTGATCCTCTGCTCTTCCGCAGACAAGTAAGACCAGTTCCTGTAGCTAGTGGAGCAGAGGATCGGGCCAGGAAAACTGTTTCTCCTCTCCCCTAGACAAAATTTGCAGTTAAAGTGTTACTAAACCCAGGACCCTGCATTAACTATATTTGGTCTCCCACAGTACACAGAACATGGAAATGCAATTATTTTAGTAAATATAAACTGCTAAATACCTTTTCTCATCAGCAGTATATAGCAGTCTTGTGACTTCTATCATTGTCTGGTTAAAACTTGTAGGATGTGTTTTCATTCTACTCTGACTGTCCTATGAGATTACAATACACCTGACCCTCTGTCTGGACAGTGCTGATTGGCCCAGTGCTGACCACATGCACCCTCCCAAAAAAAAAAAAAAAATCTTTAGAAATACACACCAAACTGCGCATGTGCAGAGTAACTCCAAAGGCTCTGTCTTATCAGCAGATGGATTGGGGGCAGTGGAAGAAGGGGAGGATCAGAGAAGACAGGATCAAACAGCCTTTTTACACAATGCGGAGGATTAACCCTTAGGTTTCACAGTGAGTATAACAAGCATGTGTTACTGCATGTACATCACTGTTTTACTGTTGTGGGTTTAGTACTGTAACACTTTAATCTTTGTAATGCAGGAGCAGCCCCACTACAAGGATCATTTTTAATTTTACTGGAGTTGGGCTTTAACTAAAATATCAGTTGTATGCTCACCACACAGGATAAAATCTGATTGTAAAATCTCTTTTAGCTCTACTAATGTATGTATGTAGTGCAAGAGCCTAATATGTATTGGATAGTTTAGGCAGGTCCTCATATTACATAGTATTAGTAAATCTTAAAGAGATTGTACAAAGAATACACAGTCAGACATTAATGTCTATAGTGAACATTAAGCATACCGGAGCTAACTACAAACAATAAAATCTGATTGTACAGACTTATTTTAGGTCTACCAACATATGTATTGCAGAGGGCATGTCTAAACAATCCATATCTTTATGCAGAAAAATGTATTGACAGGACGTTGGCACATTTGGCCCAGGGGCCACATGGTATTTCATTACAAATCATGTACAGAGAGATAATACATACTGTAAATGTTAAAATCATTAAAGAATGAGATGTGGGTATTATCATAGTCAAGGAAAGAAATCCCTGTCAAGGGGATGAGAAGTAAAAAATCTATTTCATTTATATCCATTCAGGTAGGTCTTCGCACTATTGGTAAACCTAAAGGAGATTGTACAAACATACTTTAACTTACGTGGCCAGTTTTAGTCTTTTTAGAGTCAACAACTGTCTACCGTCGTTTGAGCAAATAATTGGATAAACAAATATGCCTGTGTGTGTGTTCATTTTTGGATTTTATAAAAATTGGATATACTGAATATAAAGTTCTAGATGAGGGGACACATGACTCCAAATTAGTGCTAAAAAGTTTTAAAACAGAACTTTAAACCGGTCATGGGTGACCCTCAGTCTGATGTAATCCTGCATCGTCACTCCTACAGGCTTATTCACTTCTCCATTAACATCGCCTTATGTCGAGCAAACACAGAGAATCTTGCTCCTCTGTTGAGCTGGACTTTAATCGACATGCTCAATTGAGCCTATATATTTGGTCTCTTCTGGTGTTGTCAGATGTTACATTAACTTATCCCATTTGAACAAACCTGTTTGGATGGGAAGCCATTCGCCCATTCCCTTTCTCACCTCTATGTTCTTGTGATTCGACCTGGATGCTCCAACAGAGTTACCCTTCCTACAAAAGTGGGAACGTGATTTTCACTCTTCCTTCTCACAAGCCCATCAAGAAAGGATCCTATGTTTTGCTCATAAGGCATCTCTGGCAAGCAGATATCAGGAGGGAGGATATAATACTTCTCACACGGTGGTACAAGACTCTGGCTAAACTACACTGAATGTTTCCCCAGGTACTCAGCACATGCTGGCGCTGTTGGGATTCTGAAAGAACTCTCATACATACAGTGCCTTGAAAAAGTATTGATACCCCTTGACATTTTCCGTATTTTGTAATGTTACAACCAAAAATGTAAATGTATTGTATTGGGACTTTATGCGATAGACCAACACAAAGTGGCACATAATTGTGAAGTGGAAGGAAAATGATAAATAGTTTTAATGTTAGAGTCTGCAAAAACTTGAGACTGGGGCGGAAGTTCACCTTCCAGCAGGACAATGACCCTAAACATACAGCCAGAGCTACAATGGAATGGTTTAGATCAAAGTATATTCATGTGTTAGAATGGCCCAGTCAAAGTCCAGACTTAAATCCAACTGAGAATCTGTGGCAAGACTTTAAAATTGCTATTTACAGATGCTCTCCATCCAATCTGGCCGAGCTTGCGCTATTTTGCAAGGAAGAATGGCCAAAAATTTCACTCTTTAGATGTGCAAAGCTGGTAGAGACATCTACAAAAAGACTTGCAGCTGTAATTGCAGCAAAAGGTGGCTCCACAAAGTATTGATTCGGGGGGCTGAATAAAGATGCACTCCACACTTTTCAGATATTTATTTGTAAAAAAATATGAAAACCATTTATCATTTTCCTTCCACTTCACAATTACAGTATGTGCCACTTTGTGTTGGCCTATCACCTAAAATCCCAATAAAATACATTTACATTTTTGGTTGTAACATGACAAAATGTGGAAAATTTCAAGAGGTCTGAATAATTTTTCAAGGCACTGTATCTCTTCGGAGTCCCCAAAAATAGCGAGATTCTGGAATGAAGTAGAGAAAACGATTCAGACTATGACAGGAGTCTCCCTTCACAAAAACCCAGCTGCATACCTCATGAATGACACCCCATTATTCAGCAAGAAATTAAAAAATTCCCTATTTAAACACTTGCTTATGGCAGCCAGGGCTTGTAAACCAGTATTGGTGAAAAGTTCCAGCCCTCCACAATAGCCCATTGGAGGGTGGGAGTTGCTGAAATCCAGGAAATGGAAAGCCTGACTATGATCTTTGAAGCAATAGGAGGAAAAATATTGGAAGATTTGGACCCCCATTTCTTTTAAAGGCACCAGACTTCCCTTACCTCTCAGTCGTAATTTGCCCTCCTATTCTCTAGTACACCAGGTAATCAGGGTCTTGGACTTTGTGGTTGGAACCATTCAAGAGGAAGACAGTTAGTTTACCCTGTCTCCCCTCTTTTCCTCCCAGCTCTTTCCCCATCCTTTCTTTCCCTCTCTTCTCTCTCTGTCCCTCCCACCTTCCTCTCTTACTCCCTCTTCTTTCTTTCTTTTTTTTTCTTTATACTTTCCCTCAGCTCCTACTTTCTTAATCCTGTCCCTAGTCCTCTGCTCAATACTTCTTTCTGTGTTATATGCACATGTATTGAATCTCTTGTAAAGCTAATAAAATATGGTGGAATTCAACATTTTTTGCTCAGTTCCAGATGCTCTTTGCTGGGTCATGCAGTGTATTGCATTTACTGAGAAATATGTTGTTTTTCCTTTTTTATTATTATTTTCCTGTATACAAATATGTCTGTTATGATGGATGTAGCTTACCTATCTTTTTTCCTCTACTGACTGCTTCCCATTGGGGACAATGTTACCTGGTAATGTAATATGTGCTGGCTGTTTTGTATTGCTTTTCCAAATTCCATGATTAAAAAAAGAATTAACCCCCCCCAGAACTTTAGCTTTGCCTATTCCTGTCCCATCGGCGTCTGCCTCTTGTGCTTGGTGTAAAACAGTGCCACTTAAATTTGTTGTATATAAACAAAAAGAGTATGGCAAAGGTACAGGGCCCTGTCACAAAATGGAAAATTTATTTTCTACATTTCATGTAGAAAACCTCTTGGGCTACATTTAGATGTGCGGCTATTGCTGCAGCATATCTGAAAACTGATCTGCAGTGGAACGCTTTTCAGAGGCATTTAACATATTGCCTCCTCCTCACCTGTTTTAGCTCTGTCAATGCCTCACCACCACCCTGCAGCTGCATTCATTACACACGGGTCCTGGGCAGTTGCAGTGCTGCCCCATTCAAGTAAATAGGTTGCATGATGGCACTGCCTGCCAAATGCAATAGGGGTATACTTTTTGCCACGGAATGTGTACAACCATTTCTGGGTGACCTCTGAGAATCCTATTAATTCCTGAAGTGCTAATATTTTATAAATATAGGTACTACTGGAGGTTCAAACATCATTAGAGGAGGAACAGCAGGAAAGGATACTCTCTCTTCCGATCTATAGAACGTAATGTGATCACTAGACTAGTAATTAAAGGGAAGCAGCCATCAGAATGGGGCCCCCTGATCTCATGGGCATCTGAACCCTCTGCAGCTACACTAACACTAAATTCTTTATGTTATGTATCTTTTCTTAGAAGTTAGCTTCCTGCTGTGATGCTATTCCATAGATGCTTTGTTTCTTTCCAACATGTGTAGCAGAGTCATGTTATGTTCTTAGTAAAAATTATTAAAACCAAATGAAAATATGGACATTCAGTGTTTTTGCGCATTACTTTACCCTGAGTTAGAAATTCTTCCATATAGTTTACATTAACCAGTGGCCCCTGCAGTTTCAAATCACTGTTTTAAACATATGGTCTTATCTATAAATAGAGTACGACCACTTCAAATGCGGTTAGGGCTTTATTGGGCGATTTGGATCGCTGCTTCTTTCCCTATGTATAGTTTTAGCAGCACTTTAAGTAAATTAGCTTTACATGTGAACGTTTGCTACTCAGAACCAAGTAAAGTAATTTCTTACTTACGAGCTGGAATCATGCAATCTCTCGTGCTGTTGTAAAGCCTCCGAAAATGTTTATTGCAATTTGGACTTGTGAAGGAAAGACGACCTGAAATAAAAAAGCATCAAATTAAAATTTACTAAAATAGTTTTTATAATTTGATTCAACAAGTGGAGAATGATAGAGGGCCTTCTCTGCTTCTTGTCTTAGATGCAGAGAAGGCATTTGATAGAGTTCATTGGGGCTATCTATCGGCAACACTTTAAATTTCGGATTTACAGGTTTCATTCATTCAGCCATAATGTCCCTCTATACGAAGCCCTCTGCTAAAGTATTCACTTCAGGAAACTTGTCCAAAAGCTTTGATCTTTCTAATGGCACAAGACAGGGCTGCCCTCTTTCTCCTATAATATTTTCATTGGAAATAGAACCTTTGGCAGAACTAATCCGTTCTAATGAATCAATTATTGGTATTAAAGTGGGCAATATTGAACACAACGTAGCATTATTCGCCGATGATATAATACTTTCCTTATCCAATCCTGAAACCTCTCTCTTCAATGTGCAAAATATATTAGAATCCTTTGGGAAAATCTCATACTACAAAATTAATAGCAACAAATGTCATGTTCTGCCTATGAATATATCCCAAAAAAGCTACATGACCCTTGAAAATAAACGACTTACAATTGGGACCAGCCCTCCATTCCTTATTTGGGGATCCAACTTACCTATCCAACAGCTAAATTATATGAAGTAAATTTCCCTAAACTACTAGAAAATATAAAAAAGGATCTCCAATCTTTCCATAAAACACAACTCTCCTGGGTAGGGAAAATAGCGGCTTTTAAAATACAGACCCTTCCTAAAATTCTATATTATTTCCGCTCGCTCCCCATCCAGGTGAACAATAAATTTTTAAACCAGGTGAATCTAAAGCTTAAAAAATGTATTTGGAATGATAAAAAACCTAGAGTAGCCTTCTCAATTCTTACCACTACTAAGAATAAAGGTGGAATGGGTCTCCCAGATATTCAACATTATTACTATGCGTCACTCCTTGATCAAATTAAATTTTGGTTTTCTAATTCAGACGGGAAACTTTGGGTAAATATTGAAAAAGAAGTCACCAAGGGCAATGACATGTGTGCATTAGCTATAGCGTATGCTTTGCTTCCTAAAGTCGTAATACCAAAAGTCATCACTGTTAAATCCACATTGATAGCTTGGAAACACATATTATCTAAATCAAAAGAACTAGCTGAACTAATTAAAATCCCTGTGCCTTTAAGAGTGCTGGAATACTGTAGAGCCCGTATCCCAGTGAATAATTGGATTTCACAGGGGTTTAATGACTATGTCAACCTACCCCTAGACTATAAAGAGTTGGTGTTAAAAAAACTTAGACATTTTGAAGGATTAAAGAAACTTGACCCAGAATCGAGCATGAATATCCCATCAATAATCTGGAAGTTCCTACTAAACAAGCACGCTTGTGATAAGAAAGGAATATCCTTTTTTTACAAACTTTTCTCAGAATTCTCTAAATCTGTTAAAACCAATAATATGCTGACATGGGAAAAGGATCTTTCCTTATCTATTTCTTGGCAACAGTGGAATAAGGCCATAATTCTGAGCACTAAGGTATCATCCTGCGTTGAACATTGGGATAATGCCCAAAAGATATTAAACAGATGGTACCTTACACCATATAAACTTTCCAAAATCTACCCATCACTCTCCCCAACTTGTTGGTGATGCAATGAACAAACTGGTTCCCTTTATCATATTTTATGGAATTGCAAAAATCTTAGTAGTTTTTGGAAATCAGTTTAGACATTTATTGCTAACCTCACTGGTAATTTACTTCCCCTTACTCCCGCAATGGCCCTTTTAGGAATAAATCTGGATCTTTACTCTGTAGAATATAGAACAGTAGTAGCAAATGTATTAATAGCAGCAAGACTGACTATAACAAAACTATGGAAATCTAACGAAGCACCGAATTTATCTGATGTTGTTATAAGATGGAATACACAAGCTCAATATGAGTTAATGTTGGCATATAAAAATTACAACACGGTCAAGTTTGAGAAATTGTGGCAAATATGGATCAGTCACCCTAGAGCTTCTACCTCACTCAAAAACATGAGCTGCAGTTCTTAAACCATATTTCAGTATTATTCCATGATAATATCAAGGCTTCACAGTTCTCTCTTTTTCTAATTTCTTGAATTGTCCATGATAATGTTGTCATTATATTAGTTAGCGCCTGTTTACAGTTAGAACCCAATGCGGTAAACAGAGGTGTTACTATACTGTTTATGTATGCTTTAATTGATCATTTGTATGACTATTGTTCATTACTTTGATTGAGATTAGGATGTAAATGTTTTACCGCTGTACCTGTTTGTTATATACCAAAACCAGCTGCCTTTATTTTTTCTGTTATTTGTATGGAAATTTCAATAAAAATTCTTTAATGATTAAAATAGTTTTTATGAGTTGTGAGAATGAAAAAAGTGTATGAGGTTTTATGTGCACAGATAGCAGGGTAGCAGTTCAAAGACATGGACAAGGCAGACTGAATGAGATATAATATCATAGTGCCAAACAATCTATCATGACTACAGCTTAAAGTAAACCTATGGCTAAATCAAAACAACAAGGCCAACGGCAGGTGGCTGACAACATAGGCTATGAGCATATACCCACTGAATAAATATTTATCTTAGCACTTCTCAGAGCCCCCTTATACTGATATGTAAATAGCAATTTGCTCTGAGTTTCTATTTGCATATGAATAGATTTGCTTACCCATATGAAGATGCCTGGCTCTACTCATAGGTAGCTGAGGCATCAGGCACTATAATGTAAGGCATCAGGTACTACATTTTGGAATGGGACAGTGGGGAGACATGTCACAGCTGCCATGTGACTAAGAGCATAGACCTTCGCCTTTCACCCTGTGCTGATCACATGCACCCTCCCAAGAAAATAAGAACCCTCTAGCAATACACTTTCATTATATTCTGACTGTCCTATGAGGCTGCAGTACGCCTGACCCTCTGTCTGGAAAATGCTGATTGGCCCTGTGCTGATCACATGCACCCACCCAAGAAAAAGAAAACTCACTAGCAATACACACCAAACTGAGCATGGGCAGGATGACTCCAGAGGCTCTGTCTTATCAGCAGATGGATTGGGGACACTGGAATCAGGGGGGATCAGAGAAGACAGGATCAAACAGCCTTTTTATATCATGCAGATTAACCCCTTATTTCCACAGCAAGTATAACAAGCATGCTTTACTACATATACAGACTGATTTTAGTGCTGTGGGTTTAGTGAAACTTACTATACTGATATGTAAATAGCAATTTGCTCTGAGTTGCTATTTGCATATGAATAGATTTGCTTACCCATATGAAGATGCCTGGCTCTACTCATAGGTAGCTGAGGCATCATGCACTATATTGTAAGGCATCAGGTACTACCTTTTGGAACGGGACAGTGGAAAGACATATAACAGCTGCCATGTAACTAAGAGCTTAAACCTTTACCCTTCACACATACACTCAGCACTGAAAGAAGCCCAGAGAGTAATTTTCTCCATGATAAAAAAATGATTCCCTCACCAATTACAGTCTTAAGTCTTTTCGAGTATGATGCTACAAGCTTGGCACACCTATTTTTGGGCAGTTTCTCCCATTCTGTTTTGCAGATCTCTCAAGCTCCATCAGGTTGGATGGGGAGCATTGATGCACAGCCATTTTCAGATCTGTCCAGGAATGTTCAATCAGATTCAAGTCTGGGCTCTGGCTGGGCCACTCAAAGACATTCACAGATGTGTCTTGCGTAGCCACTCCTTTGTTAGCTTGGCTGTGTGCTTAGGGTCGTTGTCCTGTTGGAAGATTAACCTTTGCCCTAATCTGAGGTCCAGAGCGCTCCGGAACAGGTTTTCATCAAGGATGTCTCTGTACATTGCTGCATTCATCTTTCCCTCAATCTCCGAGTCTCCCAGTTCCTGCCGCTGAAAAACATCCAACAGCATGATGTTGCCACCACCATGCTTCACTGTATACCAGGTGATGAGTGGTGTCTGGTTTCCCCCAGACATAACGCTTGCCATTCAGGCCAAAGAGTTCAATCTTTGTTTCATCAGACCAGAGTATTTTTTTTCTCATGGTCTGAGAGTCCTTTTGGTGCCTTTTGGCAAAGTCCTGATGGGCTGTGATGGAGCTTTTACTGAGAAGTGGCTTTTGTCTGGCCACTCTACCATACAGGCCTGATTGGTGGAGTGCTGCAGAGATGGCTGTTCTCCTGGAAGGTTTTCCTCTCTCCACAGAGAAATGCTGGAGCTCTGTCAGAGTGACCATCGGGTTCTTGGTCACCTCCCTGACTAAGGCCCTTCTTCCCTGATCACTCAGTTTGGCCACCAGGACTCTAAGAAGAGTCCTGTGGTTCCTAACGTCTTCCATTTAAGAATGATGGAAGCCACTGTGCTCATTGGGACCTTCAATGCTGCAGAAATTTTTCTGTACTCTTCTCTAGATCTGTGCCTCGATACAATCCTGTCTCAGAGGTCTACAGACAATTCCTTGGACTTCATGGCTTAGTTTGTGCTCTGAAATGCATTGTTAACTGTGGAACCTGATATAGACAGGTGTGTGCACCTTTTCAAATCATGTCCAATCAACTGAATTTACCACAGGTGGACTCCAATCAAGTTGTAGAAGCATCTCAAGAATGATCACTTTCCAGATGCACTGATCACATGACCACTAATCGATCAGTTCTGATAGCAGGTGACTATCAGTCACTGCTCTCTGCTCTGCCCCTCCAGCACTCACTGGAGAACCAGACTGTGGAGGGGGTGGAAGCAGATGGTCAGGCATCTGGGTATAGCCTGGCATTAAAATTGGGATCCCTCCAGAGTCTGGACCAGCTCAGTGACATTAATCAACAGAACTAAGTGCACACCTGTGACCCACAGGAAACGTAGGGTCAAAAGAGCTTTGCCCTACTTCTTTTTTAAGGATTTGTGATACTGGGGTTATTTATGTCCCACCAGATGTCAGGCTACATTGATTTGTGTGGCTTTTTTTTTAAAGCACTCCACTCCAACAATCCTAAAAGGTGCTTGGAGGTGGGGGGCTTAATCAGCTGCCTAATGAGTGTGTATGACTGTGGAAAAACATTACATTGTGAACTGTGTCATGGGAATTCAATGATATCAGTAATTTTATATTTTGTGTAAAGTTCTGTAGGTCAATACTACATAAGACACCAACATAATTAAACATATCAATACTATCAGTGACAAAATAACCAACTCCCCAACCGAACATTCAAAAGGTGTGTAAGTCTTATGCCCCGTACACATGGTCAGACTTTCCAACAACAAAACCGTGGAATTTTTGTTCAAAGGTTGTTGGCTCCAACTTGTCTTGCATACACACGGTCACACAAATGTTGGCCAACAATTACGAACGTAGTGATGTACAAGACATACGGCGAGCCGATATAAAGGAAGTTCAATAGTCATGCGCCACCCTTTGGGCTCCTTCTGCTAATGTTGTGTTTGGTGAGCATTGATTCCGAGCATGCGTGTTTGTACTTTGGACTTTTGTCTGACGAACTTGTGTACACACGATCAGAAAGCCCGACAACACACATTTGTTGGCTGAAAATTTGAGAACATGCTAGCCAACATTTATTGGCCGAAAGTCCGAACACAAATGTCTGATGGAGCATACACACGGTCGGCCTTTCCGCCAACAAGCTCACATCCAACATTTGTTGTCAGAAAATCCGATTGTGTGTACACGGCATTACAGTTATTTTTTATCTTTAGGAAATAATCACAGCCTGAGAAGAACATACTTTTGCCAGCCTGCTGCAAAGAAGAACATGTGCTCTATGTGTGGAAGCAGTAGTCTCTCTGCAGAGGTCCAACACACCCCCTTCTGCATCCAATAGTTCTGTAATTAGTAAGGAATATGTCCTTGCTGACTGGATAAATGGAGGGCTCTAGCTGTTACTCATGGGGATGTGGCAGACGACTGCGAATAAAAAAATCTGTGTTGTACTTTGCCTTTAAAATATATACAAAAATAATTCTTGAAATACTATCAAAAGGAAGCTTTGTTAGTCCCCAAAACATATCTGTAACATTTCTGTATCATAAGTAAGAACAAAATCTCTGCCCAATTAGTAGGCCCCTAACTGAAATATGTAAACTCTGAAGCTTAACTGGTTAATGTCATTTTTTTATTTCTTTTCTAGCAATGCATTTTTATAAATCAAACTTACCTGTTAAATGCTTTAAAAACTTCTCTTTCATCCGAAGATCTCGAGGAACAATTTCTGCATGGAAATAAAAACACATACATTTTAATGTTCTCACATCCTACTTTTTTTTTTGAAAAATGGTAGGCAAACAGCCTGAGCCTGGCACATCAAACATTATGGCTGTACATAATCCTTTCTTCTCTGCTTCTAAAGCTTTATGATTAAGCAGCTGTTGTGCAAAATGTGTTAAGGTAGCCGGTAACATAATATATGAAAGAATAATAACCCCACGGGTACACCTCCTACTTTATTATAAACCTTCTGATTTTTGAATCGCAATCTAGTGGACCTGTTTTCTAAATTAGGACACTTGACATTTGTGATGATAATGGGGTCAGATGAACCCCAATCTGAGTTGCAACAATGCGGATTCATATGGAACAAAGCGCCACCCTTATTTCTCCAAAATTCGCAAGTCAGTGACACAATTATTCGATTTAAAGGATACGTTTGCTTTAAAAAACAAAGTGCACTTTTTTTGCAGGTAAAAAAAAAATATGCATTTACTATTTTTTTTGTTGTGAGAACCTGAAAAGCATTGTGATCAGCAGATCACGGGCGCCATGCGGGACTCCTACAGACTGTCAGTATAAGCTGTCTGTACATTGTACGAGCAAGTAGTTTCACAAAGACAGGAAGACTCATGAACTACTCAAACGCTCAACGGTGCCCTGGTTGTTCATTGAGAGCTGCAAGCTGACAGCCTAAGGCTGTCGGTATTTGTAGTTCATTGATTCACAGGGATTTGTGAATCAAGGATGCAGGCATGTGGACGAAGCCCCACACAACCACCCTTTTTTAAATAGTGACAGCAGGTACAGGGAGAAAATCCTTGGCTTCCTTTCACAAGGATTCTGGGGATTGGGGAGCAGCTGCAGGATCAGGAACATGTTACATGTTCCACCCTAAAAACAGGTGGAACATTTAACATGTTCCTGAAGGTGAACTGATCCTTATAATCTTGTGTACATGGCCAAGCAGAGAACTGACACATCTTCATATATCCCCCATCAACCAGCTAGAGCAGATCAAGTTAAATAAACAGTACTTATCTAGGGCTTCCTTCACAGATGCAAAATATTTCTAAATAAGCCCCGAGGTAAAATTGTCATGTCATAAAACGCAATGACCAATTACAACCAGGATGGCCTGCTAGACCATCCTGGTTGTAATTGGTCATTGCAAAACCATTTAGAGGCAATACACAATTGAAATCTAACACTACTTGACCTGAAACTGCCCTTTTCATACATCTCCGGTTCCAAAACTCTACAGATAATTCATAATCCCAGTTATAATAAAATTTCTTTTATAACAAACTTCTACTTGAATGTATAAAAATATAATGACCATGATCCATGTCAAATCTAATGTCTATCAAATCATAATTTCATTCTGTGTAACAATTTGTTGGTTATCGGACTGCAAAATCTACCATTGTAAAAAAGGTATACTGAAGTCTCTCTTGCCTCATGCACACTGGACATTTTTACAACTGCTGTTTTTGGCTTCAGGCATTTTTTTCTGCAGCCAGTAACCCCCCCAGCATGTTATCCTAGGTGTCCATGCACACATAGGCTGTTATCAGCGTTTTTTGGCAGGGGCGATTTCTGGCTGGAAAAAATCCCCAGAGCTAGTGGGTTTTAAGAGATGCTTTTCAGCTGTAAAAACGCTCTAACTCTGATAAAAGCTTAAAAACACTAAAAAACATGAAGTATAGTTTTTGTGGGAGTATAACTTTGCTAAAAAAAGCTAAAAACCGCTACAGCTAAAAAATGCTGTAAAACGCTACTGCAATAGTCATTCTACAGCTACAGCTTTCTACAGCTAACTCTACTGGTGTTTTTAAAATGTCCAG
Organism: Lithobates clamitans; assembly: GCA_037952925.1. Classification (NCBI taxonomy): domain Eukaryota; kingdom Metazoa; phylum Chordata; class Amphibia; order Anura; family Ranidae; genus Lithobates; species Lithobates clamitans. Next base: position 1,114,524 of record JBBGZY010001323.1, on the reverse strand, counting down.
TGTGCATGAGGCCTAATTGTACATGTGCCACTCCAATGCACTCATCACAATAATATGACCCCCTAACTAAAGGAAAAGTCATAACCGCTTAATCCAGAGACTCCTGTGTGCTCTCCAAGCACTTTGGCTAATTGGCAGTAATCCATAAACAGAAACTTCTTCCTCACAATGTTGCCAATTTCTCTCAGAGGATGTATAATGCACGACATAAAGGACGAATGATCTCATAGTATAGTATTTATTAGATATAAGTGCCCATACAATAAAAATATATGTATATACACTCACATATTTGGGTGCCCAGTTCCTTGGCACCAATACACTCAGCCTGTGTTACTAATTCTTGCCACCACTTGGTGTGCACTCCAAAGACTGGAACTGGAAGTGACATCACCCCGTATACCGGATATGACGATCATATTACCGCCTCTACATGTTTCACTGATGCAGCGTCTTCAGGAAGCCCTATCGGGCTGTAAAACATGATAATTTGGAAATGTTGATATAGTGAGAAAAACTGGCATTGTGGGAGTGTCCACTGAAATCTAAATAAACTCTTCAGCACTCATACATCTCATCCCTGAGCTCTCTTGATTGGGGGGGGGGGCTTAGTGGCTTTGGAGGGTCAACAAAATGCTGCTGCAGTTGGCAGCTGAAATACTTTTGCACCAAAATTATGAAGGATTGCTAGGGGTCATTCATGAAAATCAATGACCTTAATACATCACATTGGACCTACTCCAAGTGAATTGGACTTTGTAGAAATGTTTCATTGCGTTTTTTTTACTGTTGGTATCTATTTCAGAGTTATTTTTTATGTAAATATTTTCTTGCCCTGTTTTTCTTTTCTTTCATTAAAATAAAATAAAGAAATCATTAGGTGAAATCTCTGAATGCTCTAACCAGAAATGAAAGAATCATTGCCATTGTGAGGGCTACCATATTTTAAACATTCCTGTCAGGGTCTGGCAGCGAGTGTCTAAGACATTTCTTACAGTTTAGAATTGCTACAGCAGATGGTGTGTGTTTCTGTTAAAACGTATGTTGGCAGCTGGAAAAACTCTGCGCAGGGTGAGGCTGAAAGTGTAATCGTTATATTCGGACAGCAGCTGTGGGATGTTAAATTGTCACTATCAAATTATTGTCTTGGGGTGTCACATTGAGCATGTTTGGACAGTAATTAGCAGGTAGAGTTCCAAGGCTGTCCACAACAATACAGATAGGTTCTTTGTGTGTAATTAATCAATCCATGCTTCACTTTGTTATCAATGTAGCCATTAGACCTTGCACATATAAGATTTAGCGTGCTTATGTGCAAAGTGTAAAGCAAACTGTTACAAAAGCACCGTTGAAGCTTTTAGCAATATTTAGCTCCATTTTGGGAATGTTAAAGACAGATGATGATGGGAATAATGTCCTACATTTTAAAGCTGAGTTCCACTGGTTGTTGAGTTTATTAAAAGTCAGCAGCTACAAAAAGTATAGCTGCTGACTTTAAATAAACAGCCACTCACCTGTCCCACGATCCAGCGATGCGGCCGCCCGAAGCCTCTGTTCTCTTCCCCTCCCCTTTGCGGCGCCGACATTGTAAGCGTGGGCGCCCGGCTGTGACAGTTTGTGGCTTCACAACCGGGCACGCACTGCGCATGCGCCAGTTGTGCTGCGCTCTGTCAATGGCCAGGCAATCTTCTGGGACCTGTGACGTGTCCCAGAAGATTGCCGAGAGGGAGGGGCCACCTAGGGGGAGAGGAGGAGTCACCTAGGTGGCCAGAAGTCAGAAGGAGGAAGTAGGACAGGAAGTCCCACTCAAAACCAGGTACCCAGCCCCCCCCCCCCAAAAAAATGACATGCCAATTGTCAAGGAGTACTTGAAGCGGAAGTTCCACTTTTGGGTGGAACTCTGCTGTAAACAAGTGGCAAGCAGACTTTAGCAGATGTAGCCAGGTGCTTGGCTAAGAATGACATATCATTACATATCAAAGGAGTATTTTTATCTAAGCAAGGGTCTAAACCATCACATTTAACATATTAAAATATCAAGCCATATCCAATATATAAAAAAAATTAAAAAGTAGCCTTTAGTTCCTACTAACCACAGTGGCCCCAGAAATCCTATAACTTTAAATGTCTTAATTAACCCCATGGATCAATCAATCAATAACCCTCGTGGGCATGCGATGCCGTATATGGCTTATCCAACCACTTTGCCCAAACTTTATCAAACTTACCAGGGCAATCCCTATTCGTGTAGGTATCTCTATACAGTGGACAATTATTATTTACCAATTGTTTCCAATATATAAGCATAGGAGAAAAGGATTTATTCCAATGTTAAGTAATAGCTTTTCTCGCATAAAATAATGTAGTGTTAGCAAACACTCGCTCTGACACTGTAGAGAGAGTAGCCTCCACCAGACCCAGCAAGCATACAGACATTGAAAGCTTTAAGGAAGCGGAAGTGATAGCATTCAATAAATCCACCACTTCCACCCAAAAAATAACTATGTTTGAGCAAGTCCAGAAGATGTGTGAAATCCCCCTGAGCCGCAACACACCGCCAATACTAAGACGAGCATGCAGGATTTATCTTTTGAAGTCTATATGGCATAATATATGGTCTATGTACCAGTTTAAATTGAATCATGCTGTTTCTCAATGATACCAAGGATCACAGAGGGAAATCCCACACACCCTTCCAATCTTCTAAGTCCAAGTCCGGTATGTCTCACATTTATTTATTTATTTATTTCAGTTACTTATATAGTGCCGTCAATTTACGCAGCGCTTTACATATACATTTTCACATCAGTCCCTACCCTCAAGGAGCTTACATCCACCTAGCTCTAAGACCCTCCAATGGCAGAAGGGAAATTGAAATAAAACGTGAATATAATCTGGAGGTGCGCCTCTCCAAACAATCGACCTAAGTACTGATTCTAGTGTAGATTGTATAACTGTTAAACTATCTTGTGAAAACGGGGCATGAAAGGTATGGGAAAGCTGAAGATATCTAAATAAATGAGAACTAGGCAGATTAAAAAGTGAAGCAAGTGTAGAAAACGTAGACAATTTGTAATCAATAACTACCTGAGAAACTAATTTGATATTGTATTTAGTCCATGCAATAGGGTCAGGTAATTTGTAAAATTGATGGTGGCATTTGCACCATGTAACATTACCTTCGTAAATATGGGTGTTACATACAGTATAACATGGCCCAAAAGGTGAACTTAGCCTTTAAACACTTCAAGAACTTTGCCTGAAGCTGGCTGAAAGTTTTGCAAGCTTTCTGTACACACTACTCTTATACTGTACAAGCAAAAGCCCTCTTACTTGTACATGGCCTATCAATGTTGTAGTTTGTCCGTTCTTACTCTATGAAAACATCCTGGTTAAGCTGCAGTTCAGTGTTTAGGCATACAATGGCTCTGGGGAGTGTAGAAGGTACATGTGAACATGCGACCTCTTGACTGGCAAATCAGAGTAGTGTGGAGGAAATTCTGCCAAAACACATAAAGCAGGGAAATCCAGGCTTACAAACTGTTGAGCTATGTCTGTTCTATCATGATCTGTATAAAAACAATCCTTTCATAATGTGTTTACTGCACCCTCTCTTAACTGCTGCCGGCTAATCACATTGATGAAAGCATTGGGCTTGGTGGCATAAACAGGAGTGGTATTGTATTGCTGACATAAACAACATATCCATGTTTGTTTTACTGACTTTAGGAAAAACTACAGCTAACACACATGTTGTGCCAGTGTCTCAGTGTGCTGCTAGAAACTTTTTATAAAGACAGAAGACGTAAAGGTCTTGTAATTTTTTGGTTCAATAACTTGTATTCAGTAAAGAATAATAAGAGTAATAAATCCGCCCACGCAGTCGCTTAGTCTTGACTGGAGCGGAACTCCAGTCAAAAATAAATATACACAAATGAACAGCCCATTAAAAGATAAAGTAAAAAAAAAGCTTTTACTGCAATTTTCACCAATCCAAAGTAATTCCTTTCAGCTGCTAGATGTCGATAGTTTGACAGCTAAGCATCATTCAATCTATTTCTTCTGAGCCCAGGTTGTCTCGGACTCCCTCAGCCTGTGACTGGACAATAAAGGAAGACACAGACCAATGTACACTATGTTATCAAAAATATTGTGACGTCTGGCTTTACAAGCACATGAACTTTATTGGCACCCCAGTCTTAGTCCATAGGTGAGGTCAGGCTGATGTTGGACGAGAAGGCCTGGCTCACAACCTCAGCTCTAATTCAACCCAAAGGTGTTCTATGGGGCTCAGGTCAGGACTCTGTGCAGGCCAGTCAAGTTCCTCTTCTCCAAACTCACTCATCCATATCTTTATGGACCGCTGTGGAAGATGGAAATGGCTGTAGTAGCCCACACTACTAGAGGGATCGCTGCGATCTTCCGGGGCCTGTGCTGACTGGCTGCCTCACTGCATATTGACTACGGCACATCACTTGCTTGGCACTGCTGTCATTCACAGAACATCTTGTTGCACATGCTGTCATAATTATTCTCATTACATGTAATCTTGTACACTCGTCCTCACTAATAAGGTCCCAGGGGACCAAAAAAAAGAAAAAGCAGCTGTCCACCTCCTTGATATTAGGAGCAGTGATCATACATTTTTGCAAATCAAAAATGTCATACTGTTTGGAGTGTAACTTCTGTAGCAAATTATATGTGTCTAAATAAAACTAAAGTGTACCTAAAGTCCTTGGATAGGATGGAAAAATGTTAAAATCCTGGTTTCTATTGCAGTCTGTGTCTCCACTGGTAGGTCAGTGTGGGTCAAGAAGGTCAGTGTAATGGTCAGGTAGGACAGTGTGGGTCAGGAAGGTCAGTGTAATGGTCAGGTAGGTCAGTGTGGGCCAGGTAGATCAGTGTGTATCAGGTAGGACAGTGTAATGGTCAGGTAGGTCAGTGTCGGTCAGGTAGGTCAGTGTAATGGTCAGGTAGGTCATTGTGGGTTAGGTAGGTCACTGTGTGTCAGTGTGTGTCAGGTAGGTCAGTGTAATGGTTAGGTAGGTCAGTGTGTGTCAGGTAGGTCAGTGTAATGGTGAGGTAGGTCAGTGTAATGGTGAGGTAGGTCAGTGTGGGTCAATTAGGTCAGTGTGAGTCAGGTAGGTCAATGTAATGGTCAGGTAGGTCAATGTGGGTTAGGTAGGTCAGTGTGTGAGGTAGGTCAGTGTAATGGTCAGGTAGGTCAGTGTGGGTCAATTAGGTCAGTGTGTGTCAGGTAGGTCAGTTTAGTGGTCAGCATTGATGGGCATTGGTGAGCCAGGCAGCAACCAGCAAGTTAGCCTACCCCCCCATGCCAGGCTCAGACTTTGGGCTGAAGTCCCTGGTCTTTTTCCCACCTAACAACGCCCCTGCCACTTGGAAGATTCACCTTTTAAGTCCTGGTGGCCATTGTCACTGTGACTGCATGTGAAGGAAAATCCAAAATTCTGAGTTGCCTCTTTTGGTGACAGAATCCCTTTATGATTAACAGAAAACCAATATTAAAGACCTACAATCCAAGTTTTCCATTTTCTTTTGTATTGGTGTCAATATAACTGTAAGTATATTGTAAATCTACTTTTTAGAAACTTGCTAGCAAGTTTTCTGGGTGCCCATTTGTGTATACTCTCATTATACATCAACCTTTTTATTTTCTTCCCAGCCCAGTTTCACACACATACCAAGGATTATATGAGCAGACTCTAATAACGTTGTTGGAAAGAGATCTGGTAATATATTAGTAGTGGTAAGTAACATACTGAAAGCAATTAAGCAGAAAAAAATCTTTCTGGAGATTGTGTAAACTACAGCTATTTTTGGATGTAGCCAATAAATGTCTAACCTATTAGTTTAAATTGCTGTTATCATTAAAACTACATTTAAGTGTAACTCAAGGAAAGTGCAAAAATGTCTTGGAATACTGAATCCAAATATAGATGCTGTTGAAATAGATAGATAGATAGATAGATAGATAGATAGATAGATAGATAGATAGATAGATAGATAGATAGATAGATAGATAGATAGATAGATAGATAGATAGATAATATTATAATTTGGAAATTTTACTTCACGAGCAGGCCATTTTTTGTGATATGGCACTGCATTATTTTAACTGACAAATGTGCCGTCAAGCAACGCTGTACCCAATAAACTTGATGTTCTTTTTTCCCACAAATAGAGCTTTCTTTTGGTTGTATTTAATCACCTCTGCGATTTTTATTTTTTGCTCTATAAACACAAAAGACTGACAATTTTGAAAAAAAAATGCAAAAACAATATTTTTTACTTTCTGCTACAAAACATATCCAATAAAAGAATTTAAAAAAATCAAACAATGAAAAAATGATTTTGCGCAATATTTGAGTGGAATTAGATGAAGACACGTGACTGTGTCGTAACGCGTAGGGAGTGGCCGGAGCGATAGGCACATCAGGAATACAAGTGAGAGGGCGATGAGAACGCCAGACTGTCATTTTTACATACTTTGCCTGTTTTATCTGTCACAATGTAAGAGTCCTACCTTAGACACTTAATAAACATTCCCCATTATTTAAACGTTATCACACTAGTGGAGGCCTCTTTTCTTTCCCCCCTTCTTTTCTTTCCCCTGCCACCGGGGTGGCAATATGGAAGTGTATATAGGAGATATCGATGGAGGAATTTAAGGGAAAGATCCATGGACTTCACTGACAGTACCTACCAGAAATCACAACAACCTACTTCAACCCCAATGCTATTATAGATCAGTTTGAAGGTGAGAGTTCTGTGAGACCACACTCAGAAGACATTATATGGAGTTTTAATGGGTCATTTTATTACATTTTAACATCAGCCAGTTACTGATTAGAGGATCCTTTATCTTCCAAATCCCACATACAAGAGACTCTCCATTATAATTGATTATTTTCTATGGACTATTTACATATATTATTCTACTGTGCACGCTTTTTTATATATTTTAATTGTTTTATGTATTTATTTTAGTGTATTTTCATTTTACCTTTCACTGCGGTATTATCAGTACACTTGATTTCATTGCACGGTTTTGCACGTATTATAGCTTCTCTTTTTAGATATGAGGAGTCACAGCATCCATTATACATGTGAGACAACTTTGTCCCTATAGTGAATGCTGTTTATGCCACATCATTCAGTACATTATTATTTAGAGATTTGTGTGGTGTATACACTGGATGCACATTATTTGTAGTTATTAATTTCACGTTTATCTACTCAAATATTGCGCAAAATCATTTTCCATCATTCAGTGTTGCTGTGAACACTCAGATTTTGCTGCAATATATCATATATATATATATATATATATATATATATATATATATATATATATATATATATATATGATAATTTTTTATATATATATATTCAAAATTTATGAGCTTTTATTTTACGATATCATCCGATCAGTGCGAAGGACACTTTATCACCAAAAAATCAATCAACTTCGTAAATTTATGCCAACATGTATTCTGCTACATGTTTTTGGTAAAAACAAAATCCCAATAAGCGTATATTAATTGGTTTGCGCAAAAGTTATAGCGTCCACAAACTATGGGATATACGTGTGTATATATATATATATATATATATATATATATATATATATATATATATATATTATATATATATATATTTATTTATTTATGACACTTTTGACGCTTTTTGGGGACCAGTGATACTAATACAGTGATAAGTGATAAAAATATGCACTGCCACTGTACCAATGACACTGGCTGCGAAGGGGTTAACATCAGGGGCGATCAAAGGGTTAACTGTGTGCCTAGCCTGTGTTTTACTATATTATGGGAGGTGCTTTTACTAGGGGGAGAGACGGAATTTATACACAAACTCCATCCCTGTCCTCCAGTCAGAATGGCGATCTGCCTTGTTTACATAGGCAGATCACAGTTCTGTATCTCTGCCTGACGATTGGTGTGTGCCGTAGGAGATCGAGTACCCTGCACCCGCCGTTCGGCTTCCGCTGTATGTAATCACAGAGGAAGTGAGCCCCTGTCGGCTAGTGGGTGCGCACGCGATGCCGGAGGCATGTGCACGCACCCGCGGTGTAAAGCCGGAGCCGATGCGCATGCGACCGCCGGGCACCCGTGATCGCTCCACATAGAGACAAAATGAAGATCTGTCAATGTAAACAGACATATCTCTGTGCTGTCAGGGGTGAGGAGAGCGATTTGTTGTTCATACTAAATATGAACAATGAAAAAGGTTTCTGATAAGGAGAACTCAAAAAGGAACAAAGAGGAACCTCCTGAGGGTGGGACTTTACCAGCACTACCACATAGACAAACAATATTTGAAAAAATATCAAGTATTTATTGAAAAAAAACATAGAATATTGCACATAAATGTGGATGTATATATACAAAAAATGCAAAGAAAAGATATAGCTTCCTGAACTCAATGCGTTTCAGAGATGAATGCTGTCTCCTACATCGGGGGTTTTCACAGGAAATATAATATCTATAGAATTTAAATGCAAGATGTTCAGTAATATTTAATCCCTAACAAGTATAACTGAATAAACATATACAAAATACTGAGGGTATTCAAAACTTACATCCTGGTCATTTGCATATATATCAGAACATCCACATTGATTAAAAAACAAAGGAATGACACCATCACATACAGTCCCCTGAACATCACATCCACATGGTTGTTGCTTCAATTTGAAATTGATATGGGTGGAAAAAAGTACCAAGTGTTATAAGGGGATACAATCCCCAATCACACCAAACACAGCTGAAATCTGGAGACCCAGATACAGCCGAAAAATACCATGTGTACTGAGGCTCCACAAGCAGAGAATCTGGAAGGAAGAACACAAACACATAAAAATGAAGTAGGACCTATTCTGAAGGAAGGGGTAAAGGGGTAAAGGAATGTTACACCTATATTACACCTATATCCCCAATTGCTGAACCCCACTAAAGATAACATACCTATATGGAGCAGTGACATCAATTGCAGGCAGAGGGGTTGGTGGGAGCATGGAGGGCATAGACCAATTCAGTAAGATAGTAACTGATAGGAATCAATATTGCCAACAGGTGGGTCACCAAAAAAAGAAAGAAAAAAGATAGATATATGAGAGATATATGCATCTCCATTTGTAAAGTTTGTATATCAGATGCCAAAAAGGCATTGAATCGCGGTGTTCCCCCAGTGGCCTACTTACAGTGAATCTGGTCTATCAATAGGCTCTCCCAGGACGTCCCATCGATAGCCCTGTCTGCCTGCAAATGAAGTGGAGGCTAAATAGCCCCACATCCACCACCGCCCTTGTGCTGAATGTGAGTCAGCTGTGTGCAGCTAACTAATTCCTTGATTACAAGAAGGGGACCCCCTGGGCAGTGGGTGTGCCACCCCTACTTATGCGGCACGTGCGCATGTTGGCACTCGCTTGTGCGCTGTGGGGAGGCACAGTGAGTCCACTGCTCAAGGGGCCCCTTCTGGTAATCAGGGAGGAAGTTAACTGCACACAGCTGATTCACGATCAGAACAGGGGCAGTGGTGGATGTGGGGCTATTTAGCCTCCACTTCATTTGCAGGCAGACAGGGCTATCGATGGGATGTCCTGGGAGAACGTCCATGGGAACGTCTGCCTTTCCTTGTTGTCCTCCCAGACATTATTGGGAGGGAGGGGGCGGTGCTTATAAGCAAATGTAAAGAAGAAGTTGAAATCTGTACATAGATGCACTTTAATCAGTGTAAAGACGTGTTTGATGCACTTTAATTTGAGTACTCACACTACACAGACACACTCCACGAATACACTATAATATACTGCAATATAATGCGCCAAATGTACAGTGAAGCACAGAACTATATGGCGTTAAACTGGCAGCAATGCACACAGAACTATATGGCCTTAAACTGGAAGAAACGCACACAGAACTGTATGGCGTTAAACTGGCAGTAACGCACACAGAAATATGGCATTAAACTGGCAGTAACACACAAAACTATATGGCGTTAAACTGGTAGTAATGCACACAGAAGTAAATGGCGTTAAACTGGCAGTAACGCAAAAAACTATATGGCATTAAACTGGCAGTAACGCACAGAGAACTATATGGCATTAAACTGGCAGTAACACACACAAAACTATATAGGGCGTTAAACTGGCAGTAAAGCACACAGAACCATATAGCGTTAAACTGGCAGTAACACACATAAAACTATATGGCCTTAAACTGGCAGTAACGCACACAAAACTATATGGCGTTTAACTGGCAGTAACGCACACAGAACTATATGGCATTAAACTGGCAGTAATGCACACAAAATTATATGGCCTTAAACTGGCAGTAACGCACACAGAAGTAAAAGGCGTTCAACTGGCAGAAATGCACACAGAACTATATGGCCTTAAACTGGCAGTAACACACACAAAACTATATAGCATTAAACTGGCAATAACGCACACAGAACTATATTGCGTTAAACTGCAGTAACACACACAGAACTATATAGGGCGTTAAACTGGCAGTAACGCACACAGAAGTAAATGGTGTTAAACTGGCAGTAATGCACACAGAACTATATGGCGTTAAACAAGCACTAACGCACAGAGACCTATATAGCATTAAACTGGCAATAACACACACAAAACTATATGGTGTTAAACTGCCAGTAACACACACAGAACTATATGGCAATAAACTGGCAGTAATGCACACAAAACTATATGGCGTTAAACTGGCAGTAACGCACACAAAACTATATGGCATTAAACTGGCAGTAACGCACACAGAACTATATGGCGTTAAACTGGCAGTAACGCACAAAATGATATGGCGTTAAACTGGCAGTAACACACACAAAACTTTTTGGCATTAAACTGGCAGTAAAGCACACAGAACTATATGGCGTTAAACTGGCAGTAATGCACACAAAACTATATGGCTTTAAACTGGCAGTAATGCACACAAAACTATATGGCCTTTAACTGGCAGTAATGCACACAGAACTTTATGGCGTTAAACTGGCAGTAATGCACACAAAACTATATGGCCTTAAACTGGCAGTAACATACACAGAAGTAAAAGGCGTTCAACTGGCAGCAATGCACACAGAACTATATGGCCTTAAACTGGCAGTAACACACACAAAACTATATAGCATTAAACTGGCAGTAACTCACACAGAACTATATAGCATTAAACTTGCAGTAACGCACACAGAACTATATGGCGTTAAACTGGCAGTAACGCACACAAAACTATATGGTGTTAAACTGGCAGTAATGCACACAAAACTATATGGCATTAAACTGGCAGTAACGCACACAGAACTATATGGCGTTAAACTGCCAGTAACACACAAAACTATATGGCATTAAACTGGCAGTAACGCACACAGAACTATATGGCGTTAAACTGGCAGTAACGCACAAAATGATATGGCGTTAAACTGGCAGTAACACACACAAAACTTTTTGGCATTAAACTGGCAGTAAAGCACACAGAACTATATGGCGTTAAACTGGCAGTAATGCACACAAAACTATATGGCTTTAAACTGGCAGTAATGCACACAAAACTATATGGCCTTTAACTGGCAGTAATGCACACAGAACTTTATGGCGTTAAACTGGCAGTAATGCACACAAAACTATATGGCCTTAAACTGGCAGTAACATACACAGAAGTAAAAGGCGTTCAACTGGCAGCAATGCACACAGAACTATATGGCCTTAAACTGGCAGTAACACACACAAAACTATATAGCATTAAACTGGCAGTAACTCACACAGAACTATATAGCATTAAACTTGCAGTAACGCACACAGAACTATATGGCGTTAAACTGGCAGTAACACACACAAAACTATATGGTGTTAAACTGGCAGTAATGCACACAAAACTATATGGCATTAAACTGGCAGTAACGCACACAGAACTATATGGCGTTAAACTGGCAGTAACACACAAAACTATATGGCGTTAAACTGGCAGTAATGCACACAGAAGTAAAAGGCGTTCAACTGGCAGTAATGCACACAGAACTATATGGTCTTAAACTGCAGTAACACACACAGAACTATATAGGGCGTTAAACTGGCAGTAACGCACACAGAAGTAAATGGTGTTAAACTGGCAGTATTGCACACAGAACTATATGGCGTTAAACAAGCACTAACGCACAGAGACCTATATAGCATTAAACTGGCAATAACACACACAAAACTATATGGTGTTAAACTTCCAGTAACACACACAGAACTATATGGCAATAAACTGGCAGTAATGCACACAGAACTATATGGTCTTAAACTGCAGTAACACACACAGAACTATATAGGGCGTTAAACTGGCAGTAAAGCACACAGAAGTAAATGGTGTTAAACTGGCAGTAATGCACACAGAACTATATGGTGTTAAACAAGCACTAACGCACAGAGACCTATATAGCATTAAACTGGCAATAACACACACAAAACTATATGGTGTTAAACTGCCAGTAACACACACAGAACTATAAGGCAATAAACTGGCAGTAATGCACACAAAACTATATGGCGTTAAACTGGCAGTAACGCACACAAAACTATATGGCATTAAACTGGCAGTAACGCACACAGAACTATATGGCGTTAAACTGGCAGTAATGCACACAAAACTATATGGCTTTAAACTGGCAGTAATGCACACAAAACTATATGGCATTTAACTGCGCCTCCCCAGTAACGCACAAAATGATATGGCGTTAAACTGGCAGTAACACACACAAAACTTTTTGGCATTAAACTGGCAGTAAAGCACACAGAACTATATGGCGTTAAACTGGCAGTAATGCACACAAAACTATATGGCTTTAAACTGGCAGTAATGCACACAAAACTATATGGCATTTAACTGGCAGTAATGCACACAGAACTATATGGCGTTAAACTGGCAGTAACACACACAAAACTATATAGCATTAAACTGGCAGTAACTCACACGGAACTATATAGCATTAAACTTGCAGTAACGCACACAGAACTATATGGCGTTAAACTGGCAGTAACGCACACAAAACTCTGTGGTGTTAAACTGGCAGTAATGCACACAAAACTATATGGCCTTAAACTGGCAGTAACATACACAGAAGTAAAAGGCGTTCAACTGGCAGCAATGCACACAGAACTATATGGCCTTAAACTGGCAGTAACACACACAAAACTATATAGCATTAAACTGGCAGTAACTCACACAGAACTATATAGCATTAAACTTGCAGTAACGCACACAGAACTATATGGCGTTAAACTGGCAGTAACGCACACAAAACTCTATGGTGTTAAACTAGCAGTAATGCACACAAAACTATATGGCATTAAACTGGCAGTAATGCACACAGAACTATATGGCGTTAAACTGGCAGTAACACACAAAACTATATGGCGTTAAACTGGCAGTAACACACACACAAAACTATTTGGCATTAAACTGGCAGTAAAGCACATAGAACTATATGGCGTTAAACTGGCATTAATGCACACAAAACTATACGGCGTTTAACTGGCAGTAATGCACACAAAACTATACGGCGTTTAACTGGCAGTAATGCACACAGAAGTAAAAGGCGTTCAACTGGCAGTAATGCACACAGAACTATATGGTCTTAAACTGGCAGTAACACACACAAAACTATATAGCATTAAACTGGCAGTAACTCACACAGAACTATATAGCATTAAACTTGCAGTAACGCACACAGAACTATAAGGCGTTAAACTGGCAGTAACGCACACAATACTCTATGGTGTTAAACTGGCAGTAACACACTCAGAAGTATATGGCATTAAACTGGCAGTAACGCACACAGAACTATATGGCCTTAAACTGGCAGTAATGCAAACAAAACTATATAGCATTAAACTGGCAGTAACGCACACAGAACTATATGGCGTTAAACTGGCAGTAACGCATACAGAAGTAAATGGTGTTAAACTGACAGTAATGCACACAGAACTATTTGGCGTTAAACTGCCAGTAAAGCACACAGAGCTATATGGCGTTAAACTGGCAGTAATGCACACAAAACTATGGCATTAAACTGGCAGTAATGCACACGGAACTATATGGCAATAAACTGGCAGTAACACACAACAAAACTATGGCATTAAACTGGCAGTAACGCACACAGAACTAAATGGCGTTAAACTGGCAATAATGCACACAAAACTATATGGCGTTAAACTGGCAGTAACGCACACAGAAGTAAATGGCGTTAAACTGGCAGTAACGTACACAGAACTATAAAGCATTAAACTGGCAATAACACACACTGAAATATATTGCGTTAAACTGGCAGTAACACACACAGAACTATATGGCGTTAAACTGGCAGTAACACACACAGAACTATATGGCGTTAAACTGGCAGTAACCTACACAGAAGTAAATGGTGTTAAACTGGCAGTAACGCACACAGAACTATATGGCGTTAAACAGGCAGTAACGCACACAGACCTATATAGCATTAAACTGGCAATAACACACACAAAACTATATGGCGTAAACTGCCAGTAACGCACACAGAACTATATGGAGTAAAACTGGCAGTAACGCACAAAAAACTACATGGCGTTAAACTGGCATTAACGCACACAAAACTATATGGCATGAAACTGGCAGTAACGCACACAGAACTATATGGTGTTAAACTGGCAGTAATGTACACAAAACTATATAGCGTTAAACAAGCAGTAACGCACACAGAAGTAAATGGCGTTAAACTGACAGTAATGCACACAGAACTATATGGCCTTAAAGAGGCAGCAACACACACAAAACTATATAGCATTAAACTGGCAGTAACGCACACAGAACTATACAGCATTAAACTGGCAATAAGGCACACAGAACTATATGGCGTTAAACTGGCAGTAGTGCACACAAAACTCTATGGCGTTACACTGGCAGCAACGCACTCAGAAGTAAATGGCATTAAACTGACAGTAACACACAGAAATATATGTCCTTAAACTGGCAGTAATGCACACAAAACTATATAGCGTTAAACTGGCAGTAACGCACACAAAAGTAAATGGCGTTAAACTGGCAGTAATGCACACAGAACTATATGGCGTTAAACTGGCAGTAACGAACACAAAAGTATAAATGGCGTTAAACTGGCAGTGACGCTATCAAATTCAACCGTCACTACACTGACGCTATATACTCTACCTATACACTAATGTAAAGATTACTGACACTGAAACTATATGAAACTGAAACTATATGAGCTGTCCCTACTCTACACTAATGTATGTATGAGCGACACAGTCTCTCTACACTACAGTGCAACTATCTGAGCTGTCCCTACTCTAGCTGCACACTATGCAAAGCTGAATGATGGTCCTTCTCACTACACTCACACTATCCCTAGACTGACACTAAACTAATATACTACACTGACAATTGAAGCAAAATAGCACAATATAGCACACTAACTAACTAATAGCACTGAACAGAGCTCTGCTCTATCTCTCTCTACGCTGAAATCACACTGAAAATGGCTGCCATTGAAAGAATACTTTTATACTGTGGGGCGGGAATGAGTCATGATTGTATAAAGTCAAGATGACAGTTTCCAATCATGACTCTGACAGTGCTCTGTGTCCTGATTGGCTGAAGATTTCACTGCTTCAGCCAATCAGGCTGGATTCTCACCTATGCATTTTAGTGCTGTTTGCATTTTTCAGATTTGCACTACAGAACGTGTTCCATAGGAAACTGTTATGTTAAATGGACTGTAGTGCAAATCTGCAAAATGCAAAAAGCACTAAAACTGCATAGGTGTGAATGCATTGTGGTCGGTTCAGAACGACCCGTTTGTTCAGATGTTTGACGAACGACCGAATAGCGAAAGTTCGGCCCAAACTTATGCTCGGGTCAAACCATTTGCCCATCCCTAATTGTCACTACAGGACATTTGTAGTCATGTAGGGAACCACAGTTTATGTCACAGGGCTCTGAAGGAATGGCCACGTGGCCATTCCTTCAGAGTGCATGCCCTAGTGATGTCATTAGCTCCATGTACAGTAAATACCTGTGCATGTTTAGGATATATTTACAGTACCTATAGGTAAGCCTTATTATAGATTTACCTATAGGTAAAAGTCATGTATGGAAGTTTACTCCCACTTCAATAGCTTTAGTTGTTCTTTATAGTCAAGGTCAGTTATCTGACGTTTGGCCACACTGTGGACACTTGTTGCTTCACTGTTTTGTTAGTAAATAGACAAAGAACTACTACTTTATATCTGTACAATACACTAATCTCTACAAGCTCATTTATCAGAAAGACACACAGAACACCTAGAAACAGTTTTTTGCTTTACATGTAGCACTTTTATTTTTGGCTACCAAGATCTATAAATAGCTTGTATTTCATCAAAGAAAGCCAGAGTTCAAGGTTTGATGCTTACATCAGCCCATTGTGAAATTCTTCTGCAAATGTGTGTCATTAATGGTGTTTAAAGTGGACCCAACCTGACCTTAAGCACTTCTAAGGTAAAATCAGGACTGAATGCACACACTGTTTTATAGTGGGTGTGGCTTAGCACTGTAAAGGCATGGGCTTATTATCATTTTGGACAGAAATTAAAGTGTATTTTCAATTTTGCATTCAAATGTAAGAAAACTCCACAATGACTGTGCGCCAGTGCACAAAGCAAGGTCCATAAAGACATGGATGAGCGAGTTTGGGGTGGAGGAATTTGACTGGCCTACACAGAGTCCTGACCTCAACCCGATAGAACACCTTTGGGATGAATTAAAGCAGAGACTGCGAGCTATCCCTTCTTGTCCAACATCAGTACCTGACCTAACAAATGCACTTCTGGAAGAATGGTCATAGACACACTCCTAAACCGTGTGGACAGCCTTCCCAGAAGAAGCTGTTATAGCTGCAAAGAGTGGGCCAACGCAATACTGAGCCCTACGGACTGTGATGCCATTAAAGTTAATGTGCATGGAAAGGCAGGTGTCCCAAAACTTTTGGCAATATAGTGTAAGTGCTTCCAGAAGGGACTATGAACAACCATGCCTTATTGTCTGCCATTGTCACCATCAGGTAGCCCGCATAGATAAATGACATTCAGCTGAAACTAGACTGCATGCATGTAGATAGGAAATGGAAGAATATCAGCAACACTGACATGCTTAAATAATTTAAACAAAGGTGAATGTGCAAAATGCACTGCTGCACAAAATGTAAGAATGTTGTTTCCCTGGAAGCCCAGGTTCTGAATCTAGGGAAGCAACTGTCAACACTGAGAAGACTCTCCATACTAAAGGAGAGTTGGGATCATACCTAGCAGGTGCCGGCAGGGGCCAGTGCAGAGACGGATGGAGACAAAGTGGTGCAGGCACCAGAGCAGAGTAGATGGGTGACAGTCAGGAAGGGTAGAGGGTAAAGAGTCAGGGAGGCCGATACTGGGCTGGAACATTCCAATAAGTATGCCCTGTTGGGTGATGTTGGTGAAACCAGTCAGGGACCAGCATTGCTGGAGCAGAGTGACGCCCCTATTTGCCAGGGGAAAAACTCCCCCAGTGAGGGTGGGGGTAATGCCAAGGGAAAGGAAAGAGAAATTCTGGTGGTAGGGGACTCAATTATTAAAGGGACAGAGAGGGCAATCTGTCACAAAAACCCGAAGCACCAAACTGTATGTTAGCTCGGGTTCGGCACATCATGGATCTGGTGGACAGATTACTGTAAGGGGCTGGGGAAGACCCGGTTGTCATGGTGCACATTGGCACCAATGACAAATCATAGGAAATGGAGTGTCCTAAAAAAGTGATTTTAAGGATTTAGGAGCTAAATTGAGGAATAGGACCTCCAAGGTAGTATTCTCAGAATTACTAACGGTACATCGAGCCACACCAGAAAGGCAGTGGGGGATTAGGAAAGTATACAAGTCGCTGAGGAGCTGGTGTAGAAAGGAGGAGTTTGGGTTCCTGGAGAACTGGGCCGACTTCTCAGTCGGTTACCAGTTCTTTAGCAGGCACGGACAGCACCTAAATGAAGAGGGTGCAGACCTGCTGGGAAGGAAGATGGCCGAAAAGTTAGAGGGGCTTTTAAACAAGGTGATGGGGGAGGACCCTGACATAAAGGTAGCCAGTGTGGAACAAGGTTTAGAGGGTAGTGTTGGGGGCATTAGTAGTAGGTTGACTAAAGCACCTAAACCCGAGGTAAGTAAAAAATAAGTCCTAATTGCAGCCTCAGAACCAAGGAGATAGTCCGCGAATGAACAAAACTACAGGGCTTGTTCACTAATGCTAGGAGCCTGGCTGACAAGATGGGAGAACTAGAGCTACTGTTGTATAAGGAGGATTTAGGTTTTGTGAGAATTTCAAAAACTTGGCAACCACTGAGGGGTATTCCTTATATCTCAGAGATAGGGAGGGTAAAAAGGGGGGAGGGGTATGCCTGTATATTAAGAATGATGTACAAGTAAATGTGACGGACGACATCACTAATGAAGCAAGGGAGGAGGTTGAATCCTTATGGGTAGAGCTTCAAAGGGAGGAAACCAAGGGGAAAGTAATACTGGGATTATGCTATAGGCCCCCTAACCAGAGGGAGCAGGGGGAGTTAGATCTCCTATCACAGTTTGTAATGGTGGCAAGGGTGGGAAGTGTCATTATAATGGGGGATTTTAACTATCTAGACATAGACTGGGCGGAAGAAACCGCGCATTCGGCGAAGGCTTGCCATTTCTTAAATGTCTTGCAGGACAATTTCATGGGTCAGATGGTAAATGCGCCAACAAGAAACAATGCGTTACTAGACCTACTGATAACTAACAATACAGACCTGATCGCAGACGTGGAAATAGGGGACAACTTAGGAAAAAGCGATCACAGCCTGGTCAATTAGTTTCAGCATAAATCACACAAATAGGAAACACAAGGGTAATACAAAGACACTGAATTTCAAAAGAGCCAACTTCCCTAAACTGCGCTCCTTGCTAGAAGATATTAAATGGAATAAAATTCTAGGAACAAAGAACACAGAGGGAAAGTGGGAGTGCTTTAAGAGCATATTGAATAAAGGCAATAGCCAGTGCAACCCAATGGGAAATAAATGTAAAAGAGCTAATAAGTCCTAAGGGTCCTGGGTGGCTTAACTCCAACGTAAAAATGCATATAAAAGCAAAGGAGAAGGCCTTTAAATAATACAAGGCTGAGGGGTCATCGTCAGCATTCCAACTTTACAAAGAATGTAAAAAGAAGGGTAAGGGTGTAATCAGGGGGGCTAAGATAGAACACGAAAGGCACATAGCGGAAGAGAATACAAAAAACCCAAGAAATACTTTAAGTATATTAACAGTAAGAAAGGGAGGTCAGAACGTATTGGCCCCATAAAGAATGATAAAGGCAATCTGGTTACAAAAGATGGAGAGATGGCAAAGGTTTTGAATTTATTCTTCTCAGTCTTCACGAGGATTATGCATTAAGATGAAAAAACCTTCTGTGTGCAGCAGCCCCCCCTCCCACCCCACCCCCCATTACTTACCTGAGCCCTATCTCTATCCAGGGATGTCCATGAGTCCCTCGGCCATCCGGGACTCTCCCTCCTGATTGACCGAGACACAGCAGCGGCCCCATTGGCTCCTGCTACTGTCAATCAAGGTCAGTTAGCCAATCAGGAGAGAAAGGGGGCAGGGCCAAACCACAGCTTTGTGTCTGAATGAACACACAGAGTTGCAGCTTGGCTCGGGTGCCCCCATAGCAAGCTGCTTGCTGTGGGGGCACTCAACAGGAGGGAGGGGCCAGGGGCAGCAAAGAGGGACCTGAGAAGAGGAGGATCCGGGCTGCTCTGTGCAAATCCATTGCACAGGGCAGGTAAGGCAGGTATGTTTGTTATTTAAAAAAATAAATAAATAAAACAAGACTTTACAATCACTTTATTATTTTTTTTTTTATGAAGAAACATGTCATACCTACCTGCTCTGTGCAATGCATTTGCACAGAACAGCCTGGATCCTCCTCTTCTTGGGTCCCAAGCCAGTGCTTAAGGATCCCCCCCCTTCACATAGGAAGCTGCTTGATCCCGAGCTCTGTTGTTTTAGTCTATTCAGACACACAGCCCAGCTTGGCCCCACCCCCTGCTCTCTGCTCACAGGTTTGACTGACAGCAGCAGGAGCCAATAGCCTGTGAGAGCCAGGAGAGGAAAGAAGAGCTGCTGCAGACATGCACAGCTCTAGACTGAAATCGGGTTCAGGTGAGTATATAGCAGGGGCTGGGGGGGAAGCAACTATTAAAAGGTGTTTCACCTTAATTCAGAGAATGCATTAAGCTATAAATTCTTTTACCACTTTAAGTTGACAGGCTTTGGTTGGTAGTTGGACAGGGAAATATCAGATGCCAATGAGATGCCAATGAGATGCCAATGAGGTATGATGGAACTTGTAGTAGTTTCTAGAAGTGCAGGAAGGATAATCAAGAGAAAAGAAGATGCATGGGATGGAACAAACATTCTGCAGTGTGAAGAGGTGGCGTGTTTGGATCAATTACATATGTGCACTCCAAATCTTCCTTGTGTGATCCTTTACTAACAAAAAGACATGAACATGGCTATTTCCACCACAAATAGTCTTTTATGGCTGCAAGTGATTAATTCACTTCATGGATAACATTTTCTTGGAGACAACTATTGTTGGTATTTTTGTGCAGAAAGAGGAAGCCATGCCACTATAGACATTCCTGCAATTCTTTGTCTATTGCCAGTTAGTGTTTTTTTATTCAACCAGCCAGCTGAACAAAAAAGAAAAAAACAGGCTTCTCCATCCACAAAAATTAGGTGGATGGTGGAACCATCCCACTGGAACATTGTACTCTGACAGCAGGACCCACCACTATCAAAATACACTGATCAGCGGCTGCAGCCAATTGGTGATCAACAAAAGCATTCCAGCATCTTCCTTCGACAGAAGTCAGTTGAATGATCTACTTCTGTCAGGCAGGCACAGCCACACAATGATCGAAATTCATCGGTCTCTATTGAACTAGCTTAATTACGATCATTGTATGGCCAGCTTTTACTAGGGACTATACACAGCTAGTCAAGCAAAGCCAGCTTTAACAGCCCATTTACACCAGGGCAGTCCATTGTGTAACTAGTTAACGTCAATTGCGTTACGAAAGCCCGTTTATTTAAATGCATTGCCGAATTACCAAAATTAACCAAAAATTGGACCTGTAGCGTTTTATCTAGCTCAGCATGCCGCAATGCATGGACAGTATGCTGCACACAGGTGCATTATGGTGGTGAATGATACTGCACTGCACCAATGCGCGTTACCACAACACACTAGTATGTATTGGTCCTCAAGGAGTTAAATCTGCTGCTTTGTTTAGCTTATTTTAGCTTAGGTGAACTATCTGTGCATACAGAACTGAAACTTGCCAGATTCAGCTTTTTTTTTGCCTACAATATCATGTTATACGTAAAGTGCCAAATTTATAAAACAATGAAAGTGTCATTCACCAAACATGCACTGCAGGTGAATCAAATACTATCAATTAAAACACATGGAACAGGAAAATATGTCTGCAGTGAATGTGTGGTGACTGTCACATACTGTACATCCTGTAATCTCTAAAACCTTGGCTATCCAACCAACTTTCAGTCAGTATTATTTTAGCTAAATTGGCCATTAAAATAACAGAAAATACCTATGCAATATTCACAAAGCTAAGCACTACGGTATAATAATGTAACATATAGTAAACATTTTTGGCTACAAGTCTGGCTAGGAGGAGGGTTGCAGGGGTACTGAAAATGGGTCCAAAATGGGATATGTCATGTTCGACCTCTGGTGTTTTTTCTAGTTCACCTGCATCTGATAGATATTTTACAGGCTGTTGGAATTTATAAAAGCAATGCAAAGTGTACAGCAAACATTGGTAGAGTTAAACAGGAATTCTGATTGATTGATGTAAGTTTCAGTACTTTGCACAT
Organism: Lithobates clamitans; assembly: GCA_037952925.1. Classification (NCBI taxonomy): domain Eukaryota; kingdom Metazoa; phylum Chordata; class Amphibia; order Anura; family Ranidae; genus Lithobates; species Lithobates clamitans. The sequence continues at coordinate 1,092,497 of JBBGZY010001323.1, read as the reverse complement.
AGTCTGTGCCTATGTTGCTAAGCACAAGTTTAAAGGAAAGCAAACATGGAGGCTGCCATTCCTGACCCTCTTCTATAAAAAGCTTGTTTAAATACTTTCTGAAGACCTAATCCAGACCAGGCATGCAGCAAGTTGGTCAGAATGAACTCAGGACACCTAATTAGCAGGGGATGATTCTTGCTATAAGTCAAGTTTAGCAGGCAGCCTTAGGCAGCACTCATTGAGGGGACAGTGCTGAGGCTCCCAAGGTCCCAAGTGTATTCTTTGTGCATTGTATTTGTGGTGTGCTGTTTGGTATTGTAAGGGTTAATTTGCTGTGGTGTCTGCTTTTTGGCATGTAGTGCTTCCTGTTGTGGGGGTATTTTAACTGTAGGGACTGGGCCATAGGGGTTGGAGAGTGGTCATTGGACGAAGAAGGACCACAGAAAGAGAGATGTGACTCTGCACCTAAGTAGGGTCACCCCTTGACAATACCCTGAAGCAGGCTTATTAATGAGTAAGACACCATTTTATGAGAATTTTTCACAAGTCGGAAAGGTATAAGACACCACTGTATTACCCTAAAGCTCTAGCAAAAGTTAAAAAAGAACTCTGTTCATTAATGTAATTTGTTGTGTTTCCATGTGTTTGCTGGAATGGTACTGTGTGAAGAAATGTTGTATTGCTATACTATTTACTTAGTAAATGGGATTGCTGGTTAAGTGAATCCTCTAGTCTGAATTATTAAACATGGCAAGAGAGTGAAATTCTACAGTGTATGGGAACAGCTAATAAAGCGTAGGTGTTTATATGTTAATTTGCAGAGTAATAGAGAGAAAGTAATGGAAAAAGGAGAAGCAACCAGTTTGGGAGTGGATGCCAGTGATAGAGGTCCTGTTGGGGGGTGGATTGGTGGCTGTACGGTGCTCCTTTCTAGTGGCAGGGACCAAAAGTCAGGGCCCGCCACATAGTAGAATTTTCCTATGAACTGGGCCTGGACCAGGAGTATGCAAGGCCTTGCAAAGTATACAGCAACTTTTTTCCATGCCTTCTGGCTGAAAAGTGTAGCATGTGAAGAACTGGTGGAGGAAAATCAGTGTGTCACGCTATTTCCTCAAAACAGCTTTGTAGTTAGTGCCTGGACAAGTGTCATTGTCAAGTGTAAAGAACATTATCCTTCTGGTGTGCAACCCATTGTAACAGTTTGGCCGCCAGCTATGAGGGGCGCTAACTCACACATTAAGTCGCACCACATACAAACACCTGCGTAATTATAAAGATCCTAGCATGTAGTTCCCCATTGCTAAAAGGCTCAGCATTACTGAACTCCCTGCCCAGCTGCTGCATCCCCCAATGCACTCTTTGTAATTAGCCCACTTCTTTTCGGCCAGTGGCTTGAAGCATTGAAACTAGAGGATAGGCATGATGGACAGGCAGCTAGAATTCCCAGAAACAAAGGAAACCACTTTATGGCTTACTCTGTATTTCCCACTTTAAAGGTTTCGCTTACTCTGTATTTCCCACTTTAAAGGTTTTCTGGTATGTGCTACCCTGGTTTGCCAATAGTTCCAGATGAGCTGAACACCACCTCCATACAAGTACTTTTTTTTAAACATCCTTATTTTCTCAGTGTTTTTCGGAAAAGTACAGGACTGTTAGTACGACATTTATGAGAACTGGTTATAGTAGGATGTTATATCATGTGAAGTTTTTCACATTTTTCTTCTGTGAACATTTTGTAAATGTGAGATAATGCTTTTTAATACAGGTGCACTTAGTTAATGGAAAATTCTGAACTCTGGTCTAGTTAAAAAAGGAGGATACAGTTTTAAAATAAAGGCTGATGATATAAAAAAATAGAAAAATATCTCCTGATAAGAAAATATTTGGCATCAACCTGAAAATGTACCGTCTGTGCCTTCTTCTTCCATCATCATGCTAAACGACAAGATAGTCTACCTGCGGAAAACAAGGCTGAGTTCTTCCTGGCAGTGGTGTCGCTAGGGGGTGGCTTCTGGGGCTATAGCCCAGAATCTGGGGTCCTTAGCCCTGAGTCCCTTACTGGGTGCAGCGGTGCGCTCTGGGATTTTCTTTTTCAAGAGCAACAGCCAGCGCCAGATATTCACAGTGTCTGTCCTCTGTCCCCCTTTACAGCACAGTCCCCCCTTTTTATCAGTGTCCCCAGTTCCCCTTCACATCACAGCCTCCTTTACACTGCAGTGTCCCTTTACAGTGCAATCCTCTTTACAGTACAGTCTACTTTGCATTAATGTAACAGGGACTGCTCTGTAAAAGGGGCACTGTAATGTAAAGGGAACTGCACTGAAAAGGGGGGCACTGTAATGTAAAGGGGGGCTGTGATGTAAAGGAGACTGCACTGTAAAAGGGGCACTGTGATATAAAAGGGACTGCACTGTAAAGGGGCACTGTAATCATTACAGTGCCCCTTTAGGCCGTGATCAGCCTATGCTTCCTCTCTTGGCTCCCCCGCCAGCCCAACAATGTTATCCTATCAGCAGGGCGGGGGCGAGAGGAGCTCTTCATTGCGATCTGCAGCTCCTCCCACCCCCTGCCCTGCTGAAAGGATGACATCGTCGGGCAGGTGGGCAGAAGAGCTGGGAGGTCAGCGGCAACCGTGGTCTGTGTGCACCGCGGTCACTGCTCATCTCCTGCTGTGGGGCCCAGTCATCAACAGGCCACGGTTCGGCACCGGTCCGCAGCCCAGGGGTTGGGGACCCCTGGTTTAGTGGCTGGATTGTGTGTTCATGGCTAGTCCTATATAGTGTCTGCTGGCACCTCCCCCATCATTCTTATTACACCAAAGATCTTTAAAAATCCTGGTACTTCTAGGTATGGGAAGCATACAGCATGTCACCTACCTATCCATAATGTCATGTTTGGAGCTGTCATGAGTTGTGAATTAACAGGTCCCACATGGGGGTGAAGCTTACCATTCCGTGTGCAATTGATGACAATTCTAGATCCCTTCTGTTTTTGTTTTTGTTTTGTGATTGGTACACTTTAAACTAACTTGCACTTTTTTTTAACCACCCCCCTCCCGGCCATTGTAGGAAAACAGACGCTTGGAGGAGCATTATTCTGACAGGCTGTCTAAATTTGTTCACATTTGTGTGCATTCACAATGCCTCTGCTCCTCCTGTCATTGGACAGTATAGACCATAGGCTAAAGGCACAGGGCAGATTGGAGCAGCTCTGTGCCAAGTATATGTTATGATGGGCTAGTCACAACAGTCACAAATGTAAACAGTACTATTGTTAAATCGGAATATCCTCCCTTTCTTTGCACAACGGAGAAAGGGTAAGGAGGAGGATTTAATTAATTAATCCACTCATTAAATCCTCCAGGCAGGTGGTGGTTAAAGGGCCACCAACCAACAATGTTATGGGATTTTTTGGCCAGGTTTAAAGTGCCACCAACCAATGCCACAGATCAACAATTATTGTGGGATGTTTTAAAGGATTTAAATTTGTTAAGGTTGCGCACACATTAATCACCTTAATACTGACATGTTTCTTCATTAAGACAAACTCTTGCAAAATAGTGTTTTATAGCAGAAAGTAAGGAAAAACAGTTTTTTTCACAATTCTTCTTTATAAAGTACAAAAAAAGTGCATTAAAGTGGGAATAATTAAATTTTTTTTCATTCATGATTGTAAATCCCTCCAATGTGAAGGGATTTATGGTAGTCACCAGGGCCACCAGAACTACTGTCCCCATTGGAAGATTTCCCCTCAATTCTTCTTCTGATTAGAACCTGAAATTTGAGATTTTCTATCACTTTCAGAGATAACGATAAACAGGACAAGTGGAGAGGGTGAATCTCCTTAATTAGGAAGTAAACCTTGATGGGTTTTACTTCCTCTTTATTTCCCTGCAAAGGTAAAGCATAATGGGCTACTATGCATCGCATAGTAGCCCATTATGTGTCAATTACCTGAAACCGAAGCCTGCAATGTCACTGCTGTCCCCTCTAGCAGCGAGCGTCCATCTTCACCCCGTGCGAACGGGATGCGCACGGGAGCTGCCAGTCATGGCGTGACCCCTTTAGAAACGGCACGATCTGCCCTTTCTAAAGTGCACATGCATTGTAGACATTGGCGCATGGCTTTATTGTAAATATCTCCTAAACCGTGAAGATTTAGGAGATATTTCCAGCACCTTAATATAGGCTTACTTGCAGGTAAAAGTGGTTGTACAGGGTGTACAACCACTTTAAGAGGGACACAGACAGCAATAAAAACCTGATAGGTGTTCAAAACCCTTTTCCCTCTATCAAAAAAAAAAAAAAAAAAAAAAAGGTTTTGCCTTTAGGCTGCTTTCACGCTGGGGTGACGGGTCTGTTAGCGGTAAAGCGCCACTAGTTTAGCGGGGCTTTACCGATATTTAAGCGGTGTTCTTCAGCCGCTAGCAGGGCGCTTTTAACCTCCGGTATTGGCTGAAGAAGGGGTTAATAGCGCCCGTGTTGCTGCGCTTCCGAAGTGCTTTTCATTCCAATGGGCAGAGGCAGTGTAGCAGCGATGTATGCAGCGCTGCTACACCGCTCCAAAGATGCTGCTTGCAAGACTTTATTTCCTGCAGCGCACCGCCCCAGTGTGAGAGCACTTGGCATGGGAGGCAGTTTTCAGGTGCTTTACAGGCACTATTTTTAGCGCTAAAACGCCTGAAAACTGCCTCAGTGTAAAAGGGGCCTACGTTATACTTTAGACACTTCTTTCAATTTTCAAATGTTAGCATTTTGCATGGTCACACAATACATTTTCCCAATGTAAGTATCCCTATGCTGGCTGCAGCTATCATGGGGAGTGTAAATACATCAAAATCCTAAAGCTGCATTGACCCCATTCTACACCCCTTCCTGTCCCTTCAGTAGAAGTGTGGAAGTTTCTTCTTGATTTGGTTGTACATGAAGGTATGTCTACTAATGCACACCACTCCATTCTGAGAAGTATGAGCATAACTTCGCACAACAGTTAAGTGCTGATGATACACTTGTGCATGAATACATTTGGCTGTGTCCTTAAATATATATAGCTGGTGATGTTAGGTTCATAGCTCCTTGTTACTGTTCATATTTTATAGATTACTGACCTTGAATGGACATATAACACTAAATATGTTACCTGTGTGTGCTTATTCAGTAAGCTAGATTGTAAGCTCTAACGAGCAGGGCCCTCTGATTCCTCTTGTATCAAATTGTAATGTAACTGTAATGTCTGCCCTCATGTTGTAAAGCGCTGTGCAAACTGTTGGCGCTATATAAAACCTGTTTAATAAATAATAATAAACGGTGTAAGGTTTAAAGCGTCATTTGTAGTAATCCTATAGCTTCCAATTAGAAGCTGGAGTCACACTAGTGACTATGGGTGCACTTTGCATGTGGTACTCTAATCCTTGTATTGTTTATTGCATGCTATAATAACAAGAAACATGCTATGACCAAAAAAGACAAACTGGATGACACTGGGCTAGAGCCCTTGATCAGTGTTTCTCAAATAAGGTGTCGTCTTGGTTGCCCTGGGGTGCCACAAGCATGGGACCCAGTTTTCCCAGGATCAGAATGGCTCTAATGTACAGAGGACCTCTGATATATGGGGAGCTCTAATGTGATGGGGGCCCCTGAAGTGAAGGGCTGACTCTGGCATGAAGGGGGACTCTGACATGATGGGAGGCCTCTGATGTGAAGGGGGGTTTCTGATGTGATAGGGGACCTCTGATGTCATGGGGGACCTCTGATGTGAAAAGGCTTCCAATGTGAATTTATTTTCATTAAGGCGGTTGTGTGCATTGTCCCAGGCTCAGATTTTCCATTGATAAGTAACATTTACATTTTTTACATTTTAGACTGGGGTACCTAGATATTTTGCATATTTTTAAAGGGTGCTACAACTGTAAAAAGGTTGAGAAATGCTGCCCTAGAGTGCCATCAACCCAGACTAGCAAGAAACTACATTGCACAATCTTTTTAACGTTGAAATGGTCCACTAAATTTAATGCAAACAGTGGTCTTTGTAGCATGTTAAAAAGAGTACTGTATGAAATATGTAATTCTTGAAAATTTTTATATGATGTGAATATTAAAGCTGGAATTTGTAATAAAGGTCTAGTATGTGTTCAATTTATATCCTTTTAGTGCTATCCTAGAAAGACCTTAGTGCTTTCTTTTTTTCAGTGTGGATATTAACAAGAGACATGCTGAACTAATCTCTACTATTTCAAGTTTAAATGAAGCAAAAAAGAGCACTTATACATACATCAGTGCTAATATTGAGAGTCCTGGATGGTGTATACCCAGTGAAGGTTATATCATTTTGCTGAGATAGTTAAAAGGATCATTCCAACCTCTTGAGTAGTTCCATACCCTGGCTTACATACTTGGCTGAAGAATAGAGGTAGACAGACTTACACAAGCTGGAGCATGTGAGAAAAACAGTATCCAGAAACACTCAGCCTCCAGCACCAGCTTACACAACACCCAGGTAATGCCAACAAGTATGATCTGTCTACTTTTACCAATCCTATAACCTAGATGTATTATAGCCTATATTACAGTATATGATATGGCAGATCAAGCAGCAAGTACTACATATTCAGCAGGTGTAACAAAGCATTTAAATCTGGAAGTCTAATTTTCTATTTATTTGTCCAGGAGTAAAAGACACTCCAATGTACCCCCTACATAAAACAGCAGAGAATTTGTGTACAACGTGGCTATTTTTACCATAGAATGAAGGTCCTGGAAAACACTAAACATAGTCAGATGTTCTAATAAATCTACAAATATATATTGGCCTATACGTAACAGTCATTTGGGTTATTCAGAATTGGTGTGTCACTAATTTGAGATTAATAAAATGAAAGCCGATTGGTTGCTAAGGAATAGATAATCATTCTTTACCCATAATCACAGCCCTTAGCTCTTAGGCTGGTCATACACAAGGCCATATTTTAGCAATACTCTAAAAAGGCTTCAATGTCACATGGATATAAATATACAAATATTCATTTTTTATTGTAGTGGAGCTCTGATCTGAATAGAAATCGTTGCCATTAAAACCTGTTTGAATTTGTTAGGAAACTGTGAGGATGATTTACTAAAGGCAAATGGGCTATTTACTTTACAAAAGCATTTTCCTTTAGGGTTGAAGGTCTGCTGACTTCCATCTTCCAATCATGTGTGAGCAAAAATACATCTTTTTTTTTCCTTGCAAATGATTCAGTTGTTTTTGCAAAGTGGATTTTCACCACATGTATTAATTTAGGCTTTAGGAAGGAAACTTCACTTGCATAGTAAACAGAAAATCAACCCCCTATGTGTGTCTGTCTGGCATAAAGCTTACTTTAAATATTAAAACCAACATACAGCAATGGCTAAAGTTGTAGTATACTGTAACTACTTCTTGGAAGACAAAATTCAATTTATATTGAGATATATTCCCACAGCTATGTAGGCAAGGTCAAGTTTTTTTTTCTATTAATGCAAAGATTGCCATATTTTTTATTTATGGGTATTGGTCCTTAAAGTATCATTAACCACTTGCGGACCAGCCCCCGTCATTATACTGCGGCATGCTGGCACGATCACGCGAGCCGCCGTAGCTGTACGTCGGCTCCTTTAAGCGGGATAGCCGGCCCGCTGCATTGCGGGGGTGCCAATGCTCGTGACTGGCGGTTGCGATGACCGCTGGCCACGAGTGATCACGGGCACGAGAGGCAGAACAGGGACGTGTATGTGTAAACACACAAGTCCCTGTTTTGTTCTGAGAGGAGATGCAGATTGTGAGTTCCTAATAGCTAGGAACCACAATCTGTTACCACCTATAGTCAGACCCCTCCCCCTCCAGTTAGAACACACAATCAGGGAACACAGTTAACCCCTTAATCACCCCCTAGTGTTAACCCCTTCCCTGCCAGTGACATTTACACAGTAATCAGTGCATTTTTATAGCACTGATCGCTGTATAATTGTCAATCGTCCCAAAAATATGTCAAAAGTGTCTGATGTGTCCGCCATAATGTCGCAGTCACAATAAAAATCGCAGATCGCTGCCATTACTAGTAAAAAAAATAATAATAAAAATGCCAGAAATCCATCCCCTATTTTGTAGATGCTATAACTTTTGCGCAAACCAATCAATATACACTTATTGCGATTGTTATTACCAAAAATATGTAGAAGAATACACATCGGCCTAAACTGAGAAAAAAATTTGCTATTTTAAAAAAAAATTGGGGATATTTATTATAGCAAAAAGTACAAAATATTGTGTTTTTTTCAAAATTGTCGCTCTTTTTTTGTTTATAGCGCAAAAAATAAAAACCGCATAAATGATCAAATACCACCAAAAGAAAGCTCTATTTGTGGGAAAAAAAGGATTTGTTTGGGTACAGCATCGCACGACCGTGCAATTGTCAGTTAAAGCGACGCAGTGCCGTATCGCAAAAAGTGCTCTGGTCATTGAGCAGCCAAATCTTGAAGGGCTGAAGTGGTTAAACAATATCCTTATGCTACAAAAATAATCCATATTCATCTACTACTTAATGTCTCTGTAATCTATTTTCATGAAATGTTTCTTAATGTGTTTTTCTACATCCTTGTACTTATAACATCCTCTGTGAGCTCCTGAACCTCTACTTTTCCCCTTCACTTAGGTTTTTTTTGGAAAGAGCGCTGCATGTTAGTTGTGGTCATGTGCACTACTCTGTGAACACTATGGGGGAGATTTACTAAAACTGTTGCACACACAATCTGGTTCAGCTGGGCATAGTAACCAATTAGCTTCTAGGTTTTAGCCCCCATTCACATCTGCACGATTTGACATGTCAAATCGCAGCTTATTGCCGGCAACGGCACTACTTTTGGTGACTTCGGGGGCAATTTCAATAGGCATCTGTGCATGAACCCACACAGATATCTTTCAAATTGCCCCCAAACTCGCACTGAAATGCAGGTTTGAAATCGTGCGAGTTCAGCTGCACAATTTCAAACCAGCGTTCAGTGTGAACGTACCCTTATTGACAAAGCTTAATTGAACAGACTGAAGTTAAAAGCTAATCGGTTACTATGCACAGCTCACTGGTGGAACTTTCAGGGTCGCAGCAGTAGCACTTGTGACTGGGACCCGGTGTTCTGCCTCTTTGGGAGGGCCCCAAGATCTCCCCCTGCACCTCTGGCTGTCAGTTTGGGATGCAGTGGGGGGAGTGGGAGGTGGCGATCGGCAGCTGTATGGTGGCCACGGGACCTTCCTGGGGCTTGTAGTTCTCTTCCCGAGTGAATACAGTGGAGAGGGGAGCGGCCTCTGACCCAGGCATATATCCACGTCACTCTTCAGTGTACAAGTGAGTCGCTCTGCTTGAGCACTCTTGCTGATGTAAAGGGGGGCTCTCTGGGGACCCTGATGTAAGAAGGAGCTATCTGGGGACCCTAGTGTAAGGGGGGGCTCTCTGGGGACCCTAATGTAAGAGAGGGCTCTCTGGGGACCCTGATGTAAGGAGGGGTTCACCTGAAACGGTGAACAGGGACGCACCTGACCCCTGCTGTGAGCCGCATTCGAAGATAGTGTGAAACCAACATAACACTGATGATCAGAAGGGAAAATGCCACTTTAAATTGTCAGTCATTGGGATCGTACCTCTCCCTTTTCCCTTTTATCAGTAGGGGAAGATCTGCAGGAAAGGGGCCCCTTTCAGCCAGCTAAAAAGATCATTGGCATCAGTGGTTGCTTACCTGTGAGATTAGAAGAGAGAAGCACCACTGATCCCAGACAGTCACCATCAGAGGGGAGATAGATCCACCACTGTTCTCTGCTCAAGGAATCCCTAACAACCTCTGGAAGAAGCTGACGGTTCCTAGAACCCTGACTGAGAAAAGCTGCACTAGAGTGTGATCCACTGTGAATGTCCACTATAGCCACCCAAGCCATAAAAACGAATAAAAGGGCAAAGCCATACTAGTAGCAACATTGTAGGAAACATTATCAGCACCTTCAAATCTCTCAACATTTTCTTTGATGATTTGTAGCTTGCTATAGAGCTGTTTGTTTCCTATCCAAGTGTTCCTTAGTTATCACCAGCTGCATTGGATACCCAGGGCATCTCCTGAAGGTGGTAATGCAGCACCGAGCAATTGCTCAGCCATTAAGCTACACATTGATAGAACTGTTGTAACACCTTTCATTAACCACTTCGCTTCCAGAAGATTTACCTCCCTTCCTGACCAGGCCATTTTTTGCGATATGGCACTGTGTTACTTTAACTCACAATTGCACAGTCGTGTGACACTGTACCCAAATAAAATGTATGTCCCTTTTTCCCACAAACAGAGCTTTCTTTTGGTGGTATTTGCTTACCTCTGCAGTTTATATTTTTTGCGCTATAAACAAAAAACGGCTGACAATTTTGAAAAACAAAAACAATATTTTTTACTTTCTGCTTTAAAACATATATCATAAAAAAATGTAGAAAAACAAATTTTTCCATCAATTTAGGCCAATATGTATTCTGCTACTCATTTTTGGTAAAAATAAATCCCAATAAGTGTATATTGATTAGTTTGCGCAAAAGTTATAACATCTACAAACTATGGGATATATTTATGGAATTTGTATTTTTTTTCTTACTAGTAATTGCGGCGATCAGCAATTTATAGTGGGACTGCAATATTGCGGCGGGCAAATCAGACACCTGATACTTTTGACACTTTTTTGGGGACCAGTGACATTATTACAGTGATCAGTGCTAAAAATATGCACTGTCACTACTAATAATACTGGCAGGGAAGGGGTTAACATCAGGGGCGATCAAAGGGTTTAATGTGTGTCTAGATGGTGATTGAGTATAGTGGGGGAGGTGCTTTTACAAGTGGAAGGCATGGATCAGTGTGCTTGCTTTACAGGAACACAGGATCCATGCCTTCTGTACTGACAGATTGGCAATCTGCCTTGTTTACATAGACAGACTGCCATTCTGTCAGTGTACTGAACACTGCTGTGTAAAATCACAGCGAGGGGTGAGCCACTGGTGGCGCGCCTTCGCCAATAACCAGAAGTGCAGGATCATGTATATATATATATATATATATATATATATATATATATATATACGTGATCCTGGGCAGCACGGCTACCCTGTAGCAGTAAATGTGTTATAGGGTGGTCGGCAAGTGGTTAATTGCAGTATTTTTTTCTTAGCTATAAGAAGGCTATTCAAAGTACTTTGGTCACTACTACAAAATCACTACCTGACATTTTTTTTTTCATTTGCTTATTGTCTTAAGATATACATTTTACTTTAATGTTACAGTGTAAAAGTAATCTTACTTTGCTGCTTAAAATAGTGAACAACTAGTCCATATGGGTGACCGGGCAACATTGTGTAAAGGTTGTGGTAATGGGGAGGATGCATAGAAAATTTAACAGTGTAAAGTCAATAAAATGATGTTAATCAGCCTTTATTTCTTTCACCATCAATGTAATTCCTAAGGCCCTAAGAGTCGCATGACAAGTCGTACCCCATGATTCCCAATGATAACCATTCATATCTGTGCGACTTCGAGTCGCACCGACTTCAAAATAGTCCCTGTACTACTTTGCTCCGACTTTGATGCGACTTGAGGTCCATAGACCTCAAGTTTACACAGGCATTCCCTAAAATCGCGGCAAAATTGCGCAACTTTCAAGTCGCAGCAGTAGCCTAAACTAGCATGCCCTAAATAAAGTTGTTGGCAAGCCACCAGTCAACCATTCCTACACTACTGGATTTCATGGTAAAACAAAGGCTACTGGTGAAGCCAAAATAAGAAAAAACAAAACAAAGATCAACAAATACAAAAGTCAAAACAAACTTCTACCTTGTAACTATTATACTTTAAACAAACGTCTCATATGCCCTTATATGCTCAACATAGCCCCAGCAAGCCATCAATCATACAGTACATTTGTTGTAACCCAAAAAAAAAAATTTAGAAATGTGATCTTTTAGGAAAAACAATAAACCAAACTCAGGATGGTAACTTGATATTCAGGACAGTCAAAAAAGAACTTGACAAACGACTATTTTGTAACATGTTTGTAAACAGTCCAGACATTACTCTGTTCCCAATCAGGAATGTTCACATCTTGCCTGTTGCGCTGTGAGAACAGTGGAAACAATATAATGCTGTGCTGTGTAAAAATGTACTACTGCCATAAAAAAAATAAATAAAAAAAAATCATACAATTCACAGAACAAATTCCAGCATTACCCAAAACATATATCAAAAGACGGAAGAAGCTTAACATAAAAGCAAGGTCATTAAAATTTCTAAAATGTATTATTTTGATACCCTGCTTTCCAGTTCCAAATTGGTCATAAGTTGGTGGTACTGATTAAATAACCTTACCCCATGGATGTGATGCCTTAGGCAGCTCCCTGGTTTGGCGTTTTGCTATCCTGCTTTCCGGAGCCAAATCTGTCATAAATGTGGAGGCACACTTTAAATGACTTTGCATGAATCTATTGACTTGGGCATCTGCCTGGTTTGCCTTTGCAGTGAGCATAGCCTTTTTCTCTTAGGATTTACATTTTTTTAAATATCACAGTGTAGTAATCTAGTAAAAGTAATCTAACGTTGCTGTCTAAAACTGTGAACAACTACTCCATTTATGTGCCCGGGCAAACTGAACTGAAAACTGGAAAGTCAAGAAAATGAACATCAATCAGCTATTATTTACTACACCATTAATATGTTTTGCCTAAACTAGTTTGCAATAATATACACAAAGTTGTTGGCAAGCCACCAGCCAATCATCCTACACCATTGGATTGCATGGTAAATAAAACAAAGGCTGTTTGTAAAGCCAGAATAAGGACATTTTGAGTATTACCCAAAGGATATATCAAAAACCTATATAAGCATAACATAAAAAGCAAGGTCACCAATATCACTTGCAAAATGTTGAATTTTGATACCCTGCCTTCGAGTATCAGATCTGTCCAAAAAGTTTGGTGGTACTTGTTAAGCTAGGGTGCTGGCATCGCGGGACCCCTGGACAAGTAAGTGTTCTAATATTGGATTAGATTAGAAATAGTATTTGTAGCTGCTAACTTTACATTTTTTGGTGGTGGGTTAAATTTCTCCATGACTCCAATGCTTTCTGCTGCTTTCTGGCACCAAATGTGTCAGAAAAGTGGAGGTACTAATCAATGTGTAAGTAAACTCTAACAATAAATTTCCTTTATTTGCCCCATGCTCTGTTAAATATACCATTAAAAGTGTTTTATTATATCTGTACGATAAGTGAAAAGGAAAACAGTTGTTCATCAATCCAGAAGACTTGTGAGCTGATAACTGTACTCTCTGGCTCTAGATTGTTATCAGTTATTGTTGTTCCCTGCTATCTCCTTGAACTACAAAACATCTCCCCATATTATGGGGGAGAGGGAGGTGTTACGCACTGCTTGTTGTAGGGTGACAACACTGCTCGGTGAGTTGTTGTCCTAGAACAAGAAGAGTGTTAATGGCAGGATCACTAGATTAAAATAAAGGGGAAAAAATGTGTAAAAAAAAAAAGAAAGAAAATGAATGCAGCCATCCCATCTAGGGCTGGTAAGCTGCAATACTATCAATTTTTGTTCTTGAATTTACTTTAGAAGACCTTACTCCATGAATTTTATCCTGCTATCCAGCACCAAATTTCTCATAAAGGTGGAGGTACAGTATATATGACCTATATGATGCTTCACACAGCTCCCTGCTCAGGCTTTATGCTATCCTGCTTTCCAGCACCAAATCTGTCATAAATGTGGAGGTGCATTTTAAATGAACTTGCAGCACGAATGCATAGTGACTTTGGTAGCTGCCTAGTTTGCTTTCCAGCACCACATTCTCAGCAAAAAACTACCTGATCTAGCATAGTGGCTTAGTGGTAAGCACTTCTGTAGTGCTAGGGTCATCAGTTTGCATCCCAACCATGAGTTTACCTGCATGAAAATTGCATGTTCTCCATAACCTTGCATTGGCTTCCCCCCAAACTCCAAAAACATGCTGGTAGGTTAATTGGAGCTAGTATGTATATGTATGCATGTGTGGTAGGGACTGTAGATTATAAGCTCCTTGAGGCAGGGACTGATGTGACCGTACAAAATATGTAAAGCTCCTGATAAATTGCTGGTACTATATAAAAAATGCGATGCCTTAAAGTGTTAATAAACTCAAAAGCAAACATTTATCACATTGCAGCTTACCAATTCTTAAATGTGGTAGCTGCATTAGTTTTCTCTTTTAGTCTTTCTTTTATTTTCAGCTGGTGAGCCTGCCAGTAAGTCTGTTGTTTTTAAACAGAATCATCTGTCCTACAGATGTAGCTGTTAGAGGGTTGAGACAATCCATTTACCACTGACAGAGGTGCTTACACATGTCAGCTTTTATTTAATTATGTAAAACCTTTATTTAAAAAATGAAAAAAATAAAAAATGTTGCAGTAACTGCTTAAAAAGTGTAAGGCTGGGTTCACCCATGCTGCAGCCGCAGCTCACAGCAGGGGGTCCGGTGCGTCCCTGTTAACCGATTCAGGTCCGAATCAGGTCCGAATTTTGCCTGCATTCGCACGTAAATCAGAACCAGAGACGCACAAGACCCTTTCCAAATGTGGACTGTAGATGTGAAGATGTGTGAACTGGCTCCATTGAGAGCTGGTCACACTCTCCTGTCATGCAAATTGGATGTGGGGAAACCCTTATTCAATTTGCATATGTGTAAACACAGCCTTAGCTGGAGTTCTGCTTTAAATTGTTTAGTGTACCTAAATCTGCTAGTGCATCTAACATTCCACTTCCCCCAGATTAACAGTACTGACGTGCAAGAGTATCTCTGTGCTCCTTCATCCAGAGTGTAGGCACTCTAATACAAGAGATGTATTATTGGCAGGATCGCCAGGTGAAAACAGAAAGAAAGAAAATTGAAAAATTCAAAGAAATGCAGCCACCAAATCTAAGGATTAGTAAAGCGCACTAAATTACATTTTTGTTTTTTGGGTTTACTAGCGCTTTAAGCAATGCCCAATCTGACTTTCTGCCATCCCTATTTTCAATGTCTCATAAATGACCTGGCACCATGAATCTGTTGCCTTAGGCATCTGCCTACCTTGCCTTTTACAGTGAGCATAGCCCTGAGAAAAGCACCAATCACACATAGCAGGCTATTGCACTTCCTTATCAAAGTTATCAAACTTACCTACTCTCTGCTCCTGATAGGCTCCATACTCAACATCCTCCTTCTCATCAGGGTAATAACTTTGTTTGGAGGGATATTGCACTTGATTCTCCTCCAGATTATACTTCTTAAAGTCTTTGATGAGTTTCATGATAAAATTGAGCAGAGTCTTGTCTGTGAGGTTATTGGAGTCAGTCCTGTCCTTGCAGTATCCAGAGGAGAGCAATAGGAGCAGAATGGCCAGCACTGCGCTGTACATGACATCCCTCATCTTCTCATCCAGCAGTCAGGTAGGGATCCACAGCTCTAGATTAGGTTGGGAGGAAAGAAAGTAGACTTCTATCAGTATGGTTCAATCTGACAGTGAAGCTGAGCATCCTTCAGGGCTTGCGCTCCAAGTGTAAAGTGTAGGCAGCCCAGCACTCTTTCTACACATCATACATTAAAGAACACAGCAGTAGCAGTCATAATCACACACAGAGCTAGAAGTTATCATAGAAAAGCCATCAGAAAAAAAGTGACACCTGCAGAGCAGGATGGATCAGCACAGTTACCTTGCTGGGTGCTTCAGGGTCCCCTATAGCAGAGAGATGAGAAGTTTGCAGCTCCTCCAAGTCACTGTGAACCATGCCAGTCCCACCACATGGGTCTTATATAGAGTTTAGGTTGTCCATGAGGTTGCTGCTGGATCTGATCACATCGAATTGGATGTGGGAGGAAACAAATAAAAGTCAACTTGAAGAAGAATGAGTGCTGTGGGGGGTCTTCCCCTGTGAGCTCTGGCCAAAGAGGTGAGGATCCCGACAATTAGTAATGCATTGCCATCAGCACAGCCTTGTGTGGGAAGTCCAGGCAAGTCTCCTCTATCACAGCGATCATTTTACAATTCTGTCTTCTGATCATCACCCAGGGAAGGTTACAGGAATCCATTAAAGGGGACTGTCACCTTGGCAGATCTGTCACCTTGTAATGAGTGCAGGGAATCCTCCTTGTTAGGGTGTCAGCCAGGGAACAGAGCAGGTAAAAGGGGGGATCAGGAAGGATGGTGATGGAGTAATCTGATCTGCTTGAACTTTTCTGTTTGCTCTAATCTGTGTGTTTACCACTCCCAGCAAAGAGTAAATACAAGGCTGATTGTCTGCAGGTGAAGAAAGAGGAAGAATGGAAAAAGGAGAGCAGGGGACAAGTGATTTCGGCACGGAAAGGTTCAAGCTTTCTTTTCTTCTATTGCTTTATTTTTACAGTACATTACATCTGTACATAAGGTTTAAATATCCTGCTGCTTTTCACTACAGCTACTTATTGTCGTCTCATCTACCGCCACCTAGTGGCCACAAGTGGAACTGCGGCAGCGATCCTAATAAACCGTCTGTAGCTGAAACTTTCTTTTTTAGTTTAGCATACAGCAAGGGACTTCCAGGCTTTTCAGTACAATGAACATTTTATTTGCTTTACAAATATTTGTGGGCTGACAAAAGAATCAGTTTTGTAAATGAATAAATACAATTTAAATAAATGCACATTTTCTTTTTTTTGTAATCGGTATGATATGATTTAGGGCCGGTTCCCACTGGTGCGATGTCCGACATCTCTGTGCGATGCGATTTCAGCCATACAGATAGTATGGCTGAATTTGCATCGCATTCGGACCAAACTCGCACAGGACCCTTTTTTTGGTCACACCCATGCGATCCTCCTGTCCGAATTTGCAGATCGCACTGCGATATGCAAACTGATTTGGGGGGTGTCATTAACTTTTAATTGACACTACCAGCAGTTCGCATAGGGCAGTGTGAACTGCCACCGGGAGACATGCAATACGGGAACCCGCAGTGGATTTGCAGGGTTCCTGCATCGTAGCAGTGTGAACCGGCCCTTAGGCTGGGTTCACACCATCGTTGCATGCGGCTCCCAACAGGGGTCCGGTATATCCCCATTCCCCCATCAGCTCCAATTTCAGCCTGAATTTTTGGCTGAATTCAGACCTGAAATGGACCAAAAGATGCACAGGGCTCCTGTGCAAATTCGCAGAGGAGACGCAGCGGAGATATGTGAACCGGCTCCATTGAGAGCCGTTCAAAATCTCCTGCTATTGCGAATTGGATGCAGGTAAACGGTATCCAATTTGCAATGGTGTGAACCCAGCCTTAGAGCAGTGTTTCTCAACCTTTTTTCAGTCAAGGCACCCTTTAAAAATTATGAACATTCCTGAGGCATCCCATTCTAAAACGTAAAAACTATTCTAATAGCTTTACTTAATACAGAAACACACGTAGGACACCCAACGTTAGAGGTGATTTATTCTTCCAAAGCAAATAAACTTTTGCAAACTAGTACTGACTAGTATTCCAATGTTTCTCTTCTCTCTCAGTTTTTCTCCATCACTCAGCTAATGTCACGCCAACCAGTGGAGGCCCGTCCATTAGGGGCGCATGGGTGCCGCCACCCCTATCATGCGTCTGGCCCCATGATCTACATGCAGGGCCCCGGATACATGGATTCCAATGGGTTTTTTTTTTTTGAAGCACATGAGTAGAGCTCGAGGCTCTAATAGGCTTCAAAAAAGGGTGGGCTCAGGGCACAGAGCATTGCCCCCAAAGCCCAGCCAGTTGTGTGACAATAGCTATTATAACACTGATTCTCCTCCCAGGTAATCAGGAAGTGGTTTGTGAGACCCTTCACATGATTGGCCTGAAAGGAGATCCGATCGTATTGCCTGCCAGGAGGAGGAGGGAGATGCAGGGGAAGTGAGGAAACAGCCAGAGAGAAGCCGCCGCCGCCTGCAAGATGGGGTCAGTGAGGGGGCCCGACTACTGACTGGCCCACCTGGGGGGAGGGGGGGTGCCGTCCGTGACCCGACCGACCGTGGGGGGGGGTGCCGTCCGTGACCCGACCGACCGTGGGGGGGGGGGGTTGGTGGTGGATGGATCATTTGCTGACCCCAAAAAAACCACCAGCCGCCACTGACCCCAACGCTGGTGGAGAGGGTCAGGGGAGGGTCAAACAAGGATGCTAGGCAGGTGTCTGACATCCTTCTTATCAACTAATTATGCCAATGGTGATTAGGGTGCAGACAGCTAGAAGGTTGTAATGGTGCACAACGAAAACCTGTGGCTTTTTGTAACTGAAAGGCAGGCTTTATCCACATGCTGGTTTGTATGCAATTTTTGGGCAATTTTTAGGCATTTTCCCAAGGCACCCTGAAGAAGCTTTAAGGTACCCCAGGGTGCCTGGGCACTCTGGTTGAAAAAGGCTGATTTAGAACATTGGTAGGCAACCTTAAAGAGGTGGAGATCTACCTGAACAACATGGGAGAAGTCAAAGATGACCGGGCACAGTGTCGCCTCCTCACACTTGATTTAAACCTTTAATTGCCGTACTACTTAGTCTCAATCCCATGGATTGCACAGCAATCATGAGTTTAATTCAGGTGTTGAGCAGGCAACATATCTTCTTCTCACCACCTGTCAAACACACTCAGATCGCTTTTCAGAGGAGCAGCAGTTGCGCCTGCTGCACTTGTGAATGACCTCTTTTTTGCATTCAGCAGCAGTACATTTAGTGCTTATTCACACATAAATTTGGGGGTGGTAAAACCCTGAGGTTTAATCGTGGTTTACCAGCCCCCAATCTGTACCCACTTTAGCTCCTGAGGCAGCAGCAAAAGGTGTACACATTCTGCAGAAAGAGTTAACCCCCTGTTGCTTTTGGTGGGTGCTACCGCCTGCCAATCGCAACCCATTCAAGTAAATGGGGCCACATTGCAAGTGCCCCATAACTGCATGCTTCTGCGGGTCCAAGGGGTTAAAGTAGGTGGTGTGAACAACACAATGCTGCATGCTTTAACTCCTTGTTTGCTGTACTGCACAGGGTTGCAGGGCACTTGCAGAGCGACCTCATTCACTTGAATGGGTCATGCTTGGCAGGTGCTACACTGCATTACACTCTGTTTGATGCGGTCATGAAGCCCAGACTGTGATCTACCAGTCACGTGACTGCGATCTTTGAGTTGCTGACCCCCGATTTTGAACAACAGAGAAAGAACTTCAGCAAAACAAAGCAAATATATTCCAAATAAACTTGAGCCAATAATAAAGCTCAAAACAAAAATAAATTCAGTCTGCACCTCTTCCATGAGAGTCCCCTTTACGTGAGAGTCTGCCTTACATGGGAGTCCCCATCAGGGTCTCCCCTTACATCAGAGTGCAAACCAGAGACTGATTTGATCAGATGCTTTCAAAAGCCAGTAAAGGGTTGTTTAATGTTTATATCTGAGGGAAACCTGAAATGACAAAATTCCTCATCACTTCTGGTTTCTTAAACCATAGAGATGATTGGGGATGTTCCGGTCCTTGGTCATCTCTATGGTAAGCCGTCAGAAGCTTTCCCTTATATTGGCTTTTGAAATTTACAAATGCAGCAATTTAGAAATTGGATGAAAGGTTTAGCTCTGGGAAACACTTTTTTAAAGATAAATAGTGCATTTTATATACAACTATATAGATCAGACCAAAACGAGGGACAAATGAGGAGGAAAGAGGGACAGAGGGACTTCAGGGACAGTCCCTCAAAATCAGGGACAGTTGGAAGCTATGATACAGCCCTATGGCTTTGATTTGTTTGTATATTGTCTGACACTTCAACAGCAGTGATCTATACTTCAGCAATTACTGATAGCAGTGAGTTTCTGCAACTATATATCTGCAAACACTGTTCAATTCCGCTGTGTTGGCCATATGTTGGATTACATTGAGAAACTGATGACTGTATCATAACCTGATTTTGGAATGGAGCCCCACTGGGGTCTAAAGTATTCATGTATGTGGATACACTTGCTCTTTGTCTGCCATTGGAGATTTATACCTTTGAACAAATTAATAAGATAAAGTCACAGCCATTTGTATCTGAAGCTATTACTCATATACCACCTGTACTATTCTGCCTGCACAGGACTGAACAAGTGGGCTTTTTACTGTCTGTGATTATCTACCTTTTTATGGCTTCAGGAGGATTAAAAGGTGTAAGGAATTTATAATTGGATAATGTGTACCTATATACCCTGGGGATCAATATCCATTTTTTATATGATTTAACTGACTACAGGATCAAACACAGGAACAGCTGTTTTTGTATGGGCTGAAGAGATACATTGATACTCCGGTTATGATGTGGCAGTCACTTTAGAAGAGCTTAATAATTAATATCTGCATATACAGTTATATGTTGCGGTTGTGCCTGCAGGGCACACCTCTCCCTATTCTTTAGGCACACACAAATGTTTTTCTGATGTAAAATCGCATCTTTAAAAAAGAGCTTTTGTTAGATGTATTTATGCACTAAATAGAAATTTTGTATAGTGGCTCAGGCTTAATTAATAGGGATGAGATCCAGCAACTATGGGTTTGTGGTGAATCCCTGGAATTTAGCCATTGCCCTGTTCAGTAGACTCACAAGGGGCCAATAATTTAAATATATGGACAGCTCAGCCCCCTTTATGTGAAAGGGTGGTCTCACAGCAGACATATTGTCATACAGGCAGTCCCCGAGTTACGAACACCCGAGTTACGAACGACTACTTACAAACGGCCTCAAATGCCGGTCACTTGTGCTCCAAGCTGGTCCTGGATACCTCCGGACACATCCCATACTGCAGTACTACATGTACTGCATGGCCAGAAGAGCCCCAGATAACATAACAAGTGCACAGAACATCCCACATCCATGCACAGGCAGACGTTACACTTATGAACACAGTATTCCGACCGGAAGTTACACTTACAAATGCAGTGTTGTGACTTACGAACAACTTTGACTTACGTACTTACGTCAGGCGGCGTGAACTTGCTTCGTGGGACATTTTTATTTTTTAATAAAGGACTTGTCCCAAGCTGTCTCTTGTCTTTTTTTTTATCATTTTGACACTTTTTTTGTGAAATGGTAGTGGTACATTTGTACCCCATTACCAATTCACACATGGGGGAGGCCGGGATCTGGGGGTCCCCTTGTGAAAGGGGGCTTCCAGATTCCGATAAGCCCTCCACCCGCAGACCCCCACAACAACCGGGCAAGGGTTGTGGGAATGAGGCCCTTGTCCCCATCAGTGGAGCCTCATCAGCGCACATCAGTGATGGAGAAAAATTACCTGTTTGCTAAAAAAAGTTGTTTTTTTTTTTTCAAAATTCTTTTTTTTTCATATATTTCGCAAAAAATAAAAAACCCAGTGGTGATTAAATGCCACCAAAAGAAAGCTCTATTTGTGTGAAAAAAAAGGATAACATTTTTGTTTGGGTACAGCATTGCATGACTGCGCAATTGTCATTCAAAGTAGGGCAGGAAGGGGATAAAAGTGCCCGGTAGGCAAGTCTTGATGTAAAAAAATGTAAGTGCATCTAAACTCTAAAGCAAAAATGTAATATACTGCTTCCTTAAATGAGGTAGCTACATCACTTTTCTTTTTTAGTCTTTTTGCCTTTTTTTTACTTGGTGATCTGACCAGTAAGTCTCTATTATTTTTCAACTTTCTTTAACAGGCCAACCTGTCCAGCAAAAGTGGCAGGTAGAGGGTGAAACAAACAATTCACTGCTATGGAAACCTTTATCCCATAATAAAAAAAAATGTTACTGTAACTGCTTAAAAAGTTTTAGCTGGAGTTCAGCCTTAATCTTTTAGTCAAGTCCATCTAAATCTGCTAGTGCATCTAACATTACCCTCTCCCCAGATTCACAATGCTGCTGTTCAAGGGTGACTCCATTGCGCCACCATCCAGAGTGGAGACCCTCCAAAGGCAGGACGTGTATTACTGGCCACCAGGTGACAATCAAGGAAAAAAGAACCTAATAATAGAAAAACAATTCAGCGGCCACATTTAAGGATTGTAAACTGCAATATATTATGTATTTGTTTATGGGTTTAGATACGCTTTAACAAGAGGCACGCCACACCTCATATAACAAGCTTTTATCATCCTGTCAACCTGTATAAGGGTGGAATGCGAGAGGCTAAGCAGAACAGAAAATATATGTGAAGAAAAGAGAAATTTCCTTTTTAACTTGCAGCTGTGTAATAGTTGATAAATATTACAGTTATGCTGCCCCTCTGATTTAGAGGAAGACTCAGGACCATCTGCACCCTCTGCACTCCAGATGTTTTAGAGCTCAGCAGCAGGATTACGGACTATGACTTGTGCTGGGCTGTACATTAACTGAAATGGATAAAAGTCTGAACTGGACACAACTGGGCAATAGTTCTTCATTTTAAAACAGAAACTTGTTTTATAATTAGTTCATAGTTGAGCAAAAAACCTATCAAATGCAGGGGCGTCCTTTATTTTATGTAATGGTATCTAAAGAGGAGTCGTTGTGGCCATAAAAAAAAATGTATTTATTAACCCAAACGCACGTGTTTTGTGGCTATAAGTCACTTCATTCGTTTAACCTAGGGGTAAATGCCACTGATGTTTATGCAGGATGGGGGATGAGTGGGCATATCATGTTGTTAAAGCGGAGCTCCACCCGCCCGTTTAAAAATTAAAAGTCAGCAGCTACACATTCTGCAGCTGCTGAGTTTTAACATTAGGACACTTACCTGTTCTGGAGTCCAGCGATGTCAACACCGCAGCCAATGTTTACATCATCTGGTCGGGTGCTGCTGCCACCGCCATTGCGGGTAAGGGAACCCGGCAGTGTATCTTTTTGGCTTCATGGCCGAGCCCTTACTGCGCATGCGCGAAGCGCACTGCACTCTCTCGCTAGCCCAGCAGAAGGGGAGGGAGAAGGGGAGCCGAGCTGCTGAACTAATTCGCCGTGGCCCTTCCTCCTGGAAGTGGGGACAGGGTACCTGTAAAAAAACAGGTATCCACTCCCCCCCCCCCCGAAAGGTGCCAAATGTGGCACCGGAGGGGGGGGATCCGATAAGAGGAAGTTCCACTTTTGGGTGGAACGCCGCTTTAAATGCTCGCCATTAATGCTGTCTAAAAAGTATTGGAAATGGCCACTGCCTTGGGAGACATGTACAGTATAAATGTAAAAACATTTTTTTAAAATACAGTACAGCATTCTTTAAATACCATGCTTTAGGGAAGGTATATATGGGGTTACAAAACAGCACAATTTTCACAAACCGTTTCAGTGTACGTGCATATTTGGCTGTGGAATCATTTTGTTTTTTTACAATTAACTTGACTTACATACAGTAGCACCCCAATCTGGTTCATTTAAGCTTTTAAAAAATGTAGGCACTTTTAGCAGCAACACATGCTTTTTCATCAAATGGTAAGAAATCGGCCAGTAGTTCACTGTATCTGTCCCTGCTCTTGCTGATGGAAAACTGTCATACCCCTGGCCAATTTCTTTCAAATTATCATTCGGAATTAAGAGGTCTCAGATGATAAAGTGGTGTAAAATTGTACATTTTTAATGCGTGAGAATTGGCCAAAATGTACTAGCGAAAAAGGATACAGACTGGTGTTTTACACAACTGTCCAGCAACCAAACAATTTTAAATAGCAAGGCTTGACCTAAGTTTACTAGAGAAAAATATATTTTATTATCAGGGATAATAGGTCTAATAGGTATACACCTAACTTTTATTTTATCTATGGGGATAGGGGGCTTCAATGAATGTGAGGTAGATAAGGTGAAAAGCATGCTGAGAAGAAAATGCAGGAGAGAAGAGATGGTCAGTAACTAGCAAATTCTGGACCTTGAGTACCTCAAATCTTAAAAAAGAAAAGGCCCTTGACCCTCGTTGTTGGGACAAGGTGCCTTGTAAAACCCATGCAAGGCACCTTGTCCCAATGTTAAGGGTCAAGGGCCCCATACCCATATCTGACACTCCAGGAAGGATGTGTATGTAATGGGTGGGGACTAATTGGGGAATGTGGAAGCCCACCCTTTATAATAAGAGGGACCCCAGATATCCACCCCGTCCCAGGGGTTAGACTGCAGGGGCAGTCCTTTAATAACAATAATTTAAAAAAAACAAAAAAAGAAATGTTGTTAATGTCTCCAATGTAAATCCATGTCAAACATGATGTCCAGAGTATACATTCCTGTTGCTAAATGACCTGGTGGTAAGATAAACACAGCACCAGGGATCACGGGTTATGTCATTGACCAAAGATGGTCAAAGATGGTCAATGACAACAGCCAGGATATACAGAGCTGTGTTTACATTACATCAGTCGGATGTTTTGGTGGGAAAATGGCTGCATTAGTTTGGTGGGTCTGTGAACTTTGAATAGTCTGAGTTCACCTAGAATCCACGTTTGGCCAAACCAAATTATCATTCTAAGTATTGGGGTGCATTTGATTAATGCTTGAACATACACTTTAAGGTTGGACTCCAGAAAACTTGAAAATTCTTTTTTGCGTTGAGTCTGCACTGCAAATGTCCTGATGTCATGAAGTCCTATGTAGGATCCATAAACCTGCGTTGGATTTGGAGATGCAGATGGAAAGTCCATCTCTGAAGCATGGGGGAGTGCTGTCTACCGGAGGAGCAGAGGATCGGATAAGTAAAATTGCTTTTACAATCCCCTAGACCACGTGTCTAACCCATTGCTCACGGGCCAAATCTGGCAATTTCACATGGCGCTCACACCTAAGTTTTTTTTTTCAACAGGAACGTAGTGGAGCTTTCTGTTACCTCCTTACTCACCACTGTCACTTGTAAACATAGAAGCCTTCTGTGTTTACAAGGACAGCTTTCCTCTCCATGGCTCTCACAGATCCTTGGCTACCCTGTATTTACGTCAGGGACATGCAGATGCAGGTGCAGGGTGGGACGGGGCATCACGTGGCACCCCTGAAACTGCACTCTGTACATAGCACAACCCTGAACCCTGCACTCAGTACATATTGCACCCCTGAACTCTGCACTATGTACGTAGTGCATCCCTGAACTCTGCACTATGTACGTAGTGCATCCCTGAACTCTGTACTCTGTGCATATGGCACCCCTGAAACTGTACTCCTGTACTCTGTACTAGGGATGAGCCGAACACCCCCCTGTTCGGTTCGCACCAGAACTTGCGAACAGGCAAAAAATTTGTTCGAACACCGTTAAAGTCTATGGGACACGAACATGAATAATCAAAAGTGCTAATTTTAAAGGCTTAGTTATTGTCATAAAAAGTGTTTGGGGACCTGGGTCCTGCCCCAGGGGACA
Organism: Lithobates clamitans; assembly: GCA_037952925.1. Taxonomy (NCBI): domain Eukaryota; kingdom Metazoa; phylum Chordata; class Amphibia; order Anura; family Ranidae; genus Lithobates; species Lithobates clamitans. The sequence goes on along the minus strand of JBBGZY010001323.1, from coordinate 1,067,141 downwards.
TGGATCAATGCAAAAAAAAGTTTCAAAAACGGCCGTTTTTTCGGGAGCAGTGATTTTAATAATGCTTAAAGTGAAACAATAAAAGTGTAATATTCCTTTAAATTTCATACCTGGGGGGTGTCTATAGTATGCCTGTAAAGGGGCGAATGTTTCCCGTGTTTAGAACAGTCTGGCAGCAAAATTACATTTCAAGTCATTTAAAACTACTCGTGGCTATTAATGAATTGCCGGTCCGACAATACACATAAAAGTTCATTGATAAAAACGGCATGGGAATTCCCCACAGGGGAACCCCAAACCAAAATCAGGCCCTTCAGGTCTGGTATGGATATTAAGGGGAACCCCGGCCAAAATTTAAAAAAAAAATGGCGTGGGGTCCCCCTCAAAATCTATACTAGACCCTTCAGGTCTGGTATGGATTTTAAGGGGAACCCAGCGCCAAAATTTAAAAAAAAAATGGCGCGGAGTCCACTCAAAAATCCATACCAGACTCTTATCCTAGCACGCAACCTGGCAGGCCACAGAAAAAGAGGGGGGACGAGAGAGCGGCCCCCCCTCCTGAACCGTACCAAGCCACATGCCCTCAACATTGGGAGGGTGCTTTGGGGTAGCCCCCCAAAACACCTTGTCCCCATGTTAATGGGGACAAGGGCCTCATCCTCACAACCCTTGCCCGGTGGTTGTGGGGGTCTGCGGGCGGGGGGCTTATCGGAATCTGGAAGCCCCCTTTAACAAGGGGACCCCCAGATCCTGGCCCTCCCCCCTGTGTGAAATGGTAATGGGGTACAAAAGTACCCCTACCATTTCACAAAAAAACTGTCAAAAATGTTAAAAATGACAAGAGACAGTTTTTGACAATTCCTTTATTTAAATGCTTCTTCTTCCTTCTATCTTCTATCTTCTATCTTCCTTCGGTTTCTTCCTCCATCTTCTTCTTCTTCTGGTTCTTCTGGTTCTTCCTCTGGTGTTCTCGTCCGGCATCTTCCTCCGCGGCGTCGGCCTCTTCTTTCCTTTTCTCCTCGGGCTGCTCCGCATCTATGATGGCATGGAGGGAGGCTCCCGCTGTGTGACACTTCTCCTCTTCTGACAGTTCTTAAATAACGGGGGGCGGGGCCACCCAGTGACCCCGTCCCCCTCTGACGCACGGGGACTTGACAGGGACTTCCCTGTGGCATTCCCCGTGATGTCAGAAGGGGGCAGGGTTACATAACGGGTGACCCCGCCTCCCTCTGACATCACAGGGATTGCCACAGGGAAGTCCCCGTAAAGTCCCCGTGCGTCCCCGTTATTTAAGAACCGTCAAAAGAGGGGAAGCGTCACACAGCGGGAGCCTCCCTCCATGCCATCATGGATGCGGAGCGGCCCGAGGAGAAGGAAAGAAGACGCCGCCGCCGCGGAGGAAAATGCCAGACGAGAACACTGGAGGAAGAACCAGAAGAACCAGAAGAAGAAGAAGATGGAGGAAGAAACCGAAGGAAGATAGAAGATAGAAGAAAGAAGATAGAAGAAAGAAGAAGCATTTAAATAAAGGAATTGTCAAAAACTGTCTCTTGTCATTTTTAACATTTTTGACAGTTTTTTTTGTGAAATGGTAGACTTTTTCACCCCCTTACCATTTCACACAGGGGGGAGGGCCAGGATCTGGGGGTCCCCTTGTTAAAGGGGGCTTCCAGATTCCGATAAGCCCCCCACCCACAGACCCCGACAACCACTGGGCAAGGGTTGTGGGGATGAGGCCCTTGTCCCCATCAACATGGGGACAAGGTGTTTTGGGGGCTACCCCAAAGCACCCTCCCAATGTTGAGGGCATGTGGCCTGGTACGGTTCAGGAGGGGGGGGCGCTCTCTCGTCCCCCCCTCTTTTCCTGCGGCCTGCCAGGTTGCGTGCTTGGATAAGGGTCTGGTATGGATTTTTGGGGGGTCTCCACGCCATTTTTTTTTAAATTTTGGCGCGGGGTTCCCCTTAAAGTCCATACCAGACCTGAAGGGTCTGGTATAGATTTTATGGGGAACCCCACGCCATTTTTTTAAAAAATTTTGGCCGGGGTTTCCCTTAATATCCATACCAGACCTGAAGGGCCTGGTATGGAATTTAGGGGGACCCCCCACGTCATTTTTTTAAAGTTTTGGTTTAGGGTTCCCCTGTGGGGAATTCTCATGCCGTTTTTATCAATGAACTTTTATGTGTATTGTCGGACCGGCAATTCATTATAGCCACGAGTAGTTTTAAATGACTTTTTTTCCTTTGAAATGTCATTTTGCTGTCAGACTGTTCTAAACACAGGAAACATGCGCCCCTTTACAGGCATACTATAGACACCCCCCAGCTACGAAATTTAAAGGGATATTACACTTTTATTGTTTCACTTTAAGCATTATTAAAATCACTGCTCCCGAAAAAACGGCCGTTTTTAAAACTTTTTTTTGCATTGATCCATGTCCCCTGGGGCAGGACCCAGGTCCCCAAACACTTTTTATGACAATAACTTGCATATAAACCTTTAAAATTAGCACTTTTGATTTCTCCCATGGACTTTTAAAGGGTGTTCCGCGGATTTCGAATGTGCCGCGAACACCCCAAATTGTTTGCTGTTCAGCGAACTGGCGAACAGCCGATGTTCGAGTCGAACATGAGTTCGACTCGAAGCTCATCCCTACTCTGTACATAGTACACCCCTGAACTCCATACAAAACGCACTCCTGGTATTTATTGCCACTTTAAGTTCCTCCTACTGTTAGTGCAATTTGGCCACACCCACTGTTTGATGCAACTTGGCGGGGTGGGGGGGTGGTTGAGTTCCTGCACCTATTCTCTGAGAACAAAACCCCTGGATAAATTTATAGAGTCTTACAGATACAGTCGACGCTTTGAGGGCAACCATAATGCTGATGCAGCCCATGATGCAATTGAGTTTTACACCCATGCCCTAGACTAAGCAAGCAGTTAACCCTTTCAGTGCGGGTGTACCTCCACTTTAAGGAAGAATTTTCAGCTTTAAAGCCACAGCAAGGCAGCCAGGCACCTACTATTTTCAAATAGAAAGATCAGCAATGCCTTTACGTTTTTTCTCCTTTAAATCCTTTCAGTTGTAAAAGTTCATTAATGGATGAAGGAAACTTTGGATTAATCTCACCAGCACTGAAATTGGACACATATCTGTTTCTGACATGCCTATGTCTACCTGCTGAGTAATATCTTTTGACTTTTTATATTTGCACTTGTCACAGATTCCAGACTAGAGAATATATTTGGGGCACAGAATGGAATTTTCAAATATTTACCAGTGAGCCCAGGCTGTTCATAGCTCTGCTGCCAATGAGAATATTTTTTAAGCCTGCACCTAAGGTTTTGGCCTCACATATTTCACTATATTTACCCAGGTGTATGCCAGCAGGTTCACCTCTAATCACAGTTGATTTATATGCTTTTATGTTCAGGAACAAACAAAGTTCTTGCTGCTTAGTTACTGAAGGAACATTTTTCCTTAGCTTGTGTTCACATCAAATACCCAACCAGGACCCCAAGGAATTTCTAACTAAAAATAATGACCAAATCAGTAAATAAGCTGTTTTATGTTAAAGAAGATCTGTCAATAGAAAAAATGTATAAAAGTTTGCATGTCCTAAGGTGACAGGAGATACCTTGTTTTTTTTAATTCTCTGTTGCTTTTTAGAGTGCATCCCAGTGGCAGCCCACCCATTAGGGGACGCCCGGGTGCCTCTGTCCATGCTACCCTCTATATGAATAATGGATAGATTCATGCATAGCATGAATCTATCCATCGCCTATTTATGCGTCCGGCCCCTTTCAGGATGTCGGGCGCCTGAATTACAGCAGCAGGTTTTTTTGAAGCACCTGATTAGAGCCATAGGCACTAATAGGCTTCAAAATAGGGTGGGCTCAGGGTTCAGAGCATTGCGCCATGAGCCCACCGAGGTGTTACAACAGCACTGATCCTCAATCTGGCCAATTAGAATCAGGTCTGAGACCCGTTTCCGAATTTGGCCGAAAAGAGAAGACTCCCGTTTGGCCGCCGAGGAGGAGGGAGGAAACGGAAGCCGCTGATGCCCATGGAGAGCAGAGGAAGGGAAAGCTGTTGATGCCGTTGAGCAAGGGAAGCCACCAGTAAAGCGCTGCATAGATGGGCTAAATGTACCAGACACGCCCGCTGACCGACCGACCGACCGACGGGGGGGTGGTACTGTTTGCCACTCCCCCCCCCAAAAAAATTCCACTGTCCGCCACTGTTGTATCCATATCAGCATGCAAATGCTGACATTGTGAAAGTCAGAACATACTGTAGACACGCCCTATGCACATTCCATATAGCAATGCCCCAGGCTCTGAACCTGTGACACGTAGGCTTTGGCATTGCTTTGTAGGCTGTAAAGGGGGACATTCATATGTTCTAAGTTAGGTACATAGTAGGTACATATGTATCTACGATGTTTTATAATTTTTAATGACTGATTTATTACATTTTTTAAAAAAATATTTAAAAGTAGTAGTTTTAAGTAGCAAAGAAATTATTATTGAACTGGATGACATTAAATTTACCATTCTTTTTTATCAAATTTTCACAATTAAAAAAAAAACGTTTTTGGCATCTCTGTGTTGCTGATCTCCTGCAGCCTTTTGCCGCTATCTCCTGTCTACTTATACTTACCCTGGAATCGTTGGGACATTATTGCTCTGGACTGGATTTCTGATAGTGACAAAACTGGGCCATGCCTGCTTAATTTGTGTTGATATGGCTGCTTGTAGCCTTCACCAGGGGAGCATGTGTGACAAGGTGACAACACAGGAGCACAATTGGGAGACCATTGTCACCCTATACCAGGAAGTGCCTGAACAAGGACTTCATGGCAGGATCACCAGCTATTATTTTAACAAAAGCTACACAAAAAAGTTTGAAAACCACTTTTGAAGTTACATTACCAAGATTATGTGAGATTTTGGTGAATGGGTTACATATATTTTAAACAATATTTTTATACAATTACAAGGCAATTTGTGAATGGCTGCTATGGGTTATAGTGCACCATGCTTGTAGGTGGTCTGCAGTGTGGTTCAATGACAATAATTCACACAGATGAGTGTGATAAAGAACTTGTATTGAAGAATGCAGTTCACAACAGAACCTCCTAGCCGGGTACACTCACAGTTTGCAGCAATGAGGATGAGGCAATGCTCTGCCAAACTGACAGTGTCTGTAAAGAGAGCAGAATGTAACCATGTGAAGATATCCACAGGAATCAAAGACCCTATGCTTTCTCTCCTTGTCAGGAACCTTTCCTTACCGCTAGTATTTTCCTTATTGTACCCTCCCTATGCTACCCACTTGCATAAAGCGTGCCAAACCTGGGATCCAGGGCCTTAAATAGGCTCTGCTTGACCCAAGATGGCTGCTAGAGTCACATGGGGCGGCAATATCCAATAGGATAGCTTTCCAGTGACCCAAGGAAACCATAGAGGAACCTTGTTCCTCTTGACTTCCTCCTCCAAAAACAGTGCCGCTGCAGGAGAGCACCACCTGTCATGGAGAAAGTAGAACACACCTGCCTACAGGCTCTTACATTTTGAAGTGGAACTAAACCCATTTATTTAACTGCTTCCCAAAACAGTTACATTCAAGGCATACTGTGAATGACAACAGTCACAGATGCTTGCTATTTCAAGGGGGACCTGTCAAGCTATTAATTGGCTGGTGTCATAACTGATCACATGTGCAGCACCATGGAAACTGCAGATCAAACAAATGCAAGGATAGCAGCTTCCTTGGCTGCAAAGGATAGTAGGGTTTAGTGGTTTAGTTTCACTTTAACAACTTGCCGACCAGCCGCTGTCGTTATCTGGCGGCAGGTAGGCTCCCCTGCGCGAATCACGCTGTATGGCGGACGCTTTAAGGGCTATAGGGGGCGCATGCATGTGCCCGTGGCGCGACGTCACAGCTGATGCATGTGGCTGGCGGACGTGATGTCCGCCGGTTACCCGCGATCACTCCTCAGAGAGCCAGAACGGGGATCTGTCAATGTAAACAGACAGATCCCCATTCTGTCAGGTTAGTAGAGAGAGATCTGCTTTTCCTAGTGATTAGGAACAGTGATCTATCGCTACTCCCTGTCAGTTCACTCCCCCCGACAATTAGAAACACCTCCTAAGGACACACCTAACCCCTTTAGCGCCCCCTAGTGTTAACCCCTTCCCTGCCAGTGACATTTATATAGTAATTAGTGGCTATTTTTAGCTGTAATCACTGTATAAATGTCAATGGTCCCAAAATAGTGTCAAAAGAGTCCGATGTGTCCGCCGCAATATCGCAGTACCGCTAAAAAGTGCTGATCACTGCCATTACTAGTAAAAAAAAAAAATTATAATAAAAATGCCATAAATATATCCCCTATTTTGTAGACACTATAAATTTTGTGCAAACCAATCAATATACACTTATTGTGATTTTTTTTAAACAAAAATATGTAGAAGCATACATATTGGCCTAAACCGACAAAGAAATTAAAAAAAATAAAAATTTGGGGGGGATATTTATTATAGCAAAAAGTAAAAAATATAGTTTTTTTTCAAAACTGTCGCTCTTTTTCTGGCAAAAAAAGGACATCGATTTTGTTTGAGTACAGCGTCGCATGACCGCGCAATCATCTGCTAAAGCGACGCAGTGCCATTTTGCAAAAAATGGCCTGGTCAGGAACTGGGTAAATCTTTTCTAGGGCTGAAGTGGTTAAAGCCGAACTCCAGTTTGAAGTATGATCATCTGCAGAATTCCTTCTCACCCCCCCCCCCCCCAGTCCCTGCAGCACTATCCTCACCAACACCACTACAGTCTAAAAAATTTCATTATTGATTCCATTTTTCTGATGCCTTCTGGCCACTCACCTAACAAGTGGGGCCCTGTCAATTTCTTATTTGTCCTCACAAGAGAAGCAATAGGAAGGACAAGAGGACAGAGTTGGAGCCTGGAGCTAAAGCTTTGCAATATTTTTGGACATGGAGGAAGAAATCTGTTAAAGTATATCTGTAGCCAATAAATTGTTATTGGGCCCTTTCTTGTGCTGGGCGAAGGGTTTTATTGAATTTAAATGGGAAATACTGCATTTGACCTATAGATGGTGCTAAGCATGATAGTCATTTCCTAATGTACTTAGTGCTATCTAGTGGCCAAATGCAGTATTTTCTGTTTTAAATCAATGAAACAGCACAGTAATAAGCTTAATTACATTAATCTTTGCACAACAAAGTAATATACATTCACTGAGAAAATTGCTATGCAATTTTTTATTAAATACTCCCCATACTGGTCATCAATTAATTTCAAGTAAAACCGAATGATTTCATTAAAATTATTCATATCAGTTTGGATGTAAAATCCAATCATAGGAATGTAGACAGATAGATATGATTGTTAAGTATATGGCACATTGAACAATCTTTTCAGGCAATTATGGTTATTTAAATGATTGTTAATTTCATTAATTTAGGAGGGGGAGGGTGTGATATATGATATTTTTTTAAATAAAGGCAACTTTGAAACTTTAGCAAATACAAACAGCTTTAACAAATTTTAGAAATATTTTGTTTTATTTGCATGTAACAAATTAATGCTGTATAATGACAGGAAATATGTATCTGCACATGGAAATATCTTTTGTAAAAAAAAAAAGTAATAACAACGGTTGATATTGTACCAAAAGTAAAGCCATGTACTGTACATGATTATATAGATACCTTTTTGATTAAATTATTTTTTTGTGGATTACAGAAAGTCACATTAGATTGGAATGCATAGAGGACTTCCTAATATGCTATTTCAGGTTTGTTTTTTATACATTTTGAGTAATAGTCTGATCGTATTAATAATTTTTTTTTTTTTTTTTTATTTATTTTTATTAAGATTTTTGAGACAAACAACACAATAACGCATGGTTGCTACAGTACATCAAGACCGCGCCAGATTAAATATAACATTTGACAGCGTGAGTTGCTAGGTTAAATAACAGCATTCTAGGTATGCAGATGGTCCTCCTCAGAAGGAATTAATCAGTTAAATACAATAACAAATTAAGCCTGAAATTTCAGATAGCTAAGCCTAGAGACACAATATTTTAATCAGTACATTAACCTGAGGACTATTGTAAAGCTGTGTTCATTGTGAAATATTCACTACTTCCATCCATTTACGCCAGACTTTGTCAAATTTCAAAGGACAACCTCTGTTAGCATATGTGTCTTTGTATAGCGGGAGGTTCTCATTGACCAAACGTTTCCACTGTGTAATTGATGGGGGGTTAGGTTTTTTCCACTGCATTGCGATACACTTCCTGGCATAGAAGAGTAGTAAACTGGTCAACGTGCGTTTGGCTATGGTTGGAACAATATTTTCTAATAAATCCAGTATGCATATCTCCATCAGCGGTGATAAATTAGTTGAAGCCACCTTGTTAGTCAAGTAAAGTACCTCTCCCCAATATTGCTGTATTTTTGGGCAGTGCCAGAAGATGTGTGCGAAGTCTCCTGGGGATAGACCACATCTCCAGCATTCCGAAGAATGTTGAGGGTTCATCAAGTGTAATCTATGTGGGGTAAAATAGGCCCTATGAACAATTTTAAATTGTACTACTCTGTCTCTTATGGAAACAAGTGACCTGAAGGGGAAATCCCAGACGTCATCCCGTATTAATAATTTTTAATTAGCACATTGGTGCCTGATCATATTTTTCTCCTGCACAGTAAATTGATTGTGAACACGATCATATATAACATTGTTCTATGCAAAGCCACCATTACACAGATGTATTTAAAGATGTTGTCAGCACAGAGACAGGTATAAAGCTAAGATGATATTCCTGGTGGTGTGCATAATCACTGGCTTCAAATAAGTCCCTAGGATTCCAGTGCCATGATCTCTCCCTGCTGGAATGAATCTCTCACCCTACACATTACTAAAACAAGGGGTCTCACTCCTCCTGCTTCATCATATACAAAAATAAATGGACCATAGGGCAATAGGGACTTTAGTGCACAGACCTCACCACCAGTGCCCCTATATATCTGGACACCAAAAATAGAAAAAATAGATTTCGGAGCACAGGCCTTTCAGTATATTGCTTTTTGTAAGTAATTAATCTTTAATTTTTCTTAGACATGTTATGTCTGCACTTGCATTTTTTCAATGGCATATTGGGTGTGAATAATTACATAGCAAACTAAATCCCAATCATAAACAGTAATGCCAAAACTTCCAAGGTGACAGCAATTTTATGAACAGTAAAAGCTGAAATATTTACAACTTTACAGTTTCACGTGGAAGCAGTATTGTAACCCGTTCTTAAAGTGTGTGAGAGATAAACCAGATGCTTCATCAACACAGTGTGGCAGTTTGTGAGGTTACATCTCGGCCATATATCCAGTATGATGAACTGGATATGTACATTTTACATATTTCATTATTTCTTCTTAGTCATCGAATCAGTGAACCTGCTTGATTTATACAGTTATCCTTACAGGTCCACTTTACTTTAGCCAAGGCCCCCTCAATAGCTATTCTTTTTGCGTACTCTATTTCCAGAGTAGTACATTTTGCCATGGTATCATCCTATCAGGGTACTCTTCTGATGAAACCTACCAGAGTATAATCACTACAGGCTCCATATGATTTTCTGCCAATTACAATTCTTCCACTATGCCTGGAGCTGTCTTCATTACTTCTCATGGAGCCTTGTTCCCTAAACAGTTAAAGGACCACTATAGTAGAAAATACTGTAGCCGTATAAGGAGAATATCCATAATGATGATATTTATTATATGGATTTCTTTTTTTTTTTTTTTTTTTATATTTCACATGGTTTTATTTATATGTTTCTTCACCTGTATACCAAAGCAGTCCAACATAAGTGACAGTAACAGGAGTTGGGAAAAAACAAGTAACATTGCTGACTGTGTAAGGAGGTAAAGTATTCACAGTGCTTCACTTTTTCCACATTTTATGTTATAGCCTTATTCCAAAATGGATTCAATTCGTTATTTTCCTCAATATTCTTCAAACAATACCCCATAATGATAACGTAAAAGAAGTTTTTTTTTAAATCTTTGCAAATTTATTAAAAATAAAAAATCATGTACATAAGTATTCACAGCCTTTGCTCAATACTTTGTTGAAGCACCATTGGCACCAATTACAGCCTCAAGTCTTTTTGAGTATGATGCTACAAGCTTGGCACACCTATTTTTGGACAGTTTCTCCCATTCTCCTTTGCAGGACCCCTCAAGCTCCATCAGGTTGGATGGGGAGCATCAGTACACAGCCATTCTCAGATCTCTCCAGATATGTTCAGTCAGATTCAAGTCTGGGCTCTGGCTGGGCCACTCAAGGACATTCAGAGAATTGTCCTGTGGCCACTTCTTTGTTATCTTGGCTGTGTGCATAGGGTCGTTGTTCTGTTGGAAGATGAAACTTTGCCCCAGTCTGAGGTACAGAGCTCTCTGTAGCAGGTTTTCATCAAGGATGTATCTGTACATTGTTGCATTCATCTTTCCCTCAATCCCGACTAGTCTCCCAGTTCCTGCTGCTGAAAAAACATCCCACAGCATGATGCTGCCACCACCATGCTTCACTGTAGAGATGCTATTGGCCAGGTGGTGAGCGGTGCCTGGTTTCCTAAAGACATGACACTTGGCATTCTTGGCAAAAGAGTTCAATATTTGTTTCATCAGACCAGAGAATTTTGTTTCTCATGGTCTGAAAGTCCTTCAGGTGCCTTTTGAAAAAACTCCAGGCGGGCTGCCATGTGCCTTTTACTATGGAGTGGCTTCCGTCTGGACACTCTACCATACAGGCCTGATTGGTGAAGTGGTGCAGAGATGGTTGTTCTTCTGGAATGTTCTCCTCTCTCTACAATGAAACTCTGGAGCTCTGTCAGAGTGACCACTGGGTTCTTGGTCATCTCCCTGACTAAGGCTCTTCTCTCCCAATTGCTCAATTTGGCCGGGCAGCCTGCTCTAGGAAGAGTCCTGGTGGCTTCAAAATTCTTCCAGTTATGGACGATGGAGGCCACTGTGCTCATTAGGACCTTTCAATGCTGCAGAAATTTTTCTGTGACCTTGCCCAGATCTGTGCCTCAATACAATCCTGTCTCGGAGATCTATGGACAATTCCTTGGACTTTATGGTTTGGTTTGTGCTCTGACATGCACTGTTAACTGTGTGCCTTTCCAAATCACATCCAATCAACTGAATTTACCACAGGTGGAGTCCAATCAGGCTTGAGATGTTTCTACAACTTGATCAGTGGAAACAGGATGCACCTGAGCTCCATGTTGAGTGTCATGGAAAAGGCTGTGAATACTTATGTACATGTGATTTTTTTCATTTTTTATTTTTAATAAATTTTCAAAGATTTCAAACAAATTTCTTTCACATTGTCATTATGAGGTATTGTTTGTAGAATTTTGAGGAAAGCAATAAAATTATTCTATTTTGGAATAAGGCTGTTGTAACGAGCCCCTGCTCCCTCGGTTCCACTCTCCCGACACTCCTCTGTGGCTATTGAATCAGATTGCAACGTCTGATGGTTCGGTCATCCGATGCTCCGGGAATTGAACTACAGCTATGTGCCATTGAAATCCAGTTGTGATAGCTCAGAACAAACACCAGGCAGGCTGTATGTAAGTTCAACCAGGAATCTCTTTTATTGAAAGGAATACAGGCTCTTTTATACAGTAAAAGAGGAGGTGCATGCCTCCTGCTCATATTACTCTGAACATACACCTGTGACCAGAAACCTAATTAACATGGGCTAATTAACTAATCCCTTTAGACAGCCTAGATGACTCAGTCATGACCTTTAGGCCAGACTGGCCGTCTTCTAGCTCAGAAAACACAATCAACATTATCACAAATCAACACAGAACTCTTCTTCACACAATAGCAGAGTTAATTAACACAAACAACAATGGGGATCTAATGACTCTTAGATCCCATACTAGACTTATTTACAATAAACACATTCTAGCAGGCAACAGACAGACAGGTGGCTGGAATTGACATCAGCATCTCCTAACAGTATTTGTCCCAGCATTATGAATCAGCCACTATTTCTAATATGGCAAATCCAGGGTCCCTAGAGTCTGTGTCTCTTGGGGGGATATGGACCTGAATCCAAAGTAACACCACCTCAAGGGTCCTCAGGCACACAGCTCACAAAGAGCACAGTTCCCCCAAATGCCAGGGCCCATGATCGATCAGCAAGAGGCTAGCATTCAGTCCCCTCCAAAAGTCTCTCCCAGCTAGGTCTGTCACAGCTGTAACATAAAATGTGGAAAAAGTGAAGCTCTGTGAATACTTTCCGGATGCACTGTAGTTTGGGTTAAAGTGCCATCAGATTTCTGTAGAAGGTTGTGAATTGTTCTTTTAGAGGAGTCACATGCAGGGGATTCTAGACAAATAACCTGTTACTCTGGGGTGTATAAATAGTAAGAGTATGTCTATGGATGCACACAGCCTGGCCTCACATGTGCCCCTATAGGACATGGCTTCCTTTAGGGGGACACGGAGAAGAGGAGAAGCAGCCAGCACTGGTGGGGGACCCCAGAAGAGGAAGTAAGGGGGAGCAGATGAGTATTGTAGTGCTACTCACAAAGGAGCCACTGGATAGGATGGGTACTCTGTTATTTTCCTTGACCTTCTCTAGAACCTCAGCCCCTCTGACACACCAGGATGAGTGTACAAACATGCAATATCACAGGAATTAACTGAAAGTAATACTTAGTACTCAACAGTATTGCTATATAAAAAAACAGGCACCAAACCAGCTAGCAAAGGCAAACGTAATATATTATCACCCAATATGGTTGGTAACTAGGCAATCATAAAATGGATTAACATAATTTAGCATAAGGACTAGATATAAAATTACATTTGGTGTCCAGATCAGCATAAACAGTAGCAAGGTTAGCAAGTGCAGCAGTGAGTAGTAGTAAAGTCTAATCTACCAAATTCTGGAACTATACTGCTAGAACACATTAACGGTGGTGATGCTAGTCATAGACTGACTGGGTATGCACTGTCCAAAAGAAAAGAAGGATGATAACAGAGGGGACAGGGGAACAAATGGGGCTTGCAGAATAATTATTACTTGAGGTGCAGTTCTTTGAGAGGTATTCTGCCAGCTATTGTTGGGGCCCTTTAGGAGCTTATGTGCACTTAATCACATTCCCAGTTAACCTGCATGTAGCAAAAACTTAACTTACCTATTGGAATCTATAGTGTAAATAGTCTATTCAATCCATTATATGGCTGCCGTCTCAAACTACAACTCACAGGATTCTCAGCACTCTGCATAGAAGTCTATGGGCTTGCTGTGCTTTAGCTCCCCCCTACAGACCAGAGGAGAATCCTGCAACATAACATCAGTACCTCAGTAGAGGGAGAGCAGAATAAAAGACAATGGAGTTAATTTACTAAAACTGGGGAGTGCAAAATCGGGTGTAGCTCCGCATAGAAAAAAATCAGCTTGCAGGTTTTATTGTTAAAGCTTAATTGAACAAGCTGAAGTTAGAAGCGGATTGGTTACCATGCACACCTGCAGAAGATTTTGCACTTTTCAGTTTTAGTAAATCAACCCCAATGCCTCCTTCTCCATATTGCTGTAGCCCAGCCCCTGGCTACAGTATAAACCTCTTTTTTATTTTAGGAAAAAAAAAGAATAGGAGCCTTTACTATCACTTTACCAATTTTGTGTAGAAAAAATCATAAAATAACAAATCAAATAATTTAGTGTATTTTTCTTCCTCAATGAATACACCTCTGTGAGTCCACTCTGATTATGTAACAATGTATCCTCTTCTCCTTTAAAAAACTCCACCACTGTGATATGGGTACACACACACCATGCTTGCCCGGGTCACTCACCAGAACTTATTGACCTTAAAAGCAATAAGGTCTAAAAAGCTTATTTTCTGTAGTAAAATGTTCCTATGTATCTTACAAAAATTGCTCACCATATCCAATTCAATCTCAGAAAAAGAAGGATACTCCAAATAATGTAATATGTTTAAAACATTTATTAGAAAACTTTAAAATCAATGCACTCACATTTTATTTTGCACATTTCAGCACTTTAAATATCCATTGGAAATCACTGTTCCATTAACCCCACTCACTGACTATCACAGTATTGTCAATTCCTCTCCTTCCCGTTTGCTAGCTGCTTGCAAAATAGTCATGCAATCAAAGGCAGAGCAACTGTAGTCTTATCTGCACTTGTACATCCACATACATTCTGATTTCCCCATGTAATGTCAGATTCAGATAATTAATTGCTATTTTCTAAAACAAAAAAACAAAAACAAAAAAAACCCCAATAAATTAAACATTAAGAAATGGATAATACATCAATATTCTGAAAGCAGTGATTCACTATAACAGCAGTGTACAGCCCTGATCATTTGACAACCTAAAGGCCAAGCAACTCAACAACCCTGAGGCAACCCTTATTATGGTAAGAAGGCCATAGAACATAATAATATAAATCTTAAACAACTGATGTATTCCAGTAACAAAAAAAAAAAAAAAAAAATTTGTTTCCTATTTTCAGCTTCCATCCATCTTTTCATAATTTGATATCCATTTTAAATTCATTGTAATTGTTGTGAGAGTTAAGCCGGGTACACACCGGCCAAATATCAGGAGACAACAGGCGGTTCTAATAAAAAAGTCCAACATTCATCATGTTGGTCTTTCCCCCTGTCAGAACACAATAGCTCAGCAGGGGAGATTGCTGTACTAACCTTGCATGGTTAGTACAGCGACTAACAGTTTTTTTTCGTTCAACCCACAGGGTTGAAAAAAAACAAATGAATAATGTACCAGGCTTTAGATGAAACCGCCAGCCAAATTAACAGTTGGAACCTTTTAGTTTATGAGCTTCCAATGTGTTTGTATATAATTCCAGGCAGGACAGTATCTGCATGAAGTTTGCATGTTCTCCCTGTGCTTGCATGGGTTTCTTCCACACTTCAAAGACATGTTGGTAGGTTAATGGCTCCTGTCTAAATTGGCCATAGTATGTGTGTGTGCGTGTATGTATGCCGGATGGGGACCTAAGATTGTAAGCTCCTTGGAGACAGAGACGAATGTAAATATAAAGTGTAAAATGCTGTGTAATTTGTCAGTTCTATATAAATGCCTGTAATAAATGAATGATTAATTACAAATCATTGTAGTGCACCTCCTGCCGCTGTGCTGTATTGTTCCAAAAGCATAGAAAAGGGGATAACACATATCAGATCCCACAGTTCCAAAGACTGTGTCTGTCCTAAATCATAGCCATCCTATTTATTAGTAGTGAACATCCCCACAGTTATAAAATACATCCTGAGTTCTCCCTGAAACAAACTGGCGGACTCTGCTTATTTCTTTCAGGCAACTTTTGGTCATCTCTATTCACATCCAGCTGTTGTCACAGCATCTTCTTTTTGGGGCTAGATGCACACCTTCTAGCTGTGTTCCCGCACCCTCTGCTGGCTGAAATGTAGTATGCAGCCCCCATGGAACTGTTGCCCCATCCCCCATGATCAATTTAGCTGGGTATGATAATATATACAAAAACCTTTGCACCAAAATGAAATATAATAGAATTAAGATAATCATTTTGGGCTGTTCCCCTCAAAAAAGTGGAAAACCACTTCTAGATGGGAAATACGTGCACAAGAGGGGGCGCTCGTTTAGTGCATTATAATATTGTGTGCAAAAAAAATATATAAATATATACCAATGTGCAATTTTTAAACTTCACATTCAAAAATTCAATTCATTCCCAATACAACCCTTGTAATAGGAGACTGTAGAATAATTGATATAAAAAAATGCAAGAAAAGTGAAAAAGAGTGAAAAAAAACGTCTCAATAGTAAGTGCTTAATACAACTAAAACAAATAAACCAAATAAAATATGTGTTGCTGATAGTTCGTGCTTGATAGTGGATCTCCTTCACCAAATCAATAGTAAACATAGATGTATAGGCTGCTTACCAGATGTATTTGACTTCTTTAATTAAAAAGAAAGTCAGACATCGCTTTGGCAGGATAATGCCTGCCCGCATATGGATATGGCTGGAGATGTACTGGAAAACCTCTTCCTCAGAATGGTGGGGCAGGATATGTAAAGATAATCAAGAAACTTCCCATAGCATAATACTGTTTAATAGAACATACAACTAAAAACACGAAAGCCAAATGGCTCCTTACATTAAAATGTGCCTACCCGGCACTGGGGCTGCTGGCTTGTCTCGAACAACAAATGGCTGGATGAGCTGGACCTGTACCGCACTCGCGTCTTCCTCTCAGAACGGTGTGCGTTCCACCATCTACAGCCAACAACCAGGAACCCGGATGTGTGGTAGGTATAACGTGACCAGGTACCACCTCGACGTACGTTTCGTGATTGCGTCTTCAGGAGGCGTACCTGGTCACTAGGAGTCATGTTATTTATAGACCTGGCTTTGAATTGCCAGATACGGGCGGACACATGCGCAGCCGCAGTGCCGGTTCACATTGCATTCATAAATCAAGTATACATGCGAAAAATGACATAATTCCCAAAACACATATACCTGATAAATAATAGGTGAAACATATGCAATTAGAATTTTTTTGTCACAAAAGAGGAGTTCTAATGTCGTATACATAAAAAATTCAAAAACAAAATGAAAAATAAGAAAATTGAAAAATGAAATAAAAACATGTTGGAAATATTTTTTTTGGAGGTGTGCCAATGACCCTTTAATAAAGAGATAAATGGTGCACCTCTCTAAAGTTAAATAATATATAAAGGATTAATTAAAAAAAATATAAAAATGTAAATAAAAATAAAAATAATATGAAGGAAAGGGGAAGGGGCAGCATCCTAACTTGGGAAGAGGAGAATTTAAAATGGTGCATGGCATCTGCAAAGGGCTCAATTTAAAGGGCACCTGTAAAATCCAGTTGTTTTTACACAATTGGATATAGAATCATGAATCAATACTTAAGACAAGCCATTTGGCTTTCGTGTTTTCAGTTGTATGTTCTATTAAACAATATTATGCTATGGGAAGTTTCTTGATTATCTTTTCCTGCCCCACCATTCTGAGGAAGAGGTTTTCCAGTACATCTCCAGCCATATCCATATGCGAGCAGGCATTATCCTGCCAAAGCGATATCTGACTTAATTAAAGAAGTCAAATACATCTGGTAAGCAGCCTATACATCTGCTCACGTTGGGTGTTTTACTATTGATTTGGTGAAGGAGATCCACTATCAAGCACAAACTCAGCAACACATATTTTATTTGGTTTATTTGTTTTAGTTGTATTAAGCACTTACTATCGGGACTGTTTTTTTCACTTTTCTTGCATTCTTTGATAAAAATTATTCTACAGTCTCCTATTACAAGGGTTGTATTGGGAATGATTTGAATTTTTGAATGCGAAGTTTAAAAATTGCACATTGGTATATATTTATATATTTATTTTTTTTTGCACACAATATTATAATGCTCTTTAGCTGGGTATGACCAAAGTTTTTGCTATGTTATAAACATATAAATGAATATATGAATACTGTTAACCTTTAGGTTGGGTAGTTTTTTGTGGTTCTTTTTTATTTTTATGGCCTGACTGTGGTAAGTTGCAGGACAGAATACCTGGTCAAGCTGCTGTATCCACTGTCGGGGGCGTATCTGCCATGAGGCAAACAAGGCATTTGTCTTGGGAGGCATTTTCCAGGGGACAGTGCCGCCCCCAGTCAGAATCTAGTCAGGGACACTACAATCCAGTGCTGCCACTGCCCTCTCCACCCCAGAATCCCCACAGCGCTTTCAGCACCTGTTCCAGTTTGGGCTCCTCTGCAGCTCCCTGCTCCATCTGGCCCATTTGTAATGGCGATGACACCCAGCGGCTCCGCCTCCGCCCACCACCCAGACATACCCGGCTTCCTACAAGAAGATCTTCAGGGGGAATCCCAGGTCCAGCTCCTCCAGTAGCTGCTAATATGTCTCCAGCAGCAGGTACTCCCTGGGCAGCACTCTGCGCTCCGGCAGTGGCAGTAATGGCCGAGGTGGTCTTCCTGGCCATCTACAAGTCCTCCCCGGTCAGGCCGAGGAGTAGCTTCCCCCCAGCCATGCTCCAGGACACCTGAATCATGGGCTGAATTGTCTACTGGTTGCTCAGAGGAGGGTGGTCCAGAGTCTAGATTGGGGTTCCAAATGGATGTAGGCATGACACAGGATGCACACTACAGCAGAATGTGGAGTTCCAGAATATTATTTCTATGTGGAAAAAACTGTTTTAATTTTTTTTCCTGGTTTAGTAATCCCGGATCAAAGCCTGGAACTTAAAGTGTTAGTAAACCCATAACAGTAAAATCTGTTTGTATATGCAGTGAAGTATGCTTGTTATACTCACTGTGGAACCTAAGGGGTTAACCCTGCACATTGTGTAAAAATGGCTGTTTGACCCTGTCTTCTCTGATCCTCCCCTTCTTCCACAGTCCCCAATCCATCAGGGGTCATGCAGCTTCATAGGTCAGTCAGAGGTGAATGAAAACTCCTCCTACTAGCGTTAACCAGACAGTGATAGAAGTCACAAAATTGCTATATACCGCTGATGGGAAAGGGAATTTAGCAGTTTATGTTTACTATAATAATGGCATTTCCATGTTATGTGTACTGTGGGAGATCAGACCTCACAAATGCGCTTCTGGAAGAATGGTCAAACATTCCCATAGACACACTCCTAAACCTTGTGGATAGCCTTCCCAGAAGGGTTGAAGCTGTTATAGCTGCAAAGGGTGGACCAACTCAATATTGAACACTATTGACTAAGACTGGGGTGCCATTAAAGTTCATGTGGGTGTAAAGGGAAGTGTCCCAATACTTTTGGTGATATGGTGTGTATCAAGCTTCCGGTGAGTGCATAGGGGGGGAGGAATACCAGCACTTTACAGTATATATGACAATCCTTTGCATGCCAAGCTTCTAACATCCTGCTATATATTGTCTGTCACAGTGGGTGGCACCATGATTTCACTGGCTGAGTTTATGCAGTGAACCATCTTGTAGAGACTTACACTTTGCCTTAGCCTTCCTAAAATGCTTGGTATGCCAACTATGGAATTTTCTTTGATTTTTTTATGCTCAAAGCATCACTGTTAAATAATTTTGTTTAAAAACGACATGAAAATTTCCATGTTTCAGTGTGGACCCATAATCCAAAACAATACATGTCTCTGAAAGGATGACGCGTTCTTGAGTGTTCGCTTACATATACATACATTGTAGGATATACTGTATCAATGTGTAGACCAAACACTGTAATAAAAGATTGCACAGTAATCTCTTGATTATATCAACTGTAATGTACTTCAAATCCCTGGTGATAGATTAGAGAGATTGTTCTCATCAAATGTCTGTTAAACCATGACTAACGTTATATTGTAAATATAGTTTTGTTGTCATATATAAGATCATATAACCTCAGCTGACTTTGCTGAGAGAACAGGCTGTACAAATAAAATAACTGTAAAAAGCTATTAGCTCTCCTTCTCCAAGGCTAAAATTGGTTACACACTATAAGAAAATTGGGCAAATATTCGTCCGATTTTTCTTGTTGTTTCACAGCAGGTCACAAGTGAGGAAGAAAATAATGTACAACAAATGTTTTTTTAGTTGTTTATTGTCTCTGATCATGCACAGTCTTCCTTTTCTGATATTTCTTGTACGAAAATCATCCGAAAATGGTACATGTGACGGGAGTCACTTTGGGCAGGGTGCTGGTGGAACCTAGAATCCCTTGGAGAGGTTGGGAAACCCTTGCTTCAGCTTCCCATGCACCTCCTATGTCTAAGACACCCTGTGTCTATTAGGGGCACAGGGTGGCCAAGAAAATGTGGCTTGGATTACTTAAAATGAAACAGTAATGATCATCCACCATATCTACCAGGAAATATACAAAGACTATTCCTGGTTTATTTGATTCTGAACTATACGTGTTAATTGAAAGAGCTGATCACATTGGCATCTGTACAATGTAGGAGATGGTCCATTTGCTACTAGGGGCTCCTGCTATTATTTGAAGATGTCCTGTGTTTATGTTTATGATAAAGTGTGTTGTGTCTTCTGGACTAAAAGACAGCAAGTCTGCCCTGAAAGGTCATATATCTGAGTCACCTAGGCTGTTTAAAAGATTAGTTAATTAGCTATGTTAATTATGTTTCTGGTTAAAGTTTGCTAGGGTAATATGATCAGAAGGGGGGGGGGGGCAGGGAAATGTCCTCCTGGTGTATATATTTGTGTGAGTTTGTCCAATAAATGAATCCATGTTCAAGCTGTGTAACTGAGCTGGTCTCCCCTGGTTTTCAGTTACAATATGTGTCTGTAATATCTGATGTTCAGACTGGAGGAGGCTGTGTACTGACGGAAGCACTCAAGTGGAGTGCGACGGGGATCCATGACAGTACACATTAAACGCAAATCATTCATTCTGTTCCCATCAGTGGCGGCCCATCCATAAGGGGCGCAGGGGCCCCCCTAATCCATGAGCCCGATCCCTAATCTACATGCAGGGTGTCGGATGCATGGATTTCAATGGATTTTTCTTTTTTTTGGAAGCACATGATTACAGCCTGAGGCTCTAATTGGCTTCAAAAAAGGGTGGGCTCGGGGCGCAGAGCACTGCCCCCTGAGCCCACCCAGTTGTGGGACAATAGCAAATTAATATTCGCTATTGTCTTCCTGATTCTCCTCCAATCAGTAAGCGGGTCTTAAGACCCAATTGGCTGAAAGGAGAAGCGACCATATTGGCCACCGAGGAGAAGACGTAGGGAAAGCCACGGAGAAGCTGCTGAGGAGGAGGAGATGCAGAAAGGAGAGCTGAAGCTGCCTGTGACCCAGATGGGGTAAGTGTGGGGCTGGTGGGCAGACGAGCGAGCAAAGGGGGTGGGGGTTCGACTGACCGAATGGTGGGGGGGGTGGCATGTGGTTTGTTCCCAAAAAATGGAGCACCAGCTGCCACTGGCTCCTGTACAAGAACAATTTTGGAGTTTTTTCCTTCAGAAATGTTTGTTTGCAAAGTCGTAATCAGACGCCAAAAATTGTGTACACACTATACGAAAATCGAACGATCATGCCTTGTACGGAATATTTGTTCCGATTCTATCATAGTTTGTATGGGGCTTTAAACTAGTAACTTTAAATTGGAAAAGTACAGTAATTTCAGACCTCTGAAATATTTTTTAAAGACCATATCATACACATCAGGCTTAGATCATCTAAGTGGTAGCAGTTGGAAAACAAACTGTCAGCGCTGTCAGCGCTGATTAGGTCTAAAATTGTCAACACACATAGTAATTTAGTCCATTCACTAGAAATCAGAAATTTGGTCACCAGATAGTAAACAATCTACCCTCCCCCCTCCAGTGAGTTTGATCAAAACCCAGAATTTGGTTGAACTGGGCAAAAATTAACAGATCGATAGTTTATTGAAAAATCAGTTCAAAACCTTAAAAAAAAAACTATAGCAATGTTATCAAAAGGGATCAGATTTTTCTGCTAGACTTGGTCTGATTCCATGTTTCTGTGAATAATCAAACCACCATTCAATCTTTGCAATTTCATCAAAAAATTGCATTAAAAATTTGATTGATCAATTAAATTGTGTACAGCCAGCCCTTAGCTTGCCATACATGTAGTAATCCAAACTTTCAATATTATTTCAGTCTGATTTTCAACTGAAATTGAAAAAACTCAAATTAATAATCCACTATTTTCTATCGATATATGATCCTTGACTGAATGGGGCAGAAAATCGGATTGCTTGACAGGGTTTCAGTTTTCAATAGATTTCTATTTTGAATTTTTTCAATATGTTAAATTTTTTTTGATCTTCAAAATTGGTCAGTTTTCCAGTTGATTAATTCTGTTAATAGTAGGTTGCTTTCTTTCTTCAAATCACTTTGGATCATATTAGCAATGTAAATATAGCTAAATGTGTTTGAGTATGCCTGCAAATTGCTTTGTGTATCCTAAGAGCTATGCTGGCCACAAACACGCCATTGTCCAGCCAGCATTTAATTGCAAAACAGTTCAGGGCAATCACCAATCCTATCATTTTTGTGGTACCAAACCAAACTATTGTTAATAGGTTTTTGCATTCAAAAGCTGATTGAAAATGATTAACATTTCCTGAAAATTGTAATGTTGATGGCTGTCATAGGAGCATCATAAACCTGTCTGTAGGTAGTTCCTACCACCAAAAAGTTGCCTTTTTTTGCCTGTTTTCCTGTTGCAGGTTTCCCCTCATGTCTGCTCTGGTAAACGGGTGTCCTCAGAACAGAGGGTAAAGGGAATTCTCTCTAACAGAATCCCAGATAGGTTTTACTGCTAACTGTTTACCATACATACTAATCACTGCACCGCCATGTCACAAAGCAGGGGGCACTTTCTTTATCCTCAGGACACTGATACCATGAAGGGGTCAGTTGACTGTTTGCCCGCAGGGCTGAAACTTTTTAGTTCTCCCCTGAGAGCTGAAGTCCTTTCTGTAGGCACAAAGAAAAGGCAGCATATGGGTTCCCATCAGTACCCATGTAGATCTGCTCTGTGTATAGTACTAATGGTGTTTACTGCCCAATCAATTAATGCAATATCTAATATTGTAATGGATATATAAATCTGAATTGCATGCAAATAAAAAAAAATACAAATAGATACAAATTTATTTATTAAAAAATGTTTAAGCGTAACAACCGCAAAGTAGCAATTTGGCATAGCAACCAAACCCTGCATTCCATTTATTTGTTGAAACCATCCAGCAACGAACACATAAAATAGTGGCCTCACACCTTTTGCAACACAACAGTATTAAAATTGCACTGGTTGAACATGGGAGAGAAATTAAATTTCTTTCCTTAAATTTGCTGCCATTTTCCCATTTCAATTCCATTTCAATTTGATCTGTCAATAAACTAGTTGTAAATTTTTTGCCCGGTTTCCACTTCACAATTGACTGAATTCTGGAACTTGTAGTTTGCAGTTTGCTTAGTGTATGGCCAGCTTTCTTTTGGATAGAATGGGGAAAGTTTAGAAACCCTATAAGAGTTTTTAAAAGACGTAGTTAATTGTGACCTTTCCACATCTTCCAGTATCAGCTTCCTATTTGGCTCTCGCTATTTAGTCACATGACATCTCAGGGCTGCAAAGGAAAATGGTGCTAGAGAACTCAGATGCTATGGATTTCTGGTTTGAATGTAACTATCTAAAGACCACCATGCATCACTGACTACAGAGCTCTTATCAATGTCTGAATGAAGAAGTATCTGCACTCAGGACCATCAGCCTAACATATTCTACTACTGGCCAGGGGGCAAATACCCCCTTGCCCTCCAACTCTGTCTTTGCCTGACAGTGCTACATTCCTCAAGCTGTACAGTCTGTCATCTCATAGAGGGTGACTGTATATATAGTGTATCTGTATCTGTATGCTATATGCGCCTTGCATAGACAGTTAATCAACACCACAGTGCACCTCAGCAGACACGCATTTCATACAGAAATAGCTCTAAGCCCATACTCTATTACATCCTGCCCACATAGCAGAGGTGATAGCGAGCCATCCTATATGACCTGACAGATATCATAGTATTTGGGATCAAGATATATTTTTTAAGTCACAGACATTCTCTTACTTCCATGACCTAACCTTTACTCCCAAGCCCCATATCAGGCACGTGTGCGGTTATAGTGGAAGAGGTACTGCTGGCAACTTTCTAAAATATTCATGGATCTTCAAATTATAACCACTTTCTCAGAAAAAAATATGATTATGTTCTCATACTATAATCTTGCAGTTTGCTGTTCTGTCACTGAGCGAAGGTGAAGCAAAAGGTCCCAGATAATGTTAGAGGAAGGCCTTTCTTCTTTGAGGTCATGACCATGTAGTAATAAGTCATTTACTGTGCCAGTACTGAAAGACCTGGGGAAAGATAAAAGTCAGAAACAGGCATCACTACAGTTCTGTTCACTTTCATCAGCTATGTTCTCTAACAAACTGCTACCACTTTATTAGATTATTTGTAGCAATAACATTTCTGGTTACTTGTAGACCAGCTGAGTGAAGAGATCACAACTTTATTTTGTGTCAACAGCGAACATTGTGTTCGTAATACATACAATTACTGTACTTACAATTTAGAATAATATGGACTTAATGCCATAATAAACCTAAATTAAACAATAGGCCTGCCATACTCGAAAATATTTTTTTTAGATTTTATGAATATTCTATTTGTAGCAACCTCTTACCTCTAGGCAGTGATAGAGGAGCACCAGCTGGCTTAGTAGGTTTGCATTTAACTTTAGGATGAAATTCTTGATTCTTTGTGGGATAGAAGAAACATGGAGCTAGTCATTTTAAGAAGGTATTATAGATTTTATTGTAGAGATATACAGTGCCTTGAAAAAGCATTCATACCCCTTGAAATTTTCCACATTTTGTCATGTTACAACCATAAACTTAAATGCATTTGATTTGGGAGTTTATGTCATAGACCAACACAAAGAGGCATATAATTGTGAAGTGGAAGGAAAATGATAAATGGTTTTCAAAATTTTTTACAAATAATTATCTGAAAAGTTTGGCATGCATTTGTATTCAGGCCCCCCAGAGTCAATACTTTGTAGATCAAATCTATCATACAAAACTAAATCAAATAACCCACATAAAAATCCTCACATTAGATATTGTGTATAATATTTGTGCATAAATGTGCGAAAACAAAATCATTAACTCCAAAAAAACCAAAGTAAATAAATATTGGAATGCAAAGTTCATAAATCAGAAAAATCGGGAAAATTCCTCACATCCAATATAGTATATAATAATATGCATACATGTGCAAAAACAAAGTCATTGACCCCAAAAAAGTCCAAGTGAATAAATATTGGGATAAAAAGTTCATAAATAGTGAATTATATCCGCTGGGATCAGATGGATAGGGAGAAACATATACAGTGGTAATGCTGGTAATAATCTTCATATAAAGACTGCCGGCCTAAACAGGCTCTCTAAACTCTCACCTTAAGAGAAGAGGATTCAGGCATCAATGTATGGCTTTAAAATGGTGTTGTGCGTTACAGCATGCTGGTATGATGATGGCCGAATTATTCTCTCAATCTGACAGCCACCTGTTAACAAAGAAGGGATTTTTCCACCTAGGCTTACGTGTATATGTATCCAGTGAATGGGCTGTGTGTGTGTTGCCTACCTGGTGTCAAACACATAGTGAAAATGACACAACACACACACAGCCCATTCACTGGATACATATACACGTAAGCCTAGGTGGAAAAATCCCTTCTTTGTTAACAGGTGGCTGTCAGATTGAGAGAATAATTCGACCATCATCATACCAGCATGCTGTAACGCACAACACCATTTTAAAGCCATACATTGATGCCTGAATCCTCTTCTCTTAACGTGAGAGTTTAGAGAGCCTGTTTAGGCCGGCAGTCTTTATATGAAGATTATTACCAGCATTACCACTGTATATGTTTCTCCCTATCCATCTGATCCCAGCGGATATAATTCACTATTTATGAACTTTTTATCCCAATATTTATTCACTTGGAGTTTTTTGGGGTCAATGACTTTGTTTTTGCACATGTATGCATATTATTATATACAATATTGGATGTGAGGAATTTTCCTGATTTTTCTGATTTATGAACTTTGCATTCCAATATTTATTTACTTTGGTTTTTTTGGAGTTAATGATTTTGTTTTCGCACATTTATGCACAAATATTATACACAATATCTAATGTGAGGATTTTTATGTGGGTTATTTGATTTAGTTTTATATGATAGATTTGATGCGCGAAATCTTTTTACTTTTATGATTTTTAGAGTGTATAATGAACACTTTTTATTTTTGCTGCAGTCTTTGGTTAGACATCATCATTACCAGTCCACGTTTGATTTTTTTATTATTATTTTTATTATCATTTTTGTGATTGTCACCACACTCCTTTTATCTCACAATAGCGCGAAGGACATCACTATTTACATTTTAATACTTTGTAGAACCACCTTCTGCTGCAATTACAGTTGCAAGTCTTTTTGCACATCTAGAGAGTGACATTTTTGCCCATTATTCTTTTGCAAAATAGCTCAAGCTCTGTCAGATTGGATAGAGAGCGTCTATGAACAGCAATTTTCAAGTCTTGCCACAGATTCTCAGTTGGATTTAGGTCTAAACTTTGACTGGGCCATTCTAACACATGAATATGCTTTGATCTAAACCATTCCAATGTAGTTCTGGCTGTATGTTTAGGGTCATTGTCCTGCCGGAAGGTGAACCTCTACCCCAGTCTCAAGTCTTTTGCACGCTCTAACAAGTTTTCTTCTAAGATTGCCATGTATTTGGCTCCATCCATCTTCCCATCAACTCTGACCAGCTTCCCTGTCCCTGCTGAAGAAAAGCATCCCCATAACATGATGCGGCCACCACCATATTTCACAATGGGGATTGTGTGTTCAGGGTGTTGTGCACTGTTAGTTTTCTGCCACACATGCTTTTAGGCCAAAAATTTACATTTTGGTTCCATCTGACCAGAGCACCTTCTTCGCCATGTTTGCTGAGTCCTGTACATGGCTTCTCGCAAACTGCAAACAGTACTTTTTATGGTTTTCTTTCAACAATGGTTTTCTTCTTGTCACTCTTCCATAAAGGCCAGATTTGTGGAGTGCACAACTAATAGTTGTCCTGTGGACAGATTCTCCGACCTGAGCTGTGGATCTTTGCAGCTACTCCAGAGTTACCATGGGCTTCTTGGCTGCTTTTCTGATTAACGCTCTCCTTGCCCGGCATGTCACTTTAAGTGGACGACCATGTCTTGGTAGGTTTGCAGTTGTGCTATACTCTTTCCATTTTCAGATGATGGATTGAACAGTGCTCCGTGAGATGTTCAAAGCTTGGGAATTTTCTATAACCTAATACTGCTTTAAACTGCTCCACAACTTTATCCCTGACCTGTCTGGCATGTTCCTTGGTCTTCATGATGCTGGTTGTTCACTAAGGTTCTCTAACAAACCTTTAAGGGGTTCACAGAATAGCTGTATTTACACTGAGATTAAATTACACACAAGTGGACTCTATTTACTAATTAGGTAACTTCTGAAGGCAATTGGTTCCACTAAATTTTAGTTAGGGGTATCAGAGTAAATGGGGCTGAGTACAAATGCACGCCACACTTTTAACATATTTATTTGTAAAGAATTTTGAAAACCATTTATCATTTTCCTTCCACTTCACAATTATGTGCCACTTTGTGTTGGTCTATCACATAAAATCCGAAAAAAATACATTTATATTTTTGGTTGTAACATGAAAAAATTTGGAAAATTTCAAGGGGTATGAATACTTTTTGAAGGCATTGTACATCGATGGAGAGAGGGGTTAAAGCACAGGATTCCCCAAAGCAATCAGAATTGCAGACTCCTGATTCAGATACAGATCCTCATACAGAGGAATGGCCTTCAAGCCAGAAGCAGCATTTTCTACTCTTCAGACAGTATAGCAGCTTTAAAGTTGCTCTAAAGTCATTTTTTTTTGTTTTAGTTTTTTCTCTTAATTAAGGTAAAGAAGGCCTATTCTACCTATCCCCTGCCCTAAACGCTAACCTGACATCTGTCACCGACTCTCCAGTCTGCAGTACCAGTCTCCTCAGTTCCTGCTTTTAAACGAGACACTGAGAGCAAATAAACTGCTTACCAGAAAGAAGATTAAAATGGGCATAATTACCACCGATGCTGGAGAAGTCCGGAACAGCTGATCTGATGATTTGAAAAAATATCCGGCAGCTAATCTTCCAATGCAGCAGGTGATAGAGTTACTCCAAAATGCGGTGAAGCAGAAAGAAAAAGAGGGGACATCTAAGAGCGTTCCATTTGGCTCAATGTAAATTTATTTATAAATCGTGATACAATCCATAAAAGAGCGCATATAGGAAGTGCTATTAAAAACAAAAAGACAACATCGAACGGAGATAAAACAGACTGTTCGCGTCCGAACAGCTGTGAAATGATGACAGCGGGTGACGTGAGACTCCGCCCCCGTACGCGGCGTTACGTCCAATGGACTTCGTCAGCAGGGGTTTTTTCTTTTTTCATTTTTTGGAGGATTGAAGACCGACTTGTTAGCGAGGTTGGAATGCACACCAGGGGGAACCATAGGGCCTGTTAAGGCAGATCTCTCTCCAGGCTTAGATAAGAAGTATCTCTTTATGTTCAGGGTCCTCACAAACTTCTGCAAACTAATATATGTTTTAAATTTGTTAAGATTACAGGCTGGAGCGAATTTTAAGCCCTTATCTAGGACTCTTAATTCTTCATCCGACAAATCTATGCCACTAATGTTAAAAATACCAGTCCCTAATGGGATTTTTGTTTTTTGTGTTTTACGTCCTGCTCTTCTCCCTCTTTTTGTCTTCTCTTTCCCCCTTGTCTGTTTCCTGTTGGGGTGTAATCCCCTCGGTCTGGCCATTGGGGTAGGGGATTCTCTAAAAAATGATTCTGATGGTATTCATCATCCCTTAACAGGGGGGCAAAACGATTATTCGTGGGGATTGGGGTTCGAACATATTGGTAATCATAATACGAGTCATGTTCAGAGTATGGATAATAGCCTCTGTCTGACCGGTTGTTATTGTAATTATAATTATTCCCACCCCTAGGGGTACCTAGAGGTCCCTTGTTATCACCTCTGTAACCTTGGTCCCGAGGGGGTGGGTATGATTGATAAGTCCCTCTGTTTACCCCTCTCCTGGGGGGATTACCTTTACCTTTCTTCTTAAAATTATTGGTTCTCTTAGGGACAGCCCCTTGAGATCCATAAGGTAGGGATTGAGGGGATTGAAAGTGTCTTGGAGTACCTAATGGTAATGGGTTGGGGGCTGATTGTATTAGAGTAGTGGGTATCGGTGCTGGAGATGGCAATTTAGATTGCCATTTAAACACTTCTCCCCTAGTGAAATCTCCTGAATCTCTAATAAACTTACTCCTCTTCTTTTCCTGTGACTCTCTATCCCATTTCATCATTTTATTTTTCAATTCACCTGATAATTTAACGAAATCTAAGTGATTTTGTGATGGTTCTAATACCTTTTTGAGGTCAGTGATCTGTTGATCTAAAATTACCATTTTTTTACGTTTCCTAATCAAAAGAAACTCAATCAGTTCTAATCCTTTATTGTTGAAAAACTGGTACCATTCCTGTGTGGATGTCTCATCGGTGAGACCATCATTAGGGGGGAGATCCCACCGAAGCCTTCTGGGTACCAGTTTTTTTTTTTTTTTAACAGAAAATTTTTATTGAACAAATCAGCATTACATTACAAGATAATTTAGTACTTTCAAAGTAGAAAGGATAATAGCAGTAGAATCTACCTTCAAATTGTAGTCTCTGTTTATCAGATATTCCAGTTACATAGATGACAGAAATATCACAGAATAATACGCCTTATTACATTATAGCATTATACCAACATAGATAAAATTATGTAAGTAACCAGTTTCAATCCAGCCTGATACGGAGTGGGAGGAGAGAAAAAAGGGGGGGGGGACGGGGGGGAGAGGAGGAGGGGGGGAGGAGGAGGGGGGGAAGGGGAACGAGAGAGAGGGAAGGGGAGGGGCGAGAGGGGACGAGCACAAGAAGAGTAGGCCATGAGGTATAGGATGTCCTCCAATAAGTTTCACAGCATACCAATTATGGATCAGGGGGCTCAGGGACCCCAGAGGCGTCTATCCAAGAGGACCAGATTTTATCAAACTTCCCTGGGCATTGCCTACTTTCATATGTCAACCTATATAGGGGAAGTACCATATTCACCGACCTTCTCCATGATGCCAAAGTAGGAGGCTCTGCTAGTTTCCATACCAGTAAGATTTCACGCCTAGCATAATATAATGCATAGGTAAGACACAATTTACTATACCTGTCTGTCTCAAGATCCTCCAAATGGCTAAGCAATAGTATCTGAGGATCAACCGGTACATTTAAGCCTGTAATATTGCTCAGTGTGGAGGCCACTGCTGACCAAAAGGGTCTAAGTTTGGGACAGGACCAGACCATGTGCCAAAAGGTGCCCACCTCCTGTCTGCATCTCTGACAATTGGGGTCTCTTTGATTGTAAATGCGGGCCAATCTCTGGGGGGTGAAGTATGCTCTGTGTAGGAACTTAAATTGTATGAACCTATCTTTCGCTGCGATCATGGAAGGAATGTAGGAAATTAAACACTCCTTCCATTCCTCTTCGTCCAGGGAAGGAATATCAACCCTCCACTTTTCCCAAGTCTTAGTTAGCTTGGTGTCATATTCTACCGTGAGATATAAATATAATGTTGAGAGTGGCTTCCCCATCACGCTAGAAATCAGGAGCCGTTCAATGGAGTCCGGTTCCAAAACGAGGGGGGCAGGGAACTGAGCTTCAAAGGCATGCTTTAGCTGCCAGTACCTAAATTGGAAGGAGGATGGGATAGCAAATGATTGCCTCAGGGCTTGGAAAGTCATAAGCCTACCGTCCTGAACTATATGTTTTAGTGTGAGGATACCCTTTTTTGCCCAGATAGAGGGGTCCGGTATACTGTGAAGGTGAGGGAGCATGGGGTTACTCCATAGGGGCATATGTGGTGAGATATGATTAGGTTTCCTATATATCTTTCTAGCCTCCTGCCAGACCTTAACAGTGGTCCGCATCGAGGCTGTCATGGACGGGCTAGCCCTAAGTCCGCGAAACGGAAGGTTGCTCAGGGCTGCAAAGGAGCCCAGAATGGCTGCTTCGAGAATGACCGCAGGGTTCTGTGCGGGCTGGGAGAACCACCACCGGACCGTAACAAGAACAGCTGCCCAGTAGTAGATTTGGAAGTTCGGTAGTGCCAAACCACCACCCGAAAGCGGGAGATATAGGATCTGCTTGGCCACCCTAGGTGGCCTCCCAGCCCACACAAATTGTATCAGAAGACTCTCCAACCTTCGGAAGAAGGCCCTAGGAATGTGTGTGGGTGTGTTGCGGAAAAAATATAAATATTTAGGAAGAAAAATCATTTTTAGCAGGTTTACTCTGCCGAGCGGGGTCAGTGGAAGTGAACGCCAAGCAGCGCACTTAGCCGTTAGCTGTGTCATAAGTGGACGGAGATTGTTGTCCATATAGTCCTGAACCTTACCACTAATTTTAATCCCTAGGTATTTGAAATCCTCTACCCAGTTAAGCTGCGGGTGTGGGACTCTAGGGGTCGACGGGTGAAGCGGGAACAGCATCGACTTATCCCAATTAATACGGATCCCTGAATACCCGCCAAATCGGTTGATCAGATCTAATGCAGTCTGTAAGGAGGACGACGCATCTGCTAAATAAAGCAGAGCGTCGTCTGCATAAAGCGAAATTTTCTCCTCGATTGGGCCCACCCGAAGCCCCCTCACCTCGGGGTCAGCCCTCAGCAGTATAGCCAGGGGCTCCATCGCCAGAGCAAATAGGCTCGGGGAAAGGGGGCACCCCTGTCTCGTACCTCGAAATAATTTAAACTTCTCCGATAGGCAACCGTTGGTGCGTATTCTGGCTGAAGGGCTATGGTATAGCATACGGAGCCACTTCGCGAAACCCGGGCCAAACCCAAATCGCGAGAGCACCTCCCATAAGTAGCCCCACTCGACGGAGTCAAAGGCCTTCTCCGCGTCGAGTGAGGCCACTATTCCCCCGGACGCCTCATCCGCCCTGTCTATATGAGTATAAAGGCGCCTAATATTGATGTCAGTACCTCTCCCGGGCATGAAGCCTGTTTGATCCCTGTGGATCAGGGCAGTGATGACTAGGTTAAGTCTATTGGCCAATACTTTTGCCAGTACTTTTGCGTCCACATTCAGGAGGGATATGGGGCGATATGAAGAGCATAAAGTAGGGTCCTTTCCTGACTTGGGGATTACCACTATGATCGCTTCACTCATCGTATCCGGGAGTCTCTCGAGGTGCGTCGACGCAGAGAAGAGGCTCTGAAGTTTGTCTACAAGTTCTGTCGCGTATTGTTTGTAAAATTCTACCGGGATACCATCGGGTCCCGGTGTTTTCCCCGTCTGCATTGACTTGAGTGCCTGGAGTATTTCTAAGGATGTGATCGGGGCATCAAGCTTCTCGCGATACGTTACCGTAAGGGTTGGGATATCAATATTATCTAGGTATGTTACCAGATCCTCCTCTCTATAGTCTGCTCTGGATGTGTAGAGGGATTTATAGAATTCCGCAAAGCAGCCATTGATCTCTTCCGGTGTGTGAACTATCTGTCCCGAGGGGTCCCTGATATGGGAAATGCTCATCCCTCCCGCCTGTTCTCTGGAGAGCCAGGCCAACAGACGGCCCGCCCTCTCTCCCTGCTCAAATATACGCTGAGATTGAGCTAACATTTTTTTCTGGGTAAGAGAGGTACGAAGACGAACCACCTCCGACGTCATAAGTTGTAGTTGCGAATAGTGCGCAGGATCTCGGGTACGGACAAAGAGAACCTCCGCACTACTGGCATCCTGCTCTGCCCTTACCAAATCTGTCCTGCGCTCCCTGCGGACTCTGGCTATGATGGTCTGGTAGTGTCCCCTCGTCGTGGCCTTAAAGGCATCCCAGACAACTGTAGGGTCAGCCGAGCCCACGTTTACCGCCCAGAAGTCAAGCAGCTCCGTTCTGAATTGGGAGTCCACAGCAGTGTCCGAAATCCAAAACCTCGAGAGCCTCCATATCTTGTCTAGCGGACCCAATGAAAGGTCCAATGACAACAACAGGGGGGCGTGATCAGAGATTCCCCTAGGCAGTATTCGTATGTCCGTGACCCTCGGGAGGACCGGACTTGCTGCGAAGACTAAGTCTATTCGGGAGAACGACCTGTGAGAGGCCGAGTGGCATGTGTATGCCCTGGTCTGGGGGTGTCTCCACCTCCAGACATCAGTCAGGCCATAAGTGTTTGCCCACTCGGTCAACCCAGAGTAGTGATGTCCCGCAGACGTCAGCCTGTCAAGATCCGGGTCAGGGACCATATTAAAATCACCCAGTATAACATTGTTATCCGATGCAAAGTCGGCTATCCTGCTGGTGATCTGATTTAGCACCAGCAATGAAGCCGGAGGAGGCAAATACAAGCCCACAATGGTCCACGTTAAAGAATATATTTTA
Organism: Lithobates clamitans; assembly: GCA_037952925.1. Taxonomy (NCBI): domain Eukaryota; kingdom Metazoa; phylum Chordata; class Amphibia; order Anura; family Ranidae; genus Lithobates; species Lithobates clamitans. The sequence continues at coordinate 1,033,891 of JBBGZY010001323.1, read as the reverse complement.
GCATGGATGATAACATAACGCCCATCTGGGTCCAGGGCCAAATCCAGGAGCCGGAAAGGAAGAGATTTCAGTATCAGGATAGTAACACCCCTGGAGAAGCTGGAGTGTGTAGAGTGGTAGTGGTAGCCCACCCACGGTTTTTTAAGGGCCAGAACCCTACTTCCTATGAGGTGCGTTTCCTGGAACACACATATATGTGGATTGTATGCTTTAATAAATTGGAACACCAGGGAACGCTTGATCGGGGAGTTCAGTCCCCTAGTGTTCCATGAAATGATATTAAGGGAGGACATGGTTACTCAGAATGATAATAATATTAGGATTAATGTAGATCACGGCTCCCGGAGCGGACCCCCGGACCCACAACGGACACACCTGGAAACATTGCAATGCTGATGAGTCAAGTTTTTTTTTAGTGAAGTTATAACAGAAAAACAAACTGAAAATAGCCCAACATCTAACGTAAATTAAAATAGCCCCGTTAGGGGAACTTTCAACAAACCCCCACCCCACCCGACCCCCCCAAACTGAGGCGGGCTTCAATCCCAAACCAATTCAGCTCGCCGGCTGCAACAGAGGGTCCGTGGAAGAGGCAAGCCCAAACCCCCCGAGGATTCACACGGGGGGGCAGGCAGCAGTTCAAGCGGCTTTCCAAATATGAGATCTCCGCTAATGGACTGTAACAGGCTGTGAGGTGTTAAAAGTCAGACAAAGGAGAAGTGGACCATATTGTGACCCCACAGTAAAGTCGATCCATCATTGAGAGGGTATCTAGAGCAAGAACTTCAGTGCTCCCCGAGGGGGCATGCAAGTGCCAAGAAGCTTCATATCTCAACAGTCTCCTGACCAAATTCTTTGGCAGGGGCATTAACTTATAATTTCCTGGTAGGGGATAGTTAGTTACCCCCCTCAATTTCTAACACACCATGGGGTTGAACTGGGCACAACCTGTGCAACAAAACTAAGTTATCCATGGAGTATTACGTGTATTGACTCAAACCTGGGCCCAGGTTGTTGTAAATAGACAATTGAAGAGGACATTCGGTACGAACCGGTTAGTCGGTCAGCGGAGCTGTGGTAGTGATTCCAGCCAGGCAGAGGCCTCTCTCGGTGTGGTGAAAAATCGAGTTGTCTCTCCGTCTTGGACCCTCAGACGAGCCGGGAAGAGAATACTGTAGCGAATGTTGCGTGATCTCAATGCCGCTTTAACCTGGTCAAACGATTTCCTGAGTTTTTGGGTCTCCACCGAGTAGTCAGGGAAGATCATCAATTTAGTGTTCTGGAATCTGAGGTCCCCCACATTTCTGGAGGCGCGAAGAACTTCATCCCTATCTCTAAAATTCAGGAGACGGAGTATGAAGGTGCGAGGAGGGGAACCAGGAGGCCCTGGCTTAGGCGGCATACGGTGTGCCCTCTCGACTGTATAGTAGGGTGACCATCGGGCCTCTGGTAGAAGATCACGTAGCAAGCCTTCTATAAAAGAGGTAGGATTGTTCCCCTCCACTCCCTCCGGCAAACCGATAACACGAAGATTATTGCGCCGATTTCTGTTCTCCGCATCTTCGGCTCTGTATTCTAGGGCCTTTACTTTAGTTTGAAGTGTACGGATTTGTGCTCCATGTTCCGCCGTATTGTCTTCAGTGGTATTCAGTCTTTGTTCCGTCTCCGTAACTCGCGACCTGATTTTGTCTATATCTTGGCGAATTAGACCCATATCTAGTTGGACAGCCTCAATTTTTGTTGTTAGCGTGGATTGGCAAGTTGCGATGGCCGCCATGACGTCCGCCAACCAGGGGGGGCGAGAGTCATCCGACTCCATGATGCTTGTCTGTGAGGCTCTATAGGTATTACGCGTGTTGTGAGCCTCCGGTGCGAGACAGGTGGGCGTTTGAGGGAAGTCCGACTGTGGCGGAAAGGTCAGTCTTTTGCCCCTTTTATTATGTCCTGCGCTAGACGACCTGCGCCTCATTCAGAATTCTGAAGCCCTGATTTGGGCAATATCCAGTGGCCGGCTGTGGGAGCCTGTCAGTGGGTTCTGGGGCATGCAGGGGGTGGGTGCAGAGCTATAAATGCCCCCCAGAGAGTCTTCCCCCTCACCTGGAAATCATGTAGAACAGGAGGGATCCTCTTCAAGCCTCCACAGGAATATGCAGTTCGTCCACAGAAGACCCAACCGAGGAGGTCAGGGATGGGGATGATATAGGGCCTGCTCCGCTATCCAGGTGGAGGCCTCCGGCCGTTTTCAGGGCCCCCTCCTCTAGGCACCCAGGATCAGTCACTCTCCCAGGCAGTCCGGCGGCCCTGGATCCTCAGGAAAGGCCGGGGATGCGGCCTATTTGTTCGTGGGGGGTGATGGGGGGATCAAGCCCCGTACAGCCGCTGTGACCAGGCCCGAGCCCGGCCTTTAGATGACAGCCGCAGCCGGCCTTGATGGATGCTGGAGGCGCCGACCGCGCCAAGGGTCCTCGATGCCGCGGCGCGGTCCGCTGGGAAAGTCCGCGGCTGCGGCCTAGTACCGCGAGGCAGGCCGGGGACGTCCGGCGGGCCTCGATCTCTGCCGAGGATGGCAAACTCTCCTCTCCCCTCAGTACACAGGAGATCCACGGGTCCCCCACAGTCGGCTGGGATGTGTCAGCAGAGTATTAAAGGCTGATGGATCCGGATTAGTGAATCGGTAAGCGGAGCTCTCCAAAAACGCCGCCGCTCACCTCGCCATCTTGGCCACGCCCCCTGGGTACCAGTTTAACCTTAAGGTACTGTTCAAAAAACACTATATCCCACCATGTTTTAATTTTTTTATCAAACAGATAGCCCAACTTCCTGAAGTTGGTAGCTAAATCATCTGATGTTTTGGCAGGAACAGTGTTAGAGAATACCTCATCCAATTTTACCTCTCTCTGATCGAGAAAGGAAAATAACTCCATGAATGCAGCTGATAGGAAGGTGAAGGTTAATGACTGGCAAAAGATGTGTACAATCAGCGCAAAACATAAACAAAATGAATCTACTTGCAGGCTGAACACTTAAGGGTTTACACCAAGCCCAAATAACATAATAAACAAAGTAAAGTGCAGCGCAAAAACTTAAAAGAAAATAAACAGAGAAAGTCCCATAAAAGACATATATTTGTATCCTCCTCTGTCTTATTTCTTTTTGCTATGAGACACCCAAATTCTTCAGCGTAACTGAGCAAATAAACTGCTTACCAGAAAGAAGATTAAAATGGGCATAATTACCACCGATGCTGGAGAAGTCCGGAACAGCTGATCTGATGATTTGAAAAAATATCCGGCGTCTAATCTTCCAATGCAGCAGGTGATAGAGTTACTCCAAAATGCGGTGAAGCAGAAAGAAAAAGAGGGGACATCTAAGAGCGTTCCATTTGGCTCAATGTAAATTTATTTATAAATCGTGATACAATCCATAAAAGAGCGCATATAGGAAGTGCTATTAAAAACAAAAAGACAACATCGAACGGAGATAAAACAGACTGTTCGCGTCCGAACAGCTGTGAAATGATGACAGCGGGTGACGTGAGACTCCGCCCCCGTACGCGGCGTTATGTTCAATGGACTTCGTCGTCCATTGGACGTAACCCCGTGTACGGGGGCGGAGTCTCACGTCACCCGCTGTCATCATTTCACAGCTGTTCGGACGCGAACAGTCTGTTTTATCTCCGTTCGATGTTGTCTTTTTGTTTTTAATAGCGCTTCCTATATGCGCTCTTTTATGGATTGTATCACGATTTATAAATAAATTTACATTGAGCCAAATGGAACGCTCTTCCATATAGCCTGCTCTCAAACTTTGTGTGTCGGAAAATCCGATGGAAAATGTGTGATTGAGCCTACACACGGTCGGAATTTCCGTCAACGAGGTCCTATCACACATTTTCCGTCGGAAAATCCGACCGTGTGTATGGGGCATTACACTTCAGACTGCTGTTCAAAATGGTGCAATTTTTGGGGTCAATCAATATATTTTCAAGAATAGGGCTTTTGTTGTCATGTCATAGTGAAAAAAAGCTTCATAAATAAAATCTAATATGCAGCATTATTTGTACACCATATATTTTCCCCATAACTTGGAAAAACAAGCAAGTTTGGTATTGTTTGATTCCAGACAAATTAAGAAATTTATTTCAGAAAAAATCTGTTGTACCATACCTTTTACATTGTTTATCTGGCTGAAATCACCTGAAATTTGTTTGTTTTTTCATAATTTTTAAAATGTTTTCTCTAAATTCTAAAGAAATAAAGTATATAATTCAAAGTATGGTATCAAAAGTAAGTACTATCTGTCCCCAAGAAACAATGTTGGCTAGATTGACTGCAAAACAAAGCAGCAATTGTAAGACAGTCACATGTCCAAAACCTGAAAAAAAAAACAGGAACCCTAGGGGGTTTGGATAGGATAAAGGTACTGGGACTCAAGTGGTTAAAGTGATATTTCCATTTATATCCAATAGGTACAGGGCCTGAAGAACATATATGATTACTAAGCAGGGTAAAATTAAAGCAATATGATTTTACTGTGAGAAAACATAGACAGTGTATAGACAATGAACTTAATTTGAAGTATCTTTATAGAGGGCCTGTTTTATGTAATACATGGAGATTTTCTTTATCTTGTTTCTAGCATCATGTCTTTTCAGGAAATCTGTTTCCTTAATTACAATTGACAGAAATTACATTTCCATATGACTCCGTTGTCTGTTCTAAATACTTTAATTACAGTAGTCTTATAAAATAAACATCACTAATGTCTGCTTCTTACCCTTAAAGAGAACTTGTCAGTAATTTTACACTTTTATGCCCCGTACACACAGTCGGACACTGATCGGACATTCCGACAACAAAATCCTAGGATTTTTTCCGACGGATGTTGGCTCAAACTTGTCTTGCATACACACGGTCACACAAAGTTGTCGGAAAATCCGATCATTCTGAACGCGGTGACGTAAAACACGTACGTCGGGACTATAAACGGGGCAGTAGCCAATAGCTTTCGTCTCTTTATTTATTCTGAGCATGCGTGGCACTTTGTGCGTCGGATTTGTGTACACACGATTAGAAATTCCAACAACGGATTTTGTTGTCGGAAAATTTTATAGCCTGCTCTCAAACTTTGTGTGTCGGAAAATCCGATGGAAAATGTGTGATGGAGCCTACACACGGTCGGAATTTCCGACAACAAGGTCCTATCACACATTTTCCGTCGGAAAATCCGACCGTGTGTACGGGGCATAAGAAGTAAAAGTCCTCCTAAGAGTGAACAATACATGGTAGCTGATGTTACCTTTGTTAGCCACAAAAGACTTCCCTATAAACCCCTCTAATCTTGAGTTTAATTTGTTTCTAGGTCTCATGATATGTTTGACTTTGTTATTTAAACCCTTCGTGCCTAAGGGTAAAACAAATCTTAATGCCTAGGCATAATTTTGCAACTTTGACATGTGTTAGTAAAACCATACATATCATCACAACTACTTTGTGCATCCAGGCAAATTATACCTTGTTTTTTTTTTCAGGACAAATTGGGCTTTCATTTGGTCGTAAATGTTTATGGATATCTCCTAATTTTTTTTTTTTATTATCAAAGGAAAACTGATAAAAAATAATAAAAACAGTCATTTTTAAAAAAATGTAGCTGTATATTTCTTGTTCCTACCATAGCCTACCACCAAAAGAACAACCCAAATAAATTATCCTGCTCCTGATGATCACAACTATACCACATATGTATATATACAACAATGTGTTATTTGTTGTTTGTATCCGTAGTACAACCCAGAAACAAGAGTGCACATTTTGCTTTTTTTTGTCCTACCTAAAACACACTGACACTAACTGACTCTGAGAGTAATAAAAAAAAAATACTGCCCAAAATATACTGACCCTGACCTTTTACCCTGACAATGACCACTACTTGACCCAAACACTAACCCTGGCACTGACCTAGATCAAACCTTGATCTAGGTATTTTTTCTTTCTTTTTTTTTTTACACACGCACTTTTTTTCCTCTGCAAGGAGAGACAAAGTTACAATGTATCTTTCCTCTCCATTCACATAGAGAGAAACACGGTGGGTGGGCTTCACAGTGATTGATCACTGTGGTAGCCAATCAGAGGCTACCACAGCGATCAGGTGACCCGTAATTGGGAGTTCCGGGTTCCGATTGTTAGTACAGGGCCCGGGGCTCTTGGTGACACACCAGTCTCTGCGCTGGGAGCATGCTTTGCAGTGTGCTCCTAGCATAAAGAGAGATACACAAATATGCAGCCTGCGGCAAAAAGCCCAGTTAAGTGGGGCTGCATATTTGTGTTACATCGGCATCAAGTGGTTACGCTATCCATATAGAAAGCTTGAATCTTGGTAAGTTCCAAGCAATGAGTGGTCCTGCAAGCACATTTTTTTCCCCAAGGCCAATGATAGTATAAGCAGCTGATCAGATGCAGTCACCGTTTGGGTATTCAGGCAGCCATAGCACTGGTAGCAATAGCTGGCAGTGGAGATACCACCATCCACACTGCTTAGCGTGGATGGAGGAATCGATTTATGGGGAAATCAAGCTGTGTATGGCCAACTTAAGTCTCAGTTCAAAAGCTAAACTTTGCATACCTGTTGTTCCCAAAAAGCCAGGTCACATTGGACAGGGCATTGATAAATAAGCAGAGGTTACCTCTTGGTGTCAGCCTTAACCCTGAAGTCACAGAAGTTAAACCTTTAGTAATAAAACCAGGATTAAGAGTGCACAAAAGAGACTTTCTAACTACCTACAGAGATAAGATGGTAGTTATCCAATTCAGCGCCAGTCTCAAGTCTTTGAATGCAATTAGTCACTGTGAGGCCGCCACTGCACAGACAAATTAGAAACACAATCTCATTTGTACCAAAAGTGTCTTGGTCCTCCCTTGCAAGCCAGAATTGGCAGTGTCCTCTCTCCTGTTCAGGTACGCTTCGGAGAACTAGGCTTTGATGTCTGTGGGGTGCTCTAGGAATTTGGCTGAGCTGTCAATGATGTCTGTGAGAACACAGGCTGGCCATAGGCAGATTTATAGCAAGATAAACAATCAGTGTGACACATATTTTGCCTCAATTGTGTTGCTAAGCTATTGGGACTCACTATGATATTTTCCCCAACACTGGAAATAGACTAAGCATTGGCCACGTGGTGATGGTGTGCTATTTTCGTGTGAAAGCCAGCAAGTCGGACAGCCCAAATTAATTTGTTATAACTGTCCAGGGCATTGTAACATAGATAAGTAAATACAGATACATAAATCCATTAAATTAACTGGTGTTTCCCAAATGTGTTATTAAGTCCCTCCAACAATTCATGTTTTTTTAGACATCCACACAATTTGCTGATGCATATGCTACATACAAAACATAATCCTTGAGGACAGGTTTGGGAAACACTGAACTAGAAAAACCATCTATGCCCCAAAAGTCACCCAAGTGTCTCAAGCAATGCTCAGAGAATTAGACCAGGATAGTGCCTGTGTATGGATTCTGAAGAGAAAAAGTTAAATTTTTCTAATCAGCAAACTGTGTCTAGTGATTCTGGAAATATTGTGTGCTCCGTTTTCTATTATTGGTCCCTGTGTGTTTCAATTCTAGGAGAGCAGCTGAAAGAGCTATCTTTCCTACATACCTCTGTTTTTTCATAGGTGAAGACATTATGCAGCTTACATGCCTGCTGGTTGGATTCTCAATCCTATCCTTCTCTAGACAGAGATGCTTTTCAAGAATACAGAGGGAGTTCTCAGAACCCTACAAGAGGCTGGCTGGCTCCTACACAAATCCTTGTGAGACCCTAATTCATCATGGTTCAGAATACACTGTTTTTGCCACTAGAGCAGAGATCTCCAAACTACGATCCTCCAGCTGTTGGGGAACTACACGTCCCATGAGGCACTGTAAAACTGACATTCACAGACATGACTAAGCATGATGGGAATTGTAGTTCCTGAAAAACTGGAGGGCCATAGTTTGGAGACCCCTGCACTAGAGCATGCTGGTAGGATGCTGAGTTAGCCTGACTTTCCTCTCTTCACCTGTCAGTGTCTCAATGCCAGATGATGGTTTGGGACTATGGTCTCTCCCATCCCTATATCAAAGTGGGCTCAATGGAAAAGGCTTCCTGTCCAGAAGGGTTTTTCTCCAATGTTGGACATGTATCCAATAAGTTGTAGGGTTATGACATGATCTCCACTAAGGCTTTTCTGGCTCACTGTGGTGTGATTGTAGCTTCTTTATCCTGTTTATTTTTAGCTGTAGGGTTTTCTGTTGGGTTAGCGCTATGATTGAAATCTTATCTTTTTTCAGCATCCCCACTCTTTTTCTTTTGGCTAGTTAGTTCCCAAATGTATGCTGCCATGGAGTATGTCAGGAAAATGGAAAATGTCCTACAATATAACATTTCCTCAAATACGAACTGTAATTTTCCTTTCCTGATAGACCTCTTTGCAGAATATGTACCCTCCCAGTGTCATGAGTAGGCTAGATATGGACTGCAGCCTCTGGGTCAGCCTCAAAATTGATGGGAGCGGGGTCCTATAGGGTAAGAGTGAGGGTGGAGCTACCCAAATACATGCTGCCATGGAGTCCAGAAGGAAAGGAAAATTACTGTAAGTATTTGATAGGAAATTTTCTGTTATACACTATCCAATACCCACAGTTTATCCAGAGGAAGCTGTAAAAAAAAAAAGAAAAAAAGCCATTAGGCATAAGTCCAAGAGAGGAGTTTATGTGCCAGGAAGTGTCTCAAATATTTATTACCATTCCAGCCAGCTCACCAGGCCCCCAAGCCTGCTGATTGGCTGAGCCACTAAACATCCAAAAGACAGAATATCACCTCTCTAACACACCCTGCAGGAGCAATCTCAAACACCAAGTGGCTGAGCAAGTACATGCCAAGCTTAAAGAACACTAACTGGAACACACATAGGCTGACTACAGTCCAAGGTTTATCACAAAAAAGTAGATAAGACAATTTAAAAAATACTGCATTCCTAAAAAAAGATGCTTTTTAACACAAACATTTTAATAGAAGCCTGTTATAAGTGAAACATAGAGCCTGCTCACATGGACCATCTTGCTTTAGTACCTTTCCAGTTACAGACCTGGAACATGTGAAGAAGGCAAAGTAAGCAAAGCAAGTGAAGTAAGTTTAAAGTCATGATTTGAATACTGTTCAGGTCTATGATTTAGAAAGTACTGAAACCATTAGAGTAGCATTTTTTAGTATGCAATAGCATACTTTAGTCACAGTTCCATTTAAAGGTGTGCGAGCATTTGAAGCAACTCAGCCGACCTGTGCGTGCAATGTCTGTACACAAACACTTGCTTGAGGAATGCAAAGGAAGAACTTTGAAAATTCAGGTGTCCAAATCAGACTGCACTGTGTGCTTTACAATAGAAAAGTACACAAATATTTAAGTGTCCCAGGTTTCCCAGCACAGCCCTGATTATTATCATATTCAGAATCTAAATCCAGTTGGTCATGCCTCTGTTCTAAAGGAAATATCCTAACTTGTGATTTACTATATCCTTTGTCTGCGGTCAGCATTGTTACAGTAAATTATGTATGAAATAAAAAGAATTTGAAAAAAATGTAACATAGTATTTCTTGTACTTTATGTAATGAACTGACCAATTACTACATATCATGTATAATATTTTCCTAAGCTTCTATATGTGCACAATTCAGAAACGACACCGAACAAGTACAGTTGTGCAAAAAGTTTACAGGAACCTCTTCAGTGCAGTCTCTTCTTATTATGGGCTGTCCAACATTGTGGTCACAAGCTGCTCCACCCTAGATGTTGCTCTTCCACTGATGGGAGGGAAACGACTTTAAAATTTTGCTATAGCAATCTGAAATTTTAAGTTACACCCTTATGTCTGGTGAGGGGTGAGGGCACAAACCACTTCACTCACACATAGAAGAAACTAGGGTGTTTTAGAGGTGGGAAGCCTACTGTGGTCTATGAACTGATGCTCTTTCACAGACAGTGTAGCACAAAGTAAGGTCATATAGCACAGAATAATTTGACGGGAGGCTGAACCCCTGCATCAAGATCTGTAAGCAGCCTTCTAAATGAGGCGTTGTTGGATTATATAGATTTTAGGAGTGGACTGATTTTAACACAGCTGATATTTTTCCTGGACAGCATTGGCAGTGTGCTTACTTTTTGTGCTTACTTTTTGCCTGAAGCTGCTCTTTAATCACACTGGGTTTCATTCTTAGTCATCTAATATAACGTTCTGTATCATTGTTACAGGAAGAAGCTGTTGTTTTCCAGTTGAGGTGATTGGGCTCCGTGTTTTCCTGTGATCCATAATTTATCACTTAGTAATACATATCAATGAGCAAGCTATGACTGGCTTTATTTACAGATTATAATGGCAGCTCGGCTAATGCATCCTGTACACTGTCTCCCGCAAAGACCAGCACATTGGATAATTAACTTTGAAATTACCTTGATCAGGGAAAACAAATATGCATCCATGTGTTTTTATGTTCAAGATTTCCTGATTTCGTGTTCTTGTAGCAGGAATTGTTACAATTACTGTACGGCTTTTGTCAAGTAATTACCGTAAGTTCAGTTAAAATGCAAACAAGAGGATGAATAGTGAATTAATTCTTGAAAAATAAAACAAAAATAGCATAAGTGGCTTATTTTGTTTATTGGGGAAAGAAACAAGAGATCACATGGTCTACATTTCATGTGACATTTTGAAAGATATCAGAAAGTGACATTTTGTGTAATTTACAAAGCCTGTGTTTATTAGTAACACTGATCTCCTATCTTCTGCTTAGCACACATGGAACTCGGATCATATACTGTCATGGAATTCAGGTGACAAGCATATACATTTCTTGCTGTTGGTATATCTGTAATCAGAAGCTACAAATTTAGGGAATTCACAATATTGCACAGTGTATTTTATGGTACAGCATTTTAGATTGGTCTGATATAATACTCAGATAAGCACGTTTTTACTCAAGAGCTTGCAACTGATTTTACTATTCTTTATTGAGGTTTTTGAAGAACAGGACAAAATATGGTACCTTAACTGAAGTGTATCTGAAGTCAATCTTTTATCTCTTTTGGATAGAGAAGGTTAGAATTTCAGTTTTTTCTTGCTATTCTCCTGCTTTGAAAAATTCACCCTCTATGTCTGACCTGGCCACTTTTGTCTCTGGGACTAAAAGTAAGGAAAAAAATCTAAAACTTTGAGTTGTCACTGGAACAGGGATAGAGGGAAAATCTTCCACTAGTGACAATTGTTCCTTTGACAACGGGATTTTCCGTTTTGAAGGGAGATCTCCTTTCACTTCCTGTTGAGACAGGAGGTAAAATAAAATCTCCCAAATTGAACACATACAAAAACAAAGAAAAACTTCTCAGGGGTTTTAAAAACATCCCATCCCAATCTAAAACATGCAAGCACCAATCCTCCTACCACCCGCAACATGCAGTATGATTAAACTCTAGTTTCCAATTGCAACCCTATTAAATTTTTTGGATAAATAAAACCCTGTGTCCTTGTTGGATAGATTTCTGTTCACTTCCTAAGGTGCCCTAGACTGGGAAATAATGGGACTCACCCAAATAAGGAAAAGGGTTCCCTTGCCAACAGACATCCGCAAAATATGTGGAAACATTTTGCATTAAACCTCACTTACCAGTCAAACCTATGAACAATCTGTGCCCAGCTAAATGAATAGGGAGAGCCCCTCCCCCCACAAAAAAAAGTCTAAAAAGACAGTTAAAATCCTAAAGATCCATTGCTGACTATAAGGCATCAGAGGGGTACAAAAGCAACAAGGTTCCCAAGATCTCTGTGTCTGTACTCACAAGGCCCAATGACAGATGAAGCCTCCTTCCAATTTTCCAAGTGACATCTTCCCATGATACCAGGCAGATCTTTAGCAGACAGCTCCCCTCGGCCAGCTTCTTCGTAACACCTGGATCTCAGAATTAATCCCCTCAGGGCACCCATCTGAGGCCTCTTCAACAGCTGAAAGTGACTGAAAAGGTGTGCCCCTCTCAGGCTAGACTGATCCACTCTGGGAAAAGACCCTGAGCTCAGTGTGTTCACTGAATATATACAGTTATCCAGCATGCCATCATAGCTTGCCTGTCTGGGATAGACCAGGGCTGTATCAATATTCATACTGCCATCTGCACAGCTTAAAACCAATCATCCAGAAACTTCTGCAGTTCCCTGGGTTCAAAGGAAGCTATATGCCAGACTGGCGGCAGCTGACTACAGTATGGCAACTAAAGTACCCTACAAAAAACACAATTAATAACAACTTATCTAATCCTAGCACCTACCTAGGAGGGTGCTACATATACAGTATCTCACAAAAGTGAGTACACCCCTCACATTTTTGTAAATATTTTATTCTATCTTTTCATGTGACAAAACTGAAGAAATTACACTTTGCTACAATGTAAAGTAGTGAGTTTATAGCTTGTATAACAGTGTAAATTTGCTGTCCCCTCAAAATAACTCAACACACAGCCATTAATGTCTAAACTGCTGGCAACAAAAGTGAGTACACCCCTAAGTGAAAATGTCCAAATTGGGCCCAAAGTGTCAATATTTTGTGTGGCCACCATTATTTCCCAGCACTGCCTTAACCCTCTTGAGCATGGAGTTCACCAGAGCTTCACAGGTTGCCACTGGAGTCCTCTTCCACTCCTCCATGACGACATCACGGAACTGATGGATGTTAGAGACCTTGAGCTCCTTCACCTTCCATTTGAGGATGCCCCATAGATGCTCAATAGGGTTTAGGTCTGGAGACAGGCTTGGTCAGTCCATCACCTTTACCCTCAGCTTCTTTAGCAAGGCAGAGGTCATCTTGGAGGTGTGTTTGGGGTTGTTATCATGTTGGAATACTGCCCTGTGGCCCAGTCTCTGAAGGGAGGGGATCATGCTCTGCTTCAGTATGTCACAGTACATGTTGGCATTCATGGTTCCCTCAATGAACTGTAGCTCCCGTTGCCAGCAGGACTCATGCAGCCCCAGACCATGACACTCCCACCACCATGCTTGACTGTAGGCAAGACACACTTGTCTCTGTACCCCTCACCTGGTTGCTGCCACACATGCCTCACACCATCCTTCTGGGACGACAGCCATGCAGACCAATTTGATGCAGTGTGCGGCGTATGGTCTGAGCACTGACAGACTGACCTCCCACCCCTTCAACATCAGCAGCAATGCTGGCAGCACTCATATGTCTATTTCCCAAAGACAACCCCTGGATATGACGTTGAGCACGTGCACTCAACTTATTTGGTCGACCATGGCGAGGCCTGTTCTGAGTGGAACTTGTCCTGATAAACCACTGTATGGTCTTGGCCACCATGCTGCAGCTAAGTTTCATGGTCTTGCCAATCTTCTTATAGCCTAGGCCATCTTTATGTAGAGCAACAATTCTTTTTTTCAGATCCTCAGAGAGCTCTTTGCCATGAAGTGCCATGTTGAACTTCCAGTGACCAGTATGGGAGAGTGAGAGCGATAACACAAAACAAATTTAACACACCTGCTCCCCATTCACACCTGATACCTTGTAACACTAACGAGTCACAAGACACCGGGGAGGGGAAATGGCTAATTGGGCCCAATTTGGACATTTTCACTTAGGGGTGTACTCACTTTTGTTGCCAGCGGTTTAGACATTAATGACTGTGTTTTGAGTTATTTTGAGGGGACAGCAAATGTATAAGCTGTACACTCACTACTTTACATTGTAGCAAAGTGTCATTTCTTCAGTGTTGTCACACGAAAAGATGGAATAAAATATTTACAAAAATGTGAGGGGTGTACTCACTTTTGTGAGGTACTGTATAAACAGCCTGCAAAGTGAATATCAAATACACAAAATACAGTGCTGAAACAATTTATTAATAAATAAATCAATGCTAACATAATCCACTCTTCAAATGAATGTGCATGACAAAAAGGACCCACCCTAAAAAATAAATTAAAAAAATTCAACAAATGTCCAAAACAATACAAAGTCCAATAGCGTGTTGTCTAAAATTTTTCTCCACCAAGTATTGAATAAGTTACATCAAAAAGTGCTCCCTCCACCACAATCAAGGTTTGCACTTACCAGACCCATATATCTATCTAGAAACAGATTAGGCAAACCAGGCTCATGTCAGGTACTTAGGCTATTATTCACCACTTCCTCTACTCTCCTTTCCTAAATCCCTTAGATGGTTACATAAAAAGAGCACAGGAGATTTTCTGGATAATTTTAATAACTACTTCCAGACCACGCTAGAGCCAAATATTGTCTGCAGTGTGGTCAGCCAGTTCTGGGAGGGAGTCATATGACGTCCTCCTGTGATCATGCCTGCCACATGCCCGCTGTGGCGTGTGGGTGGCGTGCTCTGTAAACGCTGTGTCCTTGGGACACAGCTGATCAAAGATTGGGGTAAAGGGCCAATCACAGTGGCCCTTTACCAATTGATCAGCTGTGTCCAATCACAGCTGATCATGATGTAAACACAATCCAGTCATCTGCATTTCTTGCCTGAGGCTGACAGCGTGAGGAGATGAGAGCCGGTAACAGGCTTGTGTGAAAAGGGACATCTACACTGATAATCAGGGCACTGATTATAAGTGGCCTAATTATCAGTGCAGCCCCAACACTGGCCATAAGTGCTGCCAATCAGTGCTCATCAGTGCTGCCAATCAGTCCCCATCAGTGTCACCTATCAGTGCCCATAAGTGCCGTTTACCAGTGCCCATCAGTGCCCTCTACCAGTGCTGCTATTAGTGCCCCCTATCAGTGCTCATCAGTGTCACCTATTAGTGCAGCCTCATTGGTGCCTCCTCATCAGTGCCCATTAGTACAGCCTATAATTGCCCATCACTCCTGCCTGATGATAAGTCGTAAATGCAACCCTTGATTGTGGTGTACTTTTTGATGCGACTTACTCAAGCACCTGGGAAGAAATACTTGGTGTAGAAATTTTAGACAACACCCCATTTGATTTTAAATTGCTTTCGACATTTGCTGAATTTTTTTTATCATTTTTTTCATGGTGGATCTATTTGTCATGTACATTCATTTGAAGAGTGGATTATGTTAGCACTAATTTATATATTAATTATTTGTTTTCAGCACTGTATTTTGTGCATTTGATACATCCTTCTGAAACATGTTTATAAAATGCCTTTTAAATGTTACATATTTTAAAAGGCTCAACAGATCTGCTTTACATGCCTTATAAGGTTGGCGCTTTGACATGAACTTTTAATCTAATCATTAAATCTTGTTTGTTTGGTAGTTTGACGGCTCTGCCAAGCCATCACTTGTATCTAATACATGCATCTAATTTGCTATGGTTACAAGAAGTACACCGTACAAAATCTTTAGCATGAAATAGAGCAGTGATGGCGAAGCTTGGCACCCCAGATGTTTTGGAACTACATTTCCTATGATGCTCAACTACATTGCAGAGTACATAAGCATCATGAGAGATGTAATTCCAAAACATCTGGGGTGCCAAGGTTCGCCATCATTGGAATAGTCTTGGAACTAGTTGGAGGTCATTTGGTCAGTTGTTGTTTTGCAGTATTCAAATTTGTTTTGCATTGTAGAATCTAACAAATATCTACATTTAGAATAATTATAGAGGCAAATATTTATAAAGGAAATGCATAAATTCATTAACAAAAAAATGTAAGTCAATTCAGATTTACAATCAATACTAAGCAAGAACTCCGGGATCAGAAAATATGGTTGTAAAAGGGTGATATGACTCTATACGAGGCTACTCGACCAGCATCTTGGATATGGGAGTCCATCCTAAGCTACTGTATGGCGATGGTAGTGAAAGTGCTGGTGTCTGCCATTTTGCTTGTTTTTGTGAAAAGAAAAGAGCTAGTGCTTGTTACTTGTCAGGTAGGCATTTGGTGCCTCACATGATGTGTTAAGGGTTCAATTGCAGACAGCCCAGAGTTGCTGGTAAATACAGTAGATGTATGAGTTGCTGCTGTCAAAACCTGTCTGACAGGTTGGGAGACATTTACTAAAGCTGGAGGATGCAAAATCTGGTGCAGCTCAGCATAGAAACACGATTTTTCTAGATTTTTATCAATCAAAGCTTAATTGAATAAACTGAAGTTTGGTGCAACTGTACATGGTAGCCGGCCAGTTTCCAATTTCAGCTTGTTCAATTAGGCTTCCAACAAAACCTGGAAGCTGATTGTTTTCTATGCAGAGCTGCAGCAGATTTTACAGTCTCCAATTTTAGACAATAGACAATTTATAGAAAAAGGTTTATACTCTACCATAACACTATTTTATCTTAACCGGTTCTGGACCAGCCGCCACAGTTATACTGCAGCAGGTTGGCTCTCCTGGGCGAGATGTCGTAGCTGTACGCTCCCGGCGCACCCGCAGCGATTGGATTCACTTCAGAACTGATCAGTCTTCAGACCCAGGCCAATGATTTCTTGTCTAGACCTGGTGATCAGTTCTGGCGAATGGGAGACTGTCCCCTGCCTGTAAGTGTAAACACAGGCAGGGTAAATGATGTCATCTCCCTCTCTGGAATTATTTTCTGTTCCAGAGAGAGGAGAGAGGACATCTAAACGTGAGTTGCACCAACACTACAGTAACACAGTACACATAGGCACACTTTTCACCCCCCGATCACCGACCGATCGCCCCCAGTTAACCCCTTCACTCCCTGTCACAGTGTCACCAAGTGTAGTTTACATATTTTTCATTGATCACTGTACTGGTGTCATTTGTGACAATAATCAGTGTTAGAGTACTTAGTAATTGGCCCAGATAGGTCTAGGGACCCCCCTAAACCCCCCAATAAAGGTTTAACCCCTTGATCACCCCTGTCAGTGTGCAGTTAGCCAGTGAGCTAGTTACTGTCACCGTCAGGGTACCTGCCATATATTGCTGAATAAAAGTTTTAACCCCCTGATCGCCTGGCAGGTGACATCAGTTAGGTTTTAGCATCAGTTAGGGTCTGAGTCAGCCCCAGGCAGTGTCAGATTAGTGGCAGTAACGCTAACACCCACGTACGCACCATACACCTCCCTTAAAAATATAGTGTGAACGGATCAATATATTTGATCTGATCAGATCTATACTAGCATCCCCAGTAGTTTAAGGTTCCCAAAAACACAGTGTTAGAGGGATCAGCCAAGTTACCTGCTAGCATCTGCGTTTAGACCCTCTGTCTGGCCCAGCCCACCCAAGTGCAATATCAATCGATCACTGTCACTTACAAAACAAATAACTGCAGCATTCGCAGAGTCAGGCCTGATCCCTGCGAACACTATTAGTTTTTTGGTAGCGTTTGAAGCAGTCGCTGACAATCAGGTGCTTTTTTTTCCTGTGAGTTTCACTAGTTGTACCAGTAAATTTAGAGGCCACAATGTTCAATCAAAGGTACACTAGTGAAGAGGCCTACACGTTTCTTTTTTTTTTTTTTTTTTTTTTTGCCACTTCAGAAAATTCTTAGAGAGACTAATTCAGCTTTCTCGCTCATAAGTATCTCTTCTTATCTCTTCATCACTGTGGCGTATTTATTTTTATTTCCACGGGGGTTCAAGACAGGGGTTTACATAGAATAATTATATAAAACTTAGCCTCACCTATTAAGGCGTAACCCCTAATTTTCCTTCTCTAAAATTTTATCTTTATTTATGAAACTCTCTGTTATACCTATCTAAAAGCCGAGAAAAAGAAAAGGCAAAGAAACCGTACACGTATATATATATATATATATATGTAACCCCTCCCCTCCCTCCCCCCTCCCTCCCCCCTCCCCCTCCCACCCCTGTGCACTGCCCATGGTCTTATTTAGTGGGTAGTTACATCTTGATTTTTTCCGCATAACTCCATGTTTTTTTAAACTCCTTCCAACATTTCCAATTGTCTGCTTCTCTCTTTTCCTCTTTATCCAAAGAAAACTGCTCCATGGTGTGGGTCTCTTCCACGGCATTTATCCAGTCCCACACCTCTGGACTTTCTTTTCCCCACCAGTTTTTGGGGATGAATCTTTTTGCTGCATTCAATAGATGTGGAACCAGAGATGTTTTATATTGTTTCACACTTCCTTCTATGCCGTGGAAGAGAACCACCCATGGGTCCTCCTTCACCTCTATTTTTGTAATCTCCTTTATCAAACTCAAGATTTTTTTCCAATATTTCCTAATTACCGGGCAATTCCACCATAAGTGAGCCATAGTGCCCATCTCTCCACATCCCCGCCAGCACTCTGCCGATTTCCCCTGTTGGAATTTACTCATCCTATCTGGCGTTGCGTACCACCTTGCCATGCATTTATAATTCATCTCGGCCGTTTTTGTATCTGTCGCTGAGCTATGGGCTAGACGGAGCATTTTATTGATCGTGTTCGTGTCTTTTTGTGTTCCCAACTCCTTTTCCCAATTTCTGATGAATGTGGGTACCTCTGCTTCTTCTACTTTTAATAATAGTTTATATAGCTTAGATATTGTATTTTTTGTCTTTTCCGCGCAACATAATTTTTCTAATTCTGTCAAGTTTTCTCCAGATCTTATTGGTTGAGGTAAGTTTTTCACGAAGCGATCTAGTTGCATGTACCTCCATTCATCTATCACCCATGTGTCTGTGTTTTCTTTCAATTCAGCTATTGTGACTATTTTCCCTTTTTTAAGTATTTCTCTGAGCTGTACTTTATCTTTTTTTATCCAGTTCCCCCCTATATCTCTTTTCCCTGGTGCAAAATATTCATTCTCCTTTAATTCTATCAGAGGAGAATTAAAAGTCTTATCTAACTGTTTATATGCTACCTCCCATGTTTTTAAAACTATTTTTGTTAAACCGTGTGTTTCCTCATCTACCGTTCTGTGACTCGGAGGGTTCCAAATTATAGATCCTAAGCGTGTTTTACTATAGTGATTCTCTATATTCACCCATCTTTTTTCTTGGTTATCCCTAGCCCATTCTATTGCTCTTGACATAATTATTGCTTTGTAATATTTTAAGATATCTGGGACCGCGAGGCCTCCCTTGGCTCTATCTTGTTTTAGTGTCTTGAGAGATATTCTTGATCTTTTGTTCTTCCATATTATGTTAGAGATTATTGATTTCAACTTTCTAATATATTCCTGTGGGAGTCTAATGGGCAGCATTTGGAATTTATACGTGATCTTAGGTAAGAGGACCATCTTTATGGCGTTAATACGCCCCATCCATGAAAGAGGTTTTATCTGAAGTTTTTTCCCTTCCCTCCTTATTTCCTCTAAGAGATGGATATAGTTTTTCCTATATAACTTTTCCGGGGAGTTCGAAAGCATTATTCCCAAATATTTAATCTCTTTTTTCCAACAAAATTGGAAATCTCTCTTTAGTTTTTCCTCCTCTATTTTACTCACTTTTATCTTCAAAATTTCTGATTTTCCCATATTGACCTTAAAGTTTGTTATTTCTCCATACTGTTTTAATATTTTGACCAATCTTGGTAGTGTATTTCCGGGGTTACTTATATAGAAGAGCACGTCGTCCGCATAAGCAGCCAGTTTGTGCTCCTCTTTTCCCACCTTGAATCCTTCAATATCAGGGTTATTTCTAATTGTTGACAGGAGGGGTTCTAGGGCCAGCACGAAGAGAAGGGGGGACAGGGGGCATCCCTGTCTTGTCCCTCTCTTCATCTCGAAAGGTGACGACAGGGTTCCATTGATCTTAATGGCCGCCTTAGGTTTCCTATAGAGTGCTTTAATCCATCCTATCATCTTGGGGCCGATTCCAATTATTTCTAGGGTTCTAAACAGGAACTCCCAGGCCACCCTGTCAAACGCCTTTTCGGCATCACTTGACAAGAGCAGACCTGGGAGTCCCTCCTCCCTTCTCTTCTGGAGCAACAGTAGGGTTCTCACCCCATTGTCTCTTCCTTCCCTTCCCGCTATAAAGCCTACTTGGTCCGGATGAATCACCCCATTCATCAGTTCTTTTATCCTTGTGGCCAATACTTTTGAGTATATTTTTGTATCTACATTAATCAGTGATATCGGTCTGTAACTCACGCATAAAGTTGCGTCTTTGGCCTCTTTGGGGATTACGGTGATTGTAGCGAAAAGCGCCTCATTACTTAATTCATATTCACTTCCCACCCCGTTCATGTACTTACACATTTTCGGAACTAGTATGTCTTTAAATTTCTTGTAGTAATATGTGGTGAACCCATCCGGACCCGGACTTTTCCCCTGTGTACTATCTGCTATTGCTCTATATATCTCTTCCTCTGTGATTGGTTTCTCCAGAGCCTCTCTCGCATTTTTTGTAATTTTGGTTAATTTGGCGTTTTTTAAGAAATCCTCTATCTTCCTGTTTTTGCTTTCCTCCATTATCTGGTCTCCATTAATCTCCTCCGTATATAGTTCACTATAATAATTTTTAAATACTTCCCTAATCTCTTTGGTTTCATACACCATCTTCCCATGTTTATCCTGTATCTTTCCTATAAAGTTAAGGGCTTTTTTTTTCCTGAGCATTCTGGCTAAATGCTTTCCCGCCTTATTTCCATACAGATATCTTTCTTTAGCTATTTGGTTAAATTTTTCCTTTGTTTCTTGTTCCATCAGCTTTTTTAATTCATCCCGTTTATTTATCAGTGCGAGGTATGTTGTTTGGTGGTGTCCTCTGTGTTTTTTGTGTTCTTGTTCTAAGTTAGAAATTTCTTTTATAACATTACCCATCTTGTTTTTCCTTTCCCTCTTTCTCCTTACTCCCTCTTTTATTATTATTCCCCTTATGTAGGCTTTATGTGCTTCCCAAGTCACCGATCCCGATGTATCTCCTGTTTCATTTGTTACAAAATAGTATTTTAGCTCTCTCTCTATTTTTTTGGAGATTTCTTCATTTTGTAATAGATCTTCGTTTATTCTCCATAATGATTGCCTCCCTTGTGCCCTATTAATCTGCATCTCCATCTCAATAGGGGCATGGTCTGATATTGTGATTATTCCTATTTTTGAACCTACTATCCTGTCTAAAAGTCTATGGTCTACTAATATGTAGTCGATCCTAGAGTACGTCCGGTGCACAGGGGAATAGAACGTATAGTCTCGTATTTTACCATTCATAATCCTCCAGATGTCTACCAGTTGATTTTTATGTAGTTCCTGTTTTATCTTCCTCATCTGTCCGTTATTCGTCCCCTGTGCCCCCGACGTACTGTCGATCTCTGGTTCTAAACACATGTTAAGGTCTCCCATTACTATGAGTTCTCCCTTCTTAAAATCCATTAATTTCTCTAATGTGCCCTTGAGAAACCTTACTGGGTTTTTGTTGGGGGCATATATGTTGGCAAGGGTACATTCCATTCCTCCGAGTATTCCTCTGAGGAATAAAAATCTCCCTCCTGGGTCCTGCATCATACCTCCTAATTTAAACTGTACCCCTTTAGCCAATCTTATTGCCACTCCCCTTGCTCTATTCGATATTGCATCTCCATAGAACCAATTCGGGAATTCTTTTGATCTTAATCTAATATTTGATTCATACGTTAAGTGGGTCTCCTGCAGGGACACCACCCCTGCTCCATAGGTTTGTAGTTCCCTCAAGATTTTATGCCTTTTTAAATTTGAGTTTAACCCTTTTACGTTATAGGAAAGAAATTTCAGTGTTGTCATTTTTCTGAATTTGCTATCTTTTGTGCCTTTAACCTGTCTTGAGCTACCCCTTTTTGTATTGGGGCAAGTGCACACTGTACTCCCCCTACTGCCCATTCCCCTTCCTCCCCCCCCCTCCCCCCATCCATCCTCCCCCCACCCTGAGCCATCCCTCCTTCTAACCCGGCATATGCATCATGTGCCCCCCCTCCTCCCCATCCCCCCCCCTCCCACCTCCCTCCCCCATCCATCTCCCCCCCTCCCTCCCCCCCCCCCCGGCCCCCTGTGGGCCCCTCGTTTGTTCGGCGCCCCAAACATCAGGGCGACCAACAAACCTATTTATCCCAAGGTATGGGACCCAGTGTACCCTCTCACCCCTTCCTTAGATTGAAAAATTTGAAGGGGTGTTGACCTGCTATCTTCTGTTTTACGTGATCTGTGTGCTCTTCCCCCCTAATCCCCCCCCCGTCCAGCCCGGTATATCTGGTATTGCAAGTCTAGTTTTCCACAGAACCCTTCCAGATCTTCAGGAAAGCGCAATTTCGCTGATCTCCCCTCTTTGTATCCTATCAGGCAGGCTGGGAACCCCCAGCTATATCTGATGTTTTGTTGCCTCATCTTTTCTAAGAGGGGTTTAAGGTGTCTTCTTCTTGTTAAAGTTTCTTGAGATAAATCGGCGTACACCTGTAACTCCATACCCTCATATACCAGGGGTGATTTTCTCCTTAACTTTCCCCAGATCTCCGACTTATCTTCATAAAATCTAAATCTAATAATAATGTCCCGTGGTCTTTCTTCTGAGTTTCTCCGGTGTCCGACTCTATGTATTCTTTCTATCCTTAGGGGTTCTCCGTCCTTTTTATCTATAAGGGGGCCAAATACTATTGAGCACATTTTCCTTAGATCTTCTCCCTCTTTTTCTGGGACTGATCGTAGCCTTATATTCTGTCTTCTGTTTCTATTTTCCTGATCTTCTATTTTATAAAGGATTTCCTTCTGTATTTGTTTTGCTGTTTTCATTTGCTGTTTAAGGGTTTCCAGTTCTTTCTTTTGATTCTCTACCGTTTTTTCTGTTTCTTCTACCCTGTCCAGGAGGCTTCCCAGATCTCCTCTCATCATACTGATGTCTGCTTTGATCGACTTTTCTAGCCTCAATAGCATCTCGTTCATTTCTCCCTTTGTGGGGGGGAGAGACTCGGATGGTCTCCCCTCTATCCTACTACTCTCCAACTCCCCTTCTGATGTAAACTCTTCCCTGGAGTGTTCTGGGGTCTCCCCTCCCTTTTTGTCCGTCCCCTTTTTATTTTCCACCTTCGCTTTCCCCTGCCTCTCCGCTTCTAAATTTCTTGGGCTAGCTCCTTGTGTCATATACTGCTTCAGTGTACTAGTCCCTAGTTTATCTTTTGGGGATTTAAGGGCACCTCCTCTTGTCGCTTTATTTGTACTTTTACTCATTTTTGCCTTCTTTATTACTCTTATTCGTTTACCCAGTCTTATTTCCTTGCTCCCCCTTTTTTAGTGGGGAGAAATATATCTGAATGTATGGAGGGGCCGCGGGCAATTTATGAGGGTGGACAGTAAGGATGGTGGTTGCTAGCGTTGCTCCAGGTTACCCCTATCCGGGGGTCTCCGTATATCAGTCCTGTTTGTGTTTTGTAGTAATCAGGTGTAATAATCAGGTGGTCCCCAGCTAAATGTGTTTTTTTGCGTGTTATACTTCTGCTGGTTTCTTAAAACTTTGACCGTTTTCACCTTTAAATAGATGTTGTTCTTTCAGATCTGCCTCCCAAATACTTTATGCTGACCATACAAGGAACTGCTGGGGCTCATATATATTCCCTTTTACACACAGTCCAGCTTTAAGTCCTTACGGATAATGAATCCTCTGATCAGCCGCTCTGGGTGCAGGGGGAACAGGAGAAGGGGGGGGACGGGGGGGGGAAGACAAAAAGAGGAGGCAGAGGGGGGGCGGGAAGCCAAGGTTTGCAACTATTTAACAAATTACTTTCAGACACAGTCCCTTGACCTTCAGTCACCTTATCAGCTTTTTCTGTAGTGTATTTCTCAGTTGTTTCCACTCATATTTAAAACTTTCTTCATTTAATAGTACGCTTGGCTTCTATAGATTTACATGTCATTTATCCACATCCCTCTCATCCATCCACGTCTTACCCTCTCCACTCTTTGCAGCTCCGTGTCTCTGGCAGTTTCGTTTTTGCTTCCTCCAGTGTTATAGCTGCAAATCACTGCAAACAATAAATCTTACCAGCCGCCCGGCAGGCAAGGGAGACGGAGGGAGGGAGAGGGAGCGGAAAGGGAGGGGGGACGGGGGATTGAAGCTTATTGCTGTTTCACAGATCACTCACGGTTCTCGTTTTTATCTTACTGCTCTGGTCGCTTCTGTGGAGGTATTCAAGGAGCTGTCATTTTTCCTCATTGGCAAGCTGGGGGCTGAAGCTCTCCTCCTGTTGTGTTGTGAACGCTGACGGCTTCACAGAGCATTCCACGAGGCAGCGTCTTGCTGGTACACTGGAATCCCTCCCTCTGTGACGGACGTTACGTTCTCACGTCCTCACTTCCCACATCCATCCGCCTACACGTTTCTAAGCATGACAGATGAGATTAAAGAGGAAGTCACCCATCCGTCAGATTCAGGCTCAGAATACGAACCGGTAGACAACAGCGGCACCCAGACAGATAGCTCTGATGATGGAGTAGTGGTCCCTGCCAAGGTCAGGCGTACACGACCCTGTTCTTCTGCTGTTGTTGAGGTGTATGAACTGCAGGTCTCTCGTATGGAGCAGAGAGCCAGTACTAGTGCCGCTCATTGTTCTGGTGAACTGGCAAGCACCAGCGGCCTAGTACATCCTGGTTGTACATCCAGCACTGCAATAACACTTGGTGACGTGGCGAGTCCCATAAATGCAGCTCAAGCTGGTGCGGTGGCTATCACAAGTAGTGTCCCACAGTCACCAAGAAGACAAACACAGGCCCATTGAGCCCATTGTGCCCTTCCTGCTGCATTTGCCAATCCGAATTGGGAGCCCACCACTTCTGCAGCGCCCATACTTCTCCCATTCATTGGTAAACCCTGAATTCAGGTGGAAACAATTGATTTTACGTGACTTGATTTTTATTCGCTGTTTTTCACGGAAGATCTCTATAAATCTATTGTGGACCAAAGCAATTTGTATGCTGGTCAATTCATCAGCGCTAATCTCTAGACCATGCCAGAGATTGGAAACCTATTGTAGTTTCCGAATTTAAGACCTTCCTGGGCCTATCCCTCCTCATGGGCATAACTAAAAAAAGTGAGTTGCAGTCATATTGGTCCACTAACCCAATTCATCATATGCTCGTGCTCTCTGCTTGCATGACCATGACACGATATGAGCAGATCTTGCGATTTATGCACTTCAACAACAGTGAACTCTGTCGTCCTCAAGGTGACCCTGGATATGATTGGCTCTACAAAATTCGGCCCCTCGTAAACCACTTCAACCAACAGTTTGCATGTTCCTCATTGAAGAATTCACCTTTTTCTCTGTTTTTTTGTCATATGTTCCATGAATTCAGAGGAACACACCCATTATATTTGGTGTTAGCAATCGTCTGTAGATCCACTAAGACAGGGCTTAATTCTGCCTTTAGTCTGCTAATTATATTTGTCAGTAGAGTGTTTTAGTTCCTTTTACCATTTTTTCTTTTAACCAACAGTTTGCAGCCTTGTTTACTCCTGATCAAGTTGTCTGCATTGATGAGTCCCTGATTACATTTTCTGGCCACTTGTCTATCAAACAGGATCTTCCCAGCAAGCGTGCCAGATATGGGGTCAAGATGTATAAGCTCTGTGACAGGGCAACAGGCTATACATATCGTTTTATGGTTTACGAGGGAAGAGATAGTCACGTGGAGCCAGAGGACTGCCCAGACTACATAGCGCTGGTTAAGATTGTGTGGGACATGGTGTCACCCTTATTCGGAAAGGGGTACCACTTGTACATGGACAATTATTACACAAGCATGCCACTTTTTAGTCACCTTTTTAATTGTGGAATTGGCGCATGTGGCACTGTGCGATCTAATCGTTGGGGCTTCCTCCAATGGCTTGTAGAGTCCTGACTTAGACAGAGGGAGAGAGCCTGCTTGAGAAGTAATAATTTGCTCGCAGTGAAGTGGAGGGAAAATTGGAATGTTTTCGTTCTGTCCTCCCTTCGCGCAGATATGACAGTCCGAATTCCAACGGTGACTGGTGTTCTGGAGAGACCCCTCTGGGTCCAGAAATACGACCTTAACATGGGAGGGGTTGACCTTAATGACCAGATGTTGGTGCCGTACTTAATTGCCCATAAGGCCAGACACTGGTAGAAAAAAGTGTCTGTATATTTATTCCAATTGGCTCTGCTGAACGCTTATGTGCTATACAAAGCTTCAGGATGAACTGGATCCTTCCTAAAATTCCAGGAAGAGATCATCACAGCCCTTCTGTTTCCAGACGGTGCTGTGGCCCAACTTCCCAATCCAAATGCAGTGAGCCGGCTGCATGAGAGGCATTTTCTGTATCTCCTTCCTGGTACAAAGAACACCCAAAAGAAGATGTGTCTGCAGAAAACGTGGATTTAGCCGTGATACCCACTTTTATTGTCTCTCCTGTCCTGACCAACCTGGTCTCTGTATCAGTGACTGTTTCAAATGCTACCACACACTAGTGGAGTATTAGCGTAGGGTACAGCACTACACGGTCCTAGGGCACACTTACACAGGGTCTCGAAAGCTATCACATTTTGAGAGACCCTAATCTGGAACGTTTACAGTTACAGTTTACAGTTTATATAAAAGTGCAAAAAAAACCACAAAAAAAGCCAAAAAGAGTTGTTTTATTTTTCTTCTCTCTCTATTGTTCTCTCTCTTATGTTCGCTCTCTATTGTTTGCTCTATTGTTCGCTCTCTATTGTTCCATATCTATTGTTCTCTCTCTATTGTTACTGTGTTTTAGAACTGTAATGTTTTATTTTTACTGTGTTTTATTGTATTTGCTTTGCAGGTATGGTATGTCTTACTGTTATACTGTAATGTTACTTTGTTTTAATGTTAACCATTATTTTCT
The DNA here is from genome assembly GCA_037952925.1 of Lithobates clamitans. Taxonomy (NCBI): domain Eukaryota; kingdom Metazoa; phylum Chordata; class Amphibia; order Anura; family Ranidae; genus Lithobates; species Lithobates clamitans. The sequence continues at coordinate 1,007,118 of JBBGZY010001323.1, read as the reverse complement.
TAGCAGGTACGCCGTTCAGCTGCAGCACGGGTTTGCTTATTCTGACAGCAACAGCGCTTGCTCCCACAATATGTAAAGCCGTGACTCCAGCTCTGTAGGAGGTGATTTCACCACCACAGTAAAAACAAAGAGCATATATGCCGAAGCAGGGGGGCAAGGGTGGAGGGGCATTTGCTCCTAACATTAGGGGTGGCGTATATTATGCCTCGGCATATATTTTTTAGGCACAGATTGCGATAAAAAAATTTTGTTTTATTGAGTTAATGTTTATTGTTACCATTGTTTGCTTTTCAGGTACGCCATTCAGCTGCAGCACTAATTTATTTATCTTAACAGCAACAGCGTTTTCTCTCATGATACATAAAGCGACTCCAGCACTGTAGGAAATGATTTCACTACCACAGTTAAAATAAAAATGCTGCATGTTTGTCCATCATTAGAAGTGGGTGGATGAAGGGCGGTATTCTAGTGGTGGGCATACCAACCGATCAATCTGTTGTTTTTGTTCAGCCCACAGGCTGCATGAAAAAAAGAACATTACAATATATACCCAACAAGGACCAGCAATGTACTGGTATGTTGCTGGACTTTGAGTGGTTATACCTGAATGATGCCTGCTGGTTTAGGTATCATCTTTGTATCATTAATTTCAGCCAGCAGCTGACTTTCATGTAAAAGCAATCCTAGCGGCTAATTAGCAGTGGGAGGGAACCTGAGAATGCATCTGGTGGTTTTGCCAGCTGACCATGGAGCTGATCGGAGATCAGAATGGCTCCAATCATCTCTATGGCCTAAGAAACTGGAAGCTATGAGTATTTCATCACAGGTTTCGCCGGATATAAACAGCACCATTGGGAAATTGGGAAAGCATTTTATCACACCAATGTTGGTGTGGTCAGATGCTTTGAGGGCAGAGGAGAGATCTAGAGTCTAATAGACCCCATTTAAAAAAAAAAAAAAAAAAGAGTATCTGTCACTACCTATTGCTATCATAGGGGATATTTACATTCCCTGAGCTAACAATAGAAATGATAAAAAAATAAATAAAAAAATCAAAGTAACAGTTTAAAAATATAATAAAAAAGCAAAATATATAATAAAAAAAAGCAACCCTGTCCCCCCATGCTCACGCGCAAAGGTGAACGCAAGCGCTGGTCTCATGTCGTATGTAAACAGAAATTGCACCATGCATGTGAGGTATCATCATGAAGGTTAGATTCAGGGCAGTAATTTTAGCAGTAGACCTCCTCTGTAAATCTAAAGTGGTAACCTGTAAAGGCTTTTAAAGGCCTTTAAAAATGTATGTAGTTTGACGCCATTGCATGTTTGTGCGCAATTTTAAAGCATGTCGTGTTTGGTATCCATGTACTTGGCATAAGATCATCTTTTTTATTTTATCAAACATTTTGGCAATATAGTGTGTTTTAGTACATTAAAATAAAAAAAAAATCCAAAATTGCGTTTGAAAAATCACTGCGCAAATACTGTGTGAAAAAAATTGCAACACCCACCATTTTAATCTGTAGGGCCTTTTCTTTAACCACTTCAGCCTCGGAAGAATTTACCCCCTCCCTGGCCAGAGCGTTTTTTGCGATTCGGCACTGCGTTGCTTTAACTAACAATTGCACGGTCGTGCGACATTGTACCCAAACAAAATTTTCATCCTTTTTTCCCCATAAATGGAACTTTCTTTTGGTGGTATTTGATCGCCTCGGCAGTTTTTATTTCTTGCGCTATAAACAAAAAAAGAGCAACAATTTTGAAAAAAAAACACAATATTTTGTACTTGTTGCTATAATAAATATCCCCATTTTTTTAAAAAAAGCTAATTTTTTCTCAGTTTAGGCCGATATGTATTCTTCTACATATTTTTGGTAAAAAAAATTGCAATACACGTATATTGATTGGTTTGCGCAAAAGTTATAGCGTCTACAAAATAGGGGATATATTTATACCATTTTTATTATTAATTTTTTTTACTAGTAATGGTGGCGATCTGCGATTTTTATCATGACTGCAACATTATGGCGGACACATTGGACAATTTTGACACATTTTTGGAACCAGTGGCATTAATACAGCGATCAGTGCGATTAAAAATGCATTGATTATTGTAAAAATGTCACTGGCAGTGAAGAGGATAACACTAGGGGAGGTGATTCTAACTGAAGGGGAGGGGACTAACTAGAGGAAGTGACGGATCGTGGTTCCTAGCTAATAGGAACACACTCCTGTCAGAACAGAACAGGGAAGTGTGTGTTTACACACACTCGTCCCTGTTCTGTCTCTTCTGGTCACGATCGCTCGTGGCTGGTGGTCATCGTGACTGTCGGCCACGAGCATCGGCACCCTTGCTGTGCAGCGGGCGCGCGCCTGCTATCTGGACCCCGCGAGCCAACGTACAGCTACATGGTTTCGCGCAGGGGAGCCAACCTGCCACAGTATAACTGAGGCGGCTGGTCTGGAAGCGGTTAAAAAAATATATAATGTTTGGGGGTTCAAAGTAATTTTCTAGCAAAAAAAATACATTTTTTTCATGTAAACAAGTGTCAGAAAGGGCTTTGTCTTCAAATGGTTAGAAGAGAGGGTGATGTGTGACATAAGCTTCTAATGTTGTATATAAAATCCCAGAACAGTTCAACCCCCCTCCAAATGACCCCATTTTGGAAAGTAGACACTTCAAGCTATTTGCTGAAAGGCATGATGAGTCCATGGAATATTTTATATTTTGCCACAAGTTTCCGGAAAATTATATATATATATATATTTTTTTTTTTACACAAAGTTGTCACTAAATGATATATTATTCAAACATGGCATGGTTATATGTGGAATTACACCCCAAAATACATTCTGCTGCTTCTCCTGAGTATGGGGATACCACATGTGTGAGACTTTTTGGGAGCCTAGCCGCGTACAGGACCCCTAAAATCAATCACCACCTTCAGGCTTTCTAAGAGCGTAAAATGGTGATTTTACTCCTCACTACCTATCACAGTTACGGAGGCCCTGAAATGTCAAGATAGCACAAACCCCCCCTAAATGAACCCATTTTGGAAAGTAGAAACCCCAAGGTATTTGCAGCTCTCATTTGTTTTTGAAAATGAAGAAAGAAAAGTAAAATGTATTTTTTTTTTCTTTTTTCAATTTTCAAAACTTTGTGACAAAAAGCGAGATCTGCAAAATACTCAACATGCCTCTCAGCAAATAGCTTGGGGTGTCTACTTTCCATGTGTGAGCAATATATCATTTAGTGACAACTTTGTGTTAATTTTTTTTTATCATTTTTCAATCACTTATGACAAAAAAATAAAATATTCAATGTGCTCAACATGCCTCTCTGAAAATTCCTTGGGGTGTCTACTTTCCAAAATGGTGTTATGGGGGGGGGGGGGGTTGTACTGCCCTGCCATTTCATTTTAGCACCTCAAGAAATGAGATAAGCAGTCATAAACTAAAAGTTGCGTAAATTCCAGAAAATGTATATTAGTTTGTAGACGCTATAACTTTTGCGCAAACCAATAAATATACATTTATTGACATTTCTTTTTTTTTTACCAAAGACATGTGGCTGAATACATTTTGGCCTAAATGTATGATTAAAATTTAGTTTATTGGATTTTTTTTATAACATAAAGTAGTAAATATATTTTTTTTTTCAAAATTTTCAGTCTTTTTCCATTTATATGGTAAAACATAAATATTGCAGAGGCAATCAAATACCATCAAAAGAAAGCTCTATCTGTGGGGAAAAAAAAGACCCAAATTATGTTTGGGCACAGCATTGCATGACTACGCAAATACCAGTTAAAGTAGCACAGTGCCAAATTGTAAAAAGTGCTCTGGTCATTAAGGGGCCAATTCTTCCGGGGCTGAAGTGGTTAAACTAACACTGATCTGAGGAGGAAAAAATGTGTCTTCACTTTTTTTGACTCTGGATAGCTTTAAAAATTAAAATTATTTTTTTAAGTCAATATAACCAAAAGAATGGAGAATATTTTGTTCTTTACAGGTAAACTTTTTATTTGAAAAATGATTTAAGTGACAGAGTTGTGCAATACTCCATATTGTCCATATTGTACTATATTTAACATTTTATCACATGACAATACACAACAAAGACTAAATTATAAATGATAACAAGTTTAGTAATACATCTTGTGCACAGTCAACCACAAACACCAGCCCATTTCATAAATACTCCTAAAATATCAAGAAAACAAACATGCATCCATATATTTTATGTCATAAAAGGAAGGTAAAACTTCCTGTTTTTTCAGCAGGTAATTTTACCATTAAAAGGTGGCTTTTGTCAAATAATTCTAAGTTCAGTTAAAAAGCAAAGAATCAGAGAACTGATGAAGTAAGTACATTTCACTTTTAAATAATACAAAAAATAACAATCTAAAAAATATTTTGGACAAATCTTGTTGTATATAATCTGCTATGGGCTTTGCATCCTCTTTAAGCAGCTTATATGTCTGCTAGGTTTCTGAATGCTGTAGCTCTCAAATGTTATTAAATATACATTTATATAGAGAGGACAGGAACAATCAGCCATTGGCACCGCATCCCATGAAGAAATACACAAAAGAAGAGGGGGTGGGGTGAAATTACCCCAGGGACTTTTAAAGGTGCTTAAATACTATACTAATTGGAGTAAAGAAGTATGTATGCAAAGTCTATCCGCACAAAAATGTATTTATTATCTTTAATACATATTATCAAAGGTTAAAAACAGGTTTCTCAGTGTCCATATCTGGCTTTACAAAGACAATGAAAAAAAAACACTTAGTAGATACCACTCGACATGTTTCGCTCTTTATGAGCTTCATCAGGAGTTCTGGTAAACATGTGGTATACTAGGGATGAGAAACACAGAGTAAATATCACATCTTATGAAAATTGAAATGATTATGGATAAAAACACACGGATAGAGTAATTACTGCATACATAGATAACAAAATTCAATCAGAGAGTCTCATAAAGGTATTGAAATCATAACCAATTAATCAATGAGAAATAAAATAAATTCAACACAGCAAAAAGAAACAACTAATCAATAGATAATCATAATAGACAACAATTGTACCAAGCCAAATAATAAATAAGGGTAAAATAATTGTTGTAGATTAATGAGCGCGATGAATAGCATTCACACAATTGGATAGGTCTCTTCTTCCTGGGCCTCCCACATTGTTGGTCACAGAGGGGCTAAGTATAAATATATCCTTGCTGAAGATTGAATGAAGATAAAGAATAATAATTACAAAAAATGGTCTGTAGGGCATTCAGGATTGAACATCCAGAGGTCAGACATACAATTACCTTATATTGAATCAAGGATAGATTGCTAAAGGCTATTAAAGCCTTATTGCAAAATGAAAGCAGCCGCTTAAAGTCTCCCTAGTTAGAGACTTAGCACTGACTGGTTTTGGCAGATCGCAGATAACGAATGAATGTTGAAAAATATATGTACACTGCAAAGAAAAAACAATGAAAAAATCATATCAATAAATGTGCTAACCACAACAGTGAGTCGCTTTAGTAACAAGCAGAGTCAGTGTGTGGAGGCAATTACCTGAAACGAAGTGTGGGCAGGCATGCAGTGAAGGGGAGACAATGTGAAATCCAGGGAAGCGAATTCAGGTGTTCGGATAATCACCAGATATTCGGGCCAACAACAACAGGTACGAGACATCAAAAAGTACTGGTACCTCCTAATGGGAGATGAGAAAGTTTCCAAACACCTCAAGCCTTACCCTGAAATTACTTTCAGGCGTTCCCAATCTCTCTGAGATACCTTGGTGCATAGCCATTACGATACCTCAATTGAAACACCTGCTGAATCAAGTGTCAATTTTGTAGATTTATCTATGCTGAACGAGGCATTGTGCTTCCCAATGGTCGTTTTTTCAAACCTAACTTTTCTGTCACATGCCAATCCATTGGCATTGTCTACATCATGGTATGTGAATGCCAAATGTTCTATGTTGGCAAAACCAAACGTCCCTTCTTCAGCAAGGATATATTTATACTTAGCCCCTCTGTGACCATCAATGTGGGAGGCCCAGGCAGAAGAGACCTATCCAATTGTGTGAATGCTATTCATCGCACTCATTAATCTACAACAATTGTTTTACCCTTATTTATTATTTGGCTTGGTAAGATTGTCTCTATTATGATTATCTATTGATTAGTTGTTTCCTTTTGCTGTGTTGAATTTATTTTATTTCTCATTGATTAATTGGTTATGATTTCAATACCTTTATGAGACTCTCTGATTGAATTTTGTTATCTATGTATGCAGTAATTACTCTGTCCGTGTGTTTTTATCCATAATCATTTCAATTTTCATAAGATGTGATATTTACTCTGTGTTTCTCATCCCTAGTATACCACATGTTTACCAGAACTCCTGATGAAGCTCATAAAGAGCGAAACATGTCGAGTGGTATCTACTAAGTGTTTTTTTTCATTGTCTTTGTAAAGCCAGATATGGACACTGAGAAACCTGTTTTTAACCTTTGATAATATGCATTAAAGATAATAAATACATTTTTATACGTATAGACTTTGCATACATACTTCTTTACTCCATTTACTATAGTATTTAAGCACCTTTAAAAGTCCCTGGGGTAATTTCACCCCATCCCCTCTTCTTTTGTTATTACATATACAATTCTTTTTAACAATCATGTTCTCAGAGGGGATAGATAGATAGATAGATAGATAGATAGATAGATAGATAGATAGATAGATAGATAGATAGATAGATAGATAGATAGATAGATAGATAGATAGATAGATAGATAGATAGATAGATAGATAGATAGATAGATAGATAGATATTGGAATGTGAATGTATTAGCCGATTATGATAGAATAGTTAGGAATGTTATTAAAGGGTCAACAAATTCTTAATATAATTTCATATAAATTGAAGACTATTTATATTTTTTTTACAATAAAGTTATCATAAAGTTTACTGTTTGATGTGGCTTTTTTATCTTTACTTGCTTACCTTGCCATACTAATATTTTTACAACTCAAAAATACATTTTAGGGTCACCAAGTAACAAGTACCAAGTACATAATAATGTATCAACGATGGGAAAATCTCAAACATTACCTGTGGAGAAGGTTGCTTCATCAGGTAGATATTCACTATCTACCTGGTAAGTAGCTTACCAGTAAAGGGGTTCTTTACTCCTTACTAGTTTACTTAGGGAGCCACAACTACAAAATGAGGTACTTCTGTATTATTATTAGTGTAGTGATATCAAAAGGAGTGGACAATCATTTCTTAAAATTTTCTGTACATTCTATCAGTAAATAAAAGTTTAGCAGTAAGTGTTGAGCACACCTGTTATGAGATGGATCTATGGCTCCCTGTAAAGGGCGACCTGCTAGTTGTCAAGATATCTGCAGAACTCCATTTATAATTCACAAATGGAGCAGATTGTTCATTTGTCAGGGTGTCATAATGGATAAAAATTTATATTAAAGCAGCTTTGACATGAATTAAAATACGTCTTCTCAAGAAGCAAATTGCAAATTTGTATTAAGGTCAATAATAATTGCAAATCCAACCAACAACAAACAGGACTAGATGAATGCTTAAGAGCACCATTGACGAGTAGAACCCCTGAGGTTATTTTACTTACCAAACCTGGCCAGTATTGTAGCATGCTTCCTGGAGAAAGAATCATATAGACATCCTATGCAATAATCTACTCAAAAACTCAACTCTGAAACTGAGATAGAATTAACTTTGGATCAAGGATGCAATTTGCTGGGACCCAACTGATGGTGTATCTCAAGACTGGACAAGGAGCCTTGATGTGAAAGATTCAGGGTGAAAGTCTACATGTTAGCCTAGAGAGGACCCCCTTCTTCCCTGTCCACCTCCCTCCATCTTCCTGTTACCTTTAACTTTTCCAGTGTCCCCATTTGTAACTATAATGCATGTATATTCATTCATAAATAAACCCAACCCTTGTTTTAAGATTTAGTGGTCCTTCATTGGAATCAAGACAACTCAGAATACATTTTACAAAGGGTGAAACCAGTGATAGGTGAACACCTGTTTGCTGTAGTTTGGCCAGATTTAAAGGGATTTCGCTCATTCAATTATAACTAATCACAACAATGTGATCTGACTTTACCAAAGAAACGTTTAGTAATTGCTTTGAATGAATGTCCATTATACTGTCCTAATGAATTAGCAGGTGGAAGAATGTATACATAACTTTCAGTTTTGTGTATGAAAGAAGCCAGCAAACACTTTACAGTATCATTCATGTCAGTTCCAATATGCAGCTCTTCTTCAAGTAGCCCATGGCTGGAATAGTGCAGCTGATGGGACACCTGAGCAGAAATTTAAAGCCAGGCAGCAATTTATTAATGTTCTGGAATCCTGATGACATGAAGCCAAATCTGTTCAGCCATCTGTATTACATCTGGAGCAAAAAGCTGTAACTAGAAGAGGGTGTATGAAGTGCCATTCTTGCTGACAATTCATGCATATGCGACAACTAGGGATGAATGATTATACTGAAATTTATTTCACCACAAAATTACCTATTTGCTGTCTGCAAAGTTTTGCGGAAGCAGAAACTTTTATTTTAGCTAATTTAGCTGCTTAGGTGAAATTTTCTTGAAAAAAAAATTAACTATTTTTTTTATCTTTATTTGAAGTGTGTGTTTGTGTGTTTTGTGTCACTTTTTATTCTGTATCTGATCATTATTGATGCATTGTTGCCTTGACATTCCACCTAAATTTAGTGAAAAAAAAAATAAAGTAAAATAATAAAGTAAAAACATTAGGCTAATGAGAGGTCTTTTTGGGCACATGAACATGGTTGAAAGGAGCTTCTGTAACCACGAGAAGCCATTTAAAGACCATTAAAAAAACACCAAACCCACCTTAAATTGATCTTCCCTATTGACTCAAATGCGTTTTGACAGAATAGTAAAATTTCCTCAATATCTACCAATTATTACTGAAATTTCATGGAAATGATGGCTCTCAATTTAGTTCAAACCTATGAAGGACACAAGGTCTGTTACAATTATTATAAAGAGTAATTAGCTATATTAATAGCTTTTTTGCAATAGGTAGTCGAGCAAATGCACCAATTCATAGTAGCAACCATTTAGAATTTATCTTTCACTGATCTGATTTTGGCAAACTGGAATTTGAATGGGTTTGTGCACTTTACTTCTTACTGTTTAGTCTGCTTCATTCAACAGTTCTCCTGCTGTCAGTCCAGCCTCATAACATTATTAACCAAAACCATCAACGTCAAAGGAGATAAAAATATGCATAATTCTGAGAACTCCTTGGAACATAACACTCATACCACTATATTGTAAACTTGTAAACAGTTCACTTAATCACCCATTTAAGAAAATGTATGAGAGATAAGAGCTTTCTCTGACAGAGAACTTACAAGGCTAGTAGGACCTAATAACCTTTAGATCCCTTTCACAATGAGTCGTTTTTCAGGTGCCACAGCACTAAAAATAGCGCCTGTAAAGCGCCTGAAAAAAGCCTCAGTGCTTTCACACTGGGGCGCTGCGCTGGCAGGGCGTCACAAAAAGTCCTGCCAGCAGCTTCTTTGCAGCGGTGGAGGAGCGGTGAATACGCGGCTATACCGCCGGCAAAGCACCGCTGCAGCTGCGTTTTGCGGGCAGATTTAACCCCGCTAAAACGCCGGTAAAGCGGTGCCAAAAATAGCGCCGCTTTACCGCTGCCGCCCGGGGCGGCTCTTAAAATGATATAAACATAATTATTTTATGTTTCCACGTCAGTCACCGTATAAGACTGGAATCACTCTTGCCATACAGCACACTGATAAAGTACACTGTTGCAGAGTTTGTAATTGCCTATTTATGTAATATTTGTTACATTTGGCCTGCCCCTTGCCCTCTGAATAAAGCTTTTCAATAAAAATATTAACTTTATAACCCAACTAAGCAATTTGCCACTTACTCATGTTATATCCCCATGGTTGGGCAGTGCAGATCTCCTATCTGGCTACAGCTCCCTGTATAGTGGATGTAAATGTGCAGAACATGATCATACAGCATACTACGGTATACGTCCAAGCACAGGTCCCATGATAGGGATTAGACATGCATCATTTTTTAAGGGTTTCAGTACTAGCAACATACTCATAATCATTACTAGCAAACCACAGGCAGACTACGGGCAGTGATAATATGAGATATCTATAGAAACCCTTTTGCTGCCAGACCTACATACATGCTAAAACATACATTATGGACTTATGGATTATAATTTCTCTAAAGACGTACTAAGCAAAGTGAAGCTGTTGGGGAACTGGGGCATTTACAGTTTGAAGCTGTGCAGCACTGGAAAATGCCATGCAGTAAAGATCACTGCAATGATGAGGATGTTATTTTCAAACCTGATCAGTCTACCATGCTATTCGGTATTTCATAGGGTGGGGGGAATTATTAAAGTACAAGTTCCTTTTAAGTGAACCTGTCCTTTAACAATAAGTTTTGCAAGCAGCGGAGCTGTAACTTGCATAATGTTTCCCAGCAGATAGGCAAGTTTCTACAGTATGTTGATAGGGCAAGAGCCTGCAGACACTTGATTTGCAAAGTGTGTAATTGCAAGTTAGCTAAACTTTCTTCTATTGACCCAAAACAGTGGATACAGAGGCTGATCTAAAAAAAATGTGCTGAATTAACATTCCATCAGTTTTCAAACATGGATAGTTAAATAACTATAAAGAATTAATTGGTTGCTAAAGAAATGTTGCCTTTCGTTCACTTTTCCCATATAAGTTTTGTCCACTTGCCTATTTTTTATATAATCCTTATTTTTATTTTATAAACAGTTAGTCATTACAACAAGGCCACATAGATAGAGATGGGGGGAGGGGTGGAGGAAGAAGGGGAGGGAAATAGGGATAGGGACAAAAGGAAGAGGGAACAGGAGATAAGAGGGGATACATTTAGCATGGTCCGAATGCGGAAAACCATGTCAACAGGGAGACATATCAACTTGTAATAACCATAAGAGCACCCTTCTTGTCTCAGACATTCGATCTATATGGACCGGCCTCTCCTCCAAGCTGGAAAGGGGCAGGGTGCTCGTAAGCATTAGATCTAGAGTCATTGCATATCTGACTCCTATAACGTAAACATCATAAGTGAACTCAAAATACCTAGGCCAGCCCGTCACCTGGAGACCGTCTAGGTAGCTCAAAAGTGAATACACAGGTATCCTAAGGGGGCAATAAGGAAGAAACATAACAATCAGAAAAAGGGAGAAGAAAAATAGTAGGAAAAATAGATAGGGAAGGAGAAGGATGTAAGTGAAATAATTCTCACCGGATTTGCTGATGTATTGGGTCCACTTTATGTAGAGCCTGTAGTTGTTGCAGGATGGTTCACCTGGACAAGTCTCCCTAAGGAAGGATCCGCTAAGGTAAGTAAGGCTACGTCTAAACTAGATGAGGCTATAGATGTGTCATGTAAGTGGATTTTCCAGGCTGCCCATGTAAGTTTGAAAAGCTTGCGGGTATCTCTACAGGTAGCGAAACCACAACAAAGTCCCAGCGCTAATAAATGGGGATCTGAGGAGCAAAAAAAGAGAATAAGTAAATAGGGAGGCATCTATAACCAGTGCAGCTGGAATGGAGACCGTAACTGGTGGAAACAGATCTGTCAAATAAAACACAAAACAACAAAAAGTCCAGCGCTCCAGGGGTCAAAAAAAAGAAAAAAAAAAACAGACCGCAGTATTTGAAAAAGTTGAATAATGAATGATTTAATTCCAAATGGCAGTGGATGTAAACAGTCCTGTACACTCACAATAAAGATAAAAAGATAAAACAAGTTGGTGTGGTCACTAGCCATCCATAGAGCAACAGGGTCTAAAACAGAGTCTCAACCAACTTCGTATTCCCAAACCAGGAGACAGGAAGGAGGGGAGCTTGGATGGAACAGCAACCAATAACCTGCTGAGTCCCCACTGGGGGGTAGCGAGCCAGCTCTCTGCTTCTATGATTTCCCCCACCTTCCTCAACCAATCAAGCTCGCTTGGATTATGCAAGCTTTTCCAGTGTATTGGTATAAGGTGTTTTGCTGCATTGAAGAGGTGGGGAAGAGCACTGTGTTTGTAGCGAGACAGGGGCATGGGGGGATGTGGAGCAGAAAGTGTTTTGGCAGAGCTGGGATATCTATGCCCAGACCATCTGATATGTGTTTGCCAACCATAGACCAAAACGATGTTATCACTGGGCACTCCCACCAAATGTGGAGGAATGTTCCCTTCATTCCACACCCCCTCCTGCCCCTGTCGGAAGTAGTGGGGAAAATTCTAGCCAGGGTAGTAGGTACCCTGCACCATCTTGATAGGATTTTATAATTGTTTTCTTGGGTCCTAGAATCTATTGAGCTCAAGTGAGTCAGGCGATATAGGTGGTGGAGCTGCTCCTCTGTGAATTAAAATTGGAGATCCCGTTTCCATTCTTTTACGGAGAGGGGTTTGGGGCTAGGTGTTACTGTCTCTAACATCCCGTACAGAGCCAAAATCATATGGGGCAGAGGGTCTGCAGTTGCCCACATACTTTCAAATTCCGTTAGAGTGGTCCTGATCTGTGCGTGTCTGTGTCATTTGGCTATGAAAGTCTCTAACTGGCTGTGCCTCCAGAAGTCAAAGGGGAAGCCACCATATCATTCTTGCAGGGTGGCAAGTCCCTCCATGAATCTTGCCATGCTAACAACCCCGTCGCTTGCCCAGGTTCCAAGAGAGGCCATGGGTACCCGCCTATAGGTGTCAGTGGGGATGTCCATGGAGCCAAAGCTAAATAGACATTCATTCTGTCCCACATCTTCAGGGAGTGTACCATTAGTGGGGAGACCCAGTCAGACAGCCCTCTGTCTTCCGCAGGGACCCAAGGCTCGTAGAACAAATCCCGGCCCGCCATTGTTTTTTCCAGGGGAACCCAAAGCTTAAGGGGTGTGTGGAACTTCCAATTTAAAATACACTGCAGGGCAATCGCCTGGTAGTATTGAAATATGTTAGATATGCCCAGCCCCCCCTTAGCTTAGACCTTTGTAGAGTCTCCATGGCTTCTTCCCACCCAACACGAACTTAATGTAGAGGCTGCGAAGTTCCATAAAGAAGTGATTGGGTAAATGTATTTGCAGGAGTAAAAGGATGCGGGGCAGTATTGTCATTTTTAGAATGTTTGTTCGGCCAACCCATGTAAATAACGCCTTGTCCCAGGTCTGCAGATCTTGACAGATCTTCTTAAGTAAGGGAACGTAATTGTGAGTGTATAAGGAGTCAAGTCGGTCTGTAAGCTGGATGCCTAGATATCTCATAGAGGGGGATGACCATGTAAAAGGGAAAGATACCTTCAGGGAGGCCGCTAAAGGTGAAGGGACAATAATTGGTAGGATCCCGGACTTGGTCAAATTTATCCGAAAGTTGGATAATTCTCCATAGGCAGTCAGTTCTCCCATCAGGTTCGGCAGCGAGACAAGGGAATTCACTACATAGAATAGGATGTCATCTGCATAGGCAGAGAGTTTGTGCTCAAGATAGCCTACTTGTATTCCTCTGATGCTTGGATTGGATCTGACCCTCTGCAACAGTGGTTCTAAGACCAGTGCGAACAGAAGGGGCGAGATCAGGCATCCCGTCTTGTGCTGTTCCGGATTGGGAACTCTGTGGAGAGTCCACCGTTCACCTTAACCTGGGCGGTAGGGGACACGTAAAGCGCCAAAATCCAATGTAACATATGCAGGCCTAAACCAGTTCCCTGAAGCACAGCATTAATAAAGTTCCAATCCACGCTATCGATCGCCTTCTCTGCGTCTGTAGACAAAATCAGGTAAGGAGGCATTCGATCACGTGTAAGTGCCCAGTGGATGTCCACTTGCCTTTTAGCACAGGGGACTTCAGTTCCACCAAAGATAGCTACCAACATTGAATTTTTGAATTTGTATTCCCTTTATGCTCTGGTATCCTCCTGCAATCCAGAATACAGTATACAATCAAAAGGTTGTGGAAAAGTGACCATCATGTATGATTTGTTGGATACCCCGTTCTAAACCAATAGGCATTAATATAGAGTTTCCACCCCCCCCCTCCTTTTACAGCTATCTCTGTGGAAATTGGTGCCCATTCAGCCAAAAGAGCACTTGTGAGATATTAATCATTTAAATGATGTTCAGTATCAGTGAGGTCAGGGCTCTGTGCAGACTATATAAGATTCTCCACATTAAAATCATCAAGCCATGTTTTTATGGAGCTGGCTTTGTGCACAGAGGCACAGTCATCCTGGAATTGAAAATTGGTACTATAAGGTTGAAAGTGCACAATTGTCAAAAATGTATGTAGCATGAACAATACCCATCACTGGAAACACCTGAGCTCAATACTTTACAGCAGTGTCCTCATATATTTGTTTATATAGTTGGTGTGATTGTCAGGTGTTCACAAATGTTTGGCCATATAGTGTATCTTGGCAGGTTATTTGCTAGGTGAACCAAACACCTTATTGTTTATGTGATTGTCTGTATACTTGTTATAGGGGCATTAGAATGTAGTTGTCTTCTAGAGCAGAATATTTTCTATGTGCTCTTTGAAGTACTGAGAAATATGTTAGAGCTATATAACTACTGGAAATAATAACAAAATAAATATTTTTTACTCTAGGTGTCCATACTACAGACAAGTATTCTGAAGACAAAGAATTGTGCTCCTTTGTGAGGTATTTGCAGAGCTGGGTACACAAATCAGGATTTTACAGTGTGGAAAGTACACCCTTTTACACTGCATTATATTCCAACACATAGAAAGAATCAGCCATGAGCTACATGCAGTTACCCCTCTCTGTGCCTCTTCAACTTCAGCTGTCTTCTCTCTGGTTCTTCTGTCATCACATTCAGTCAACCCTGTCCATGCATTGTTTGGTAAGGCTCTTCATTTCCGCAGTAGAGATGGAGAAGACATCCAGTTATGCAAGTTTTCTTATGAGAAAGCCAACATAATTTGCAGGTTAACAGCTGGTCAGATTTAGAGTAATATGAGTGGAGCAGCTCATAGTGCCAACATTTACATATTTTTTTTTTGTACGTTTCAGTTTGCATCTTTTCGAGTGAAACTTCACCTTTAATATAATCACATGACCAAGCCTAGTGACATAATATAAACCACTGCATAAATGTACGCATTTAGCACTCTGCAAACATCTCAGAAAAAGATGATACTCCAAGAACAGTAAACCTAAAAACAGTGCTAGGTATTCCCTATCCCATGCAATAGGCTGTTTACAATTTGACTTCTGTTCTCTCTTTATAAATGGCAACATGCATATGCACTGATCATGAAATGCAGTTCTTACCTTTTTTTAACTTTTTGTGACTCTGCCATGAGAAAAGTATAGGGCTGCCATTACTGACTTCTTTTGAAACATTAGTTGCCTAGAAGTCCTACAGAAACACTTTCTTCAATGATTTTTGAGTCTGTGACCAGAGAAAATATAGAAATAAGGAATTCTGATAATTATTACCACCATGCTTTTTCCAGATCTGTGACTCAAAAGTATTAAGGGATATACAGCCAAGCAACTGGTATTTTTAAAACAGGGCTGGTAGTGTGAGGCTCCATACTTTTCTCATCATATAGTTACTTTAAAGTTATTGCACAGCAAAAACATTTTTTGAGATTAAATAATTGTTTTAGATTGTTATCTTGTTTTATTTTAATCGTGACAAGTATTTTTCTTAATGCCTAATGCAATTTAATGGGAAGTCCCAATGAAGTGGAGATATTCTAGGATTAAATACAAATCATACAAAAGCATAAGGTTTATTTTGTGGTTCATTGTATACATCTTTATTTTCATCTGATCAGATAAAAGAAGAGTATTTGGTTTGATTACTTTCTGGTTAATTTAGTACATGGCACTGATTTCTTGTCCTGCTCTACTTTCCCCCATGCAACCCTTAATTCTTTGGTCAATGTACAGTACCTAATTCATGATAGTCAGAGTTTACTTGAAAAGGGTTAATGTATCATACCATTTCGCCTCCATGGTACATGATCATAGATCACCTGAACGTAGTATCTGCTAGGGCTTGGGAAATCAGAGCCATACACTGCTTTACCTTAGTTTGGTTCTTAGATGAACCATTCACATAAGAATCTTCTGCATTTACTACTTGTCAGGGTTCCTTGCATTTCTTCCTCTCACTACGCCAGCAACATGTCTCCATTCTCATAAAGAGATTCATGACACAACCCTGAAAATGTATTCCCAAATCAGGATAGAAAGCCTCCTGCTAAGTTACCCATTACCAAGTGACTACATGGTGAGATACCTTAAACATCATGTTACATAAACATACTGCATGAAAACATCCAAGGAGTAAGGGAAACTTGCTTTTCAAATGCTTTGTAAGCAACATTTTTGCCAGCAATAACAACAGCAGGATCCTTCTCTCTTTGATTGTGTTCAACTTCACAATGGCACACAACTAGCTTGGCTTCCTAACATGGGTGGCAAACAGTTAGTATAAACCATGAGTGCTCAACCTGGGGCTCTTCAGCTTTTGCAGAACTACAAGTCCCATGAGGCACTGCAAGGCTGTCAGTTAAACAAGAATTACAAGAATGACTCCCATGATGCATGATGGGACTTGTAGTTCTGCAACAGCTGGAGGTCCACAGGTTGAGCACTCATGGTTTATACTAACTGTTTGCTACCCGTGTTAGGAAGCCAAGCTAGTTGTGTGCCATTGTGAAGCTGAACACAATCAAAGAGAGAAGGATCCTGCTGTTGTTATTGCTGGCAAAAATGTTGCTTACAAAGCATTTGAAAAGCAAGTTTCCCTTACTCTTTGGATGTTTTCATGCAGTATGTTTATGTAACATGGTGTTTAAGGTATCACCATGTAGTCACTTGGTAATGGGTAACTTAGCAGGAGGCTTTCTATCCTGATTTGGGAATACATTTTCAGGGTTGTGTCATGAATCTCTTTATGAGAATGGAGACATGTTGCTGGCGTAGTGAGAGGAAGAAATGCAAGAAACCCTGACAAGTAGTAAATGCAGAAGATTCTTTTGTGAATCAGGGAGAATCTATCAGGGCAGTGTGGTTATGAAGAGAGGTTAATGGAGGCAAGGGAAGCAGAGTGCTGAGAAAGTTCTAAAAGAGGGCAACGAGATGAGAAGAGTCTAGATGAGGCTAGAGTCAACAAGAGTTGGTGACCTTCGTAAATGAATGTTTATGTTACCCCCATGGTCCCTCCAGGGATTGCTGGTAACAGTTAGCTTGATGCAAGCTGCAGAAGCACTAGAAAAAGCAGTGGCATGAAAGCAAAACCCGTGAAGATATTGCTGCACTGCTTTAAGGGGTGCCGTTGAAGAACATCCTGAGTTGTTTCGTGGAGGATCTTGCTCTGGCTAAATGCAATTCATTCTTTGTCTATAATAATAATGGTTACTTTTTGCTGTTGTTGTTGTAGGGTTACCCCACCTGAGGGCCGCTTGCTAAATCTGTACCCCACCGGTTGCCTCTGACACCTTTGACACCCTGGGTTCAGACATTTTCAGTGATAATAAAAGAGATAAAGACACACAACTTAACTGCTTGCCGCCCGCTGGCCATCATATGACGGCCAGGCGGTGCGGCTCTTGTTCTGGGTGTCCATATGTCCATTTAAATAGGGCATGCGTGCAATCGTGTGAACGCAGCCCTGTACCTTCAGTGGCAGTGTGTCGCGGAGACACCGATCGCCACCGAGGGGAGTGAACAGTCATTGGGCATAGCTGTTTACCACGTGATGAAGTGATGAAGTGATGAAGTCACGGCCGATCACAGATGGTACCGCCCCACTTTGCACGGCGCATGAGTACCTGTCACAGTCATCCGAGTACCCGTGTACCTGTCACAGTCCATCTGAGTACCCGAGTACCTGTCACAGTCCATCTGAGTACCCGAGTACCTGTCACAATTCATCTGAGTACCCAAGTACCTGTCACAGTTCATCTGAGTACCCGAGTACCTTAGTACCTGTCACAGTTCATCTGAGTACCTGAGTACCTGTCACAGTTCATCTGAGTACCCGAGTACCTGTCACAGTTCATCTGAGTACCCGAGTACCTGTCACAGTTCATTTGAGTACCAGAGCACCTGTCACAGTTCATCTGAGTACCCGAGTACCTGAGTACCTGTCACAGTCCATCTGAGTGCCTGAGTACCTGTCACAGTCCATATAAGTACAGAGTACCTGAGTACCTGTCACCGCCCTTCAGAGTCCCCGAGTACCTATCTGTAGCCCATCAGTACCCATCAGAGTACCCAAGTACCTGTCACCAGGCCATCAGAGTACCCGAGTACCTGTCACCAGGCCATCAGAGTCCCCAAGTACCTATCTGTAGCCCATCAGAGTACCTGAGTACCTGTCACCAGGCCACCTGAGTACCCAAATACCTGTCACAGTTCATCTGAGTACCCAAGTACCTGAGTACCTGTCACAGTTCATCTGAGTACCTGAGTACCTGTCACAGTTCAGAGTACCCGAGTACCTGTCACCAGCCCATCAGAGTCCCCGAGTACCTATCTGTAGCCCATCAGAAAACCCGAGTACCTGTCACCAGCCCATCAGAGTACCCGAGTACCTGTCTGCAGCTCATCAAGTTACCCGAGTACCTGTCTGCAGCTCATCAAGTTACCCGAGTACCTATCTGCAGCCCATCAGAGTATCCGAGAACCTATCTGCAGCCCATGCCTCATAGAATATACGTTGGGGTGTTTGCGTTCCAAAATGGGGTAATTGTAATTGTGGGTAATTCCACTGTTCTGGTGCTCCAGGACCTTCAAAAGTGTGATAGCTAGGAATGAAATGAGATGTGTAATTTATGCTCCCAGAACGCCTGAAGGTACTACTTCAATGGTGGGCCTCTGTATGTGGCCAGTCTGTGTAAAAGTCTCACACATGTGGTATCGCCATACTCGGGAAGAGTAGCAGAATGTATTTTGGGGTGTAACTTTTGCTATATACATGCTGTGTGTTAGAAATATCTTATAAATTGACAACTTTGTGTAAAAAAAATTTGTTTTCATTTTTTTTCCACGTTTTCCAAAAACTTCTGGAAAAAATGAACCGTTCAAAAGACTCATTATGCCTCATAGATTATATGTTGGGGTGTTTTCTTTCCAAAATGGGGTCATTTTGTGGGCAATTACATCATCCTGGTGCTCCAGGGCCTTCAAAAGTGTGATATGTAGGAATGAAATTAGATGTGTATTTTATGCTCGTAGAACGCCTGAAGGTGCTACTTCAATGTTGGGCCTTTGTATGTGGCCAGGCTGTGTAAAAGTCTCACACATGTGGTATCACCATACTCAAGAAGAGTAGTAGAATGTATTTTGGGGTGTAATTTGTGGTATGCATACACTGTGTGTGAGAAATAACCTGATAAAATGACAATTTTGTAAAAAAATCAAATAAAAAAAATCCTCATTTTGCAAAGAATTGTGGGAAAAAATTACAACTTAAAAAAACTCACCATGCTACTTACTTAATACCTTGGAATGTCTACTTTCTAAAAAGGGATCATTTGGGGGGTATTTGTACTTTCCTGACTTGTTAGTGTCTCAAGAAATTAGATGTACTGAAGGCCTGATCAGATGTGATCAATTTTCAGTGATTGGCACCATAGTTCGTAGACTCTATAACTTTCACAAAGACCAAATAATATACACTAATTTGGGTTATTTTTACCAAAGCTATGTAGTAGTATAAATTTTGGCCAAAATTTATGAAGAAAAATTACTAATTTGCAAAATTTTATGACAGAAACAAAGAAAAAGGCTTTTTTTCCACAAAACTTACGTTCTTTTTTTATTTAGCACAAAAAATAAAAATAAAAAATCCGCTAGTGATTAAATACCACCAAAAGAAAGCTCTATTTGTGTGAAAAAAAGGACGCAAATTTCATATGGGTACAGTGTTGCATGACTGAGTAATTGTCATTCAAAGTGTGAGAGCGCTGAAAGCTGAAAATTGGTCCGGGCAGGAAGAGGGTGTAAGTGCCCTGTATGGAGATGGTTAAAGAGGAGCTACAGGCTCCCTCAGAAAAAAATAACAGTCAGCAGCTACAAATACTGTAGCTGCTGACTTTTAATATTAGGACACTTACCTGTCCACAAATCCAGCGGTGTCTTCACCCCAACCGATTTTTCAATCGGCTCTCGGGTGCTGCCGCTGCAAATTCTTGTACGGGAAACCGTCAGTAAAGCCTTGGGGCTTCACAGCCAGTTCCCTGGGAGGGAGGAGCGCTACTGCTGCTCCACAAAGAGCCCCTGTAGCACCAGGTCCTACAGGTTTAGGCAATGGAACAAACAGTGACGTCTGCATGCAGTCTCTCTTGTGGTAAAGGAATGGGCAGGTGCCCGCTCACCAGTCCCAACAACTCTTGGTAATGAGGGTACAGCTGTCGGCAACACACTGTGCTTCAGCTCGGCTAGATCTGGCATGGACATGTGAAGAGCAGCCTCCAGGCTGCCGCTGATTGGTCAGAGGTAGCTGGCAGTGGATGCTCCTGCACCCACACACGATGACTCTCTCTCTCTCTCTCTCTTTCTCTCTCTGCAGCACAGGCCCTGACTCGGCCACAGCACACACCAAAACAGAGTCACTTGCTAGCAGCTTCCAGGCCAGGAGGAAGATCCCGCCCACACACAGGCCTTTTAACACCTCTCCCAGCATCCTGTTCTTCCCTAGCCAGATGGTATTTGCAGTTCAAAACAGTCCAGCTGAATGCAAATTGTGACTTCATGGACTACACATCCCAAGATGCTTTGATTTTACTCATAGAACTCTGCATTCAGGGTTTGACAACATAGAGTCCAAAATGAACACTAGGAGAGAACAGCTCCACAGCAGCAATGCTGCACAGTGTTTTCTGACAATGCAGGCAGCATTAACCAGCTCCTGGCTACATCGTTTTTCTTATATATATACAGTGGGGCAAAAAAGTATTTAGTCAGCCACCAATTGTGCAAGTTCTCCCACTTAAAAAGATGAGAGAGGCCTGTACTTGTCATCATAGGTATACCTCAATTATGAGAGACAAAATGTGGAAACAAATTCAGACAATCACATTGTCTGATTTTTGAAAGAATTTATTTGCAACTTATGGTGGAAAATAAGTATTTGGTAACCTAGAAACAAGCAAGATTTCTGGCTCTCACAGACCTGTATCTTCTTCTTTAAGAGGCTTTAAGAGGCTCCTCTGTCCTCCACTCATTACCTGTATTAATGGCACCTGTTTGAACTTGTTATCAGTATAAAAGACAACTGTCCACAACCTCAAACAGTCACACTCCAAATTCCACTATGGTGAAGACCAAAGAGTTGTCGAAGGACACCAGAAACAAAATTGTAGACCTGCACCAGGCTGGGAAGACTGAATCTGCAATAGGCAAGCAGCTTGGTGTGACGAAATCAACTGTGGGAGCAATAATTAGAAAATGGAAGACATACAAGACCACTGATAATCTCCCTCGATCTGGGGCTCCACGCAAGATCTCACCCCGTGGGGTCAAAATGATCACAAGAACGGTGAGCAAAAATCCCAGAACCACATGGGGGGACCTAGTGAATGACTTGCAGAGAGCTGGGACTAACGTAACAAAGGCTACCATCAGTAACACACTACGCCGCCAGGGACTCAGATCCTGCAGTGCCAGACGTGTCCCCCTGCTTAAGCCACTACATGTCCGGGCCCGTCTGAGGTTTGCTAGAGAGCATTTGGATGATTCAGAAGAGGATTGGGAGAATGTCATATGGTCAGATGAAACCAAAGTAGAACTGTTTGGTAGAAACACAACTCGTCGTGTTTGGAGGAGAGAGAATGCTGAGTTGCAACCAAAGAACACAATACCTACTGTAAAGCATGGGGGTGGCAACATCATGCTTTGGGGCTGTTTCTCTGCAAAGGGAACAGGACAACTGATCCGTGTACATGAAAGAATGAATGGGGCCATGTACCGTCAGATTTTGAGTGCAAACCTTCTCCCATCAGCAAGGGCATTGAAGATGAAATGTGGCTGGGTCTTTCAGCATGACAATGATCCCAAACACACCACCCGGGCAACGAAGGAGTGGCTTCATAAGAAGCATTTCAAGGTCCTGGAGTGGCCTAGCCAGTCTCCAGATCTCAACCCCATAGAAAACCCTTGGAGGGAGTTGAAAGTCTGTGTTGCCCAGCGACAGCCCCAAAACATCACTGCTCTAGAGGAGATCTGCTTGGAGGAATGCGCCAACATACCAGCAACAGTGTGTGACAACCTTGTCAAGACTTACAGAAAACGTTTGACCTCTGTCATTGCCAACAAAGGATATATAACAAAGTATTGAAATGAACTTTTGATATTGACCAAATACTTATTTTCCACCATAATTTGCAAAAAAAAAATTATTTCAAAAATCAGACAATGTGATTGTCTGGATTTGTTTCCACATTTTGTCTCTCATAGAGGTATACCTATGATGACAATTACAGGCCTCTCTCATCTTTTTAAGTGGGAGAACTTGCACAATTGGTGGCTGACTAAATACTTTTTCCCCCACTGTATATATATATCTATATATATATAGATATATATATCTATATATATATATAACTATATACATATCTATGTATATATCTATATATATTATCTATACGGTATATATATCTATACGGTATATATATATATATATACGGTATATATATATATATATATATATATATATATATATATATATATATATATATATATATATATATTTATTTAAGGTCGTGGCCCTAAGACCGAGACAAATGTGGATCACATAAACACGCAACAAGACTCACAACATAAATAGACCTGAGGTGTGGATTTTGGTCGTCTGGTAGGTATGGCAAGAAAAGGGGCCATACCCAAGATAAGTAATGGATGATTGTGGAAGAGAATTTGCTGAGAAGTGCTGTAAAAAGGGGAATGGGAGGGAGGGTATCGTGCACTGAAACTGACAAAGAGGAAGGGGAAGTGGTCAGCTTAAATACCCTCCGGGCTCCTCCCATAAATTCAGGCCAGCACACTGGCCTTCTAACTTATGGTTGTGGCCCTAAGACCGAGACAAATGTGGATCACATAAACACGCGACAAGACTCACAACATAAATAGACCTGAGGTGTGGCTTTTGGTCGTCTGGTAGGTATGGCAAGAAAAGGGGCCAAAAATAACCAGGTAGGGAAGTATCTTTATTGCCTCTAACCTCATTGAGTGAGCTTGGAGAAAGGACCATCTTGAGGGAATATATATCTGGTAAAGCAGGCAGACTTTCACCTGCCTTGCTTCTTGGTCACATGGTCTGGTACTCCGTGCTGAGATGTGGCTGAGGCTGCACCAATCCAAAACAATATCCAGAATACCGCCCGGGGTCTAGGCCTAAGTTGACCAGTAGGACCCAAACATGTTTATTAAACTGATTTCCACTCAGGTGGTTGACCTGAAAAGGCAGTAACGGGCTGGAGACTGGCTGGCTGGGTAGGTGAAAGAGCAGACGGTCAAAAGATCGTTGCTGGGCACCAGGCGTTGCTGGTTCGAAAGAAGTTTATATCCACTCCGGGTCCGGTTTGTTGCATTTTCCGTAAGATAAAGGACATAGTGGCTTGGATACTGGCCAGGTACAGCCTGATAGGGGTATGAGGGAGAGCCAGCTGTGTGTGGCAATAAGATAAAAAGGCTAGGACATGAGTGACGTCATCTACTGTGGTTCCGGGACAAGTGGCAAGGAACCTACGGTAGGTGTTCCAGGCCGTGGGATAAGCCTTTAGTGTGTTGCTAGACAGTGAGTGGTTGATGAGTCGGGTTGCATTGGCAAGGTGTGGCTTCAATCCATTGTTAGTTGAGACCAAGGTGGAATAGGAGTGGATGATGGGTCGGCTCCGGGTTCCTGCTGGAAGAATGAGACAAAATTGGAGCGGGAGAGTGCATCAGCTGCGGTATTGCACTTGCCAGGGATATGCTTACAGTAACTGTTAAATTTGGTGATGTAGTGACAATTGCAGCAGACTGCGCAGGAAGGACATGACGGGGAGCGACTTGGATCTACCCTTATTAATGATGTCAGCTGTAACCTGGTTGTCTGTGGTGAAGAGCTCTGTCTGATCTGTCCACGTGTGGCCCCAGACTTGGGCTGCTGCCACGATGGGGTACAGCTCGAACAATGACGAAGATCAAGGGAAACCAGGAATCAGGCAGATTTCCGGGGGCCAAGGTCTGGCAAACCAGTGATGGCCAAAAATTGCAGCAAAGCCAGTGGAGGCTGCAGCATCTGTGACTACCAGGGGCGACTGAGCTGATACTGAGGAAAAAACATTGATATGTCGTTCCAGTAGAAGAGGAACTTGTCCCACATAGCCAAGTCTGCTATTGCTGCTGGGTCTAGTCTGAGGACTTGGTCCGGTCCTGCACTCGGGCAAGAAAGACTAAGAGCCTTGAGATGAACGACCGCCCCTGAGGAATTGTTCTCATAGCGAAATTGAGCATCCCTATCAAGGACTGCAGCTGTCTTTTAGTACATTCCTGTGACCGGGTAAACTCCTGAATGACCAACCCAACACAAGCTAATTTGTCAGAAGGCAGGCTAGGCTGCATGGCGTGCGTATCCAGGATGATGCCTGAGAAACTTATGAAATGTGTTGGGCCTTCCACTATGTGTTCATTGAGATTGAAGACCTCCCTTAGCTTGTCTAGATCTACCGGGGGGGGGGGGGGTATGTCTAGGTGTTCGATAAGCAGAAAATCGTCCGGATAATGGAAAACCCTGTGACACTGGGCCTGGTGTGACAGGTTCAAGTGAGGGATTGGGCAAAACCGTCAGCTTTGTGGGCAAAGTGGCGTCAAAAGAGTTCCGTGTCTGTGAGGCTCCAGTCAGGGCTTATCTGGAACTGGGCAAGTCTCGCTGCTGCTGTGGCTGAAAATGACCGATGGTCGTAGATGGCAAAACCTCCATATTTGTAAGCAAGATCTGTCACTGCATGAAGGTATAAGTCCTGCTCCTCCCTCCTGCTGAGGGTGGCTGAACAAAGTACATCTCTGAACATCCCAAAGGCCAGGGCGAACTCAGTGGCTGACAGCTTACGACTGAGGCTGGGGTCTCTCGACTTGACAACCACTGAGACATCCCCCCCAGGCGTATGATTTGTTGTCAGCTAAGTCATGGACTGAGATGAGCAGGGATGCCAATTGACGTCTTTGCCCTCCAATATATCCTCCCTGATGCTGGTCGGGACAAGATGAACGGGGAGGACGATAGGTGCAGAGCCTGGTGTACCTGCAGAAGGAGAAGCTGTCATTGGGACCATGACCAGGTCCGGGAGGGCCATGGATGGGCGAACTTTCAAAGGTGTGACTCTGGTCTGGATGTCCGAACTGTTGCGGCTAAGAGTGCAGCTGGGCCCCGTGGATGGATTGTAGGGATGCCTGTTGGGCCCAGCTGCAGCTGGAGGTGGGAAGAGGAGCCTGAAAAGCTTTGCCTTCCTGGCCGTTAGCAGGAAAGGGAACATCCCTGCGACTCAGCTATGAGTTTGGGGGATGTTCCGTCCCCTGAGGGACTGCAGGCAGCCGTGCTCTGAGCCGCTTGGGGGGGTAACAGAGGGGCGGGTGTGAAGTCCTCGCTGCCAGAAGACAAAAAGGGGACTGGGTGCTCATATTTAAGAGGAGTCATAGCCATAGGATAGAGAGCAGAGCGGTAAAGAGAAAACTCAGAGAGGAAGAAGTACAGAAAAAGGAATGATAGGCATAGACAGGAGCTGACAGAGTTCTGTTGTGCAGAACTTATGTTGAGTGGAAATTTAGAAAACTCAGAAGAGTGCGTGGCGACCGAGGTGGGCCAGGAGGTGACTGGCCAGATAACCGATAGCTCGGGTGCCTGTCTGTGGCAAGCACAAACCTGAAGACCAGAACCCCAGGGCGTACTGGGGCGAGATGTAGAAGTCTGGTACGGCCTACGTAGGAATGTTGCGGTCTGTAGGGGGTGACGTGTGCTCGGCCTGCTAACACTTGCACTGCCAGCAAGTCTACTGTTAAGCGACCTTGTCTGCGAGGTGAAGGGTCGCCCTTCGAAAACAGAGTGTCATGTATAGACATATGTGACAGAACTAACGCCTGGAGATCACGTCCAATGATGTATGTGAAGTAACGGTATAGTGAAAGGGTGCTGCAGAATGATGTGATAGAAAAGCCCATGAACTAGGCCCTGACTGACGCTCTAGTAGCGAGGTCCTGGTTATGATCGAAACTCAGTAGACCGGGAACACCTGCAGTAGGGGTGACATAAGTGCAACAAGATTTTACTTTTTTTTTTTTTTTCTTTTTTCTTTTTTTATGTGTCCCCCTTGTATGAGACTGGCCCTGGTGAAGATGCAAACATAGCTTTTTTTTTTGTTTGTTTTTTGTTTTTTTTTTACCTGGGAAATAACGTCCAACCTGGTACAGGATGGAACCTGAACTCGACTGACCTGAGGGAGAAAAGATAGACGAAAACGATGAGTGGCTCGTATGAATGCCACTGGAGACGAGTGACCGATTAAGTGCCACAAAAAAAAATGAAGTGGGCTGTATGAGCACCACTGAGTGTGCTTGCAGGGATTACAAGGAGTATATGTTGAGATGCATGTTTGCAGCGATTGCAAATGGGTATATGCTGAGATGCGTGTTTTTGCAGCGATTGCAAGGAGTTTATACTTAGATGCGTGTTTTGCAGTGATTGCAAAAAAGGGGTAAATGCTGAGATGCATGTTTTGCAGCGATTGCAAGTGGGTAAACACTAAGATGCGTGTATTTGCAGCAATTGCAAGGAGTTTATACTGAGATGCATGTTTTGCAGTGATTGTATACGGGTAAATGGTAAGATGCGTGTATTTGTAGCAATTGCAAGGAGTTTGTACTGAGATGCATATTTTACAGAGATTGCAAAATGGGTATATACCGAGATGCGTGTTTTTTGCAACAAATGCAAGAAGTTATGATGAGATGCGTGTCTTGCAGCGATTGCAAGGAGTTATGATGAGATGCGTGTCTTGCAGCGATTGCAAGGAGTTATGATGAGATGCGTGTCTTGCAGCGATTGCAAGGAGTTATGATGAGATGCATGTCTTGCAGCGATTGCAAGGAGTTATGATGAAATGCGTGTTCTTGCAGTGATTGCAAAATGGATATATGCTGAGATGCGTGTATTTGCAGCAATTGCAAGGAGTTTGTACTGAGATGCATGTTTTGCAGAGATTGCAAAATGGGTATATGCTAAGATGCGTGTTTTTTGCAGCGATTGCAAGGAGTTATCATGAGATGCGTATCTTGCAGCGATTGCAAGGCGTTTATACTGAGATGCATGTTGCAGCAATTGCAAAAATGGGTAAATGTAGAGATGCGTGATCTTGCAATTATTGCAAGGAGATTATACTGAGATGAATGTTTTTGCAGCAAATGCAAATGGGTAAATGGTGAGATGCGTGTTCTAGCAGCGATTGCAAGGAGTTTATACTGAGATGCATGTTGCAGCGATTGCAAATGGGTATATGCTGAGATGCGTGTTTTGCAGCGATTGCAAGGAGTTATGATGAGATGCGTAGCTTGCAGCGATTGCAAGAAAGGTCACCTACTGATAGGCGAAAAAGAAAAGGATAGCAGAAATTGTATATGTAGGAAGGAACTGCGAAGTGACATACGTAACGAATCGTAGATTTGTTATAGGGACTGCTACGTATTGGTGTGTGGGATACTCGTGACGCGAACCGTTGTGCCGCTTGTGCGACTAGGTTCGGAGTGGACTGTGATGCATGTAGCTGCTGAGGTGATGTGAATCGGACAAAAAATAAATAATGAATCATAGGGTATGGTAAGAACCACTACAAATAGGTGTGCAGGATAAGACCGATGCAAACCGTTGTGCCGCCGAGGCGACTAGGCTTGAATCCAACTGTGATTCGTATGACATGAAAGCAATACGAAACAGTCAGTAGAAAATTACATAAACAACTAACCATTTGTGGGGTACAACAGGGACTAATAAGAATCAATGAGCGGGATGCATCCGATGTGAACCGTTGTGCTGCCGATAAGACTAGGTTCGAATCGGATTGTAGCAGTTATGCAATATGAATCGGTTGTAAAGAGATGGCACTGATACAAATCAGTTGTAAGATGTATGAAGTGAATCCAATACAAATCGGTTGCAGCATGTATACCACACCTTACTTCTAAAACCGAACACATACCAACCACCCAGCCTAATCAAAGTGCAGACAAGGCCCCATGTGGGTCTAATTACCACCTCAATCAGACACAGAACCAATGCAAATAATACATGCTGAGCTCCAAATGGATGAGACGGCAACCCCATAGACAGTGAATCCTATGAGAAAATGAAGCCTATATCGAGTGATATCAGAGAACAACCGACAATGGCTCAGAGGCTTGGATCTACGAACGAATCGTATGTTTGTGGATAGGATGACAAGCAAGGCAGAGCGAGCCTGCGAATCTAAGTTTGCAGGTATAGGAAACATATCCAATGGAAGCATTGCATATGAACAAAAAGGTTTGAACCCTACCTGCAACAGCAAGCGAGAACCGCTGACGAAGACCCCGCAACCCACTTGTAATCGAACACACAGACTTATGAACACAAGGTAAGCTGGGAAGAGTCAGCACAGTGACATGTAGTATCGTGCACTGAAACTGACAAAAAGGAAGGGGAAGTGGTCAGCTTAAATACCCTCCGGGCCCCTCCCATAAATTCAGGCCAGCACACTGGCCTTTTAACATATATATAGATGTCTCTCTCTCTCTCTCTCTCTCTCTCTCTCTCTCTCTCTCTCTCTCTCACACACTCTCTCCCTCTCTCTCTCTCTCTCTCTGTATATATATATATATATATATATATATATATATATATATATATATTTATATATATCAAACATTTTGATACATGAAACATTTGTTGAAACATACATAACAAGTATGTGACAGTAAAATTCCACATATAGATAGAGATCCACAGGTGGCATAGGAGATTCAGGGTAAGGTCTTGCCTTTAGTGGGCTGTACTTTTTTTGCTGTTGTTGTGCTCGCTGATTGGCTGTTGTGATCACTTCCTACCTGTAACTGGGATCATTCACTAATCATAGTGACAGACAGCCTTTAGGTCTAATGTTGCTTTTTTTCCATAGCTGCTTTGGCTGTAAGTCCTTGGTTCTAGTGTTTATCAATCTCTGGCTGTAGTAGTGGTTGGTCTTGGTGGTGATCCCCTGTGCCTAAGGTAGTCATATACACAGTCCAGTGTCATTCGTTAGATTTTAGGTAGTGGTCAGTTTACAGTTGTAATGGTCATCAATTCCTAACCTGTCCTCTTCTTGTGTCTAGCGGTAATCAAAGTTTGTGTCCAGTGCTGGTCTTTCTCTTTGTCAAGAGTTGGTCATTTTCTGGGCATTTAGTCTATTACTGTATTCAGTGATAGTCTGTCTATACTGTATATCAAGATGTGATCTTTCTGTGTATATACTAAACAGCTTTTACTTTTACAAAAAAATACATTGGGACAACACTTTGTTCTATCTGTTTCTTATTCACTGTATCAACTATATTTATGAAACTTTAATGCTGGTATTTTATTAAAGAAAGAGTATTTTCTACTTTTAAATCCCAGCATTGATCTTCCATATTGGTACATCTGCATCAGAACAGTAAATCCTATTACAGCGTCTAATATTCTGTTTGCGTTTCAATCTTTGAAGTGAAATGTTGGCATTGTGTGTTCAAGGTAAAATCAATATGTTGTGCTTACTTATCTTTTACAATAGTTTTTATTACATAAGATTTTAAATTGTACCAGAAGTAGAGGTGAGAACCTGACATAACGGCAAACCAGATTTTGGGTCTCATTTTCCTTTACTCTTAAGTAAAGTCAAAAAGTAAAAGAAAAATAATAATATTGGGTTTGTAAGGGCAATACTTTTTTCTTACTTTTAGAAAACCATTAACTTAAAAAGTAAAAAAATAAAAAAGGTATAAAATCTATATAATGTAAAAGAACAAACAATACATTCGCGTTTGTTATAATGTATATCTGTATAAAAATAACAGTGGCCAGAGAACATGATTGTGAACATTTTTTAAGTACGTCTGCAATCATAAAATTTTACTGTTGCCATGACCGTAATACTGCGTAACAGAGCATGCCTACACCAAGAACACAAACATGTCTTCCTCTTTAGTTGCCTTTGCAGAAAATTACTGCTGCCCTAGAGTTTCATTGTAATTTACAAACTCTTGTAGGGACTGTCCTCTCTGGCTAAGCATTCCTGGGGATCTCCCATGACTCTTTCTACAACACTAATTTTACTCCCAATGCCACAGATGACTAGGATGTCCATTCAGTCTACTAAATTCACACATATAAATTACATTAAGAAGAGTAGTGCAGTCAGCAAGAAAATCAGCTAACTAATATCAACAACTGAGATGTCTGCTTACAAATTATTTTAGCTAAAGATGAATTATGAATGGTTGCTATATGTTTCTGTGCTTTGCCAATTCCCTAGTAAATGTATTTGTTAAAAGATAAGTTCAGAAGTATAAAAAAAAACAAAAAAACATTTATACTCACCTAGGTGGATGCTGCATCAATCCGATGCTGCATCTGTCCCCCCAGAGGCGCCCCCCCCCAGCCACCTCTGTACCAAGAACTGAGCGATTGAAGACTGCTGATCACTTGTTTTCCAGTCTTCAGGGAGCAGGGAGTGGTGACTGTCGGTCATTAGCTTGGTGCATTGCCCCTCCAGTGCTTACTGGAGCGCTAGGCTGTGGAGGGGGCAGGAACAGCTGGCTCGGCAAGCTGCTCAGAGGTTGAGCCAGCTGCCAGTCCAGGCATCTTGGTGGATCCCGACATTAATGTCGGGATTTTTCCAGAGTCTGGACTGGCTGAGTGACATCAGTCGTCAGTGGGCTTTAGCCCGCTCTCAGCTGAATACGGGTCACAGGACTGCAGAACAAAGTGCATTCCCATGATCCTCAGAAGAAGCAGAGCCAAAAGAGCCTCGGCCCTACTTCTCCTTTAGGCTGGGTTCATACCTATGCGAATTGGATGCGAGTTTTTCCCGCATCTAATTTGCAACAGGAGAATATGACCGGCTCTCTTTGGAGACGGTTCACATATCTCCAGGGCGGCTGCAGACCGCACTGCACAGACACGCTGTCCATCTTTGGCTCTGTTTCAGGGCCGAATTCAGGCAAAGATTCGGACCCTGAACCGGAGAATAGGGACGTACAGTGTTCCTGTGCGATGCGCAGCGGGTTCCAGTGTGAACCGAACCTTAAGCTTTAGAAAGTACTAACCGTCTACATATAACCACTAAGCTTTTTTCTGTCTTCAATGCAGACCATTATGTGGTATGCATTTTTTGAAATTCTACTAGTTTTAAAACAGATCTGTGTAACCAATTTCCATTTTTTCTCTGTCCCCATGGATGTGAAATCAGCTTAAACTCAACACAATACATCAATTTTGCTTCCAGAAGTGATTTTATTCACAACTTCTGAAATACAGTAACTGAAAGGTTTGTTTTGTGAATGAACTTATCTCTAGCTATAAATTATTTTGAAGATTTATATAATTACAATATTCTTATACTTTATAATATAATATACATTATTACATATATATTTAATTATTATCTTTTGACCATATCTGCTTGTTTGTCTGCCTATCTCCCTATCCAGGTACAGTATGTGTTATATTCTTATGAACAGGGCAGAGAGGGAAATTGGAGTTGATTGGCTCATGTTGTAACTTAGTACCAGTGCAACGTCCAGCCCCGTTCAGCCACAGCAGCTTTCAGCCTTTCAAAGAGCCTGACGAATTTGAATCAGTATGTGGTTTTCCCCTGCTCGACACATGAGGATTATTTTATTGATTTTGGTCGAAGGGACATGACGGAAATCATTCAGACGATCAGTGGCTGCCACTTACAGAACACAGTGCCCCAGCAATTGAATTCTCCCATCCACCTTGTTTGTGTGGATGGAAAAATGTCCAACCTTAGTTCTTGTAAAGCTTTCTATTTGGTGCTAAATTTCACAGAACATAACAGAGAATTATAGGAAAGAAAATGAAGACATAAGTATCTATGTTTAACCGCGTCAGCCCTAGAAAGGATTTACCCCCTTAATGACCAGGCCATTTTTTGCGATTAATGTCCTTAATGCCCTTTTTTCCCCACAAATAAAACTTTCTTTTGGTGGTATTTGATAACCGTTGCGGTTTTTATTTTTTATGCTATAAACATAAAAAGAGCGACAATTTTGAAAAAAAAAACAAACAACACTTTTTTACTTTCTGCTATAAAACATTTCCAAAAAAAAATGTAAAAAAAGAATGAATTCATCAATTTAGGCCAATTTGTATTCTGCTACATATTTTATATAAATCTCAACAAGCGTATATTGATTGGATTGCGCAAATGTTACAGTATCTACAAAATAGGAGATTGATTTATGGCATTTTTATTATTTATTTCTTTTTTACTATTAATGGTGGCGATCAGTGATTTTTAGCGGGACTGCGACATTGCGGCGAACAGATTGGACACCTAACGGACATTTTTGACACCTTTTGGGGAACCAGTGACATTACTACAGTAATCAGTGCTAAAAATATGCACTGTTATGCCGCGTACACACGGTCGGATTTTCCATCGAAAAATGTCCGATGGGAGCTTGTTGTCGGAAATTCCGACCACGTGTAGGCTCCATCGGACATTTTCCATCGGAATTTCTGTCACACAAAATTTGAGATCTGGAAGTCAAATTTTCCAAGAACAAAATCCGTTGTCATAAATTCCAATCGTGTGTACACAATTCCGACGCACAAAGTTCCACGCATGCTCGGAATCAAGCAGAAGAGCCGCACTGGCCATTGAACTCAATTTTTCTCGGCTCGTCATACGTGTTGTAGGTCACCGCGTTCTTGACGTTCGAAATTTCCGACAAGATTTGTGTGACCGTGTGTATGCAAGACAAGTTTGAGCCAACATCCGTCGGAAAAAATACATGGATTTTGTTGTCGGAATGTCTGATTGTGTGTACGGGGCATTATTGTACTAATGACACTGGCAGGGAAAGGTGTTAACATCAGGGGCGATCAAGGGGTTAACTGTGTTCCCTCACTGTGTGTTCTAACTGTATGGGGCAAGGACTCAATGGGACAACACACAGACCTGTCTTCCTGCACAGCAGAAAGACGGGCTCTGTTTGATCTCCCCTGTCAGAATGGAGATTTGCCTTGTTTACACAGGCAGATCCCTGTTCTGTCACTGTGGGGAACGATCGCGTGTGCCCGGCAGACATCGAGTCCGCCGTACCTGCTCATTGGCTCCCCCGCTGGCCAATGGGAGTGCGCGTGTATGAGCCCGACGTACACCTATGATGACTTGCGCAGCTGAGTATAACTGCGGCGGCTGGTCGGCAAGCAGTTAAGGTATACTGTATATCCCTGTCTTTAGCAATAATTATATTCCTTGTAGTTATGTACTAGTGTATTTTTTTCCCAAATGCCCAGGAAAGTAACTGGCATAACTCTGGGTCCTGACAGGGATCTGGTGGCTGATGTGTTGGGACATTGAAACATCTTGATGCACCATTATGGTATTTAGGAATAGTTCCAGGGTTATTTTGTCTGCATATGAGACAGAAGTACTGTAGATTATGTAGCACGTGCGCTGTGGATCCTGGGACAACTGATCATTCCTGTTCAGGGCAAGAGGTGGCAAGAAAACTATGCAAAAAGAGGACACCCATAGCAGAGGAGTAATTTAGGATGAATTTAGGTTGTTGTAAGACAACTTTTGTCTGGCAGTAGAAGGTTAGGTAGCGCCACAATGCAGAATGTGGGATACAGGTGTTTCCCGCCACGAACGCTTACAGTGACAGATTCCAGATTGTGCTACTGTCCAGTGGGGAGGCTTACTCAAAAAGTTCACATTTACAGAACAGGAAACGGAATGTTTACATTACTGCTGTTACAATAACAGAGTAAAGTTGTTGTTTCTACCGATATGATTATAGCCAAATTGTGGCCTTCCATTATCAAAAGTAGTCGCTGCAGCACTTAAATACGTGCATCTGCACTTACAGATTCCTCTTATGCCGCATACACATGAGCAGACTTTTCGACCAGACTGGTCCTTCGACCGTGTGTGGGCTTCATGGGACCTGCAGCAGACTTTTTTGGTTGAAAATCTGACGGACTTTAGATTTGGAACATGTTTCAAATCTTTACGTCGGAACTCTGCTGGACCCAGTTCCTAAAGTCTGCTCCTCTGTATGCTAGTCCGACAGACGAAAACCAACGCTAGGGCAGCTATTGGCTACTGGCTATCAACTTCCTTACTTTAGTCCAGTCGTACGTCATCACGTACGAATCCATCAGACTTTGGTGTGATCATGTGTAGGCAAGTCCGTTTGTTTGGAAAGTCCGTTGGAAGTCCATCGAAAGTCCGTCGGATAGACCTTTGAACCAGTCTGGTGGAAAAGTCTGCTCGTGGGTACGCAGCATTAATCTCTCTAATGCCTGTTTAGCCTGCCAGTGAAGTTCACCTAATGCAGCTTTTTGGGATGTGGTTGTAATGATGCTGCCCATATGAATTCAGAGGGTTGCCACTCTTTTGTAGGCTATGCCTGGTTGCACTACAGTGTGATAAGAAGACAATGCGGGGCACATACAGTAGTTAGCAGCATTGTCACTGCTGAGTCTCAAGCTTGTAGCTTGTCAATCCATATCTGGCTACACCTAGTCCTGCCCATTGCTTTCTGGGTTGACAGTTGCTACAATCATCCCACTATGAGCTGCAGTGTCTGGGAGGGAGAGCATAAGAGAAACAAATGAAGGAGGATTTGGCTCAGTCAGGGAAGGTAAAGGACGTTTAGACTGTTCTACAGGAGCCTTTAGATGTACATTAAAATAATAAAGAGTAATCCTGGTGGAGTTGCAGTTTCTTGTGTGTCTTTTTGTGTGGTATGTGTCTGAAGACACCCTTACAACTTCTCCTCTCATAATGGTTCAGCTTTTTCTTTAATATCTTATTCAGTGCTGTAAACCCATTTGCCCTGTATTTGCACCATGAATAGTTTAGTAAAGCTCAGTCATATTTGTTTGATAAAGCACGCATGCTTTTGTCTTCCCTTACCTTCTATGCGGTATGTCACATGCCTGCCCACTGAACTCCAGATACACGAAAGGTAAATATCCAAACATCACTAATCTCTGCTGCCTCTGTGCTAAGCACAAGCGGGATAAACTGGAAAGGCAAACATACCACACTGTTCAGTCACCTCTCTAGTGTGACTATATTCTGAAAAAAAAATAGCCATAAACGAATTTATATCATGAAACTATAAAAGAAAAATGGCAATACCTGAAATAAGTCTGTGATGATAACGTCCCTGATGGGAATGGAAAAACTCAGTCCCGTAAAACCACAGTACTTATATACAGTGCTGACAGTTGCAACGTACAATACAATCACATCATTATGCGTGCTTTTATCACCTCATTTCCTGAAGAGATCTTTCTTTCTTGTACAAGCTTCTGGCTCTCAATGGGGTGAATTTACTAAAGGCAAATAAACTATGCACTTCGCAAGTGCAGATGCACTAATTTTTCTTAGTAAATGTGTTGGAATACAGAATTGTATTTTGTGCAACAACTACTGTATATTAGTATGTAGTAGAGATATATTCTTTAACCAGTAGATAGTAGTGTTTATACATTTGTAACTGCATCTATGTTAAAACGTGTTAATGCCTTTTCTCTGAATAAAGTTCATGTTTCCTGTATGCAGATAAGCAGGAAAGCCCATGTGGATTGTGCACTGTCTGTTTTGTAGGGCTATATACAGAATTTCTAACAAAATGTAACGTGGTAAAGCTTTACATTGTAAAGAATACCTTATCAGGTCCAAAGAAAATAAATCAGCATTTTTGCTTGTACATTGTTGGATGATGGAAATCAGCAGAGCTTTATCACATTTAATAAGCTCTCGTAAAAATGAATGCAAATTCAGTTGCAAAGTGCACAGTCTATTTGCCTTTCATAAATTAACTCCAGTGTGTCTGAAAATTCCATTGACATCAATAGACGCTACATATACCGACTGTAAGAAAAAGAAGAAGAATGCCAGAAAAATGTGTGGTGCAGCCATGGGCCACCGAGGAGGTAAGTAAAAGACAGGATTCACACAACTTGCATTGAATTTGTCGTGCATTAGTGCAAGCTAAATGCATTTGTGTTGACCTACGTTGACATGCATTTCTTATCACGTTGCATTGGTATGCATTTTTTTTTTTTGGTATGGTTCATAGCTGGAGCCAAAATTTTTGGGCCTACTGCACATGGCGTGGGTGATGAAAATGAGCCCTAAAAAGCTCTCATATTTCAAGAAAAAAATTCTCATGGTCACATTAAAGAGAGGCCCAAACAGTTTATTTGCATGTGGTGCCACAGCAGTTACTGCCTAAAATGTGCCCATTGCCCCTTCCTTTTAGATTAGAAGCTCCAATGAGCAGGGTACAGTACTCCAAATCCTCTTGTATCAAATTGTATTGTAACTGTATTGTCTCCCCTTATTTTGTAAAGCACTGTGTAAACTGTTCGTGCTATACTAATTCTGTATTATAATAATAAGTTATTAATTTGTGCCCTCTGCATTACAGTATGTGAACATTTCACTTTAGTAGGGGAACACAGGCATATGATAAAATCATTGACGATTCATGGGGATGCAACGGATGACTGAAATGACTATTTTTGTAGACATGACAAACATTGCTCTGTCATCGGAGATTGAACATTTCTACTCAAAAGGCCTGCTATTTCATACAGAATGTTTTTAGTGGAAAAACATATAAGAATTGTCAGCCTTTTTCCGTGGGAACTTCCGAAAACAAATGCAATGCGTGCCTTACATCAGACTGCTATACTGAAGCTACACTCCAACTGTACTTCAGGGACCATTCCGATTATTCCAATGTGTTTTGGTGTGTTATTGCCCATGAGTTTATATTCAATATTTCATGCAAACACATACATTTCATAAAGACAGCCAGCTGGTTTTAAATAGGCTGCTAACACAGCACAAGGCATAGTCTATGCACCATTATTCACAACACAGCACACATCTGAGCATTATGGTGTGTTACAATGCATGTATGTTGTGGTACAATGGATAGGTGTGTTGGGGTGCCATTTATGCATATGTGCGGCAGCAAATTAGAAAAATTATACAGCATAGCATTACATTTTTGTATGCGTTAAAAGTAGAATTGACCCAAAATCATTATAGTTCAACTTTAAAAAAAAAAATTTGCAAATAGAAATCAATGTAAAGTATTGAGCCGTCATAGAATGAGGTTGGTCATCAGGGCAAAGATAAGGTCAGGACAGGCTGTAGGCAAGGTTTCTCAGCAAACAAGCAGAAGGTCAGGGAAAGCCATAGACAGAAAGAAGAAACTACACACAGTTCAGATTATAACCAGTGGTGACTAGAAGTAGCAAATATACAAAAAAAAGAGCAGACAGAGACAGACACCAGTTCTAAATAAAAAAAAATCAGTCTACCAGGTCAGAATGCAAAGATCTTTGATCAGACATTAAATGAGCATACAGATCACAATTTAAGTTCTACTAATTGAGGCTAGGTGTACAACTCAAGGTCACCACATTGCAGTACTAACGATCTTCCAGCAGATGGTGTGGGTGTGTTCCCAGACACAGCATAGCTAAGGTTAGGTTCACACTGCTGCAAAACTATTTTGATCTGACTTTCAGTGTGATTATGTAGTTCTACTTGCATGCAAGTGTGATGCAACTTTGATAAGGTTTATATTTTCTATGGGGCCAATATTGCACTGGAATTGCACCAAAGTAGTACAGGAACCTTTTCCAAAATCGCTTTGTGCTGGGTCACATTAATGTGAATTGACACCATTGAAAATAATGTGATTTCCCTTGTAATTCACTTCTGTGCGACTCAAGATGCATCTGAAATTGCACTAGTGTGAACCAGGCCTAAGTGTTTTAATGGAAGAGGACATAATCCAGGTAAGGTAAGCACGCAAGCTATATAGATAAAGAAAGGGCCAAGGGGGTACCGCATCCATATGAAATTGCTAATGAAAAAAGGGGAACGTTGGAGCGGACTTTAGGACCAGAAAAGGAATACAAAATATTATTAGAAAAATAAATAATTTATTAAACATAATTTATTCTGCATAAGAAAGGGGAAATAATCATATTTCAAATATGGACAATGGGTACAGATAAACATATCAAAAGGTGAGATGTCCCAGAAAGACATATAAGTGATGCATAGAGGAAACCACTCACTTAGACCAGAATAACTCTCATATGCATGGCATGATTTTTAAAATATGATTATTTCTCCTTTCTTATGCAGAATCCCTCTGCTTGGTGTAAGGCATATAGGTCCTGAGGAAGCGAAAGCGAAACGCCGACCTGCCATATTCAAGCAGCAACAGGGAGCAATACACATACTATATGTGGCTTATTCTATTGGAAGCCAACACTATCTGTTTTTATGTTATACTGTCAATTTTTTTATATCTATGTTTAATAAATTAATTATTTTTCTAATAATATTTTGTATTCCTTTTCTGGTACCGATAAAGTCCGCTCCAACGTTCCCCTTTAAGCAAGCAAGCTGCCAACAATCTTTGAACAGGAGTCTGATTTTATCAAACACCAAAGAAGATGCCAAGGCTCAAATTTGCCCTATATATTCAAACCCCAACTAAAGGTGGCCATACGATAAATGCTATTGTTGGTTATACAAAATATTGTTCAAATCAGTTACAACAGAACATTAAAATGGATGTAAACCCTGATTCATGAAATTTGAGCTGGGCACATATATTTTCAGTCCCGTAAGTCCCCGTGACTTTCTTCGGCTCCGCTCTTCTGTTATCAGCATGATAACTTCTGAAAAGTTCTCCATCAACTGTGATAAAACCAGGCTGAATTTTGTGTCGGGGGAGGTTGCTATAAATAGATTAGCAGAGAGCTTGCCGGTTCACATGACAGCTCTGCAAGTCTCTGCCCTATATGGAGGGGGTGTGTGCCTTTCCTCCATCAG
The DNA here is from genome assembly GCA_037952925.1 of Lithobates clamitans. Classification (NCBI taxonomy): domain Eukaryota; kingdom Metazoa; phylum Chordata; class Amphibia; order Anura; family Ranidae; genus Lithobates; species Lithobates clamitans. The sequence continues at coordinate 967,873 of JBBGZY010001323.1, read as the reverse complement.
CTGTCCTGGCTGTATGCCCAGACTTCACACTCAGTGCTGAACAGGAAAATAAAATCTGAAAACATGATCTGAACTTTTTTACGCATATATAAAGCTGAAGACAGCAGATATATGTGTAAAACTTATGTAGGGAGATTTGTTTCATCCCTGTGTATCATCTGACGCCGTTCACTTCACAGGATATATGTGAGTGTTTACATTTACTTTAGGGATCTAAGTAGACTGTCTTAAAGCGGTTGAATACCCGCACAGAAAAAAATAAATCTGTAAGACAAAGGCATAATGAGCATGCGCGCAGGAGTCTTCTGCCTGGCAAGGTCTGGTAGCGTCTGCCAGACCTTCAGCCGGGCCTTCACAACACATCAGACACATCTGACATCAGCGGCTGCATGCAAAGTGAACGGTTTAGGAGATATTCATTTTACCTACAGGTAAGCCTTATTATAGGCTTACCTGTAGGTAAAAGTTTAAACAAAGGGTATACAACCATTTTAAAAGATCAGTGCCGGGTAGACAGGAGATCTAAGTAGAAGTGATAGGAAAATTGTTGTATTGTATATGTACTAAATAGTGGTTATGCATGTTGAATGAAGAGGAGACTTGCTACTCAGCTTTGTAATCTTTTTCTTTCTTTCTGGAAAATTGGATCTCCCTGCTCAAAGGCCAACTCCAGTTTATTTATTTTGTGTAAAGATGACTACTCCAGCCATGGTTTAAAAATAAAGCAACCCTTGCTGCTATACTTACCTTCTCTCTGGTTTTGTCCCTTTTAATAATTCCTTTTCATCTCTAGATGTACTCAGACTTTCAGGATTAATGATGCCCAGTGTCATTCCAACTGGAAGGCTGAGTATGTTCTATAAATGCAGGGTGTCATGGACCTACCCTCTAGTGGAGACCATATAGTGATGCACAGAACAATTCTGAAGTCATGTTAGCAGCATTCTCTGTGTGTTGGGAGACTGTCCAGTGCCAGAGAAGAAGGGAAGAGAAAGAAACAGTGGGGTTTATTTACTATTGGCAAATCCATTGTGCACTACAAATGCACTGCAAGTGCACTTGGAAGTGCAGTCACTGTAGATCTGAGGGGAACAGGCAAGGAAAATAAAAAACAGCATTTTTGCGTGTAGCACCCTGGGGTTTAGTCAAGGAGCTCCCCACAAATTTACTTGCCAAGAGTAGTCATGTTGGTCGATTGATAGAGATCTATTGATTTCTCCCTTTGGCCTTGCTGCACTTTTCTCTTCTACCACTAGGTGGCCGGGAACTTGGTGATACTAGATCCCTTTGCCTTCTTGGAGAACCTATATATTCCGGTGAGGTCAGGTGATCGCAATTCTGTGCCTGGGTGGATGTGTGGCGTCGCCCCGGGCTGCTAGGCCGAAGATTGGGCCTATCCCGGGGGCATCTGGCTGCCAGGCTGTGTGAGGGCCTATTCAGAAGAAGGAAGGCGGCATGGGGTAGGGACTGCAGCTTGCAGTCCAATCGAAAGTGATGGTTGTGTTGGACGGAGAACCTGTCAGTGGTCGGAGGTAGAAGGGAAGCTGTTGCCACAAAGGTACCAACCACCTTTACCAGGGACCACAGTGAGTAACTGAAGAAAGTACTGGAACCATATTCTCACCGAACGGGCATGGTGGAGAATCTGGAAACTTCAGGCAGTGATCAAGTCAGGGACCCAACCTGCGGAGGAGACGCTTGCATGGCAGCCTTGTGAGTCAAGCCATGGACCTTACCTGTTAGCAGGGGTGAAGCTTGAGAAGTATCTGGAGTGTCAAGCTAGGGACCCAGCAGGAAAGTGTGGGTGATGCTTGAGGGAAATACCACCGACAATCTTGGAGAAGCTCAAGGGATTCAGAGTCAGTGAATCAGAGGGTCTAGTGAGAGACCTAGAGCTCAGTGTTGAAGAACTACAAGAGGCAGTTGTAGTGGAGCTGAAAGAACTGTTACATTTGAGTTAGGAACTGTTAAAGACTGTTGCCATAGGAGACAGCATTCCTACATGTGCAGAAGTGGCGCCTTGCTGGGGCCTTTCCCTGCACGGTTGTCCTCCTATTGAAGTCTTGGAGTCTGCCAATTGAAGCTATAACTACTTAAGGGTGTCCTGGCCCTAACCCTCTTTCCCCCAAAAATACAAAAAGGACTGTCAAAAGAAATAAAACTCTTTTACATCCAGGAAGTGTCTGGCGCCCAATGACTTTCACCATCTTTACACCCACTATGCCTTTAAACCCACTACATATTGAAGGATGTCAATGTCTCATTAGACTGGACAAGGCCGGAGATCTTGCTACACATGTGATTGGGTGATAGAAATCAGCAGAGCTTCCCCTCAGATCTACAGCGACTGCACTTGCAGTGCACTTGTAGTGCACAGTGGTATTGCCTTTAGTAAATCAACTCCAATGTGTGTGATGTGACTGGCCTGAAGACATCTAGAAAATAAGCATAAAAACATAACAAATATTACTGCCTGGGGGGGGGGGGGGGCTGGAATTGGACTTTAACCACTTGACATCATATGACAGCCTCCCCTTACCATGTGATCAGCTGTCAGCCAATGACAGCTGATCACATGATGTAAACAAAAGATCGGTAATCGGCTTTTTTTTCTACTCACGCTGACAGAGTGAGTAGAAAAAAAGCCAATCACCGGCTCGGATGCGAGGGACATCGGTCCTGAAGTGGAAGAGGCACATCTGCCTCATCTGTGCCCATATAACAGTGCCCACAGTGCCACCTAACAATGCCCACAGTGCCACCTATCAGTGCCCACAAGTGCCACCTATCAATGCCCACAAGTGCCACCTATCAGTGATCACAAGTGCCAGCTATCTATGCCCACCAGTAGTGCCAATCAGTGCCACCTAGCAGTGCTGCCTATCAGTGCAACTGATAGTGCCCATTATTGCCACCCATCAGTGCCCATCACTGCCACCCATTAGTGCCCATCACTGCCGCCTATCGGTGCCCATCAGTGCTGCCTCATCAGCGTACATCAATGAAGGAGAAAAAATAACTTTCTTAAATTTTTTATAACAAATTATAAAAGAAATGTATTTATTTTATTTTTTTTAATTCAGTTTTTTTACATTTTTTTTAACAAAAAATAAAAACCGCAGAGTTGATCAAATACCAAAAAGAAAGCTCTATTTGTGGGGAAAAAATTATAAAAATTTCATTTGGGTACAGTGTTGTATAAGCGCGCAATTGTCATTCAAAGTGCGTCAGCGCTGAAAGCTGAAAATTGGTCTGGATAGGGGGTTTAAGTGCCCAGTAAGCAAGTGGTTAAAGATTCCCATAGACATATGCTTGTTGTCCTATAAAGCAGGTCAAACACATGTAGAATTTTTCCTTCAGCTTAAAAAAACTGATTTCTCTATCCACGTTACACAGCCTTCTTGCTAAAGTTGTTGTATTTTGACAGCCGGCTCCTCCAGATGTTAGCATACCCAAATAGTGACTGCATCTGGTAGACGCAGTTCCGTCGACAATTTTCTACCCAGTGCCTTTCAATTTTCCAGGCAAGAGATGTGAGGCAGGAGGAGACTCACAGGGTCATCCACTGAGCCACTTTCAGACAGTTCTTCAGGTACCAGGCAGAAATTTTCTCCATGTATGTATCAGATAAAAAGTCACTTGATTTATAATATTGTGGTCCTCCAATTAGGGCCAGGATAACATTGATATTGCAAGCCTTAGCAGTGCACAGTACATTGTAGGAGCTTGGATGAAGATGTGTCCTAACTCCAGGGATAAGGGGATTATAAAGACAGAACAATCGTTTACTACTTTAGTGTTAAGAAGGTGACAAGACAACCACCTTCTCGATAAATGCAGACAGCACTGCCACAGCATGAAAAATGAGAATGTTTTACCACTACATATATATATTACAACAATAACTTAATTACTGGAAATGCAGTTTTGTTTTCCTCTGGCGTATCTATGTTACACAGCATTGTGGGATGAACAGAATATTACAGTATTGTGAAAAAGTACAGTGCACTTGAGTCCGCAAAGCTTTTTGATATGAAATATGTTATTGGAATTCCAAGGTAATCTCCCCATAAAACACCCAAAGCATCTATGATTCATTGGTATTTGGGAGATATTGCTTGATACAATTTTATTGAGGAAAAGTCTTGGTAGCACTTGGTCAGTCTGGTTTTGTGTTAGTCGTACAATCTATAAAACGTACCTTATGTTTCTGCTTGAAATGGGTGATATTTCTAGCAGAGACTAGATGTATAGTTACATGATGCTTAAAAGGTATTTGGCATTTTGAAATATTTATCAACATAATGCAAGTTATTCAATTTACAAATATACTTCATTAAAAGCTGCCCTTTTCTAGACAATCGGACTGATTTTATCTTAACTCGCCCATTATACAATCTGCTTTTAACATGCATTTGTTTATATATATGTATATTTATATATATCTAACTTCATGAGTAAACCACACTCATTACTATGGTGTTTGGTCTTAGGGGAAACGAAACCAAATAGTGGGCATCTTGAAGTGTCTGCTTTCAGACAGGAGATTTATTTTTTTAAAGTCTAAAATTAAGTAGTGTTCACAAATTTTGGGTGATGGTGATATTTTAAGGTGCGCTCACACTGTGCATGGTTGCAATGAACCGTGCCCGAATTTGATTGTCCCCTCCAGCCTACTCCCGCGCTGGTCTGCATTCACACTTGGCTAAAAGCAAGAGTACCCATGCACACTTATATCATCAGCTCTGCCAACTAGACTCCAGCAATCCCTGCATGGTTTGGGCTCACACTGAAGCAAACTGTACCAGACTACAAGTTAACTATGTCTGGGACCACCTCTTCCAAGTTGTCCTGGGCACTACATCTTTAACCAATCCTGGGCTTATGAAGTCCGGAACTTTACTGGCAAAAGAGATGTATTTGCAGCCCCTTTCATATGCTGCTGTCTCTGTGTGCATGCCCACCAATGACTTCTACACTAACACAGTTCTAGCAGAGATTTTACTATGGAAATGTAACAGCCCGTACAATCTTGCCTCCATCCACTAGAGAACAACCAGGGACACATGGATTACAAGAGACTATGAGAAAGATTGTGGGACCGTGGACTGTGGGAAGTTTAGTCTGCAGGAGGAACTGGGCTATATCAAAGACTGGCTGTAAAAAAAACAACTCCCATAGATATTAAAGGCAAGGGGCTAGAGTGATTTTCCTGAGTTGGAAAAGGAAGAACTTTTTTTTTTTCACGCCATAACCTTATTGAGTGCAGTGCGAGAAGAGAGCGGGACATCTTTACTGGAAGCAGAGGGATGCTATCCTTGAGCCTTGGACCAACACTGCAGATGCTAGCTGAGAGGCAGATTTTCCAGTTAGGAACACTTTCCCACTGCATTCAACATCTCTTAAAGAGACAGTACCTCAAGCACACCAGCGCAAAGTCTTGCGCCACAATCAGCTGGCCAGCAAAATGTTTAAAGCAGGTGCAATATTGATTAGTGACTTTTGCTGTAGGAACCATCTATAGATCCTTTGGCTTGTTAGGGCTGCTCGTAGCTAGTGTAGGAAAGAGGTGCACACTTGGACATTTACTGTCTGCTGTCTAACAAGTAAATTTTTCAGCTGTTGCATTATCACCATTTGATGCTGTTTCATTGTTCAGTTTATGCCTCTAATGTTTTTAAATGCTATGAGATATGATCCAATTGTTAATCAATATAAAATATTTTTCTGATTGATTTACTATTGCCTAGTCTTTTTCCACATTCATTCATGGCAATATACATTACTACTATTTAAGGGTCATGGTGTCATTTTGCTGGTACATATGTATTACTGTATCTTGGAGATATATATACACACAGTATATATACACACACAGGTATCTGCAACCACCTCCTCATCCCAGCCAGGTGTGTCAGAGAGTACAGAGCTGTTTGCAGAGTAGTGGGCACAAGGTCCAATGACACGACACATAAAGCAGCTCCTTCAGAGGGCAAGTGCTACACTCGGTTCAGAGCACTCACACTACAAAAATGAACTGGACCAAGGGGGTGATCTGTGCCCTGAACCCTTAGAATTTGAGCACCTAGATCAGTGGTTTTCATGTTACCATGGTTGGTCATACATTCAAAAACTGCTGTATATAAACATACTTAATCAGGTTTACTGATACACTGAACTAATGTTCAGCCTGATTTCCATGACATCCACCCTGGAACTCTTCTAATTTAGACATTTATTTGCTATATGTGCCTTTTAAGTTGGATACTCAAATGCAATGATAAAACAAAAAGAACATAATATAAAAAGCACAGATATTTTGCTGTATATTGAGTAGATTGAAATAACAGGTCTCATGAACTACAAGTAATGTAGCAGATGAAAGAATCAGATTATTGCGCAATTATCCTTCTCTGTGTTTGGTGATGTCATCAAGCTTTTACAGGCAATACATGGGTAAGCTTATACTGATACAAGTTTCACTCAATGAAATTGCACTGAAAATTACCTGGGGGCACTTATGAGGTAGGAGCTGAACCAGTGCGCTAGGTCATTTCTTTGATGAGTCAACTGGTCTCACGGAAAGCCATGGATCTATGTGTTAAATATTGCCTTTGTGTCTTCAATAACAAAAAACCTTTACTTGTTCTTTATTAAAAAGAAGAGCCAGACTTGGGAAAAAAACACAGACTTGGCATGGCTTGCACATGCAACTTTTTAAATGCAGTAGAGCAGTCATATTTAGGTATTGCTTTTAATTCAATGTAATACTTTAAATTGATTACATGAGGAATATAGTCCCCCCGGAATTATTATCAGACCACAGGTCTGGCAGAAGAACTAGCAAATTTCCTAGGTCCCAGATTACCAGATTGCTAATCACCCCACTAGGTGGCGAAATGCATTAGAAAGAGGTCTTTGAGTGCAATGTATGTGCATGTGCTGTTGTTTTTACCCTATGGAAGTCATGTGCATCTCCGAAACTATGCTCTGTTATTGGTATGGTGGATGGCCTCACTGATCTATAGTGAAGCACCTGTGGCTGGAGAAGGCAGGCATCTCTGGAGTCCTGGTTAAAAACAAAGCCTTACCAGATCAGATGAGAAGGGTCTAAGGTCTGTAGGCACTTCTAGTTTTTTTCTAAAGTTAAAAGACCCCTTGAAAAGCACAAATTGCACAAGCTTGTTGTGGATAAGGAAGATAAATATCATATAATCCTGTTACGATTCTAATGGTATCTCTTATCGAAGACTAGAATGCTTTTATCCATGCTATGTTTATCTGACATATTAAGATTTAGAAAATGCACATTTTTTCAGGGCATGTGAAATTACACCAGTTTAAATTGTTTTAATTATCCACTTTAGCTGTCAAAAATACTTCAAATATGTTGTTGATCTAATCTCTTTTTTACGTATCATCAAAAAGTTAAAAAAAATATCTTTCTCTCAGACAATAACTGGTAAAATCTCCATTAAGGAAACCTGTATTGAGAGAAATATGGAGGCTGACACTGAATTTCTGTCTGAATATGCTAGTTTCCTGGCTGTCTCTGTGTTCCCTTGTACATGTTTGGGTACTCAAAATGAACACAGCTTCACCTTTTTTTACTAAGCTAAGTGAACATTCGCTTTCTATAGAGGACAGTCTCTTTTCTGCTCCTTCTTACAATGGAAGTTTATGAGTTGACCAAGCTACTGCACTCCCTCCGTGGCTGCTGTATTGTCTCAATAATTGTTAAAAGGTAACTTTAATCTTTAGGTAACTTCCATGTTACAGCTAAATTTACGGTGTAACATGAATCATGGTCAAAAAAATTCCCTTGTATTGGTTGAACTGGATGGACTTTGTGTTTCAAAGCAGTACATCGTTTTGCATGGAAATTTGGCGTTTTATATTGTAGGCCTGTAATTCTTAGGAATAACTCACTTAAATCTGTCCAAATAAGAGTCTAGTAGACATCCCGGGTATGATAAAGTTTGAAACACAATATCATAAATTATAATATAATAAATAACTATAAACAATTATAAAAAAATATAATAATAATAATAATAAAATTTCTTCAATATTTTAATCAAATCAAAAACACAGAAATTTGCTCAGACGCAGAATTGTCGCTGTCATCACTTTCAGTGTCTGATGACATATTTCCCCACTAATCACTATCGCTCAATTCTGCAAGTGATTCTAATATACTATCGCTGTTTTTTAGCTGGTCTAAAACCACTATTGACGTAAAGGGACGCTTTTTGGTTGCCATGGACATTCTCATGTTTCCAGGCAGAAAGAACAGTTTATATCATATAAAACTGCAGGCAGGGCACTGGACAAAGCTCTAGGGACAAAAGGGAGGTGAAATTATTTGATACAGTAATGTAATCTGTAAGATTACAGTGTACTGTATGTGTTCTGTTTTTTTTTCATTTTTTTTTAATTCCCGCCAGCTCCATCCCCATGTGTCTCAATGCTCGCAGGGAACGGAGCCCGGAACACAAGAGAAGGATCTGTCCGCCATACACAGCGAGCTGTGAGACATCGCAGGATCCTGGGGACAAGGTAAGTAACCTGTACCAGGATACTGCGATGCTGTCACGAGAGTGTCTTGGGGTTACCGCTAATGGTACTGAAATGTAACCCCGAGACACTCTCTGGATTACCGCTAGGGAGGTTAAAGGTTGTGCAACACAATTTTAGGTTAAGGATCCCATAAACTTTTGTCCATGCTATTTTCGTTAGTTTTATCATGTAAAATATTATGTTAAATCACAAACATAGTCCGTTGTTTTTTTTTTTAAAATATGGAATAATGAATGCCAATTACCTTTTTCAGTTTCAAGTTATTTCAGAGTGAATTGTTCGTTTTCTTTATTTTCAGTGAGGGGTACCAACAAATTTGTCCACAGCTGTATTTACAAAGGAAGAAAAGTTTTCTGATCTGTATGCCTCTTCTAGGGCAGTGGCTTAGAACTAAAGCCAAACGGTCAGTGCAAAAGACAAGAAACTAGCATTTTCAGCAATGGCTCCTATATCTCATGAAAGGTTTACCGGGTTTATAAATTACTGGGAGGGGATGGGCAGTGCTGGAACAGTTAACCAGTTCCCGACCGGCGCATGCCGATGTACGTCAGCAGAATGGCACGGCTGGGCAAATGGACTTTGAGTTGGGTCGCGGGTCCCGCGGACTCGATAGCCGCGGGGATACCCGCGATCGCCTCACGAGGAGGACGAACAGGGAGATGCTGATGTAAACAGCATCTTCCTGTTCTGCCTAGTGACAGTGTCACTTGATCTCTGCTCCCTGTCATCGGAGCAGAGATCAGTGACGTCAGACACACAGCCCATCCCCCTACAGTTAGTAATCACTCCCATAGGACATACTTAACCCCTCCCCGCCCCCTAGTGTTTAACCCCTTCACTGCCAGTGTCATTTACACAATAATCAGTGCATTTTTAATCGCACTGATCGCTGTATAAACGACAATGGTCCCAAAAATGTGTTAAAAATGTCCGACATGTCCGCCATAAAGTCGCAGTCACAATAAAAATCGCTGATCACCGCCATTACTAGTAAAAAAAAAAATTATTAATAAAAATGCCATAAAACTATCCCCTATTTAGTAAACGCTATAACTTTTGTGCAAACCAATCAATAAACGCTTATCGCGATTTTTTTTAACCAAAAATATGTAGAAGAATACGATCGGCCTAAACTGAGGAAAAAAATGTTTTTTTATATATTTTTGGGGGATATTTATTATAGAAAAATGTAAAAAAATAATGCGTTTTTTTCAAAATTGTCGCTTTTATTTTGTTTATAGCGCAAAAAATAAAAATCGCAGAGGCGATCAAATACCACCAAAAGAAAGCTCTATTTGTGGGAAAAAAAGGACGTCAATTTTGTTTGGGAGCCACATCGCACGACTGCGCAATTGTCAGGTAAAGCAACGCAGTGCCGAATCGCAAGAAAAAAAACGCTCTGGTCAGGAAGGGGGTAAAATCTTCCGAGGCTGAAGCGGTTAAAGTGCAAACTTTTAAAAATCTATTACAAGACAATTTTATGGTACAGTTTATAGAGGCCCCAACTAGAAATAATGCTCTGCTGGACCTGGTAATCTCAAACCATGCTGAGCTGATTACTAATGTTCATATAAAAGAACATCTGGGTAGCAGTGACCATAACATGGCCTCATTTAATGTACTCTGTAAGCAACAAACACATACTGGAAATATAAAAAAACGCTTAAAGTGTTACTAAACCCAGGACCCTGCATTCACTATATCTGGTCTCCCACAGTACACTGAACATGGAAATGCAATTTTTTATTTAACTTGGAGTGCCTCCAAGGTTTTGCACTATCAGTAGATGGATCGGGGACTAAAAAAAAAGGGGAGGATCAGAGAAAACAGAATCAAACAGCCTTTTTTACACAATGCAGAGGATTAACCCCTTAGGTTCCACAGTGAGTATAACAAGCATGCTTTACTGCATATAAAGATTTTCCAAGGATGCGGACTGCTCTCCAAGACTATAGACTGGAAGGGAATATTGGCATTGATGAACACAGAACAGAAATGGGAATTATTTAAAAGGACTGTATTTGAATACACTGCAAAGTATTTTCCCATGGGCAACAAGTTTAAAAGGCTAAAAATAAAACCTATGGGGCTCACGTCCAAAGTTAAAAAAAAGCTAAAAATAGGAAAAGAGCTTTAAAAAAAAAAATTCTGGAACAATATCATCGTTTAAATGCTACAAATAATATGACAGAATATGTAAGAAAGGAAATCAATCAAAATGTAAAATAAATGATAGATTGCAAAAGAAAGTAGGACAAACCCCCAACAATTCTTCAAATATATTAATAGTAATAAGGCCAGGTCTGAGCATGTAGGCCCGTTACCAAATAGGCTACAGTGGGTCACTAGGGACAAAGAGAAGGCAAATGTATTATTTATTGTTTTTTTGGCCTTCCTCTGGAGCAACCATGGGTATAGTATTGCATATATAGGATTGTATAAAAAAAATTCCCTTCTATTGGTTGAACTGGATGGACTTTTTTCAACCAGACTAGCTATGTAACTACTGTATGTAACTATGTAAATCTCAGTGGGTTTCCAAGGTTGGCCAGTATATTTGGCCCATCAAGCAGCCATACTTCTACTGATTATATCTATTGGAGAGTAAAACTACTATCCACAATCAGCCGACAAAAGGAAAGGAAGTGCAAACAAACAAAAAAGTAAAGTTGCGCTACTAAAAATAAAAAAACTCCAAAATTATAGCAGCCAGCATCAACAGTATAGCGGACTGTGCAATGAAATACAAATAAATTTATAAATGCGGCGCTGGTAAGTGATATATAGAACAAAGTGACAACATATCACCCAAACATAGTGTGAAACTAGTAATAGCTTGATGATAAGACACAAGCAGGTGTGTGCCAAAAATAACCTGTTGAATATAAGTGGAAAGACAATATACAATATTTGTAAAAAAAGTGTCCATAGTGAAAAAATATTCCTCAATGAATACAAAAAAATTCCATGTGAGAAAAAGATGTGTGTAAACGATGCCTTTTCAACCAATGGGTGCAGCGAAACAAATATTCTTCATGTGGTCTAGGCCAACATGCAGCTGTGATAGTAGAAGAAATGGGTACGCTTACCACAAAAGGTGGACACACTCACCGTACGGTGCTGTGTCAATCAGGCATTTGGATCAATCAATCCTATGGGTGCTTGATAGAAGACAATGATGGTAAAGAGATGCACTTCAATGGCCTCATCCGAAGCAACAGTGGATGGATGGTGATGTTCAGATCCCCAGCAGATGAATGTGCTTGCGTTCACATGAAGTAGTCAGCTGGATAGAATATGCAAACTCCACAGTGTGGCATATCAGATCATAAAGAAGAGAAGAAAAAGCCTCCACATCCATCCAATCCAATGGGAAAAGGTTTATTAAAAAACGCCAGAAGAAAAAAAAGAAACATACAATCACCTAGATAGGTGAGTACAGGTAGTGATCACATATAATGAATAAAAATTGCGTGGTGACAAGGCACAAAGGCTCAGCAACCCGACATGTTTTGGACAATGATCCTTCAACTGGGGCAAACAGCCTAGTGTTTGGCATCACGCTATGAAAGAACCCATTTAAATTGAAGAAAACATCGATCAGCTGTGTGCACTGACATTGGGCAGACACAACAGCCAATCAGGGATCGTCAGTATGTGCAAACTCATCGTCATTGGGTCATGTAATTTGCCACACAGACCAATTATTTTTGGTACAATAATCAATTTTTCTTACAGAAGAAAGGCGTAGCAATGGGGGCTAAATTTGCCCCCAGCCTCGCCAATCTTTTCATGGCACTATGGGAGGAGGATATTGTCTATCCATTACAGCGACCTGAGCTGTCCTTATGGGTAAGGTACATTGATGACATCCTCCTCTTATGGAGAGGAGATGAAGAATCCCTGCATGACTTTATGGCCACTCTAAATAATAACGAGATGGGTATTGCCCTTACCTATGAGGTGAGTTCTGTCTCTATCCATTTTCTTGACTTGAAGATCTCCATTGCTGACCGCCGAATTGTGACTACCACATTTTTCAAACTGACAGACAGAAATGGATATATTTCCACTGATAGTTGTCATTATGGCCCTTGGCTTGATTCCATACCCCACAGCCAGTTGTTGCGGATTCAAAGAAATTGTACAAATTCTTCGAATTTTGTAAGACAGGCAGAATTTCTTAAACAATGCTTTGTTGAAAAAGGTATCAGTCATCATTTATCGATGAAGAGATAACGTGGGTCTCTCTTATAGATCGACGTACGTTTACTGCAGAAAGACCTAAACCAACCTCTGATAATAGGTTTAAATGGTCTATGGTTACTCAGTTTTCGGTTCAACATAAACAGATCAAGAGTATCTTGAACCGCCATTGGAATGTCTTGACCCTGTACTTCCTACCAAAGCAGGTATTATTTTTAGGGGAGCTCCATCTTTGCGTAACCATATCTCTCATAATGTGATTTATGCTCCAACAAAACCAACTTTTTTTCCAGAATCCAAGGGTTATTACCCTTGCAAAAAATGCAATGTATGTACGCATAACCTTTACGGACGGAAAAACCTGAGTCGTTCCAGTTTACAGTCACCTCTACCATCTACCACATGAAACATTTTACCGCATGTACTACTCGATACATAGTTTACCTTATTACATGTCCTTGTAATAAGCAATATGTGGGACGCACTATAAGATCAATCGCAGTTAGAGTTAACAAACACATTACTTCTATCAAATTAGGTCGTACTAATCACAGTCTCCCCGGCATTATCTACACGTCCATGATAAAAACCCAAGCGGCACGAAGTTCCAAATTATTGACAAATTTATCCCACATTGGAGGGGGGGACCACGCACCAGGGGGTATCCAAACTTGAGACCTTTTGGATATACCAGCTTAAGTGTTACTCTCCACATGGGTTAAATATTGAATGGGACATAAATGCATTCATTAATAAATCCTGATATGAGCTCTATTGGTCTGTCTTCCAGTTTCTTTCCATTCACAGTATTTTTCATATATTTATTTTTTCATATTTTCAATTATCTTTTTTATGCAATAGGATCTTCCATTTTAGATCCTAAAACACTTGCCCCTTATCACGTTAAGAGGTTTCCCTTTATTTTTTATTTTTTTCTTAGGGCTCCTGCCTTTTAGATGACTTTTTATGTATTTTTCTAGATAACTGATATTTGGTTTAGTGATTGGGATCAGAATTCCTTGCACTTTATGTATTGCACATATAATCCTTTCAGCATATATTTTCTCACCATTTTTGTCTGGTTATATATGTGTTTGCATTATACAGTCACAAGAATTTTTATATTTATAATTTTAATCCTTGTAAACATTCGTGCAGGATGATCCTTATGTCCACACTCCGCTCTATGATCATATACATACCTTCTTTTAACACCTCATTTACTACTGCCTAGCTGGCTCTGTAAATATATTTCCGTAGACACGGGGTGTTATCAGGCCATGAGCGCTCTATTCCGGTGCGCAATGATGCTTACTCTTGGAGCGTGGGTGGGGTTATCTCATCCTTGGCCTTACAAGCATACAGGCTGTTGCCTGTAATGAAGACGAGGCTTGGATCGCATACGCCGGTGTGCGATGATGTCATCCACGGCAGCACTAACATGTGACTGTGTTCTGAGTGTGTTTAGAGCAGTTATTGGGTTATGTTATCACATGACCCAATGACGATGAGTTTGAACATATTGACGGTCCCTGATTGGCTGTTGTGTCTGCCCAATGTCAGTGCACACAGCTGATGTTTTCTTCAATTTGAATGGGTTCTTATATAGTGTGGTGCCAAACACTAGGCTGTTTGCCCCAGTTCAAGGACCATTGTCCAAAACATGTCGGGTTGCTGAGCCTTTGTGCCTTGTCACCACGCAATTTTTATTCATTATATGCGATCACTACCTGTACTCACCTGTCTAGGTGACTGTATGTTTCTTTTTTTTCTTCTGGCGTTTTTTATTAAACCTTTTCCCATTGGATTCATGCACTATGTGGAGGCTTTTTCTTCTCTTCTTTATGATCTTATATGCCGCACTGTGGAGTTTGCATATTCTATCCAGCTGACTGCTTCATGTGAACGCAAGCACATTCATCTGCTGAGGATCTGAACATCACGATCCATCCACTGTTGCTTCGGATGAGGACATTGAAGTGCATCTCTTTACCATCATTGTCTTCTATCAAGGATCGATTGATCCAAATTCCTGATTGACACACCGCTGTACGGTGAGTGTGTCCACCTTTTGTGGTAAGCGTACCCATTTATTCTACTAGCACAGCAGCATGTTGGCCTACACCATATGAAGAATATTTGTTTTGCTGCACCCATTGGTTGAAAAGGCATCGTTTACACACATCTTTTTCTCACATGGAATTTTTTTGTATTCATTGAGGAATATTTTTTCACTATGGACACTTTTTTTACAAATATTGTATATTGACTTTCCACATATATTCAACAGGTTATTTTTGGCACAAACCTGCTTGTGTCTTATCATCAAGCTATTACTAGTTTCACACTATGTTTGGGTGATATGTTGTCACTTTATTCTATATATCACTTATCAGCGCCGCGTTTTTAAATTTAAAAGGAAAGGAAGATGGAAATTTCCTGCATGTATGTAAACTTCAATAATTACCTTCTCTTATTTTTTTATTTTTTTTTTGGTCTGTTATGCATTCCAGTGAGAACATTTTATTTTTGTTTAATGCATACAACAAATTTTGTTGATCCTTTCAAAAATCTAGTGTGGTCCTGTGAATTGTGCATTATCCCAAGCAGTGTTGTCAGGCCTGCCCGGTTCACCTCTGTGTACTACAGTGCCCCCAATTTATAAAGATGAGGAGGGGGATGTTTTCTAGTCCTAACTCACTTCCTGTCCTAGGGTAACAAAGCTCCTCCTCTATAGCTACAGTATAGTAAGTGAGTATTGTCACCCTAGAAAAGGAAGTGTGTTACTGGTTGGATCAAAAGGAGAAAATAAAAGAACAAAAAAAAGCCTAAAAACAAATGCAGTCACCATTTCTAAGGACTGGTAAAGGTAGAACAACTCACCTATTCTCCAACATTCCGGTGCCCACAAGGTCCCTTGCCAGTGCTGGCATTTTCTCCCTGGCTTCCTCCTGGTGCCGGCCTGTCTTGATTAGCTGGTGAATGATGAGTCATTCATTCCAGCACACTGGCACTTTGCTGGAAATGTAAATGGAGCTGTGCATGCAGGAGGATTGTGAACAGCCAGGTAAGCATATTTTATTGCAGTTAGGGACCTTGTATGTCTCTACTGCAATAAAGAGTCTGCCTGCTCGCATTTTTTTTTTTACATTATTATTCTTTCTGCTTTAATTGGTTCAGATATGGTAAATAAATCCACCAAGTTATCTATCTAGCAGCTGATTTTGTTACTGAATGTATTCTGATACATTGCAGGTCAGATTGTCAAAACCACTTGCTAGGTCTCAGCTGCCTTTGTACTGGAATAGTTTTGCTGGACTCCTTAATGACTGCATTTTGCTGAGTGTAACAATGAGCAAGAGAGCAAATTGATAGTGTATTTCTGTGACAGATGACTGCACACTGTGAGGATATCAATTACTTAGTGATTACTCCTCCTAATTCAACTTGATCTGTCTTTAATTGATGGTTTGAGTCTGCAAACTCTGCCAGGTTGAAATTCTATGACTTTGACAGACCTGATAGACTGCAGTGCTATTTGCCAACCCATGCTTACTTGCTGTTGCTGTATCACAATTCCTTCAAGTTGCAATTACGATTGCAGATAAACCTGTGTTAGACATAATCTACTAGTAAAAATATCATCAAGCTTGTTTTTTTTAAATTATTTTTATTAAGTTTTTATACAATACAGTACAAACAGAACACAAGGAGTGGAGCAGGCAACATACCCACTCTGTCCATTGTCCACATAGGGCCAGCACCTGTGAACTAACATAGTTCAACTACGCACAGTTAACTTTTCCCCACCCCCCACCCTCCTTCCACCTGAGCTCCAACCAACAGTCAATTCCAGAAAATCCAAAGTAATACTATCCATTAATTTCAACAAAGTGGTAACATGTCATTCAACAGGCAGAATATTTAACACTAGCTGAGGGGATAGTTAGGTAAGTACCTATTCAGTCAATCACTGATTATCCACTCCATGTCGTCCAACTGTAGGGACTATATCACTTATCCATACATGTATTTAACCCACTGTAGAGGAAGAGTCAAGCCATGCCTGCCATACTTTATGGAATGTTTTTCTGCAACCCCTTGACCTACGTATACGGTACTCTATAAGGATGGATCACAGAGTTTACCCTGTTTCCCCAAAAATAAGACCTAGCGTGATTATTGGTGATGGCTGCAATATAAGCCCTACCCCCCAAATAAGCCCTAGTTAAAATACTTGTAGGTCTTATTTTCAGGGTAGGGCTTATTTTCAGGGAAACAGGGTAGGGCTTATTTGGGGGTAGGGCTTATATTGCAGCCATCACCGACAATCACGCTAGGTCTTTTTTTCGGGGAAACAGGGTACCAGTCCCTTCCAATATGACAGCGTAGGAGCACCTGGCTTTTTCCATTGTAGCAGGGTAGCCTTCACACCATAAAATAACCCTATATTTAGCATGGTGCGATGTGCCAGAGAGGGATCCACCTCCTCTACCAAACCAAGAAGACAAACCCTTTGCGTCGTAGAGACAAGAACACTGAGGACCTCAGAGCTACAGGAGGTGATCCCAGACCAGAAACTCTGAATCTGCAAACAGCTCCAAGAGACATGTTCAGCATTGGCTAGGGAGAATGAACATCCAACACTCACCACTAGAGGAAGGGTAGATGTGCAATAGGAATTTAAACTGGATCAGACAATCCCTGGCAGATACCAAGTGCCTGAAGGGGTGATCCCATGTATTGTCCCAAACTTCCCCCTGGATAGCTGTGATTTCGCTCTCCCACTTTTCTCGGCATCTGGATAGCCCTGAAGGTGTTTTCTTAAATAAAGATTTGTACGTTGTTGATAATGGTTTAACTAAATCCTTATTAGACAAAAAATCCTCAAGAGCTGAAGGGAGATACTCGACCCTTTGGCTACAGAACTGCGCCTGATCATCAAGCTTATTTGAGAAACAAAATGCATTAGCTGCTTGCAACCAATCAGAAATGGTTTATCTTTATACTTATTGGTCTGCTCTTTACACTGCTTTTTAAATACATGACTTGTGTAATGTGTAATTAACACAGTTGATGTGCATACAGGCATCCTACTACTGCTTTTACAGCAGCCTTCAGTGCCTATTTACTCTTATGTGTTTAAAAATGCATGCATTATTAATATGCACTTTTAAGCAGATTTTTGATGTATTATACATGCATTTTTTCAAATGTTTTCCAAGGTGAAGCATGTACCTCAATAAATTATAACACAATAGTGTGTTTTACAGGTGTTAAAAAATGTCCCTAAAGGAGATGCACCTGCTTGAAGTTGCACCACAAATGCAAAATCCAGGACTCTAGCTGAAGAATTCCTACAGCTCTAGAGACACAGTAGTGACATAGCAGCGCATGAATAGAACCAAAGCACGCAGCAGGGGGAGGCAGGCATCTGATAAATCTGCATATGTTAGATGATAAAGTTCCTTGAGCTGGTGTAGCTCAGCAAAAGAGCGAAGATCAGAGTCACTAGTGGCAGGACTGGTAAGTTATGGTGTTCTTCTATTACAGATTCGCTGTTTTTTTTTTTGTTTTGCGACAGAGTTTTAGAGAGAGGTGGTTTGGGGCAGGGTCTGCTATACCCAAGGAACACCGGTGCTGCTCTGTCAAGTTAGTGATGCAGAGGAATGATACTGTAATTCTGTAATCTCTTTACCATTTTAGCTCTCAGTAGCTAGTAAATAACTACTGGCGCTTGAGGGAGCCAAGCATAAGACCGATGTGTCCTCTGTCATAGGCTCTGTCATAGGCACTGTAAGCCATCTTGGGAGAGCCTGTGTCTAATTTTGATGCTCACAAGATGGCCATTTCTGAAGCATATGTGCTATAAAGACCACAAAGGGGTCCAGGATTGAAAAATGAGTGAACGGGGACAGGAACCCATTTGTTAGAGACAGCTAGGCCTTTGTCCTCAGCATAGAGTGGGTTGGACCCCTGGTAACTTTGTGAGTTGAGGTGCCTGATTCCCCATGAGGATATTAGTCTACTGTGATCCACCAGAAGAGCTGTCCCATTGTGAGCAGGGTTTCCGCTGTGAAGATAAGTATTCTTCTCAGAAGCTTCAGGAAGTACTGAATACTGGTTCTTGATTTGCATTTGCTGTTTGGAAGTAGTTTTTGTGGGGTGGGACAGTTTCAATGCAGGGCTCAGTGCAGGCTGGATAGTATCCCAGCCTTTCTCTTTTTTCTTCAGCCTCGCTCAATCAGCTAGCATAACCCCAGCATAACCCCAGTGCTGATGGTGAGGGAACCAAGGATGTTGTGCGGGCACGTGATGTGCTCCTTAGCAACAGATGATGTCAACTATTAGGACGCTAGTGGATAGCCCATGGGCATCCATGATTGTAATGTTGCACTATGAAAAACTTGGGTCAATTTTTACGCATTTTGCCTCAACACCCCTGAAGAACCTAGACAACACTATTGGGTACTGCAGCACTTTGGCTGAGAAAGGCCGGTATACTTAATGCACCAAAATGGGCAGAAATAACATTTCATTGTTTTGCTTTACATACACTTTTAAAGTTTGAGTAGTTCTCTTATGCTTGTTTTACAATATTTCAGTGAATGCAGTTGCCACAGATAGATTTGTGCTCATCTTGTGCTCATCTTAAAATGCTGAATAACATGTAATTAATTTTGCGTTTTCTGTTGAACAATTACAGTAAAAGCATTATAGTAATTTCCTAATGGTAAATCACACCACTGGCTACTTCAGGATGTGGGGAAAAAATTTAATGACATCATCACTGTCAGCTCAACATAGGAGTATTATCAATTTACCACTCTGTTCTCGTAAATAACTTGGTATTACTCGCTAAGTAAATTTTATTTTTTTAAGAGATTTTGTACAGATATTTAGCTAAATGTCAACCAAGGGCAGCATATAATATTTATTATATGTAATGCTACAGAAATCTGTCATACAATGAAAAAATACTAAAGCAAATGGTCGAAGAGGGTTCTACAGGAGCAGTTGGAGATTGAAGTCATGATGTAGGACACCAACATAGACTAGGGACTTTCTACATAAAACTGCTAGAGATTACTGTTACAAAAGGCCCCTTTAAAAATCAGTGCTCCCATTATTGACTCTTGGGGCCTGAGGGCCATCAAAGGGTTGTATTTTGCTCTTGAGCCATAGGTTGGGCACCAGGGACTTACTAGAAAACTACAATACAAAAAAGATAATACATTGCTGCTAATATCAAATATTCTGTTGTTCTGTAACAGTGATAACCCTGGTCAATCATCTATTAATATTACAGAGGGTTAATAAAGGCTATTCCTAAAGTTCTGGTTCTATGTAGATTTTATGCTGCTGTGCTCCTTCAAAAAAAGGTGGTTGGCTGAGACTGAGTTTATTACTCTCATAGAACTAGCAGTAAATAAAATAGATGTAAAACCTAACTGGGTGACATTTAGTGTTATAAAGCACTGTGTATAACATAACATAAACAATTGCAATGTCTTTCTTTAAAAAAAATACCTTTTTCTTTCACTTAGATTTTATTGTAGACAAATATGAATGTTTGGACAGAGATGCTATAGGATAGCATAAGCATGTTAGGTAATCAAATAGGAGAGCAATGCTTGAAATTACAACATACACCGATGTTAAAAAAAAACTCCCCAATTGGGGGTCCAATGAGGAAGATAAAACATAAGTGCATCGATGCAGTGATCTACAAGACCAAACTTAGGTATGGCTAGTATGCATGGACAAAAAGGCAGTCTCAAGGCGAGAGTCATAGAAGAGAAATGTGAAAGTGTAAAAGTAGAGTAATGCCCTGTAAAAAGTGCGATCGGATTGTGTTGTCGGAAATTCCGATCGTGTGTGGGCTCCATCGGACTTTTTCCGTCGGAATTTCTGACACATAAAGTTTGAGAGCAGGATATAAAATTTTCCGACAACAAAATGCGATTGTTTAAATTCCGATCATGTGTACACAAATTTGACGCACAAAGTGCCATGCATGCTCAGAATAAATTAAGAGACGAAAGCTATCAGCTACTGCCCCGTTTATAGTCCCGACGTACGTGTTTTACGTCACCGCGTTCAGAACGATTGGATTTTCCGACAACTTTGTGTGACCGTGTGTATACAAGACAAGTTTGGCCCAAAATCCGTCTGAAAAAATCCAATGGATTTTGTTGTCGGAATGTCCGATCAATGTCCGATGGTGTACAGGGCATAAGAGAGAGCAGGGGAATGGGGGGAAGGAGAGAGGGGAGGAATCCATCTCCACCCCGCAGGCTCACTGCGGGTACATTAATTTAGTATGTGTGTCATTTATAGGGATGAGCTCGATGTTCGAGTCGAACGTAAGTTCGACTCGAATATCGGGTGTTCGCCAAACAGCGAATATTATTGGGTGTTCGCGGGAAATTTGAGTGCCGCGGAATACCCCATAATGCACTGCATAATCACAGTGCATTGATGTCTGATGATTGGCCAAAGCATGCACCTGACCTGCATGCTTTGGCCAATCACAGCGCGCTATGCTGCAAGAGCCATAATCGGCCAAAGGCAGGGTGCCTTTGGCCAATCATGGCTCAGGGGGACTAAGCCATGATGGCCGTGTATAGTGTGTGACTGTGGACAGAGATAGATTGAGCTAGATTAGGCAGGCAGGTTAGTTAGTGGCAGTGTATTTAATATATATATATATATATACAGTATCTCACAAAAGTAAGTACAACCCTCACATTTTTGTAAATATTTTATTATATCTTTTCATGTGACAACACTGAAGAAATTACATTGTGCTACAATGTACAGTACTGAGTGTACAGCGTGTATAACAGTGTAAGTTTGCTGTCCCCTCAAAATAACTTGACTCACAGCCATTAATGTCTTAACCGCTGGCAACAAAAGTGAGTACACCCCTAAGTGAAAATGTCCAAGTTGGGCCCAATTAGCCACTTTCCCTCCCTGGTGTCATGTGACTCATTGGTGTTACAAGGTCTCAGGTGTGAATGGGGAGCAGATGTGTTAAATTTGGTGTTATCGCTCTCACTCTCTCATACTGGTCACTGGAACTTCAACATGGCACCTCATGGCAAAGAACTCTCTGAGGATCTGTAAAAAAGAATTGTTGCTCTACATAAAGATGGTCTAGGCTATAAGAAGATTGCCAAGACCCTGAAACTGAGCTGCAGCATGGAGGTCAAGACCATACAGCGGTTTAATACGACAGGTTCCACTCAGAACAGGCCTTGCCATGGCTGACCAAAGAAGTTGAGTGCACGTGCTCAGCATCATATCCAGAGGTTGTCTTTGGGAAATAGACATATGAGTGCTACCTGTATTGCTGCAGAGGTTGAAGGGGAGGGGAGTCAGCCTGTCAGTGCTTAGACCATACACCGCACACTGCATCAAATTGGTCTGCATGGCTGTCGTCCCAGAAGGATAATGCACAAGATGATGCATAAGAAAGCAAGCAAACAGTTTGCTGAAGACAAGCACACTAAGGACATGGCTTACTGGAACCATGTCCTGTGGTCTGATGAGACCAAGATAAATTTATTTGGTTCAGATGGTGTCAAGCTTGTGTGGCGGAAAACAGGTGAGGAGGACAAAGACAAGCGTGTCTTGCCTACAGTCCAGCATGGTGGTGGGAGTGTTATGGTCTGGGGCCGAATAAGTGCTGCCGACACTGGGGAGCTACAGTTCATTGAGGGAACCATGAATGCCAACATGTACTGTGACATACTGAAGCTAAGCACGATCCCCTCCCCTCGAAGACTGGGCCGCAGGGCAGTATTCAAACATGATAACAACCCCAAACACACCTCCAAGACAACCACTGCCTTGCTAAAGAAGCTGAGGGTAAAGGTGATGGACTGTCCAAGCATGTCTCCAGACCTAAACGCTATTGAGCATCTGTGGGGCATCCTCAAATGGAAGGTGGAGGAGTGCAAGGTCTCTAACATCCACCAGCTCTGTGATGTCGTCATGGAGGAGTGGAAGAGGACTCCTGTGGCAACCTGGTGAACTCCATGCCCAAGAGGGTTAAGACAGTGCTGGAAAATAAGGGTGTAATACAGAAGAAATCTTGCGAGCCACAATAATCCAATGCCTTACTGGAGAACAAACTAAATATGAATATAAATGCCCAGCTGCAAACGCAGATCACGTATTCATGGCCGTGCGGTAGATAGGTAGTTATATACATTCACCCTATTGGTATCATATGCAAAAAATGCTATGTGCATGTGATTCAGATCCAAAATTAATTCTGCATATCCAGATCAAAAAAGTGTAACTAGATGCCACATATATCAAATCCAAAGTGCAATGTGCTAATAATAGATAACCTCTATGTGCGTAAATAAATATAATGCTCACTTGTTAATCAATAATACTGAAAAGCAACCCTGCAAAGATCAATGTGTCAGAAAAGTGCACCAAAGTGCCATGCGTATTTAAATCCAAAGTGCAATGTGCAAATAATAAACTCTGCATATATATATATATATATAATATACCCACATTGATCGATAATACTCAATAAAAATCTAAATGAAAAAACGTGCACTATAAATATAATATCATAAAAATGTAAATGAAAAAACGTGCACTATAAATATAATATCATAAACATATCACATGCAAAACTCCAATAAAATCATATAGGTGACAGGTGATATATTAAAAAAAAACATATGAGTGATATGTGGTGCTTGAGATAATTATTGTCCTTATCTGTAAAAAAAATCTTCCAATATAGCATCACACAACAATGTGCAGTGGAAAGTTCCAAAGGTGAACTAAAGTGCATAAAGTGTTTCACAGAAAAATCCAATTGCTGAATCACAGTGCCCAGATCATGCCGTGATGTGCCTCGGTGACCCCCAAAGTAGTTGCGCTCACCTTAGAGCGTGTGACACAGTGTTCAGCTGCGTCAATACACGCTATGGAGCCACCCCTGGGCTCAGTGATAGGACAACAGATGATCTCCAAACAGGCTCCTTAAGGCTCCACAGGTATCAAACCAATAAAAAAGAAGGGACTATATAGTGTAATATTGCCAGACACTTTATTAAAAACATATAAAAACCCAATCCCCACACTGGGGTACTCACATTTCACAGGTGCTATTGTGCACCAAACAATACAGGCAACATAGCGTTAATTGGCGTGCTGTGGGGTGTCATAAATCCTCAGCCCAGCTCTGTGCTGATCGCTCCGTCCTGGCCCCTCCCCTACGCGTCTTCGACACAGGGAATCACGTGTCTTCATCAGGGGGATCAAACATGATAACAACCCCAAACACACCTCCAAGACGACCACTGCCTTGCTAAAGAAGCTGAGGGTAAAGGTGATGGACTGTCCAAGCATGTCTCCAGACCTAAACGCTATTGAGCATCTGTGGGGCATTCTCAAATGGAAGGTGGAGGAGTGCAAGGTCTCTAACATCCACCAGCTCTGTGATGTCGTCATGGAGGAGTGGAAGAGGACTCCTGTGGCAACCTGTGAAGCTCTGGTGAACTCCATGCCCAAGAGGGTTAAGACAGTGCTGGAAAATAAGGGTGGCCACACTAAATATTGACTCTTTGGGCCCAATCGGGACATTTTCAAGTAGGGGGTATACTCACTTTTGTTGCCAGCGGTTTAGACATTAATGGCTGTGTGTTGAGTTATTTTGAGGGGACAGCAAATGTACACTGTTATACAAGCTGTACACTGAGCCCCGGTTCACACAGGGGCGGCACGACATGCAGGTCGCCTCAGCAAGGCGACCTGCAAACGACTTTCGCGGCGACTTGTAAAACGACTTCTGTATAGAAGTCTATGCAAGTCACCCCAAGTCGCCCCCAAAGTAGTACAGGAACCTTTTTCTAAGTCGGAGCGACTTGTGTCGCTCCTATTAGAACGGTTCCATTGTACAGAACAGGAAGCGACTTGTCAGACGGCTAGGTCGCCTGACAAATCGCCCCTGTGTGAACCGGCTCTAACTACTTTAGATTGTAGCAAAGTGTAATTTCTTCAGTGTTGTCACATAAAAAGATATAATAAAATAACTACAAAATTGTGAGGGGTGTACTCACTTTTGTGAGATACTGTATATACAGTCTAGTATATATATATATATATATATATATATATATATATATATATATATATATATATATATATATAGCAGTTAGTATAGACTAGATATTCAGTGTAGACTCTATATTCAGTCAGTGCAGGCAGTGTAGTATATATAACACAGTGTATTGAAGTGGTTAAGGGGAACCCCTCGCCAATTTTTTTTTTTAATGGCGTGGGGGTCCCCCCAAAATCCATATCAGACCCTTCAGGTCTGGTACGGATTTTAAGAGGAACCCCGTGCCAAAATTAAAAAAAAAGGCATGGGGGTCCCACAAAATTCATACCAGACACTTATCCGAGCAAGCAGCCATGGCAGGCCAGGAAAATGGGGAGGTGAGCGAGCGCCCCCCCTCCTGAACCACACCAGGCTGATTGCCCTCAACATAGGTAGGCTGCTTTGGGGTCCCCCCCAAAGCACCTTGTCCCCATGTTGATGGGGACAAGGGCCTCATCCCCACAACCCTTTCCCGGTGGTTGTGGGTGTCTGTGGGCGGGGGGCTTATCAGAATCTGGAAGCCCACTTTAACAAGGGGGCCCCCAGATCCTGCCCCCCATGTGAATGGGTTTGGGGTACATTGTACTCCTACCCATTCACCAAAAAAAGTGCCAAAAAAAAGTAAAAACAACAGGAGACAATTCCTTTATTAAAAAAAAAGTGTCTCGCGATGTCCATCCATCTTCACTTCACAGCACCCAACGGACCCGAAAAATAGAAAAAAAAAAGCAGCTTCCCACTGACTGCTGCCTCTTGGCTGTGACAGCTGTTATAAAGGCAAGGGTGGGGCCAAACGGTGATGTAACCAGGTGACCCCGCCCCCCTGTCATATCACAGGGTCCCCTAAAAATAACTCAACACACAGTCATTAATGTCTAAACCACTGACAACAAAAGTGAGTACACCCCTAAGTGAAAATATCCAAATTGGGCCCATTAGCCATTTTCCCTCCCCGATGTTATGTGACTCGTTAGTGTTACATTGTCTCAGGGGTGAATGGTGAGCAAGTGTGTTAAATTTGGTGTTATTGATCTCACTATCTCATACTGGTCACTGGAAGTACAACATGGCACCTCATGGCAAAGAACTCTGAGGATCTGAAAAAAAGAGTTGTTGCTCTACATAAAGTTGGTCTAGGCTATAAGAAGATTGCCAAGACCCTAAAACTGAGCTGGAGCACAGTGGTCAAGACCATACATCGGTTTAAAGGGACAGGTTCCACTCAGAACAGGCCTCACCATGGTCCACCAAAGAAGTTGAGTGCACATGCTCAGTGTCATATCCAGAGGTTGGGGTGGGGGGCAGTCAGCCTGTCAGTGCTCAGACCATACGCTGCACACTGCATCAAATTGGTCTGCATGGCTGTCGTCCCAGAAGGAAGCCTCTTCTAAAGATGATGCACCAGAAAGCCCGCAAACAGTTTGCTGAAGACAAGCACATGGATTACTGGAACCATATCCTCTGGTCTGATGAGACCAAGATATATGTATTTGGTTCAGATGGTGTCAAGCGTGTGTGGCGGCAACCAGGCGAGGAGTACAAGGACAAGTGTGTCTTGCCAAAACTCAAGCATGGTGGTGGGAGTGTCATGGTCTGGGGCTGCATGAGTGCTGCCAGCAGTTCATTGAGGGAACCATAAATGCCAACATGTACTGTGACATACTGAAGCAGAGCATGATCCCCTCCCTTCTGGGACTGGGACGCATGGCAGTATTCGAACATGATAAAGACTCCAAACATACCTCCAAGACAACCTCTACTTGCTAAAGAAGCTAAGGATAAAGGTGATTGACACTTTGGGCCCAATTTGGACATTTTTACTTAGGGGTCTGTCAAGTCTAAGGTGTGAGCTAGGGATGAGCCCAATGTTTGAGTCAAACGTAAGTTCAACTCAAACATCGGGCTCAGGGTTCGCCCCACACCATATAAGGCTGCTTCCAATGGCGTCCATGTGTAGTGTTGTTGGTGTGGATGGAGAGAGAGAGATTGAGCTAAAATAGACAGGCAGGTTATTTAGTGCAGGCAGTATATTGCATATATAAATATATATATATATATATATATATATATACACAGTGGGGACAGAAAGTATTCAGACCCCCTTAAATTTTTCACTCTTTGTTATATTGCAGCCGTTTGCTAAAATCATTTAAGTTAATTTTTCTTCTCATTAATGTACACACAGCACCCCATATTGACAGAAGAACACAGAATTTTTGCAGATTTATTAAAAATGAAAAACTGGTGGTGGTGGTGGTGCTGAATACTTAGGACCATGTGATATTTCAGTTTTTCTTTTTTAATAAATCTGCAAAAATGTCAACAATTCTGTGTTTTTCTGTCAATATGGGGTGCAATGTGTACATTAATGAGGAAAAAAATGAACTTAAATGATTTTAGAAAATGGCTGCAATATACCAAAAAGTGAAAAATTTAAGGGGGTCTGAATACTTTCCGTTCCCACTATATATATATATATATATATATATATATATGAAGGCCAGTATGGTGGCCTGAATTTATGGGATTTTACCTACGTAAAACCCGCATTCAAACTAACTTGCAAACAGACCTCAGTGACAAACAATCCTGCAGGCAGCATCTTTGGAGCGGTGAAGGAGTGGTGTATACACCGCTCCTGCCCATTGAAATGAATGGGCAGCGCCACCAAAACTGCCGGCAAAGCGCCGCTGCCACCAAAGGCCCAATTTTTCTGACCCTGTTCAACAGGGACATGTAATTACAATTCTTGATCTAATATTTCACAGCAGGGCCCGTTTCTGCGCCCACCAAGAGTAACTCTGAGGACTTACAGTGTTGTGGCAACACCACCACCACCACCACCAAAGGCCCAATTTTTCTGCCCCTGTTCAAGAGGTGTATGTAATTACAATTCTTCATCTAATATTTCACAGCAGGGCTCGTTTCTGCGCCCACCAAGAGTAA
Organism: Lithobates clamitans; assembly: GCA_037952925.1. Taxonomy (NCBI): domain Eukaryota; kingdom Metazoa; phylum Chordata; class Amphibia; order Anura; family Ranidae; genus Lithobates; species Lithobates clamitans. The sequence goes on along the minus strand of JBBGZY010001323.1, from coordinate 940,005 downwards.
CTGCGAGGACCTATAGTGTTGTGGCAACACCAACACCTAAGGCCGCAATTTCTGCAGAGTATATAGGGCAGGCCCCTACTTTCAAACATCCAACTTACAAACGACTCCTACTTGCAAACGGAAGGAGACAAAAGGAAGTGAGATGAAATCTACCCCTTAGGAAGGGAAATTCTCTCCTGTAAGAGTTAATATGGGAAAAACCTGTCTCCTCTCCACTGATGCTTTATCACCAATCCTTGTTTCACTAAAAACCCCAAATTGTCAAAAAACATTTGTCATTGGGACAAAAAGTGAGGTGAAATCTTCTGAAGAGGTGCACTGACAGCAAAACAAATGTCACAGGGGTGATAACCCTTCCCTATGTTTTCCAAAAAGCTTAAAAATAGATTTTTTGGCTGGAGCTACACTTTAAAAATGTACCAGTTCAAAATTACAAACAGATTCTACTTAACAACAAACCTACAGTCCCTGTCTTGTTTGCACCGCCTGTATACTGCTGTTCAGAGTATATAGGGCCTGGGGGCCCCACGCCTTTCCTTTTTTTAATTTGGGTGCAGGGTTCCCCTTCATATCCATACAAGACCCAAAGGGCCTGGTAATGGACTGGGGGGGTTACCCATGCCGTTTGTCTCACTGATTTTTATCCATATTGCCGGGACCCGATATTACATTAAAGCCGCAAGCAGTTTTAAATGACTTTTCTTCCTTTAAAAATGTCATTTTGTGCAGGGACTGTTCTAAGCACGGGAAACACACGCCACTTTACAGGCATACTATAGACACCCCCCAGGTACAATAATTAAAGGAATATTTCACTTTTTTTTCACTTTAAACATCATTAAAATCACTGCTCCCGAAAAAACGTCCATTTTTAAAACTTTTTTTGCATTGACACATGTCCCCTGGGGCAGGACCCGGGTCCCCAAACCCTTTTTAGGACAATACCATGCAAATTAGCCTTTAAATTTAGCACTTTTGATTTCGAACGTTCGAGTCCCATAGACTTCAATGGGGTTCTAAAGTTCACGCAAATTTTCGGTGCATTTGCAGGCTCTGGTGCAAACTGAACTGGGGGGTGTTCGGCTCATCCCTATTACTGGCCAGATTACGAGGTGAAAACAGTAGGGGAAAAGGCTAAAGAAACTGATGCAGCCACCACATCTAATGATTAGTAAACTGCAATATATTACAGTTTTGGGTTTAATACTGCTTTTAAACCTCTGCCAGATTTGTATTGCTGACTGTGTCCCCGCTGGAGAGATTCACTCTCTCTGCGCATCTTGGAAACATACTCTCTGTAAAAGAAAAATACAACATTATAGAGTTGTCACAGGAACAGAAGGTGAAGGAAAAACCTTTCCAATGGGCACATCTGTACCAGTGACAAACCTTCAGTTTGGAGAGATATGTCCTTACTCATACCTTCCAACTTTTTGAGATGGGAATGAGGGACACCTATCAGCAAAAGTATGCAGGCATAGAACACACTCCTTGCCACATCACCTTAAAGGAGAATTGTACAAAAAAACAGGATTGGGTAAACCCACAAGTGCTTTTTTTTACCACCACTATTCCTTTATATTGGCTTTTGGAATTGCAAACAAATGCAGCAATTTAGAAATCAGATGAAAGGTTTAGAGCTAAAAAAACACTTTTTGATAGATAAAAAGTGCATTTTATATACAGCTATATAGATCAGACCAAAATGAGGGACAAATGAGGAGGAAAGAGGGGCAGAGGGACATTGTTCCAAATCAGGGACAGTCCCTCGAAATCAGGGACAGTTGGGAGCTATGCCTTACTTCCTGTTGTTTTTCTGGAACAGGGCATGAAGAGACCTTTGGTGGTGGTGGTGGTGGTGCTGGTGCCACAACACTGTAAGTCCTCACAGTTACTTTTGGTGGGAGCTGGAATGGGCCCTGCTGTGAAATATTAGATCAAGAATCGTAATTACATGCACCTGTTGAACAGGGGCAGAAAAATTGGGCCTTTGGTGGTGGTGGTGCTGGTGCCACAACACTGGCAGCGGCATGTGGATGGCTGGTAGCGAAATTCTTTCGGCGGTGCAGCAGCTGGGGCAGGGAAATTTGCCTGGTACAATCTGATGTTGGTGTATCGATGCCAGATTGCCCCCAAGTATTTGGCTGTAACACACCTAATTCTACACCTTCATTCCTCTCAGTGCAGGTCTCAGAGAGGACTGAAGGTATAGTGGGGTTGGAGATCCCAGCTGATGAGGAGCAAGGAGAGGTCCTCTTTGTTCTTTGGTGTGGGTCTTTTAGGTACGCTTGCCAATGAACTGCATGGCAGGTCGACATATGTCTGGTCAAGCATGGGGTGCCCAAGCGGGTGACGTTTTGGCCACGCGAGATACGCTTGAGACATATGTTGCAAATAGCAGCGGTGGGATCTGATGCACTTGTCTCAAAAAAGGCCCACACCAAAGAACTTTTGGAATAATACGCAGAGACAGCAGTGTCCTGCACATGTGGAGCTCTGTGGTGTGATGCAGTTGGTGTGCTGCCCTTATGCTGGCCCCTGGAGGGCATCCTGCCTCATTGGTAATGTGCCTCCTACTCTCTCCTATCAGGCACCCATGTGGAGTCAGTGACCTCATCATCCCCTCCCTCCTCATCACTGGAGCAAAGCTGGCAGTATGCTGCAGCTGGGGGAACATGACTGCCAGATTGCTGTCCTTCTTGGGAACCCCCTCTCTCTGGGCTCACGTTACTGCCTTCCTCTAGCTGGGTACCATCATCGGAGCCTTCAAAACGCTGGGCATCCTCCTGGAGCATTTACCCAACACTGTGGTCAAAGAGTTCAGGGGACTCCTCAGGAGGATATGGTGGGGCTAGGGAAGGAGTGACTGATGCCATTAAGCCGAGGGAAGAGGCCGCGTTGGCAGCTGCTTTGCCAGACAAAGTATCCTGAGCCTGGGTGAGAGAGGATGAGGAGGATGAGGAAGGCTTGGTCATCCACTCTACCAAGTCTTCCACATGTTGCAGCTCAACACAGCCAGCTGCTGAAAAAAAGGACAAGTGTGTCCCACGGCCATGTGCTGATGAGGATGCACCGTCTCCACGACCAGCACTGTTGCCTCTAGACACAGAGCCTGCTTGCCCTCTTTTATTGGCTTGTGACTGTCTGCCTCTCCTTCTTGGCCTTCCAGACATACTAATGGCCTGCAGTGAGATGTAGCTGCACAAAGCTGGGATGTATATATATACTGATACTGCAGCTAGCAGAATCAACTGCCTGCCTGTAGTATTATTAGTATGAGAACACCAGCAATTGTCTTCAGGTAGCTTTAGGTGCACACTGTGCAGAGGACACAGTACACTAACTGTAAAAACTGTAGCTGCCTGCCTGTGGTATTAATAGGAGCAGAACAACAGCAATTGTCTCCAGGTAGCTTTAGGTGCACACTGTGCAGAGGACGCAGTACACTAACTGTAAATACTGTAGCTGCCTGCCTGTGGCATTAAAAGGAGCAGAACAACAGCAATTGTCTTCAGGTAGCTTTAGGTGCACACTGTGCAGAGGACACAGTACACTAACTGTAAATACTGTAGCTGCCTGCCTGTGGTATTAATAGGATCAGAAGAACACCGCCAATTTTATTCAGGTAGCTTTAGGTGCACACTGTGCAGAGGACACAGTACACTAACTGTAAATACTGTAGCTGCCTGCCTGTGGTATTATTAGGAGCAGAACAACAGCAATTGTCTTGAGGTAGCTTTAGGTGCACACTGTGCAGAGGACACAGTACAGTAACTGTAAATACTGTAGCTGCCTGCCTGTGGTATTTATAGAATCGGAAGAACACCACCAATTTTATTCAGGTAGCTTTAGGTGCACACTGTGCAGAGGACACAGTGCAGTAACTGTAAATACTGTAGCTGCCTGCCTGTGGTATTAATAGGATCAGAAGAACACCACCAATTTTATTCAGGTAGCTTTAGGTGCACACTGTGCAGAGGACACAGTACACTAGCTGTAAAATCTGTAGCTGCCTGTCTGTGGTATTAATAGGAGCAGAACAACAGCAATTGTCTTCGGGTAGCTTTAGGTGCACACTGTGCAGAGGACACAGTACACTAACCATAAATACTGTAGCTGCCTGCCTTTGGTATTAATATAGGATCAGAACAACAGCAATTGTCTCCAGGTAGCTTTAGGTGCACACTGTGCAGAGGACGCACTACACTAACTTGTAAATACTGTAGCTGCCTGCCTGTGGCGTTAATATAGGATCAGAAGAACACCACCAATTTTATTCAGGTAGCTTTAGGTGCACACTGTGCAGAGGACACAGTACACTAACTCTAAATACTGTAGCTGCCTGCCTGTGGTATTAATAGGACCAGAAGAACACCACCAATTTTATTCAGGTAGCTTTAGGTGCACACTGTGCAGAGGACACAGTACACTAACTGTAAATACTGTAGCTGCCTGTCTGTGGTATTAAAAGGAGCAGAACAACAGCAATTGTCTTCAGGTAGCTTTGGGTGCACACTGTGCAGAGAACGCACTACACTAACTTGTAAATACTGTAGCTGCCTGCCTGTGGTATTAATATAGGATCAGAAGAACACCACCAATTTTATTCAGGTAGCTTTAGGTGCACATTGTGCAGAGGACACAGTACACTAACTGTAAATACTGTAGCTGCCTGTCTGTGGTATTAAAAGGAGCAGAACAACAGCAATTGTCTTCAGGTAGCTTTAGGTGCACACTGTGCAGAGGACGCACTACACTAACTTGTAAATACTGTAGCTGCCTGCCTGTGGTATTAATATAGGATCAGAAGAACACCACCAATTTTATTCAGGTAGCTTAGGTGCACACTGTGCAGAGGACACAGTACACTAACTGTAAATGCTGTAGCTGCCTGTCTGTGGTATTAATAGGAGCAGAACAACAGCAATTGTTTTCAGGTAGCTTTAGGTGCACGCTGTGCAGAGGACACAGTGCACTAACTGTAAATACTGTAGCTGCCTATCTGTGGTATTAATAGGAGCAGAACAACAGCAATTGTCTTCAGGTAGCTTTAGGTGCACACTGTGCAGAGGATGCACTACACAAACTTGTAAATACTGTAGCTGCCTGCCTGTGGTATTAATATAGGATCAGAACACCACCAATTTTATTCAGGTAGCTTTAGGTTCACACTGTGCAGAGGACACAGTACACTAACTGTCAATACTATAGCTGCCTGCCTGTGGTATTAATAGGAGCAAAACAACAGCAATTGTCTCCAGGTAGCTTTAGGTGCACACTGTGCAGAGGACGCACTACACTAACTGTAAATATTGTAGCTGCCTGCTTGTGGTAATAATAGGATCAGAAGAACACCAATGTGGTATTAATAGGAGCAGGAAAACAGCACTTTTCTTCAGGTAGCTTTAGGTGCACAAAATAAAAGGGGAGTGGGAATAGGACCCAAGATGTCCTTACCTTCAGTGAAGGAAAAGGAACAAACTGCGGTTTAACCTGATATAACTTTATTAGAACAATTAGTAGAAAAACATTTTAATCATTTAAAGGAAAGCATAAACAAAAGGAGATTGCATAAGGTAAAAACTGATAACGTTGTCACTTAAAAACGCATGCCCATGAGCTCAGCCATATCCCAGTCATCCACACGTCTCAATCATCTCAAGTCATTAAGTGCGACTTAATATAATGCTTACATGTGTTTAGGCGAGGTGAGTTCCGGGAAACCTTGGTAGCACAAGTCGGTACCCATATTGTGCTTAACCATGGACCTCCAGACTCCCTATATGCCTATAGAGCTGCTGCATTAAGTCTTTACAATGTTTAAGAAAGCATTGGTTATCTCAGACAAATAAATGCAATTCTGGCTAGAAAGTATTCCTCATAGTTAGTGAACAGGACAGGTTTGATTTTTGGGTGTAGCACTGTCAATCATAGAGATAATATATATAAAAAAAAAAAAAATGCAGCACGCTTTGATGCAAGCATGCGACTTGAGTCAAGGAGAAACAATAGATCCACAACAAGCCTGTTAGTCATTCAGCACCATGTTTCCATGAAACATTAAAGATAGCACCGCATATAGTTTGGATAGGAAAATTTACACAGCTGCCTGCGGTACTAATAGGATCAGAAGAACACCACCAATTTTCTTCAGGTAGCTTTAGGTGCACACTGTGCAGAGGACGCACTACACTAATTTGTAAATACTGCAGCTGCCTGCGGTACTGTACTAACAGGATCATAAGAACACCGCTAATTTTCTTCAGGTAGCTTTAGGTGCACACTGTGCAGAGGAGGCACTACACTAACTGTAAATACTGTAGCTAATAGGACTAATAGGATCAGAAGAACACCAGCAATTTTCTTCAGGTAGCTGTAAATACTGTAAAAACACCTGCCTGCCTGTCAGTAGGAAGAAAATAACAGGAACGGATCTAGCTAAACTAAATACAGTGTATATATATATATATATACACACACAACACCTAGGATGTATATGCAGCTAAGTGCAGCTAACTACTCGCCTGCCTACTCTATCTAACTTAAATCAAATGACACTGTCTCTCTGTCTATCTATGTCTCTCTCAGCGCTGGAACACGAAACACAGGGCCGCCGTGCAGGCCTCCTTATATAGTGTGGGGCATGTACTAAACCCCCTGAGCCATAATTGGCCAAATCCACCCTGGCTTTGGCCAATTACGGCTCTCTGTACAGACAGTGCTGTGATTGGCCAAGAATGCGGGTCATAGTGCATGCTTGGCCAATCATCAGCCGGCAATGCACCGCGATGCCGCAGTGAATTATGGGCCGTGACGGATCACTCAAATTTGGCGCGAACAGCCCATAACGTTCGATGAACGTACAATGTTCGAGTCGAACATGGGTTCGACTCGAATACGAAGCTCATCCCTAGCCAGTAACACACCTGCTGTATTGGTGAGACACAGCTCTGGAGGAATGTGCATAGGAGGCACAGCAGACATCATCATTGTCAGTCTGGGTGGAGGGTAATGTTAAATGTATTAGAAGATTTATCATATTGACGCCAAACTCCAGATCACACTTTATAATCAGTTACAGTAAACAGTTTTTTCCTTTTGGGATAAAGGTTTTGCAGGTATAAATTAAAGTTGATAATTTTAATCACCCCTACCAGTTTTAGGCTTGGTTTAAACTAGTGCAGGCGGTGCATTCTGGTTGCGGGTGCGAGAATCGCATCGATTCCCACAACAGCATCACATCGCACATGAATTGCACTGCTTTTGCGAGATGCATGGGACTGGCATTCACTCTGAATGGCACCCCCAGGTATCTCAGCCCTCAGCGCAATCACAGGTGCAGGAACCGCAGGGAAACCGCATGGTCAAGAAGGTGCATGCACCTTTTTGTGCAGATCATGCAGCACGTGGTTCACGCAGCACAGCAGCCCATTCAAATGGGCTGCTGTGCCTGAGCAAAAGCGAAACGCATGGCCCAGACTAGTGTGAACCGAGCTTTAGGTGGTTTGCAGTGGTGGCATGGGCTGTGGTATTTTCTCCTCCTCTCCTCTCCTCCTGGAGTGCAGGCAGTGCTGGAGTGCTCCTCTCCCGCTTCCTCTGCCATGTGTCTCCTCTTCCGCCAAAGCGCTTGGCATCCAATAGGATCGCCTAACGCTTTGGCCAATCAGGAAACAGGTCTCACAGACCTGTCTCCTGAGTGGCGGGGTGGTACTTTAGTGTGATAATAGCTAAAATTCATTTGCTTATTGTCACACAACTGGGTGGGCTCGGAGCGCAATGTTCTGAGCTCCGAGCTGACCCTTTTTTGAAGCCTATTAGAGCCTCTGGCTCCACCGCATTGGAATCCACGGTCCGGCACCACTCATATGTAGATCAGGGGGCCGGATGCATGGAGGCGGCGCCCGTGCACCCTCTATGGACGGGCCGCCGCTGGTGGTTTGTCTCATCCATGTAAACTGATACATTCTGCTGGAAAGCTCATTTTTTTTAAAATAAACTTGCTGGCTGGATCACCAGATGAAAATAGAAGAAAGAAAGCCTAAAAAAAGAAACAAATGCAGCCATCACGTCTAAGAATTGGTAAGCTGCAATTTAATAAATGTTTGCTTTTGGGTTTAATTCTGCTTTAACAACTCCCTACTCTATCCAAAACAAAACAAAAGTTTTAGCTTTACATACACATTATAGAGACACCAAAATAAAGAGAAGTTGTGACATACGCATAGTTAGGGATACCATTTTTCCACAACCACAGTTACGAGCATGCAAGACGTTGTCGTAGCCAAGAACAGTATGTACAGGCTCTCTGACTAAGCATTCATACAGCAAAAGTTAATCGCCAATGAATAATATGCTGTAAGGCAACCTAAATTACATTCTAAATAAGTTTTTATGTTAATAGTCATCTGATTCTTTCCATCTCTCTGCAGTCATGTGACCTCTCCTGGCTTGACTCAGTCCATCTCAGAACATTAAAGTGGAATCCGATGTACTTCTAAATAATAGCAACATCCCTAATGGATGGATTTTGAGGTGTTCTATGTTAGTTTCAGACTATCGTGACACAGAACTGTCGCATGCAAAACATTTTCTCCTCTGTCCTGGTTGAAGCGGTCATGATCAACTACTACAACTGTCATGAAGATGAGTGTTAAGTAGGTATATACATGCTTTACAACCCTCTCTTGGTGCATTTATTACCTGATTTACATTATTTTAAATTACTCATCTATTATTCAGATGCCTTTTGCTTCTAGTAGAATTCTGACTCATCTTCAAAAAGTAAAATAAGGGTATTAACTCATGAGGACACGTAAAATGCAATATTGTTCACTCTTTTATTTATTTATTCTCTAGATTTCATTCTTTGTACTGAGCTTCAGGCAAATTCCTGACGCATTATAAATTTAATAGATCATATTGATTACCAGGGTTTTAAGTTTACTCTTCATGCATTATTTCATTGTAGAACGAGAAATTTCAGTGCAGGATTTTCAGTGTCTGAAAAGAAATATAATAAAATATTGACTCAAAAGTGATATCCTTTACCATCTATTCTGCCTAGCACTAAAACTTACAGTATAGTGCAGGGGTAAGCAACCTTAAAGAGTTGGAGATCTACCTGAACAACATGGGAGAATAACAAATTAATATTCCCTATGCCTCTCCGCTAATCAGGAAGGGCGGGTCTGAGACCCATTTCCCTGACTGGCTGAAAGGAGAAGCATTCTGATTGGCCGCCGAGGAGGAGGGAGAAGACGAAAGCTGCCGAGCAGGGGAAGGAGAAGCTGCTTGTGATGCCCGCGGAGGAGAGCAGGGGAAGCCACCTATGATTGCCGCCATGGATGGGGTAAGTGCACCGACCAAGCCTACACCAACCTTGATGGACTTCTGATCTTCGTAAGATTCAAGGCGGTCTCCTAACCATTCAGGAAACATTATTATTTGGTGTAACTGGTGGCATGATCTATATTTACTAAGCAATATTTTTACTGCTAAGTTTTTAAACAATATTTGTCCATATTCCTATTTTTGTGTAATGAAGATATTAACTTTTAACCATGTATAGTTTGGTGCCAGTGTTTTTTGCTCTATTTAGTATTCCAATTTAATATGATGTGGCACATTTCCATGAACCTTGCATCCGCAGTACCACACCGTGGTGATGTGATTATTTGCTTTCTATTTCCAACCTAAGTCACAGCATTTTATTATTCTACCTGAGATGCAATTGGAGATGACTGGCATCAAATTAGAGATAAAGTATACGAGCCTCAGAGCAACACAGCACTATTCTTTAAAGTCTGGTATCAAGTTGGATAATCCTTAAAGTAAACTTATGCTTTGCCCATTCATAGTAAAGCATCAGATTTGCTTAAATTCCCCCATTCCTTCATCCTCGTTGCTCTGTTCTATGCCATGTGTCAAATAAATTACCCATTACTTCTATGTATGGAGGAATATGTGACTAACACCGTGTTAACAGCACTGTTGGAAAGTCCATAGCCCTATAACTCCAAGCTACAATTCCAGCAACTCTTATGCCCTGTACACACGGTCGGACATTGATCGGACATTCCAACAACAAAATCCATTGTTTTTTCCGACGGATGTTGGCTCAAACTTGTCTTGCATACACACGGTCGCACAAAGTTGACGGAATTTCCGAACGTCAAGAACGCGGTGACATACACCACATACGATGGGACTATAAAAGGGCAGTTCAATACCAAGCGCGGCACCCTTTGGGCTCCTTTTGCTAATCTCGTGTTAGTAAAAGTTTGGTGAGAGACGATTTGCGCTTTTTCAAACTCATGGTTTTCAGATCGTATTTCTGGTGTTCAGTTTGTGCTTGTGGGTTTGTATCTGTTCTTCAGTGCGTGCAGTGAGTTCCCATTGATTTATCAGTGTGTTCTTGTCCAATCGTGACTGATTTTCAGAATGCTCTTCACAGGCCTTGCTGTTCTTCAGTGCGTTCTGTTACTTCGTTCTGACCAGCCGACCGTTTTCTAGCCATGTGGGGTGTACGTAATCATCGTAGAGTTTGTGCTGTGTGGAGGCTTGTTGTTGGGGTTCTTACTTTGACACAAGCCCAGTCCATGAACAGGGCAAGGAGGAGTTCATGGACCAAGAATTGGTTGCTCCAGCATGACCAATTCTGTCACATGCCTTTGCTCCGTGAGATCCGTGAGAATAATCCTGAGGATTTCAGGAACTTTCTCCGGATGACTACCGTTTTTCACCGTTTGTTGGCTTTGCTGACCCCTTATATCAGCAGGTAAGATACCTGCATGAGGCAAGCCATCACTCCGGAGCAGAGGCTAGTCGCCACCCTGCGGTACTTGGCGACGGGGAGAAGCCCGCAGGACCTCAAGTTCTCGACAGGCATCTCCCCCCAGGCTCTGGGGATCATTATCCTGGAGACCTGTTCTGCCATCATCCAGGTCCTGCAGAAGGAGTATATTAAGGTAAGATTTTTATCCTTTAACATCACATTTTATTGTATTTAATGTTTGCTAATATTGCTAAGTATTTCTTTCCTCATTCCCTAATTACCATGATTGTAATATGCTGTGAATTTCCCCTTTGTCCTCATGCATGCTGTTTTTTTTTTTGTCCTTCATACATATTTGCCTTCACTTACCTCCCCAGCATGCTCTCCTGGGCCTATATCCACCTCGTCTAGTCACTTAACAATGTATTTTGTCAGCTCCATAGTAGTGCTTTACCCTAAATACCTCCTAAAATGTGTAAAAATGTGATTTGTGCTTTAAATTCAGGTAGAGTGCCAGAGGTTTTTTTTTGGGTCCCAAAATCATATGGAACCCTCCCTCCACCCCAACTGCTAAGTCAGTTGATCCCACTATACCCACCTCTTTTGTGGTCAGATTTATGGATGAATTCCCCAAAGCATGTAGTGCAAGGGCCTGCCTGAATACTTTCAAATAGTACTGTTTAAAGTTTTTTTATCCTATTATTATCTTGATAGGTAATAGCAGAATGTAAAAATGTGCTAAAATGTGTACAGTGTGTATTTATATCTTTGTATTATGCCACTTCTTACCTGTCCAGTGGGCTGCCAACATAGGTGTGCACACAGGGTGTGCCAGGTGTGCCTGGGCACACTCTAATCACCCTGTGTGGCATGCATTCTCCTGTTTAGACCCCTGATTATTCACCAAACCCCCCTAATGGGGCTCCTGAAAAAATAAATAATTAAAAAAAAAATTGTAAAAAATAGAAAAAAAAAAAAAAAATTGTTGCAGATGAAGCGTTTGCGCTGGGGGACCATCTTATGCGGCCATTCCCTATGAGGACCCTCACCCCAGACCAGAGGGTTTTTAATTACCGGCTGGCCAAAGCCAGAAGAGTGGTGGAGAACACGTTTGGAATAATGGCCAGCCGGTTCCGCTTATTTCTTACACCGATCCACATTGCGGAATATAAACTCAATCACATCATCCTGGCTTGCTGTGTTCTCCACAATTTTTTAAGGAGAAATTCTGTGAACTATGCTGCCTCAGTTGGGCCTGAGGCCGGAATTCAGAATGAACCAACCCTGACGGTGCTTGAAAATGGCCATCCTGGCTTGCCCCCCCAGAGTGCCCGTGAGGTCCGTCTAAGATACATGGAATACTTTGCGGGTAGGGGGGCCATCGATATGCCAAACAGTGTCTGACACGTTTTTTAAATAAAAATATATTTTAAACTGAACAAATATTTGCTTTGATTTACTGCTTGGCTTTCTTTTAGCTGACCATGACCGAAATTTGGGGAGTCCTGAAAATGGCGTGATTGTGTAAAATTAGAAAGCACTGTTGGGTGTTATTTACTAAAGGAAAATACACTTTGCACTACAAGTGCACTTGAGACTGCACTGAAACTGCACTTGTAGTGCAAAGTGGATTTGCCTTTAGTAAATTATCCCCATTGTCACTGAAAACAACAACTTTATACTCCAAAAAATGCTTTTGAGCATTGAAAGAAGAAGCCACACATTGTTGATTATCAATCTTTTTAATCAAAGCACAATCACATGTGCGTTTCTAAAAGGGTTTTTGAACAAACCAACATGTTTCTTGTATAACAATTTTTGAGGTCACATAATAATAATAAGTAGAAATTGCCTTTTAAGGTAAAACAGGCATGTTTTAAACAATAAAAAAATACACAACTCTGGAACTTACAAAGTTCAACTTTTATAGAAAGTGAAGGCAATATCAGACATGAATATTTATAAACTGTGTTTGATATTGCGTTCAGCAGATGGGGTGATGTCACCCCAGGAAAAAAATTATTTTGAAGATGCACACAAATTGCCTAATGTCAACATGTGCTAGCTGCCATCATGGGGGATCAATGAACGTGTTTTGTGGGTGCAACCCCTTCCTCTCAGCTACTTTATTATTGAGGAAGGGGTTGCACCCACAAAATGTGTACATTGATCTCCCGTGATGGCAGAGAGCACATGTTGACACACTGTGTGCATCTTCAAAATTTGGCTTTTCTATAATATGTCAAAAATGAGTCATAAAAACAACAATAATTAAACCTGCAATAAGTTAGGGATTTCTGGGTGTTTTATATTCTCCCTAAAACATCAATGATGTTCTTCATTTTGTTTTGAACATCATTGATGTTTTCCTTTATGTTTTCTAAATCCCTATTACACCCCATTATCTCCCCGATGAGGATCTGGGCACTTTCACTTGTGAAATTACATTCCTCTTCCACAACATCACGATCACCTAAAAGAAAAAAAAAACACACCATGTATTATATATATATGCAGGCATCCATCTCTTACTTGAGGCTGTAGTCGCAGACACTCACCTGTTGTGGTGACAATTTCTATAACGTCTCCCTCCCCTCCTCTGGTTGGGGGATTTCTCCTTCTTCCTGAGGTGGGGGGTCTGTGGTCTCCTCTGATAAGTGGTGTCCTCTGAGTCTTTTCTCTCCTATGTGAAAAAAAATAGGTATAGTTAGCACACAGATATTTGAGGGCAGAAATAGGAATATGAAACATTGCTTGGAAGTGGGGTACAATTGTCTGTTTTGGCAGAGTTCCAAGATGAAGAAATATTTTTGTCCTTTGTCAAGCTTGAATACTTACCTGTTTTGTGTAAGCTTTACTGATGGAGACACCCCTATAGTATACACTGGAGCACCTGTGTGGGCCCCCTAATAAAAAGGGTGTTCTGGTGTCCCACACTAGTGCTTCTGCGTCCAGATGTGTAAACAGCTGCTGAGTGTCCTCTCTTTACACAGAATCTAGTTTGCATTTCATTCTAGTTACAAACCCATCTAGACAACAAACTTATTTTAAGAGAAGTGGGGCATAAAAAATGTATTGAACTGCATCTGGACAAAACATGGTGTTTTAGTGGCTGAACGAACAATGTTTCCTACGAACGAATAATGTGTCAATGAACATAAAAGTTGCCATTTTAAACTGTACAACAGTAAAGAAAAGCACATGGAGCAGCACGGATGTAATAAACATAAAGAATAGGAACACAGGACAACTACTTACTTTTTTGCAGCACTCTCCTGATCCTTCTATACTGATCATGCTCCCTTAATTTGAGGTCCGACCACCGCTTCCTCAGTTGATCCTTGGATTGTCGTACCCCAAAATTCCTGTGCAGACTCTTCACAACTTTCGCCATGATCTTGGCCTTTCTGACATTTGGGTTGGGGTAAGGTCCATACTTCCTGTCAGAGTCGGCCCTTTTCAATACGTCCACCATCTCCACCACCTCTACAAAGGCCATATTTGAGGCCTTAAATCTTCTCCTCTGGGATCGTGACATTTCTGGCTCTGGGATTTCTTCCTCCTCGTTGCTGTAATTATCACGCACCTGTTGTCTCTCCACCATGTGCTCTCCCCCACTGCGCCGAAAGAGAAGGGGCGGGAATAGACTAAAAAGAACGTCAGGGGCGGGCGGAGTTTCACGCATGCACAGTGTATATAAAGCGTAACACGCATGTGTCGTACGTATGATCATGTGAGCGGAGGAAGGAGTATCGGAAGCGCCGATCGTGATAACGAAGGTAACATTTAAACTTGGCCCTATACTGCTTATAGATTGAGGCCTATATTGGGACAAGATTAGGAGACTTTAGCCTGACATTAGGGTTTGTCTTGTGTATTGCAGATAAAATGGATGGCTTCAATGACCACAACTTCCTCCCCCTGTTCATAGACAAGTACAGGGAGCTGCCCTGTCTGTGGCAGGTAAAACACCCGCATTATAATCAGTAAACAAAAGAGGCAGGCAGCGCTGAAGAAACTGCTGGAGTTGTTGAAGCCGATGGTCTCCACGGAAAACATCACCTATTTAAAAGCCAAAATTGGTGGCCTGAGGAGCATTTATCTTAGGGAGCGCAAGAGGGTCCAGGATTCCCAGAGATCATAAGCTGCAGCAGATGACGTTTATGTCCCCAGGCTGTGGTACTATGAGAGACTGTGATTTCTGACAGACCAGACTGAAGTCAGGGAATCCCCCTCCACTCTTCCTTCCACTCTTCCTTCAACCCTATATTCAACCCCAGCTGAGGCTTCCGATGTCCAACCTGGGACTTCCAGCCAGGAAGAAGTGGAGGAGCCCAGCTTGAGTCAGGTAAAACATTGTTCTACAGATTTCTGGTCGATAAATAAATGATGTTTACTAGATGTTATTATTAATCACTAATTGCTGATTTAATAAAGTGTTTTACATATCAATAGACAGTAGTGGGCAAAAATAATTGGGACAAAAATGAAAAATGCTGGGCTCAGAATGATAGTCTGTTATATTTGTTAACATTCAATTTGCAACAGTCAAGAGAAAGGGAGGTGGGACTTTGAGTGAAGCACATGGTTGCACAAGGATAATTAGCTGAACAACAATGTACTAACAATGTACACAAATAAAATTCCCTTGTTCAGCTAATTATCCTTGTGCAACCATGTGCTTCAGTCCCACCTCCCTTGTTCCCTTTCTCTTGATTTAGCAGGGATGGAAATGTATGACCTTACCAGGTCAGGATTTCACTCAAAGTCCCATGGGGATGGAAATACGTGATCTTACCAGGTCTAGGCTTCCTAAAAGTCCCTAAAAACCCCCCTTCTTTTTGTTCAACAATTTGCAACAGTCATGACATGAAAATTGTGTGTGATTGATGAAGAAAAAACTAAAACTATGTCCCTTTTTCATACACAGGAAGACTTCAGCTAGGAGGAGGCTGTGGAATGTGGCAGCCAGGAGGAGACTGTGGAATGGGGCAGCAAGGAGGAGGCGGGGGTTAGTGGCAGCCAGGAGGAGGCGGGGGTTAGTGGCAGCCAGGAGGAGGCTGGGGTTAGTGGCAGCCAGGAGGAGGCTGGGACCAGTAGGAGCCTCACAGAATCCAAGGTTCCTCCCCTCCGCCTTCCAACCAGAAGACCCAGGAAGGGGAGTAGCGTGGAGGAGTCGGCGCTCAGGCTGATTCAGGAGGCTTCTGCGTTCCTCAGAGCCACCCCCACTCGCGAAGAGGCCTTTGCCTGCATGGATGCCACAAAACTGCAGAACATGCAGGAGGGCCACCGCCTCATGTGTGATGAAATCCTTTATAAAACATTAACTAAGGGGGTGAGGGGCGAAATCACACCCAATACCCAGTTACATCATCCTCCTCCTCCTGCCACAACTCCAACACCACAGCCTGGAAGGAAGAGCGGAAGGAAGACAAGAAAGTGATGGCCTGGGTTCAGTCTGGTCTGACAAAAGATGCAGGCTCTTGTATGACCACAGCCTGGGGACATGTATGTCATCTGCTGCTGTTCATGATCTCTTGGACTTCTGGACCAGATTGTACTCCCTTATATATGGACTCCTCAGGCCACCAATTTTGCCTGAAAATAATCGTGTGCCCTGGGGGCCAAAGGCTTCGCCAATTTCTGCAGTTTCTCCAGCGTTGCCTTCCCTCTTTCTTTGGTTATGACCCCTTAATAAATGTTTTTTTTTTTTTTTAATAATACTCGCCTATGTGTGTTTTCCTTCAAAAAGGACAGTTTGTTTGTGAGGAGGCAGGTACATTTCAAAAATACAATGTCACATTAACAAGAGACACCAACACCAAACAATCCCCTTGAGATTAAATAATACAAGATAATAATGGTGTTGTGGTAACTTGACACACAAAACACACCCAAAACTATTCTGGAGTTAAAAAAAAAAATTAATTAAAAAATAACAGGAGATCAGGATTAAAAAAACTAAAAAAAAAATACAAAATCTAAAAACATAAAAACTATTTTTTTTTTCGGGAGATATGACTAATCAAAATATTATATTCATAAAATCACGATAAATAATAAATAAAGAAGTTTGTGAGAAGTCTGTGTGAATATGAGCAGCAAAACAACTTCATTCTTCTAGCATTATAAAGAAGAAGAGAGTGCGCTGCATTGCAGAGTGACGAAAGTGCTATATCCATTACGAACGCTAATTTTACCAGACCGAGCAGTTCCGTCTCGGAATTTATTCTGAGCATGCATGTCACTTTGTGCGTCGGAATTGTCCACACACGGTCGGAATTTACGCAAACGGATTTTGTTGTCGGAAAATTTTATAGCCTGCTCTCAAACGTTGTGTGTTGGAAATTCCGATGGAAAAAGTCTGATGGAGCCCACACACGGTCGGAATTTCCGACAACAAGCTCCGATCGCACATTTTCCGTTGGAAAATCCAACCGTGTGTACAGGGCATTAGCTTATAAAGGATTTTCTTTTACTCTCAGGGGATAAATGAAGCAATGGGTGAGTGAAAGGGTTATACACTACTGGAAATAGATATATTAAAGTAAACATGTCGCTTTGCCCTTTTTGGGCAAAACACATGTTCACTTTAAAATGAGTTGGACCTAGTCAAACCTAGAATGACATTGGACCAGTGAGCATGCAAATCATCAAAGATGCCAGATTTTCCGAATCCCTGTGTGAGTCCCCCTTCAACAACCTCCTGGAACCCCCAGAGAAGCAGTATATTATGCTGTTGTTAGACAACTAGTCTCTTAGGATACGGTGAGAAGATCACAGGTTTTCCAGTTTTCTAAAGCCTTGTTAGATGTAAATGACGCAACCATTAGAGCCCAGCTATTGTCACTGCCTATCAACACTGACTTTCACCTGCAATATTGAACCGACTTAAAAACAAGACCCAGCACAAATATACCAGGATGTTACCAAGGTTAGCAGAAACTCTTGAGTTAAAATGTCATCATTGCAACAGCAGACCATCTAATTAGAAAGGGATATATATAATTTTTATTTATTTTTTGTATAGTTGAAACATGATAATTACAAATAGAGGAATTGGCGAAATAATGACAACATAATGAATTTAATCTACTCTTGAAAACCAAAGGAATAGAAACAGAACAAGTCCATGCCCACGTTAGATCCAACCCTATATATTCCTTCAGTCCATGGCACACTATATCTATGGGCCATTCCTCTAACATGAAAGAAAAAAAATCATGCTGTATGAAAAAAGAATTGATCTCTCGGTGGAAGTATGCACTATTAACCTTTACTGCAGCCCTCAAATATAATTCTAATTCAACTACCACTCTTGTACTCTCTTTTATGACCAAAAACCTACCTTCTGGATCATGCAGGAACTCTATTTCATTTTCTATGTGCTTAATCTATACGATCTATCCAGACTACCCTTGCTAAAGGAAATAGAAAACATTACTATACAAACATAATTTCAGGTCCTTATTTTCTATTTCATTCTCTGAAACCTGCACCAGACCCACCTCATATCTTACACCTGTACTCAATTAGGAGACATTTGTTCCTATTCAAAGCCTTTGCCCTCCCTTAATGCAAAATATAGAAGACATATCTCTTAGATTACCTTGAATACCTAACATTTTTTCAATTGCCATTAAGGACTCCCAGGGCCATGGGCAGATGGGCAGAGCTTGCAGACTTTCTGACTGCAGTTGTATTAATGCTTCGACATGGTGTATAACTCTCTCTTTCCTACAGATTTTTTAAGAGCAAACATAATGAAATTGCAGAGGGAAATAATTTACTTTTCTTGTGTAAGTAACTGTCCCATTCCACTCCTGATTTAAAAGTTCTCATCAAAATGCTCCCCACCCCCATATCATTCATTACACATTTACATAAAGTTAGGCATTACAATCAGATTAGCTTTATCCTGCAAGTTTCAATATCCCCAGCAATTTATATGCCCATCAAATTTACATATCAAGAGAAACATAATACGCCAGTTCCAAGAGGCTGCCAAATAAGCAGACAATGTACAGGGATGTGGGGTAGAAACAAGAACTAAAAAATGAGTAAGCCCTATATAATATTGTCCATAGATCTAAAAATACAGTCACCCAACACAGCTGTTTGTGAGAACATCATGTCTTTCAGTGGCTCTTAGCTGGTTGGTTTGAGATAGTTAAGATTCATCACTGTTATCTCCCTGCTCAAAACCTGCCAGGATTCTGTTCCATGCTCCAAGTTTCTGGCATAGATTATGATTGAGCTTCAAGTGCTTGTCTATAAGCAGGAAAAGTGTTTTTTTCAATAAGGTGCACTTATTCTTTTCACCTAGTCCCCATGACTAAAAGTAAGCCACCCTCTCCTGTCCCAGATTTATAATTTGCTGCATCCCATAACTGCAGATGAGATCCTCTTTCCACCTTGTGCCTGCACAATTGTTTCCCATCGACTACTACAGGGCCCTCTTTATTATAAATTTGAAGATTTTAGAATTTTACATTTTTCTAAAATGACTGTAAAAATTTAAAACAAAATATATTAATACTGAATATATGAACTATTATAAGGCCCTCTTTATCATACATTTGAAGATGTTGGAATCTTTCATTTTCCAAAATTAGTGTGCAAAAATACTTAAAAAAGCAATAGATTTAATTAATTTAAACATTTCTATCAACAACTGGACAGCATAGCACAATTTTCCCAAAGTTTTTATTAAGAATATAAAAAAGGAAGAATGGGTGATTTTTTATAAGAAAGTGATTTGTGTTTTCCAGCATAAACATAAAACTTTGATTAAATCTGACCTTAAAAAATCTTATGCCGCGTACACACGGTTGGACTTTTCAGCTACAAAAGTCCGACAGCCTGTCCAACAGACTTCCGGAGGACTTTCGGCAGACTTGCGGCGGACTTGTGGCAGACTTTCTAACGAACGGACTTGCCTACACACGACCACACAAAAGTCCGATGGATTCGTACGTGATGACGTACACCAGACTAAAATAAGGAAGTTCATAGCCAGTAGCCAATAGCTGCCCTAGCGTGGGTTTTTGTCCGTCGGACTAGCACACAGACGAGCGGATTTCGGGGTCCGTCGTAGTTACGACGTAAAGATTTGAAGCATGTTTCAAATCTAAAGTACGTCGGATTTGAGGCTAAAAAAGTACGTTGAAAGTCCGGAGAAGCCCACACACGATCGGATTACCAGCCAGCTTTAGTCCGTCAGCGTCCGTTGGACTTTTGTAGACGAAAAGTCCGACCGTGTGTACGCGGCTTTAGAGTGCACTAAGTCTAATAAACCCTATTTATAGTGCTTAATAACACACTGGTCAAATTACCTACTCCATTTGTACTAATAAACGTCTTGTCAAGCAATATCGTACCTAAGTTATTTGCAAACATAAAAAGTCATTTTCTCTGTTAATAATAAACTTGTTTAGAAATCGTTTTTAGTGATATGTAAAGCAGAATGGAAGCATTTTTTTCTTTTTTTTTTAGCTTTGTAGAATAGTATGTTCTTAGTAATTGATGAAGTGCTTCTGTGACATTTAACAGGGTGTGATGGACCCTGGGGAGAATGCAGTACATAAACCTCTCCATCAGCCATTTCTTCTGGGTTAATATTGGCGCCCGCAGCTTAACGTTTATGAATGGAAGTGTTGCAGGCTCTGTAAGGATGCCTTCATTACCAACATCTGTAGATTTCTTTCCTTTAAGCTATGCTTAATCTAATAAAATGCTGCAGGAAATATGTTTGTCACAATTATCTTTTTTTCTTCTAGAGGACTTCTGACCTAAAAACACAGCAGACTGTTCAATCATTACTGCATTATGTTATATCTCTATACATGTGGTTACTCTGCTGAGCTTGCAGTTTGTTTAGAGAGTATCGTTTTTCTAACCTATATGATAGTCCCGTCTTCCATAAAATGCCTATTTGAGGCTGTTTGAAGAAGGTACATTAGTTTTCACTACTAAATGCCCCAGGGCAGGAGCCCTGGTGAGGTTCTTTTGGTGTCCACATATTATTGTGTGCATCTCAATCCTTCCATCCTAACCTATTTCAAACAGTTAACCTGACCATGATACCTAACCATATCCCTTCTCCTAAGGCTTCAGTGTTTTGCATGTTGGCCACCTAGCTGCTTGCTGATTAGCCTGATCCCTGCCTTATCCTGTAACCTCATCTAGGATCCCTATATTCCCAGTCCCATTTCTGGGAAGCCAGCTTGTTTAAGGTCGGCTCCCCACCTACTGAAGAAGCCCAATCAGAGGGGGGGCAGAGCCGAAGTGACGTCACACAGCGATCACCAGTGTCAGTGTGGTGAGCTGAATGGTTCTACATGCCTGTTATGCTGTTATTTCTTGTGAGTGTTTTTAATCCTGTATTTTCAATAAATGTGGGAATACAGAGAGCACTGTGGTTTATTAAAGTAAAAAAGAGAACAATTGCAGGACTATGAATGAGGCACATGGGAGCAAAAGTATAAATTGAGTAAAATAGCAGTTTTTAATAAATTCATACAAATATTCATACATTTACATATTTAGGCACATAGCTCTATAATGATAATTTGTATTCCATTATAAAATACATTCCAACAAGGACTTCTCTGTAAACACGAGGACATAGGCATATGAAAAAATATTAATAAATCGATAAATATGTGACACAAAAAAAGTGTCGCTAAAAAAGGTGGCAGAATCAAAAATTAAATAAAATTGGAATGTCCATACATAGTTGATAATTGTGTATACATAACGGTAGTTGTAAGCTCTACGCATTTCGGGACCTTATAGCCACTCATCAGGAGAAAAACCGTAGTGACCACCTATGAATAGGGGAAATAGCAGTATTTAAATAGTTTGAAAAGCAAGTGGGCAAATGCAAACCATGAAATTCCACATTATTACACTTGGACCACAGACTTACAGCTACATCTGCGCAATGGCGGTACAGACCCGAATGTCAAGCCAGCCAGAAATGCCATGAACCGAAGCTGAGGGAGCGTGTCCGGGCGATGAAACCCAGCACAGAGAAACTCCCAGATTGGGTCAGAGTGTTGGAAATAGATGCATGGGGGTGATAAAGGTGACCACAAAAGAAGGAAAAACCCTAAAAAACAAACATAACATGGGTGAGTAAGGATAATATAGTGTACAGAGGATAAGAAAGAGTGAAGAACAAATGAAGATAAAGTGGGATAGAAAGAGTTAAAGGGAAGAGAGGGGGAAAGAGAGAATGTGAGGAGAAAAAATTAGAATAAAAAAATGGAACCTGTAAGAAAGACCAGGGCAATCAAAGGAATAGCCAGAGAAAAAGGAAGACAGAACGGGAAGGAAAGAAGTGAGTGATGAGGGAGTGAAAAGTAAACATACCTGTTGAAATGTGAATAAGGGCATGAATGCCTAAAAGCGTGTAGTTCCGTGGAAAGGTGATGAATGGAGACCGGAGTGTGAGACCCTGCACTGGGAGAAGCCAATGCGGGGAGCGTCGCCACAGAACCACCCCCAAAGTCAAGCACCAGCAAACTAAAGGGAGCAGGGAAGCGCCACGACCCTGCCAGTTAACCATCTAAACTGGCCAGCCATGAGCATCATACCGAGCCCCCCAAGTGCTGGAGATGGGAAACAAAGCAGCCGCTCTATGGGCGCCACGAGGACGCCGAACAGCCGGCGCAAGAGGCATGACGTTGACGCGCAGTGGAGGAGACCCTGCCCGCCCCGCGTCAGAACAGGGCGGAGGGGGAATCCCCAGTGCGCGTTGCAGCTCCGGGACATGACAGAAAGGGCAAGGCATAGGACAAGCAGTGGCCAATACCACCAGTGCGCACATATATGTAAAAGATCAAAATATCAGGGGACAAACAACATCATAACATCATAACATCCTAATGATTGATTCTAAATGGGGACAATCAGAGTATATGATTTGAAAGTTCAAAGTAAAAGTAAATGGATAATAAAAATAAATAAATAAGTTAATAATGTATTGATTGATTGTGCGACCGTGTGCCTCCATCCCTAATTATTTGATTAAAAGAAGAAAAGAAAAGCAATATTGGGACTTTAATTTTTTTTTTGTTTTATGATGCTGTATGCTGAGGACTGACAAGTGAAGAGGAAAGGTGGCAGGTTTACCCTTACATAAGAAGATAAGGAGACAAGGAGATCTTGCTACATTCCCCATTAGAGTGATCTGTCAAAGACAAATCTGACTCTTTGGTAGGGTCAGGTGGTGAGCAGGCACTTCACCTGTTGGTGGTGGGTCACAAAGAGAACCGGCTGGATAGAAGAAGTGTCACAGTAGTCCACAGTGTTTTTTCACATCATTATAGGACTTTTTTTTATATTTGTCACATTTTATTATAGGTGTTTTGTTAACACAAGTCCAATTGTGTGATACTAGATAAAGGAGGACATTTTATATATTTACATTGTTATACGGTACACTTTATTGCAATATTCCATTGCATTTCACATGTGTATTGTTATTAACATATTTGCTGCGTTGCACGTATTTATTAGTTCTTTAGTATAATTGTATTCTCGTTTGCACTGCACTTAAATATATATGTTTTAATATCCCTCTTCCTAACCGCAACTTTTAATCTAGCTCCTAGGATTAACCCTTAAATAGACCCTGTCATTCGACCATTCATTTCAGTGTCACTTCTGACACTGGTTCATGGTGAATTCCCAGGATTTGTGAAGTTTGTGAATCGCTGATCTCTAGGCAAAAGGTTTGCAGGTTAATTGCCAGAATGAAGGAATGAAGGAATGGATAATCCTGCCTGGGCTCACAGCAGCCTGTATGTCAGCTGGTATTGGGGCTGTTATTGAGAGCTGAAGTTTCTCTAAGAGTTACTGTTTTTTACATTTTTATTAGTATTATGATTTTTACATTGGCATTGGAGGCAGTGCCTGGCTTCCCACGCTTTTTTGTGGGACAATAGCTTGCTTTTTAGCCATATAAATAGCCAGAATTAAATAATAAAATGCCCCCCACCCCCACAGACTTTAGTGGGTCTCACCACAAGCATAGTTACATTGTTAAATGGTTAGTCAGGTTGAAAAAAGACACCACCTTGTTCAACAAAATCTTATATACTAAATTCTATACCCACAGTTGATCCAGAGGAAGGCAAAAGACCTGTGAAGCAAGGTCGAATTTGCTCCAGTGGGGAGAAAAAAATTCCTTCCTGATTCTTTAGGTGGTAAACAGATATTCACTGGATCAACAATCTCTGGTGTCATTACCTATAAATGGTAATATCCAGTTATATTTTGTGCATATAGGGATGCAAAGTTCACAAAATGTTAGCAAGATTCACAAAACAGTTTGTGAACTTGTAGGCAGGTGCCTACATTGTTCTGTTCTTTGTGTTGTACGACCTCACTCCTGACAATGCCCTATCTTAACTGCGATGTTGGTTTGAATAATTTGTATGAGGTAAGTGTATTTAGAAGGTGTGTATGGTATTGGAAGAGTTAAAGTATAACTAAAGGCAAAATTTTGTCTTTAGTTTTGGACAGAGTGGAGAGGAATTAGAACACCTATCAGCTGTTGTTGCTGTCTGTGCCCGTTAGGGGGATTTGCTCTCTCTATTTGCCCTGTTTACCATTAGCATTGTCTCTAGAAAAGTAATAGAGGGTAAATCTTCCAATGGTACTGGTACCCTGGGAGTCCCTAAGGGATTTCTTTAATTTGTGGGGACTATCTCTTACTTCCTGTTTTTGCTATGGGACAGGAAATTAAGGTAAATCCCCCCAGTGGGGCACAGATGGCATAAAATAAACCAACAGGGGGTTTTAACCCTTCCTTAAGCTATTCAAAATGAAAGAAAGAGTTTTGCCTATAGTTCTACTTTAATAGTGCTGCCTAGTTTCCCTGGGTGTTCATGATGACGCCCCCTAATGGTGGCCTATAAATACAAAGGGAAAAGCTTTGTGTATGGGAACCAGGGAGAAGGTTGTGATGTGATTGAAATTTGCCTTTTCATCAACCAGTTCAGGGTTCTCAGTATACAGACATTATGGACTTCCTACAATTTGAGGTATGAGCTATTTGGGGGGGGGGGGGCAGGGATACCAGGAGGCACCATAAACTAGAATGATGTACTAAGTGTTGAACAATATCAATGAGAACTGCCATGTAATGTGAAGTTGTAATGGATGACATTTCTACAGTAAAAAAAAAGGTATGTTACTAATGACAACTGTCATGGCATGCATGACGTTGCAAATACAATGTGCACAATAGGGGGCAGGATAGTGCAGTACATGTGTCCTACCAGCAGCTAAGTTAACCCCATGAGGGTAGGGTGGTTGTTGCCATTGACTGCAGTACAAGTGTCTAGGTGTAAAATAGCAGCCAGCCAGTCGGGAAATTGAGGTGACTTGGCATAGCTGATGGAGGTCCCCAGTAGCAAAGTGGCCTCTATATTTGGGGTCCTTCCTTAGCGATCGGTAGATGAGCTGTGTATAATTGCAGTAAAGGGTGCCCTAGGGATCCAGCCTGGGAGATACGGAAGACAGAGTGAGGCCTCAGGGATCAGTAGCACAAATAGTGAATGGCACAGAGCTTCGTGGGATACAAATATGGCATTGGCTTAGAAATGCTGCACAGAGAAAGAAGTGGATAAATGAACTGTAAGCTGTGATATTCAGTGGATGAAAGTAGTGAACTAAACCACAGAGTCAAAGAGCAACTAAAGGTTCGCAGGAGACCTATGTTCCTCATAACAGAGAGTATCACCTTTAAAGTGGTTCTAAAGGCTTAAGGTTTTTTTTTTTTACCTTAATGCTTTCTATCCTTTAAGGTAAAAAACCTTCTGGGTGCACCTCCCCCCGCTGCCCACCCCCAATACTTACCTGAGCCCCATGTTGACCCAGGGATGTGGATGAGAGCAGCGTTTCCCCCAGGTCTCTCACTTGGCAGGGCCAAGCCACACTCTGTGTGGACACACAGAGTGTGGCTCGGGACTGAGCTTCCTCGAGTGCCCACATAGCAAGAGGTTTTTGTTTTTTTAATAGTATATTTTTATTAAGATTTTTATCATAAGAATAAAAAAAAAAAAAAAGGAGAAACAAAACTTAAAGGGGTTGTAATGTCAGAAGGTTTTTTTTTATCTTAATGCATTCTATGCATTAAGAAAACCATCTGTGTATAGCAGCCCCTGTCCACCATAATACTTACCTGAGCCCCATCTCTGTCCAGTGATGTCCACGAGTGTCTCGGCTGGCTGAGACTCTCCCTCCTGATTGGCTGAGACACAGCATTGGCGCCATTGGCTACCGCTGCTGTCAATCAAAGTCGGCTAGCCATTTAGGAGATAGAGGGTGCAGGGCAGGGCCGGGCCATGGCCCAATGTCTGAATGGACACAGGGAGATGTGACTCGGCTTGGGTGCCCCCATAGCAAGCTGCTTGCTGTGGGGGCACGCAACAGGAGGGAGGGGCCAGGAGCACAGAAGAGGGACCTGAGAAGAGGGCGGCTCTGTGCAAATCCATTGCAACAGAGCAGGTAAGTATAACCTGTTTGTTTTTTTTATAGAAAAAAACCCAGACTTTACAATCACTTTAAATATACCGTAATTATCGGCGTATAACACGCACCTTCAATTTAAGAGGGAAGTTTCATGAAAAAAACTGTTTTTTTTAAAAAAAAAAACCACTTTGGACCAAAATAATGGTCAGTGCCCATCAATTCAGTCTGATTAGTGCCCATCTGCAGCCTCAATGCAGCCTGCTCTGTGCCCATCTGCAGCCTCAATGCAGCCTGATATGTGCCCATCTGCAGCCTCAATGCAGCCTGATCTTTGTCCATCTGCAGCCTTAATGCAGCTTGATATGCGCCCATCTGCAGCCTGATCTGCATCCATCTCCCATCAATGCAGCCTGATGCCCATCTGCAGCCCCACCATCTCTCATGCATGAAATCACTGAGGCGTCTTCTTCTGTTTACTCGGGTCTCAGTCGGCAGTCACATACACAGTCCTGCCTCCACCATCGGCATTGGACCAGTTTCTGTGATTGACAGAACACTGGTCCAATGCCGGTGGTGGAGGCGGGACTGTGTGTGTGAAGTCAAAGCCGAGTGAGAGACGATTATACAGGAAATGATGGCTTTGTGAATTCCGGTGGCGCTCGGCAGCACTCGTCCCCCTCCTTCCCCTCCGGGGTACACTATCGGCGTATAACACGCACCCGTGATTTGCGCCCTAAAAGTATATGTTATACGCTGATAAATACGGTAAATATAAAGTAGAGACCATGAATACTTAAAAATACTGTTGTCAACATAGGTATGGCTCTTGATACAGATTGTTTTAACATAATTGAAATTATATAAATTATATATTTATATAAATTAAATAAATTCTTTATACTGCAGCTTTTCATCAGTCCTCTACATACATTTTTTAATCATGTAAAGGCTTTATATTCCAAATACAAAACTCAACAAATATCCATTCAGTATGTTCCTGCCCTAAATCAGCTTATTGTCATAGTAGCCTCAGTAAGTCTAGGTTGCTGTGGAAGTTGCTTCCATTTTTGTCTAATGGCGCAGGCTTTGGGTCATTGACATTACTATCTTTCATTTCTGTCCCAGACGATTATTTTGAAATATTGTTGATTTCCTCTAGTAGATCGAATTCCTGTAGGGTTTTTCATTGTGACACAAATTACAGATATTTTAGTGTTGTTAGTAATGAGCTGATTTAATAAGGGCAGAAAGAATAGTGTCACCAATGTTCAGGTGATGCTTTTGTAGTGTTCAGCTGTGAAAGTAAGTCATTAGGTTGGTCCTCAAGGTGCTAAGTCATAAGGACAAACTCAAGTATTTGGTTGCACCATACGTATAAAATAAAACGATGTTTTCTTAGCTTGCTTTTATTAAGAACAATTTTATTTAGGGCCTTTTAATGTCTGTAAAGAAAATCCTTTCTCTGCTCTTTAGGGCACATTGTCCCCTGTATCGTGTGTACATCTGTTACATTTTCAATAGCTGGAAATCTTTGCTTAGCAAGAATACTTTTTTTTTTTTAAAGTACTTTCTGTAGGCTAATAAGTTATTTAGAGGTTGATGTTGCCTGTTTGAGTTTTCCATTCACATTACCATGTCTTGTTCAATTTAGATGTATACATAGCAGGGGGTGTGCCTTTAGGAAGCACCAATGACTCGTTTATCATCTTTTGGTGCCTACTCCCTTCACTTTAACTGTTGGTGTGTCTGGACATTTCCACATTCATCAACAGAAAAAATGTGTTTGATGCAGAGCTTATGCTAAACTTTTGGAATCAATCTTCATGTAGCCTCACAGGTCATCTATTTCAGGAGCTGCTGTGGGACACAGAGATGGTCGAGAGCCATCATACAAGAAAACATCAAGCAGCACTTGTACTTATCTGCCACAAAGTGATCCTGTCTTCATCTTAGGGTGACCCATGGCATTGCCCATTTTAATATAAATCAGGATCTGAATTCAGTATACTATTCAGCTGAATCAAGAAGTCTACACTCTGAAGGGGATTGTAGGAAATGACTCATGGGATCAAAATAGGTTACTCAGCACCTCATGTCTTTCTAGTATTTTCTGAAACTTGGGCTAACATACTCAGAGACTTGTCTCCATACACACAAGCCCATGGCAATCTACTGCATTAAAACTAATGTAAGCCAAAACATTTGTCCACATAGAATGCTTTAGGTTAGTTCATTACAAGTGATCTCGTTACTGGGCACCTCCATTTTAACTGCAGAGTAAAATTCTGGTCTGAAGCCAAAGATACTGCAAAAGGTTTCTAAATATTGTTACTATTACTCAGGATTTATATAGCGCCAACAGTTTGAGCAGCGCTTTACAACATGAGGGCAGACAGTACAGGTAAAATACAATTCACTACAGGAGGAATCAAAGGGGGATGAGCTGATGGAGAAAATAAAACTACAGCTGTTAGGTGGGGGCAGAATAGGCTTCTCTGAAAAGAAAGGTTTTCAGGGATCATCTAAAAGTGGACAGAGTAGGAGATAGTTGGACAGATTGGGGCAGGGAGTTCCATGGGATAGGAGAGGCTTGGGAGAAGTCCTAGAGGCAGGCATGGGAGGAGATGAAAAGGGAACTAGAGAGCAGGAGGTCTTGGAAGAAACAAAGAAAACGATTTGGTTGGTATTTTGAGACTAGGTTAGTGATGCTGCTGGGGTCCGAGTTGTGGATGGGTTTGAAAGCTATTGTTAGTATTTCAGCACAGCCATTAACCAGCAGTAAAGTGGTTTACATATGTTTTCATACATTGCAGTTAGAGTCAGACTGGCAAAATGGTTACGATCCAGCTTGCTTTAAACAATGCCTACACAAAGTTTTTTTAAGACCTTATAGTGCGATTTACTCACTTTTATAAAACTCAGCAAACTATAAGTGCAATTCCTTGTGGGGGGAAACATTGTTAAAGTGTCTTATGGATCTAGTATTGCAATTTATTGCTGGTGGTGACAGTAACACATCTGCTGAAGATGAGGAAATTTGAATATTACATATACAAAACAAGAATAAAATACAAATAAAATTAGTGTTGCTGATATCTGCTATAGATTGCATATGAACCTACTTAACATACATTTAAATCAGCGGCATTGTAAAATGGGCAAAAACTCATAACAAGACATAAATTTAATTGTAATAAGATTACCGATGACCAAATCTGAGAGGCAGGAAGCACGTGACCAACAACTATAAAAGTCTCACTTGTATAATTCTTGTTTTTTTATGAGGAGGTATTTGTGGAAAGTAAAAAAACTCTCTAATCTCTCCCTGGAGGACAACAACAAACTTTGGTACAAATGGAACACAACAATAAGGAACGTTGTTGACTTATATCTCCCGTCATGCTAAGCAAACATCAGGAAACAGTCTGACATGCAGGACAATGTTGGTTATAATTTTATATTAAACATCATAGCCCCAGATGTTTCTAGTCTGGAGTGACAGTCCCTTATTTGAATGTACTTCCCTCTCTTACCCATTGCTCTTTGATTGTTCATTTATATAACTTAGCCTTCTCAAAAAAGGGTTCCATGGAACCCTAAGGTTCCTCCAGAGGCTTCTAGGGGTTTCTTGAGCAATGTTCAACTTCTGCCTCTCAGATGAGAAACCACTGACAACATATATATATATTATGATATTATGCAGGGGTTTCCGCAGCTTGGAAAATTATTTCAAGGTTTTCTTTAAAACAGTTGATAAAGGCTTTTATGACTAAATATATGTAAATACTAGAAGTGTTTATAGACCTTTACTTTAAAATAAAATCAGATTTATACTGCTGAAAGACTAAAAGTGTTAGCTCACCTTTTCAGAAAAAAAAAACAAAAGGTGAATTACCACTGTACACTCTCTCCACCCCCCTGGTCCCTGCTGTACTTACCTCTGTGGGTGCTGAGCTGTCAGTACCCATGCAGTTCATAAAGCAGTCCGGGGATTTGAAATCTTTTGACCAACATTGCAATAGGAGTTATAGCGACGAACTGCCGAACTGACCTGGGGTTTGAATGGAAGATGTTTGAATGCCAAACCTGAGCAAAGTTGAATCTGCCAAATTAAAAACTGACATTTTCTGGGTTAATAGACAAGAGGGTATAAAAAATAGCATGAGGGGGGAGGTGTTCACCGCCATGAGAAACACGTAGTAATGCGAAAAAAAAAAAAAATTAAATCAATTTGGTCAGGAGCAGTGATTTTTTATGTGCTTGAAGTGAAACATTTAAAATGTCCAATTCCTTCAAATAACATGCCTGGAGGGTGTCCTAATCCTGCTGTCCAGCTGTCCCTCCCAGAACTGGACGACCGCTTAAACCATCATTTGGCTATAGCGTGGTCGACAAGTAGGTAAGGGGGTACCTCAAGCAAAAAAAATGCTTTCTTTCCCCCAGGAAATCCATAATAGACCGTATGGATTTTAAGGGGGAATTCATTAAAAAATACCATACCAGACACTTATTCTGAGCATGCCACCCCCCCTCCTGAAATATACCAGACCATATTCCCTCAACATGGGGAGGATACCCAAAGGGTTAATTCAGCAGGGTATACATACTGCTTCCAAAATGGTGAACACCAGCTTCCTGAAGACGTTCAGTCACAGACGAAACTAGTTAAATCAGTGTTCCTCAGCTGATACAATACATTCCATCCCTGGAGCACAAGTCAGCTTCTGGTCTCGGGGCGGTGGCCATCTTAACCATAAGCACTGTATGTACCTGCTGTCAGTTCTTAGGCACATATACCCTGTTTCTCCGAAAATAAGACCTAGCGTGATTGTCGTTGATGGCTGCAATATAAGCCCTACCCCCCAAATAAGCCCTACCCTGTTTCCCCAAAAATAAGCCCTATCCTGAAAATAAGACCTACAAGGACTTTAACTAGGGCTTATTTGGGGGGTAGGGCTTATATTGCAGCCATCACCGACAATCACGCTAGGTCTTATTTTCAGGGAAACAGGGTACATATAAGTGCGGTGCAATTGTAAGGTTTTATATAGTTTAATAAAGTCGCCTTCTTTGCGCAATTAGCCTTTTCCCAGATACTGTTTTTTGAGTGGCAAACTGTTTAGTAATCTTGATTCACATTTTTGACAGTGCAGTCTATATACACATTTATAGAGTTTAACATATTTTGAAGACTGAAGCAGCCATAATCACATTCATCTGTCTTCCCCTTTCTTTCTTTTTTTTTTTTTGTTTTTTTGTTTTTGTTTTGCCTGTACTGCAGAGTTTTCAATGTTAAAAGTGGATAATTATCGGTTGAACAGTGACTGCTTTCTATGAGATACAAAGAAATATATTTACTTTCACTGGGGGGACGGGGGGCAAACAGCTACATGTATGAAATTCTGCAATGAGGAAAAAGTTTGCACAAAAAATATACAAAGCAGTCCGAAATCTAATTAAGAATACTCATGCCTCTTGTATTTAGACAATATTTGCTTTTCTCGTTCAGCTTTAAAAAAATAAAAAACTGTAATCTGTAGGACTGTTATCAGTTTGACAGCTCAGATCCTGTTCTGCATTTATTTATGAGCCACAATCTACTATTCATAAATTGCTATTGTGTATGAATAAAAATACAACTTTTTTTTTTTAAACAGCTTAGGTCTTTAGTGAACCCTAAACTGTTTTATGATCAGCATTTTGTTTTGTTTTGTATTCTTTCTA
The DNA here is from genome assembly GCA_037952925.1 of Lithobates clamitans. Classification (NCBI taxonomy): domain Eukaryota; kingdom Metazoa; phylum Chordata; class Amphibia; order Anura; family Ranidae; genus Lithobates; species Lithobates clamitans. The sequence continues at coordinate 908,021 of JBBGZY010001323.1, read as the reverse complement.
AATGTTTTATGTAAGATTTTTAAATTTGCAATAATTCATGGTTGTAACACTAAATAAAAAAAATGTTGGTATGCACCAGAAACATGATTTTTTATAAAAGGGAAAAATTACAAATAAAAAAAATTGTACATACGGTATTTTTTTGTAAAGCTGCAGCGTAGGGGGTGCACTTTGCCATCCTTACCTTGGGTGCCAGAAGATCTCATTCCAACACTGCTCATAGAGTTCCTCCCTGGTCTGATTGCCATGATAAATGAATAGTGTTTAGAAGAGGCTGTGAAGAGCAGCTATTGCACTTGTGTGTAATAATTTTATTCCTCTATGGGCTGCCAGTGTACAGAAATGCATAAAAACAGATATAATCCATTTTTCCCTACAGTGCATCACAATGCATGGCATGGCATGACAAAATGAATGGTACCTAAATGCATCGTGTACTTGTGTTGTCATTGTTTTTTCCCTAAAGTGTTTCTAAAAAGGCAAGGTGCTTGGCTGTCATGTTGATCAATGGCTTTAATAACTAACTAAGGCTGGGCATAGATGGACCAGGCTGATCGAAAAAAAGAAACAAATGAATTTCCCCATCCACACAAGCGAGGTGAATGGAGGAATCCTTCCTGTATCGGGGTGGGGGATCTTCCACTGTCAGAATACACTGATCAGTGATGCAGCCAATCGGCTGTATCTTCTGATTGAATAAAAATTTAAAAAATGATAAATGGTCCCTGCTGAACCAGCCAAATTTTGATCCATCTATGGCCAGCTTAGGGTGGTTGAGGCTAGGGTGGTTGTTGCCATTGACTGCAGTACAATTGTCTAGGTGCAAAATAGCAGCCAGCCAGTCGGGAAATTGAGGTGACTTGGCATAGCTGATGGAGGTCCCCAGTAGCAAAGTAGCCTTTATATTTGGGGTACTTCCTCAGCGATCGGTAGACGAGCTGTGTATGATTGCAGTAAAGGGTGCCCTAGGGGTCCAGCCTGGGAGATACGGAAGACAGAGTGAGGGCTCAGGGATCAGTAGCACAAATAATGAATGGCATAGAGCTTCATGGGATACAAATATGGCACTGGCTTAGAAATGCTGCACAGAGAAAGAAATGGATAAATGAACTGTAAGCTGTGATATTCAGTGGATGAAAGTAGCGAACTAAACCACAGAGTCAAAGAGCAACTAAAGGTTCACAGGAGACCTATGTTCCTCATAACAGAGAGTATCACCTTTAACGTGGTTCTAAAGGCTTAAGGTTTTTTTTTTTACCTTAATGCTTTCTATGCTTTAAGGTAAAAAACCTTCTGGGTGCAGCTCCCCCCCGCTGCCCACCCCCAATACTTACCTGAGCCCCATGTTGACCCAGGGATGTGGATGAGAGCAGCAGCTCCCCCAGGTCTCTCACTCCTCATTGGCCCACACAGCAGTGGGAGCCATTGGCAGGGGTTTGCATTTGGCAGGGGTAGGAACCAGGACTGCTTTCAGGGGACCTAAAAGAAGAGGAAAGGGGCTGCGCTGTGCAAAACCATGGCACCAACCAAGCTGTTTGTTATTTAAAAAAAAATGATTTACTTTAGAATCACTTTAAGCCATTTTCACCCAGGCAGATTCACCCATCCCTACTGGCTTTGTAGTGTATGTGAACCACAAAACTAAAACTGTTCATATATAGGTAAAACACAATATATATATGTTTTTTTTAAATTTTTATCATAAGAATTTTTTTTTTATCTTAATGCATTCTATGCATTACGATAAAAAAGCTTCTATGTGCAGCAGCCCCTATCCACCATAATACTTACCTGAGCCCCTCTCTGTCCAGTGATGTCCATGAGTGTCTCGGCCAGCCGAGACTCTCCCTCCTGATTGGCTGAGACACAGCAGTGGTGCCATTGACTCTCACTGCTGTCAATGAAAGTCAGCTAGCCAATTAGGAGATAGAGGGGGCAGGGCCGGGCCATGGCCCAGTGTCTGAATGGACACAGGGAGAAGTGACTTGGCTCGGGTGCCCCCATAGCAAGCTGCTTGCTGTGGGGGCACACAACAGGAGGGACGGACAAATCCATTGCAATAGAGCAGTTAAATATAACCTGTTTGTTATTTTTATAGAAAAAAAAAACAGACTTTACAATCACTTTAAATATATCGTAAATATAAAGTAGAGACCATGAGTACTTAAAGATACTGTTGACAACATAGGTATGGCTCTTAGTACAGATTGTTTTAACATAATTAAAACAAGGTTGCAAATTTAAAATAATATATTTATTTTTTATTAATTCTTAACTGTGTATTTAGCTGTTTGCCCAGAGGTCATGTTAAAAAGAATATTACCGTAATTTAGTAGTACAAACAAGCTCAAAGCTTTAGTGTTCTATGTTGATTCATAGCTTCTTAAAATACATCAGTCATGAAATTGGCCTAAAAATAGAGGACCTTTGTTGGAAATGTTCCTTTTCTGGCCATAACACTCATCTGCCTACAGCATTCATTATACTGCAGCTTTTCATCAGTCCTCTACGTACATTTTTTAATCATGTAAATGCTTTATGTTCCAAATACAAAACTCAACAAATATCCATTCAGTATGTTCCTGCCCTAAATCAGCTTATTGTCATAGTAGCCTCAGTAAGTCTAGGTTGCTGTGGAAGTTGCTTCCATTTTCGTCTAATGGCGCAGGCTTTGGACCATTGACATTACTCCCTTTCATTTCTGTCCCAGACGATTATTTTGAAATATTGTTGATTTCCTCTAGTAGATTAGATTCCTGTAGGGTTTTTCATTGTGACACAATTTACAGATATTTTACTGTTGTTAGTAATGAGCTGATTTAATAAGGGCAGAAGGAATAGTGCCACCAATGTTCAGGTGATGCTTTTGTAGTGTTCAGCTGTGAAAGTAAGTCATTAGGTTGGTCCTCAAGGTGCTAAGTCAAAAGGACAAACTGAAGTATTAATCAGCTATTTGGTTGCACCATAGGTATAAAATAAAACTATGTTTTCTTAGCTCGCTTTTATTAAGAACAATTTCATTTAGGGCCTTTTAATGTCTGTAAAGAAAATCCTTTCTCTGCTCTTTAGGGCACATTGTCCCCTGTATCTTGTGTACATCTGTTACATTTTCAATAGCGGAAGAACTATGCTTAGCAAGACTACTTTTTTTTTTTTTAAAGTAATTTCTGTAGGCTAATAAGTTATTTAGAGGTTGATGTTGCCTGTATGAGTTTTTCCATTTACATTACCATGTCTTGTTCAATTTAGATGTATACATAGCAGGGGTTGTGCCTTTAGGAAGCACCAATGACTCGTTTATCATCTTTTGGTGCCTACTCCCTTCACTTTAACTGTTGGTGTGTCTGGACATTTCCACATTCATCAACAGAAAAAATGTGTTTAATGCAGAACGTATGCTAAACTTTTGGAATCAATCTTCATGTAGCCTCACAGATCAGCTATTTCAGGAGCTGCTGTGGGACACAGAGATGGTCAAGAGCTATCATACATTAAAACATCAAGCAGCATTCACTGACTGATTTATACTTATCTTCCACAAAATGATCCTGTCTTTATCTTAGGGTGACCCATGGCATTGCCCATTTTAATATGAATCAGGATCTGAATTCAGTATACTATTCAGCTGAATCAAGATGAACTTTACATTCTGTAGGAAATGACTCATGGGATCAAAATAGGTTACTGAGCACCTCATGTCTTTCTAGTATTTCCTGAAACTTGGGCTAACAAATACTCAGAGACTCGTCTCCATACACACAAGCCCATGGCAATCTACTGCATTAAACATTTGGCCACTTAGAATGCTTTAGGTTAGTTCATTACAAGTAATCTAGTTACTGGGCACCTCCATTTCAACTGCAGAGAAAAATTCTGGTTTGAAGCCAAAGATACTGCAAAGGGTTTCTAAATATTGTTATTATTACTCAGGATTTATATAGCGCCAACAGTTTGAGCAGTGCTTTACAACATGAGGGCAGACAGTACAGGTAAAATACAATTCAATACAGGAGGAATCAGAGGGGGGGTGAGCTGATGGAGAAAATAAAACTACAGCTGTTAGGTGGGGGCAGAATAGGCTTCTCTGAAGAGAAGGGTTTGCAGGGATCATCTAAAAGCGGACAGAGTAGGAGATATTTGGACAGATTGGGGCAGGGAGTTCCATGGGATAGGAGAGGCTTGGGAGAAGTCCTAGAGGCAGGCATCGGAGGAGGTGATAAGGGAACTAGAGAGCAGGAGGTCTTGGAAGAAACAAAGAAAAGGATTTGGTTGGTATTTTGAGACTAGTTTAGTGATGCTGCTGGGGGCCGAGTTGTGGATGGGTTTGAAAGCTATTGTTAGCATTTCAGCACAGCCATTAACCAGCAGTGAAGTGGTTTGCATATGTTTTCATTTATTGCAGTTAGAGCCAGACTGGCGAAATGATTACGATCCAGCTTCTCATAAACAATGCCTAAACAAAGTTTGTTTTTAAGACCTTATAGTGCGATTTACTCACTTTTATAAAACTCAGCGAACTATAAGTGCAATTCCTTGTGTGGGGAAACATTGTTAAAGTGTCTTATGGATCTAGTATTACAATTTATTGCTGGTGGTGACAGTAACACATCTGCTGGAGATGAGAACATTTGAACAGTACATCTACAAAACAATATTAAAGTACTAATAAAATTTGTGTTGCTGATATCTGCTATAGATTGCATATAAACCTACTTAACATATATATAAATCAGCGTGATTGTAAAATGGGCAAAAGCTCATAACAAGACATAAATTTAATTGTAATAAGATTACTGATGACCAAATCTGAGAGGCAGGAAGCACGTGACCAACAACTATAAAAGTCTCACTTGTATAGTTCTTGTTTTTTTATGAGGAGGTATTTGTGGAAAGTAAAAAAAAACTCTCCAATCTCTCCCTGGAGGACATCAACATACTTTGGTACAAATGGAACACAACAATAAGGAATGTTGTTGACTTATATGTTCCATCATGCTAAGCAAACAACAGGAAACAGTCTGACATGCAGGACAATGTTGGTTATACTTTTATATTATACATCATAGCCCCAAATGTTTCTAGTCTGGAGTGACAGTCCCTTATTTGAATGTACTTCCCTCTCTTACCCATTGCTCTTTGATTGTTCATTTATATAACTTGGCCTTCTCAACAAAGGGTTCCTCCAGAGGTTTCTGGGGGTTTCTTGAGCAATGAGCAACTTCTGCCTCTCAGATGAGAAACCACTGACAACATAATATATTATGATATTATGCAGGGGTTTCCTCAACTTGGAAAAATATGTCAAGGTTTCCTTCAAAAAGGTTGATAAAGGCTTTTATAACTAAATATATGTAAATACTAGAAGTGTTTATAGACCTTTACTTTAAAATAAAATCAGCTTTATACTGCTGAAAGGCTAAAAGTGTTAGTTCACCTTTTCAGAAAAAAACAAAAGGTGAATTACCACTGTAAACCCTCTCCACCCCCCTGGTCCCTGCTGTACTTACCTCTGTGGGTGCTGAGCTGTCAGTGCCCATGCAGTTCATAAAGCAGTCCAGGGATTTGAAATCTATTGACCAACATTGCAATAGGAGTTATAGCAACGAACTGCCAAACTGACCTGGGGTTTGAATGGAAGATGTTTGAATGCCAAACCTGAGCAAAGTTGAATCTGCCAAATTAAAAACAGACATTTTCTGGGTTAGTAGACAAAAGGGTATAAAAAATAGCATGAGGGGGAAGGTGTTCACCCCTATGAGGAACATGTAGAAATGCGAAAAAAAAAAATGAAATCCATTTGGTCAGGAGCAGTGATTTTTTTATGTGCTTGAAGTGAAACATTTAAAATGTCCAATTCCTTCAAATTGCATGCCTGGAGGGTGTCCTAATCCTGCCTGTGAAGGGGTACATTTCTGTGATGTACAGAAAGTGCTTTTCTTTGACAGCTGTCCAGCTGTCCCTCCCAGAAATGGACGACCGCTTTAACCATCATATGGCTATAGCGTGGTCGACAAGTAGGTAAGGGGTACCTCAAGCAAAAATGCTTTCTTTCCCCCCAGGAAATCAATAACAGACCATATGGATTTTAAGGGGGACTTCATTAAAAAATACCATACCAGACCCTTATTCTGAGCATGCCCCCCCCCCCCCCTGAAATATATTTACTTTCACTGGGGGGATGGGGGGCAAACTGCTACATGTATGAAATTCTGCAATGAGGAAAAAGTTTGCACAAGAAATATACAAAGCAGTCTAAAATCCATTTAAGAATACTCATGCCTCTTATATTTAGACAATATTTGCTTTTCTCGTTCAGCTTTAAAAAAATAAAAAACTGTGTAATCTGCAGGACTGTTATCAGTTTGACAGCTCAGATCCTGTTCTGCATCTATTTATGAGTCAAAATCTACTGTTGTAGAATTCATTCATAAATTACTATTGTGTATGAATAAAAATACAAATTAAAAAAAAAAAACAATTTAGGTCTTTAGTGAACCTTAAACTGTTTTACGATTAGCATTTTGTTTTATTTTGTATTTTTTGTAAATGTTTTATGTAAGATTTTTTACATTTGCATTAATTCCTGCTTGTAACACTAAATAAAAAAAAATGTTGCTGTACACCAAAAACATGATTTTTTTATAAAAGGGAAAAATTACAAATAAAAAAAATTGTAGTTAGCCCTAATTTGTTTTTTAATGCTAACATTTGTAGTTACAATTTTGGTTAATCCTTAATAATTTTATTAACTCCTGCATTCTATTCTTTTTTTTTCTTTCATTTTCAATACATATTTTTTTGTAAAGCCGCATTAAAGAGTGTGGGGGCTGCACTTTGGCATCCTTACCTTGGGTGCCAGAAGACCTCATTCCAACACTGCTCATAGGGTTCCTCCCTGGTCTGATTGCCATGATTAATGAATAGTGTTTAGAAGAGGCTGTGAAGAGCAGCTATTGCACTTGTGTGTAATAATTGTATTGCTCTATGGGCTGCCAGTGTACAGAAATGCATATAAAACAGATCTAATCCATTTTCCCCACAGTGCATCACAATGCATGGCATGGCATGACAAAATGAATGGTACTTAACTGCATTGTGTACTTGTGTCGTCATTGTTTTTCCCTTAAGCGTTTCTAAAAAGGCAAGATGCTTGGCTGTCATGTTGATCCAATGGCTTAAATAACTAACTAAGGCTGGGCATAGATGGACCAGGCTGATCGAAAAAAAGAAACAAATGAATTCCCTCATCCACTCAAGTGAGGTGAATGGAGGAATCCTTCCTGTATCGGGGTGGGGAATCTTCCACTGTCAGAATACACTGATCAGTGATTCAGCCCATCGGCTGTAGCTTCTGATTGAATAAAAAATTTAAAAAATGATAGATGGTCCCTGCTGAACCAGCCAAATTTTGATCCATCTATGGCCAGCTTAAAAGAGGGAAAGTAACTCCACTTTTCTTGCTTACTTTTGCTGGAGGAGTGCTGTGCAGTGCAGAGCTCTCCTGTGATGCTCTCCTCCCTCACCCCCTTCCCTGACACTGTTGCAGAAGATAGAAGCTGTTGGCTGTGTTCAGAGTGGCTGTGTGAATTCCCCACTCCCTCTTCTCTCTCCTGGTAAGCAGCAAAGGACCAGTCAACTCAGGCTGGGGAAGTATCATGGGACATGTAGTTCCCTTAGATCCTGCACAGTGTAAGCAATGGGTGCCTGGACTACAGCCCCTTCCTAGCCAAGTTTAAGAAAGGAGGAGAAGTCTGGACTTTCCTTGGCAAATTACAAGTGAGAAGAGAGCGCATTTCAGGGCAGGGAGAGAGAGTGGGATGACTACATTGTGGGGACCATTCCAGAGGAAAGACAGAGAGACTGAGCCATTGGAAAGCCCACTAAAATACAGTCACTCTGTGCTAAGGACTGGAGTCACCCCAGGCAACCCAGAGGGAGCAGACACCTAATTAGAGTGACCACTATTGCTGTGTTGCTGGGTCTGGTGAGAGGGTATTGCAGACATTACTTGTTGCTACTACTAGAGGCTGAGCCCTTAGGATCTGACTACACAGCTGTTTTATATCTCTATTACTGCCTGCTGGCTAGGGATGAGCCGAACACCCCCTGTTCGGTTAGCACCAGAATATGCGAACAGGCAAAAAATTTGATCGAACACGCGAACACCGTTAAAGTCTAGCCTGCTGGCTAGGGATGAGCCGAACACCCCCTGTTCGGTTCGCACCAGAACATGCGAACAGGCAAAAAATGTGTTCGAACACGCGAACACCGTTAAAGTCTATGGGACACGAACATGAATAATCAAAAGTGCTAATTTTAAAAGGCTTATATGCAAGTTATTGTGATAAAAAGTGTTTGGGGACCCAGGTCCTGCCCCAGGGGACATGGATCAATGCAAAAAAAAAGTTTTAAAAACGGACGTTTTTTCGGGAGCAGTGATTTTAATAATGTTTAAAGTGAAACAATAAAAGTGTAATATCCCTTTAAATTTCATACCTGGGGGGTGTTTATAGTATGCCTGTAAAGGGGCGCATGGTTCCTGTTTTTAGAACAGTCTGACAGCAAAATGACATTTCAAAAGGAAAAAAGTCATTTAAAACTATTAAATAAAAAAAAAAAAAAAATGGCGTGGGGTCCCCCTCAAAATCTATACCAGACCCTTCAGGTCTGTTATGGATTTTAAGGGGAACCCCGCGCCAAAATTTAAAAAAAAATGGCGTGGGGTCCCCCTAAAAATCCATACCAGACCCTTATCCGAGCACGCAACCTAGCAGGCTGCAGGAAAAGAGGGGGGACGAGAGAGCGCCCCCCCCCGCCTGAAGCGTACCAGGCCACATGCCCTCAACATTGGGAGGGTGCTTTGGGGAAGCCCCCCAAAACCCCTTGTCCCCATGTTGATGAGGACAAGGGCTTCATCCCCACAACCCTGGCTGGTAGTTGTGGGGGTTTGCGGGCGGGGGGCTTATCGGAATCTGGAAGCCCTCTTTACCCCCCTACCATTTCACTAAAAAAGTGCCAAAAATGTTAAAAATGACAAGAGACAGTTTTTGACAATTCCTTTATTTAAATGCTTCTTCTTTCTTCTATCTTCTTTCGTATTTCTTCTATCTTCTATCTTCCTTCGGTTTCTTCCTCCATCTTCTTCTTCTTCTGGTTCTTCTGGTTCTTCCTCCGGTGTTCTCGTCCGGCATCTTCCTCCGCGGCGTCTTCTTCCCTTCTTCTGTGTGACTTCTTCTCTCTTCATCTTCTTCTCTTCATCTTCTTGTCTTCTTCTTTTCTTCTTGTCAAAAACTGTCTCTTGTCATTATTAACATTTTTGACACTTTTTTAGTGAAATGGTAGGGGTACTTTTGTACCCCCTTACCATTTCACACAGGGGGGAGGGCCAGGATCTGGGGGTCCCCTTGTTAAAGGGGGCTTCCGGATTCCGATAAGCCCCCCACCCGCAGACCCCCACAACCACCGGCCAAGGGTTGTGGGGATGAGGCCCTTGTCCTCATCAACATGGGAACAAGGTGTTTTGGGGGGCTACCTCAAAGCACCCTCCCAATGTTGAGGGCATGTGGCCTGGTACGGTTCAGGAGGGAGGGCGCTCTCTCGTCCCCCCCTCTTTTCCTGCGGCCTGCCAGGTTGCGTGCTCAGATAAGGGTCTGGTATGGATTTTTGGGGGGACCCCACGCCGTTTTTTTTTTAAATTTTGGCACGGGGTTCCCCTTAAAATCCATACCAGACCTGAAGGGTCTGGTATAGATTTTGAGGGGGACCCCAAGCCATTTTTTTTTTAAATTTTGGCCGGGGTTCCCCTTAATATCTATACCAGACCTAAAGGGCCTGGTATGGAATTTAGGGGGACCCCCACGTCATTTTTTTTTTTTTGGTTCGGGGTTCCCCTGTGGGGAATTCCCATGCCGTTTTTAGCAATGAACTTTTATGTGTATTGTCGGACTAGCAATTCATTAATAGCCACGAGTAGTTTAAATGACTTTTTTTCCTTTGCAATGGCATTTTGCTGTCAGACTGTTCTAATTCGAATTTGCCGCGAACACCCCAAATTGTCAGCTGTTTGGCAAATTGGTGAACAGCTGATGTTCGAGTCAAACATGAGTTTGACTCGAACTCGAAGCTCATCCCTACTGCTGGCCTTATTGATTGTCCTCAGGTGCGCCAATGGTACCATTGGCCCCAATGTTAGCCGGCTGAAGAGTCAGGACTAAAGATTATCCCCTTCACAGTTGCTACACAGAGAACAACTTGTGGCCACTCATTAAAATTAGAAGAAAAGAGGTTTAACTTTAAACTACGTAGAGGGTTCTTTACTGTAAGAGCGGCAAGGATACGGCACTGCAACATTTTAACTAACAATTGCGGGGTTGTGCGACGTTTTACCCAAACAAAATTGACGTCCATTGTTTCCCACAAACATAGCTTTCTTTTGGTGGTATTTGATCACTCCTGTGGTTTTTATTTTTTGTGCTATAAAAAAAAAGAGCGACAATTTTGAAAAAGCAATATTTTTTTAATTTTTGCTATAATAAATATCTCCCAAAAATATATACAAAAACACATTTCTTCCGCAGTTTAGGCCAATATGTATTCTTCTACATATTTTTGGTAAAAAAAAATCGCAATAAGCGTATATTGATTGGTTTGCGCAAAAGTTATCGCATCTACAAAATAGGGGTTACATTTATGGCATTTTTATTATTAATTTTTTCTTTTATTAGCAATGGCGGTGATCTGCGATTTTTATTGTGACTGTGACATTACGGCGGACACTTTTGACACTATTTTGGGTCCATTGGCATTTATACAGCGATCAGCGCTATAAAAATGCACTGATTTCTGTGTAAATGTCACAGGCAGGGAAAAGGTTAAACACTAGGGGGCGATCAAGGGGTTAAGTGTGTTCCCTCAGTGTGTTCTAACTGCAGGGCGGATGGGCTCACTAGAACATGACAGCGATCATTGCTCCCGATCACTGGGAGCAGTAGATCCCTGTCATGTTGCCGTGCCACCATCACGGGCCACCAGCGGACATCGAATTCCGCGGGCAAGCTCCTGCGGCGCGCAGGGGGCACATGTGTGCGTGACCGCTAGCCGCCGATGAAGCAGTGACATACGAGTACGTCATTTTGGTGCGCACCCGTGCCACTTTGCCGACATATATCGGCGTGAGCCAGTCGGCAAGTGGTTAAAGCAGAACTAAAGGGATCCTTACTTGGCTTTTTTTGCAATGGTCCCATCCCTCACCATCTTTTTGTGTGTGCCAGTCTTCATTGGCTAGCGTGGGATGACCTCACTCCTGAACATGTGCAGCAGCCAATCATCATGACACACAGGAATCAGCCCAGTGCTGTAAGCTGAGGTGCACATACACAGCTGAGTTTACATACTGGAGATCCTGCTGTGAGCAGACAGGTAGATGCATACTATTGCAGAAGAGACATTGCATGTCTTTCCTGCATTGATAACCTGTTTGCTTGCAGTGTCCTTTAAAGAAGACTTCAGTTCCACTTTAAAAAACAACATGGCTAGTGTAGCAATAGTATATGCTATTTTATTTTATTTCTTGCATTTTTTGCCACGAAAGTGGAGTTAGCCTTTAACTCATGAGCAAGTATACAGATTAGGAGTTCTGATTTCACTCTGATTTAGTTGTTGCAGGATTGTTTTTGGTCAGTTATTCAGAAAGTATTAAAGTGATTGTAAACTCGGTTAAATCACTTATACCTACAGGTAAGCATATAATAAGGCTTACCTGTAGGTACTGTGAATATCTCCTAAACTTTCACCTCTTACAGTGTCGGACCTTCAGAGCCTGTGCCGTAAAAAGGCAGCTCCCACACGCAGCCCGCAAACCCGTAAGGAACACCGGGGGAAGATTTCAGCCGTCTCAGTGGTGAGCGGGCGCTGTTGGAAGGGCTTCATTCTAAGGTATGTATTCCATAATGTGCTAGTATGCAATGCATACTAGTACATTATGCCATTGTCTTGCAGTTTTTTTTTTCTTTTTCTTCAGCAGTTTACAAAAATGTAGGGTTGTCCCGATACCGATACTAGTATCGGTATCGGCACCGATACCGAGCATTTGCCCAAGTACTTGTACTCGGGCAAATGCTCCCGATGCTTCCCCCGATACCTAGAAGACAGCTGTGATCGGCGCGTGGGGGAGTTACAAGATTCTCCCCCCAGCGGCTTTCAGCGGCTTTAGTGACATACAGCGGTGATCGGTCACCGCTGACTGTCACTGCATCCTCCTCCATGCCCCCTCCTTTCCTCTGTCCCCCTCCACTGTCCCCCTCCGTTCCGCCGTTCCTCTCTCCTTCTCTGTGCCTCTCTGCTGTCCCCTCCATTCCTCTCTCCTTCTCTGTGCCTCTCTGCTGTCCCCTCCGTTCCTCTTTCCTTCTCTGTCCCCCTCCGCTGTCCCCTCCGTTCCTCTCTCCTTCTCTGTCCCCCTCCGCTGTCCCCTCCGTTCCTCTCTCCTTCTCTGTCCCCCTCCGCTGTCCCCTCCGTTCTGCTGTCCCCCTCTCCTTCTCTGTCCCCTCCGTTGTGCTGTCCTCCTCCTCCTTCCTTTGTGAATGAATAGAGTCAGCTGACTCTGTCCATTCACATAACTGAAACATTGTAATCTCCTGTGATTACGATGTGTCAGTTTATGAATAGAGAGGAGCCGCTGTCTTCTCTCCATTTATTTTCAGTGCAGCTGAGGCTGCAGAGAAAGGGACTGGGGAATCTCTATCCTCGGTCTCTTTCTCTGTCTCAAGGGGGAGATATCAGAGGTCTGTTAAGGCCCCTGATATCTCACCAAAGCCCCGCAGCAGGGCTGATTAAAAAAAACACATATTGCAAGAAAGAATAAAAAAAAATATTATTGTAAAAAATAGAAATTGTAAAAAAACAAAAACAAAACACACACACACATACACCGTTCACCCCCCCCCCCCCCCCGCCCCAAAAAAGAGAAAGCACTGTTAAAAAAAAAAAAAAAAACCACTGTCACATGACATTAAAAAAAAGTATCGGTAATCGGTATCGGTGAGTAATTGAAAAAAAGTATCGGTATTTGTACTCGGTCCTAAAAAAGAGGTACCGGGACAACCGTAGAAAATTGTATAGTGTGTATCCAGCTTAAGCCAAACATAGCTAATGAAGTACAGCGCAGAATTTTGCAATCATTCCTCATATTTCTCATCACAGGTTTCTTTTAATTAATTGCCAAATGTGCTGCTAATGCTTTCTCCTACCTCTCCCTTTGTCAATGTGAAACACAGCTGCACATTACCAGAGGTGAAATATGCACATAACATGAACAAATTGCACCAAAGATGGAAAGGAGGTGTTGGACATGCTGCGTTGTGTACAGAGCATTTAGTTTATTCACCACATCCCGGACAAAGTGCAGAAAGTTCACATCTGAGATGTATAGGCTTCAGCTACTTGCTCTGAAATGAAGTGTAATGTTGATGTGTTGAAAAGCTGTTTCAGGTGTCTGTGTCTAGAGCAAAAAGTTCCCATGTGAAACTTAGGAAATCTTAGTCAGCAATGACTTGTGACATTCAGTCAAGAGTAACAATATAACCACACAGCGACACCACAGATCAGTCCAACCAACTAGGCAACCAGTTTAGGAATAGCTTTTCCTGCTTATTTAAAAAGAACCCAGGCACAAAAACTTCAATTTAAAGCGGGGGTCCACCTATCTATCGTTTTTTTTTTTTTTAGTTCATTCACAAACTTTTCTCCTCAGCATTACATACTCACATATTGTGTGTAATATGTCCGCCTGTGTCAGATTTCGTCAGAAAGAATAACTTATATTATTCACTGCAGGCGGTTTCCATCTTCATTGTGGGCATTTGAAGCCGACAAGCATTTATTTCCTGGATGATGTGGTGAATGCTGTGCTCCCAGCATTCACCGCTCGTTCCCGCACATGCTCAGTGGCATCCTGGGAAGCCTGAGACTAGCTCCCAGGAGTCTGGGAGAGGCTAGAAACACGCCTACTCCCACGGGAGGAGAACCAGGAAGTGCAAAGAAGAATAGAAAAATAAAAGGTAATTACAGCGATTTAAATTTTTTTAAACGGCATGTCAGCATCTAGGCAAGGAAGAGAATACAGATATTGTTCAAAATTTGGGTGGAACCCCACTTTAAATATATTACTCAACAGCCACAAAGGATGTAAATCCACTTTGTGCACCATATGCCTTTGTAAAACCAGCTATTCCCTGTAAAAGTATCATTCATCGCTGTGCTGTACATAGCCTGTGCAGAGAGCAGAGCTGTGGGAGGGTCCAGCAGGCTCGGCTGTGTTGGATGTTTGCGTCCAGTCATTCCACTGACCGCGAGCACAAACCGGTATATGCTCAGAGGGGCAAGGACGCTGACGTCACCGCATATGCTGATTGGTGCTCTCAGTCCATGGAATGACTGGATGCGAACATCCAACACAACTGAGTGTGTTTTCCCTAGTGCCAGGTAGACACTATGCACACGTGAGTGGAATGTTTATATATTTGAAATGTAGCGATGGTGGACTATAATTGTAATACTGTGTGCTTTCCCTGTCATTCCTCACCTATAGTTATGGCCCTTTAATACTGGGTGCCAGTGACTGTCATCATATCGGTGAGCCCAACCCAATGGATTGTGGGACAAGTAGTCTTTCTGACCAGTGATTGCATGGCATAACCTTTATCCCGGGACTACACATCCCAGGGATCCTTGCTACCAACCGTGGAGACTTCTGGGAGAGACTATAAAGGAGACAGGAGATCTGCTCCACGCTCTCTTCCTCCTGGGCCTTGTGTGATGCTCACCTCTCCGTGATGGAGAGAGAGAGGTTGCTGCCTACCACGCAGTGTTCAAGTGGATCCAGCCTGGCCTTGGAGGGCCTAACTCTGCTCGCTGTTCATCAGACATCTTCACGGCACCAACTCGCAAAACAACGTTAGTCCACTCCATCCCTATGGGTCATCACTGGTGGCTTCTTTGACATAGTCTCTTCCCGGGTCGCTCTCTGCAAGGCATCTAGTTCAGTCCAGTCGTTGGTGAGAAGGCAATTGCCCATCTTCTGCAATCTTTCCCTGGTTACTTTATTGGAACACTGTGTACAGACACCTTTACCTTGGGAACACTTTACTGCACCTATATTTGAACACTGTACATAGACACCTCTACCTACAACCATTTCAAGGCGTACCATTAGCCTGTTTAAGCCAGTCAGTCTGTTAATACATCACTGTGCCTTATTGGATGTAATCTAATGAGCTCCAACTGCTGGTTAAGACTATCAGGCCTGCACCTCGGACATTGCTGTTGCTACTATTTAAAGGGCCCTACACTATTCTTATTCTGTCTGATCTCTCATTAGGATTTAAAGGTTGAATAGGCCGGCCTGGTCATCATTTCCCAGGAGTCAGTGGACAACGCCGAGGGCTTTGGTGCTATTACAACGGGGCTGGCACTTCCGACGACAACGCCCATTGTGATGGCAGTGTGAGAACTTTACAGCACTGCGAGCCTGTCATATTGCGCATGCTTGAGAACGGGCGGTGCATGCTGGTCACTCAACTGCACCGTATCTCGGAACTGTATACTAGATGGGAATGGCCAGGAGAACAGAATATAACTTTCTTTTTTATAGTAAAGTGGACATCGGGGGATGAATTTTAAAAAACAAGTGAGTGTTAGAAGTGAATGTTCTGAGCTTAAGAAATGTTTTCAAACTTAAAATTTATACATGTCGGTGGAACTCTGCTTTAATACTACTTTGTTTACTCCAGTAAAAGCTGCGATAATAGAAACATATTACCTTGTGTGACGTGTCATTTAAAGGTGCTTGTGGAAAGATGTCTGAAACCCAGAGTGTCAGGTGGGTTCAAAGGTTCACAGGGTCATGGTGATGCAGATGAGCAGGTAAATCCAAGCAGTTCTCAAGGGGACCGTGCTACATAAATAATGCCTGTTGCATGTTTTTACACAATGGAAACCTTCCTTCCTTTTTTATATATCCCACATTGCATGTCAAGATATGTGAGATGAGATTCTGACTGATATCGTTACTAAGAGAGGAGCGCACGCAGAGGCCACTTGGAGAGATTGAGCATATATGCTGGTCTATAATCTGACTAGCCAAACGATCTGGCGAGTCCGATCCGAGAGTGGTGAAGAATTCACTTTTCCGTGGAGCACTGGATTTTTCACTGTGAAGAGGATTTTTATTATTTTTGTATTATTATTTTTTTATTTTCAACTTTGAGATGCAATTCAGTGGACACTATTTTTATAGTTAAATTTAGCTTTTTTCTAACATTGAGGACTATCACTTTGGCACTTATAGGATGTTATTAGGTTAAATTTATTTCTTTGCACATAATAGCACTTTAAGAGCACTTAAATTCAATGTAATTTTTTAATTTTTTTTGTAATATTGTATTTGTTTGCACATTTTTATGCATTTGCACTTTCCTTAAAGAAGAAGTCCAGCCAAATCTCGTTTAGCTGGGCTTCTCCTATGGATCACAGGAGTGCAATTTGTTTTGTATGTGATAGGATTAGTGAATATTGTGGATAGGAGGTGCAACATTATTAGATGTTTGAACAATTGTTTGATTAACCTGTTGCCGCCCGCCCATCGTCATGTGACGGTGGAGCGGTGCGGCTCTTGTTCTGGGCCGCCGTCATATGACAGGGGCTGATTCACACAGGGTATTCGTGCGATCGCGGGTGCGCAGCCCTGCACTGTCGGTGGCGGTATGTCCCCGAGACACAGCACATCACCGACAGGGGTGAACAGCCATTGGGCATGGCTGATCACCACGTGATTGGCCGCAATTAAGTCACGGCTGATCACAAATGGGTATTCCCCGCTTTAGAGCGCGCATGTGCGCGATGGGAAGCATGCAGCATGGTCATGT
Organism: Lithobates clamitans; assembly: GCA_037952925.1. NCBI lineage: Eukaryota > Metazoa > Chordata > Amphibia > Anura > Ranidae > Lithobates > Lithobates clamitans. Next base: position 891,102 of record JBBGZY010001323.1, on the reverse strand, counting down.
CGGTGGCGGCGTGTTCCCAGGAACACTGCTCGTCACCGACAAGGGTAAACAGCCAATGGCTGGTGGCTGTTTACCACATGTACGACTGTGATCCATTCACAGCCGATCACTAAATGTAAACATAGAATGGTTACTAGCTGTTACCGGCTCTTCTCTCCTCACACACCGTTTCCAGTGTGAGGAGAGAAGAGCCAGGAGCAGTGAGTTACCGATCTATGTGTATATTGTAGTTTACTACACCAACACAAAAAAGAGAACCTGTCACATCGCCCCCCCATTACAGCTGTCACCCAACAGTCACATCAGTCACCACATCAGTGCTTATAAAAGTGCACCTGTCACCCATCAGTGCTCACAAAGTGCACCTGTCACTCATCAGTGCCCACATTGTCATTGTCAGAGACTGCCGTCAGTGGTGCACCTGTCACCCATCAGTGACCATCGCCAGGGACCATTATCAGTGACCGCCATCAGTGACCGTCATCAGTGACCCATCCCTGACCCTCATCTGTCACCTATCAGTCCCATAAAGTGCACCAGTCACCATCAGAGACTGCCATCAGTGACTGTCACCCATCACCTGTCACCTGTCACCCACCAGTGACCGTCACCCGTCACCTGTCACCCACCAGTGACCGTCACACATCACCTGTCACCCATCAGTGACCGTCACCTGTCACCCATCAGTGACCGTCACCTGTCACCCATCACCTGTCACCCATCAGTGACCGTCATTTGTCACCCGTCGCACAGTCCATCAGAAAAAATGTCCAAAAGATTCTATACAAGTGAGGAGGCGTTCCAGATCCTCTCCATGACTGATGAGAGCAGCAGGGAGTTCTCATCAGATTCAAATGCCAATTTCGGTTGTGAATCAAATTCAGCATTTGAAACGATCGATAGTAGTGGATTGGCAAATGAATCAGAGGAAGAATGGATCCCTCCTAAAAGAGCGCGGTGCTCTGGAAACCAGGCAGGCACCAGCAATATACCCCAGGATCCAATTCCCAGGCCCAGTACGAGCACTGCTGCTAGCGATAGACCAAAAAACCAAAGGCCCAGTACCAGAGCTGCCACCAGCAAAAGGACACAAGAAATGCCCAGGCCCAGTACCAGTACTGCTGCAGCATCACGCCCAAATGCCAGCACAGGAACTTCAAATCCCCCAACTACCAGCACTGGAGTGCCACGTCCCCCAAGAGCCAGGGCCGCTACATATCTCCCAGATGGTCTTGCCAATTCAACAAGGCTGCCTTCCGACTCAAGATCAGCAAGAATTCCCCCGTTCACCGCACAGCCAGGTGTGCAGGCAAATACCCCCAATTTTTCTGAAATTGATTGTTTTCATTTATTTTTGCCTGACACTTTGCTGCAACTCATTGTGGACCAGACCAATTTATATGCCCAGCAGCATATTGCCAACAACCCCCAATCATCATACGCCCATCCATTTGAGTGGAAGGATTTGACTCTGGAGGAGTTCAAAGTGTTTATGGGCCTCACCATAAACATGGGGCTTACAAAAAAAAATTAAGGACATGCTTATTGGTCCACCCACTCCATCCACCACACACCCATTTATTCTTCCGTAATGTCCAGGTCCCGATACGAGATGATAATGCGCTTTCTTCATTTCAGTGACAACACCCAGTGCCCTCCCTGCAATCATCCTAATTATGATAAATTATATAAAATTTGCCCATTCATTAATTTCTTTTCCCAATGATTTGCAGAACTCTATGTCCCCGATAAGCATATATGTGGAGATGAGTCCCTTGTACCCTTTTCAGGCCGGCTAGGAATAAAACAATACATTCCTAGCAAAAGGGCCAAATACATAGTGAAATTTTATAAGCTTTGCGAGAGAGTCACGGAATATTTGTATGCGTTCCGCATATACAAAGGAAGAGATTTCCAGCTCCAGCCCCCTGAGTGCCTGGCCTACATGGGCACAACTAGTAAAATTGTATGGGACCTGGCATACCCACTGCTGAAGAAATGTTACCACATATATCTGGATAACTTCTACACCAGCCTGCTGCTTTTCAAACACCTATACCTCACAGAAACCCTGGCCTGTGGAACCTCCAGAAAGAATAGGAAGGGCTTCACACAAGCCATAGTAAATAAGAAATTGTGAAGGGGAGAAAGATCAACTTTAAGATGCAATGAAGTGCTGGCCTTGAGGTGGAAGGATACCAGGAATGTGTACATGATGTCCACCATCCATGATGACAATACAGTTGAAGTTCAGAGAAGACGAGGTCCCATTGTAAAGCCAAAATGTGTACAAATCTGTACATGGGGGGGTGTATTTAAAAAAAAATTCATAGAAGAAGTTGTCACGTCCCTCATCTACCATCAAAGACCCCCCCCCAGAAAACCTTCGCTCTGATGCTGTTAGCAGACTTCATGAATGCCACCTCCCGTACCACATTCCACCATCTGAAGCATGCCCAAGACGCCAAAAAAGATGTCGAGTATGCAGTAATAAAGGATTTCGAAGAGATACCAGCTACCATTGTCCCCAGTGTCCCTCCGAATGGTGAATGCTTCAGACTATATCTCACATCCCTAAAATATTAGCCCATATTCTTAACCATTTCCCCATTTTAATCATCTGTGCTGACCATTTCCTATGCTTCCTCAAATAACCATGCCACTGTCTTCCACGTGAACTGACCCTGGCCTGTTTTTTGACTATGCCTCTGCCAACCGTTTGGACTGCTTCCACGTGAACTGACCATGGCCTGTTTTACCAACTATGCTTCTGCCTACTGCTTGGACTGCTTCCATGTGAACTGACTATGGCTTGTTTTATCAACTACGCTTCTGCCTACCACTTGGACTGCTTGCACATGAACTGACCCTGGCCTGTTTTATGGACTATGCTTTTGCCTACCACTTGGACTGATCTGTTGCCCTGCTACTGAAGTACACAGGGGTCTCACATGTGAGGGGCTCCAGAAATGTTTTTCCGGATGGAGAAAACAATTTTTTTGTTGTCTCCGGGTTTTGTAATTTCCGGATTAGGGTTTGGAGTCCGGAGGCTTCATAGAGATTTGGGTGGGTCAAAGCCTCTACCCCTGTGCCCCTGTGCACAAGTCTTACCTGATTGTGGCCCTCAGCCTGCTGCTGACTTACTGCCGCTATCCCCATGCCTGCAGCATAAACTGACCACACCTCTGCCTGCTACCTGGACTATGGAAATAATTAGCTATAGCAAGAGGCAGTATGTTTATGAAGGGCTGGAGAGCGGTACAATAATGAGTGCAGGGAGGTAACAGTGTACCAGGACCAATATTATGGCTGTGCTGGCTGTCTCTGCCTGGACAATTTCTATGGACAAATGTTGGTCAAATATTCCTGCCTGCTGCCTGGATAATTACTATTGTTGCTAAGCACATCGCTGCCTGCTGCCTGCACCAATTCTCTCCTCTGGGGACACTACTAAGACCACAGGTAATACTTTTTTTTTACCCTTTCCTCAATAGAATTTATTTTGGAGTGTAATTCTTGGTATGTAAATGCTATGTGTTAGAAATATAAGGGCCTTCAAAAGTGTAATAGGTGGTTGAGAAATGAGATTTATGCATTTTATGCTTGTAGAACGCCTGAAGGTGCTACTTCACTGGTGGGCCTCTGTATGTGGCCAGGCTGTGTAAAAGTCTCACACATGTGGTATCGCCATACTCAGAAGGAGTATCAGAATGTATTTTGGGGTGTAATTTTTCTATTTACATGCTATGTCTTGGAAATATCTTAAAAATGGACAACTTTGTGGGAAAAAATGAGTTTTCATTTTTTCCCACATTTTCCAAAAACTTCTGAAAAAAATGAACTTTTCAAAAGACTTATTATGCCTCATAGATTATACGTTGGGGTGTTTGCTTTCCAAAATGTGGTCATTTTGTGGGCATTTTCTTTGTCCTGGTGCTCCAGGGCCTTTAAAAGTGTAATAGGTGGTTGAGAAATGAGATTTCCAAAAATGGGGTCATTTTGTGGGTATTTGTACTTTCCTGGCTTGTTAGTGTCTCAATAATTGAGATAGGTCTTCAGTACATCCGGTGTGATCAGGTGTGATCAATTTTCAATGATTTGCACCATAGCTTGTAGACTCTATAACTTTCACAAAAAACAAATAATATACACTAATTAGGGTTATTTTTACCAAAGATATGTAGCCGTATAAATTATGTCCAAAATTTATCAAGAAATATTACTAATTTGCAAAATTTTTGACAGAAACAAAGAAAAAGGCATTTTTTTCACCAAATTTTCAGTCTTTTTTATTTATAGCACAAAAAATAAAAATACCACTAGTGATTAAACACCACCAAAAGAAAGCTCTATTTATGTGAAAAAAAGGACACAAATTTCATTTGGGTACAGTGTTGCATGACTGAGTAATTGTCATTCAAAGTATGAGAGCGCTGAAAGCTGAAAATTGGTCTGGGCAGGAAGGAAGTGAAAAGTGCCCTGTAGGCAAGTGGTTAAACATTCATATAATTGCACTATAGAGATTTTATGTTGGTGTGTGGACCAGCACTACTCACTCTATAGCTGACAGTTATTTTTATTGATATATCCATAATTGGAGCAGCAGCGGTCGAGTAGAATTGAAAAAGAAGAAAAAAAAGAGTAGAATACTTTTAAGACATCCTTCTGTGGCACTGTTACTTTGGTATATTACAATGACAATACAGACATACACAGATTAACCTCCAGGACTGGAATACATAGAAATTGCTAACCCCACAGATATCCAGCAGATGCATATACAGATACTACACTGCAGAAAATGCAGATACAGATACTATGCTACAGTCCGGTTAACTTTAATGATCTAGTTTGACAGGCTGCAATGTCCGGTTGTGATTGAGTGGTCTCGAATACACATTTCCTGCATTCAGTTCCGCTCACACCTTAAACTGGGACAAGCAGGTGTATCCATGCAGCCGTTGTGTCCCCAGAGACTTGAATGGACTTCCTACATGCACAGCCTGTTCGTGGACTACAGGTCTCAGCGACTTTGTGAATGAGGCCTAACAGCTTAACAACACCTGCTGTGTGTTTACATTAGAGGGCTGCTAAGTTGCCAAGATTACATAGTTCGTAAGGTTGAATAAAGACAACAGTCCATCCAATTCAACCTGTGTTGGTGTGTGTGTGTGTGCACGTGTAGAAAATCATTGCCCATATCCCCATATATTGTTTCCGCTAAGATTCACGTCCAAGAGTCTTTGAGTCTTTTAAAACTATCCATACTTTCTGCTGACACCACCGATTGTGGAAGAGAGTTCCACATCCTTACTGCCCTGACAGTGAAAAACCTCCTGCGCAGTTTAAGGTTAAACCGCTTCTCTTCCAGTCTCATCGTGTGGCCCTGTGTCCTCTTACACTCCCTGGGACTGAAAAGTTTCATACTTATGCTGTGATCACCTTCAAGATATTTGTATATTGCTATCATATCTCCTCTCAAGCGTCTCTTCTCCAGGGAGAATAAATTTAGTGCTTGTAGTCGCTCCTCATAATTGAGGTTCTCCAGTCCCCATATTAATTTCGTTGCCCTTCTCTGGACTCTCTCCAGCTTCAGCACATCCTTTCTGAGGATTGGTGACCAGAACTGGATGGTATACTCCAGATGTAGCTGAACCAGAGTTTTATAAAGTGGCAGTATTATCATTTTATCTCTGGAGTAAATTCCCTTTTAAATGCATGCTAATATTCTGCTGACTTTGCTAGCTGCAGCTTGACACTGCATGCTATTGCTTAGTCTGTCTGCTACTAAGACCCCTAGATCCTTCTCCATCGTGGAATCCCCTACGGGTTCTCCTCCCAATGAGTAAAATGAGTTTATATTTTTACCCCCCAAGTGCATTACCTTACATTTACCAATGTCAAACTTCATTTGCCATCTAGTAGCTCACTCCTTTTATTTATTCAGGTCCTCTTGTAAAGTTTGCATATTCTACTGTGATGTTATTGCCCTACCTACGTGTCGCTGACAAACACTGAGATCAAGCTATTTATCCCATCTGCTATATCATTTATAAATAAGTTAAACAGAATTGGTCCCAGGACAGAGCCTTGAGGTACCCCACTAACCACTCTAGACCATTCTGAATACATGTTATTTATCACTCTTTGGACTTGCCCCCACAGCCAGTTTTTTATCCAAGAACAAACCCTATGGTCTATACCCATCGTTCTCAGCTTGTAGATTAAGCGTTTGTGGGGGACTGCATCAAATGCTTTTGCAAAATCCAGATACACCACATCTACCAGCCTACCTTTGTCCAGATGGCAGCTCACTTCCTCGTAGAATGTTAATAGGTTGGCTTGACAAGAGAGACCTTTTGTAAACCCATGCTGATTACTGTTCTAATGATACTGTTTACATCAGCAAATTCTTGTATATGGTCCCTTATCATCCCCTCAATTAGCTTACATACTACTGATGTTAGACTGACAGTTCTAAAGTTTCCAGGTATATGTCTCTGCCCTTTTTTGAATATTGGTACCGTGTGGGCTTTTCGCCAATCAGATGGTATTAATCCTGTCAGTATGCTGTCCATAAAGATTAGGAATAGTGGTCTGGCTATAACCTGACTGAGTTCCTTAAAGACTCTTGGATGTAAGCCATTCTGTCCTGGTGATTCTGTTCTTATAGAAAACCTCACAGGAGAATGCAGATAGCTGTGGCTATTCAACCTACACAAGCACTGATAGGCTGCACTGATTACTACGCTTGTGGTCTATAGATAGCTATAAGTCTGTCTGCTATGTTCTAAGACAGGACTTGTAGTTTATTCACTTATGGATCTCTGTGAATCAATGATGCAGCTGTGAAGGTAGAGCCCTGCAGAACTGCACTAATTTCAAAAGTAACAGTGACTGTGGTGAGAGGAACCCCCCGCATACTGTCATAAGGAGGGAGCTTTGGGGGCGAGAAGTGGGTACTTAGGAACATGTTATACTCTAAATATAAGTGTAACGTGTAATATATTCCTAAAGGTGTTTCTCTTTAAACTGTAGAAAAGTCAGCTTTGTGATTTTTACCTACAGGTAAGCCTATAATAAGGCTTACCTGTAGGTAAAATGAATACACCCCTTCTATTAGGGTGGCTGCTAGGTGGAGAATGCCTTGGCTGCTTATGATTGGCCCAGCTTCCTGGCGGATCCGCAGGTGGGTTCAGACTAGGATCCAAACACATCTGAGCTCATAAATTTCATAAATTTTCAATCTCATCACTTTCAATTCTCCTGAAAATCTCCAGTGGATCTATCTGTAGAAAATCGCACAATTCAAAAATCCAGTCAATCATGATGTATGGCTGGGCTGGCCAATCTAAATGGAGGAAAACACAAGAACCCCAGGTGAAGATGTCAGTGACGATGACAAGCTATATTGTGGGTGTATCAGTGCTGGGGAGGTCCCTTTAGGCAGGTAAGTCTGCCATAATAGGCAAATATGCTGTACATACTTAAAAATTGTGGGAAAAGCACTAAGTGAAAGTACTATCTCATCGAGTGTTTAGACCAATTACTGAAATTAATTACTTAATAGGCTTTCTATGCTTGCATTGTGTTACATCCCTGATTTTCTGAGATGTTGAGTTCATTCTGGTTATGTTAGAAAATGACTCAGCTTTCAATCATTGTTATCTTAAAACTTACCCATGTCCAGAGTCACTTACTGTAACTGATAACTAAACCAAAATAATATCACATTTTAAATACAACCAGATTACTGTGTAAGATTTTTTTCTTCAACTCTGAAAACAGAAAGTGCAAAATACAGGATAAATTATACAATTTGCTGCAATATGACAAATTTTACATCCGAAAATAATCATCTGTAACCTTAGTAGGCACTTTAGTGCATGTAGCAATAAACAGTTCAAAACTGCAACAGCCATCTTGCGTTTTCATTATAAATCCAGTGGGAGCGGAGTTCAGTTGACTTGTCTGTCAGACCCAGATAAAAGATAGACAGGTACAATATCATGCAAAATAATATTAATCATTACTAGTTAAAGTAGGAGTAGAGTTACATCAAGGATCCCAAATCTTATGGTGTTTACGGGGACAACCTCTGTTGTCATAAATTATATTCTCATAGGGGATGATTCAATTGACTGAGTTAACCAACTGAGGGACTGTGGGAGGAGTTTTTATTTTAAAATAAAAGACTGACTTTTTTGCTTTGTATTTGGATATACTAAGATTAAGATCAAATATTTTGTATTCAGCAGAACAAGAATATAAGGAAGCGGTTGTCACTGGGACATGAAAACACAGTCATAATAATAATAATCTGATGAAGATTCCAAGCTTTTCCCTTATTACCTCCCTTTCAGTGCCACCTTATCAGTGCCCATAAGTGCTGTTTCATCAGTGCCCATAAGTGCCACCTCATCAGTGCCTCTCAGTGCCCATCAGTGCAGCCTCATCAGCACACATCAGTGAAGGAAAAAAATTACTTATTTACAAAATTTACTAACAGAAACTAAAACATTTTTAATTTTTCAAAATTTTCTGTCTTTTTTCTTTTTTTGTTTGTAAAAAAAATTAAAAACCCAGCAGTGAATAAATACCACCAAAAGAAAGCTCTATTTGTGTGAACAAAATAATTTGGGTACAGTGACCGCGCACTTGTCATTCAATGTTTGACAGCGCTGAAAGCTGAAAATGACCTGGGCAGGAATGGGGTGAAAGTGCCGGTTGTTGATGGGTAATAGACTCAACTTTCAGGTTACATTAGCTAAATATCCTTCATTTGAACAAAAGATGCAAAAAACCTTACAGTTTGTTTTCTTTATAAATGGTTCATAGCATGAGTAGAAAAGCCAATTGATAATTGCATCTGTCATTTTCCACTTAAAACTGAAATATAATGTTCATATTTAAACTTCAAGTGTATGTCTAGTCAAAACCTTTTCTTTTACTGTAACTTTGTGATGATCCACTCCTGCCAACACTTACATCTCCTTACTCTGTAGCTCTGGGGTAAGTAGGTTATCTTGAGCCCTTGCAAAGTGGGAGATGCAGTAATCAGTTCTTTATTATTTAGTGCCTCTGCCTATATCTGAAAGTGTATGGGGTTCCTACAGATACACTGGTTAGCAGAAACTGGATGGGTGTCACCATCCAGAAGCCACTGGTTTCCACTGAAACAATACAATCATAATACAGGAGGTTGTTAGGTAACTTATATTCCAGCTTTTTGACTCTAGCATAGGGCTAATTCAAGCCAACATAGCGTGCAGGTACAGGCATACAGCCTGCTCATGAGGGGACCTCTCCCTAAGCACTGAGGACTACTTAACAACTCTTCCAAAAAAAATACCACACCATACAATACAACAATACTTATATGTTGTCAAATCCCGGACCTACCCACTGTCACCAGTGGTTGGCCAGTTGACACAACACAACAGATAGAACTCTCGGTATCCACTCTTGTCACCCAAATTTGGAGCCTTCTTAGATTCTGGCAAACTATGTAATACAGATTGTCCCTGCACAAAATGTTCCACAAAAAGCTTTGCAAAAATACTAGAATAACACTACTATAGCATGGCTGTTAGGGAGCGCATCCCTACATTTTCTAAGAGAGAGTAGTGAAAGATTAGATTCCCTGTTGGGTTTTACTGCTTTCTAGGGTTTAGAGGGACACATACAGCAATAAAAAATCTTCCCCTACTCTGCAAAAAAATGCTGTTTTATTTCTGTATGTTGCTGTAGGAGATATTCCCTCACGTTCTGTTTGGTGAAACCATTCTCACTGTGACAGTATGTGGGAGAGATCCCTGGTATGCAGTAAAATCTCAGAGATTTTAATCCTTCCTTATTCTATCTTGAACCAAAGAAAACATTTTGACTGGGCATTCACTTTAAAACCTAAAAGGTAACCAGTGAACAAACCAGACAAAAAAAATACACAGTAGAACACATTATGCGCATCAAAGAACAGGGTTTCCATTTATTTTGAATGGCATCCCAACTCACTAAAACAAAGCACCTGGACTGCATTGCACTGCATTCCCAAAAAAGGGCAAGGTGCGGTTTTTGCTACGATTGGGTGCCTTGGAGGCCCATTCAAAATTATTGGCCTGTCTAAACACAATGCATGTTATTGCGCAATATAATACACAGTAGTGTGAGTGTATTATCAAACCATACAAATGTGAACTTGGCCTTACCGTAAATTTATAAAATAATTGGGTCCTATATGAAAGTCTATATACTGCTTGCCAGGCCTAATTGTGATGTTCATTTTACCATAAACATAGAAGGTATTCTAGTCATTAGCAATCCTGCCTACAAATTTCCTCCAAAGCATTCTGGTATGAACTGCTGAACCATATATCAATTAATGGTTTTTTTCACTTAAACTCATATTGATAAAATGATTTACCCTAAAGGAAAAATGCACCTTTAAAACACTGACAGACAATTAAAATGTATCTCTATGCACAAAATTGTTTAAAATTTTGGATAGAGTGAAGAGTAGTTAAATCCTCTGTGAAGTGTTTATCATAGTCTGTGTCCCCATTGGGGGTATTCACCCTACTCTTTGTCCTTCTGATCTTTGTGGCTGAGAAAGAAAAAGGGAGAAAATCCAACATTTTAGAGCTGTTCCCAGTTCAAGGGGTAATCAAAAACTTCTAATGGGGGGCAACATTCAGGGGCAACTCTGTAAGAGATACATTCCCCTCAATTTGGAAGTGTTTTCCAAACTTTATTGTTGCATATTTGGGAGAAGGGAAGTTTCCAAAATGGTACACAGACAGCAAAATATAAACTGGCCGAGGTTAACTCGATTCTATTAAACAAATAATGTATTGCTTATACATAGCACTTTTGCAACATGTTTATTAGGAGATTTATTCATTTTCTCTCTTAGCAGACCTGTGTATTTGCACGCATGTCTGTTTACATCCTCCGATGTTCTTCTTAAATTGGTTTAAATTTGGCTGGAGTTGCATTAGGGTTAAAAATTATACATAATTTTCAGATAATTAAACCAATACCATTCACAATTTAAGTAGTTTCAGAAAGGAGGAAAAGAGACTTTCTTTTATTACAAGGGATATCCTAACTTCCTGGAACAGGGAAACTGAGATATGATCTCCTTTATAGTCTCACAAGATTTACATACAGTATACGTAATATTTCAGCTTTGGATAATGCTGTGAGAGTTTTGACCAGCATTAATTGATCAGATTTTAAACCCAGAATACTGCCGTTGTCAGCAGAAAACTTGATCTGTTCGAATACGAGCAGATAGATCAGGAGGAGTCGAGAAATGTGTCTCGTCAGCTTGGAAAAAGGAAAACAAGATTGATTTATGGGGACAGTTTTGGTGAATCACCCACCCACCAGCCATCCAGATGAAATGCTAGCTTCTATTCACTCTGCCCTGTCAGACACTAATACAATCAAGCTGCAGATCGGAAAACTTTGTTTCTTATTCTTTTTTAAGGTGTGAAAATGAATTACAGATATGCTTACTGCAAAGGGACTTGTGACTCATAAGCAATGACATAATATGTATTTTTTTTTTAAATAACAAAAATAATTATAACAATGAATTGTATTGTAATTGTACGGTCTGCCCTAATGTTGTAAAGCACTGTGCAAACTTTTGGCGCTATATAAATCCTGTATAATAATAAAAATAATAACAAACCACAATTTAAAATGGAATCTATAGTGTTTTTAAAGTGCGCACATGCTTTGCCTTGCTCTGTCCCTTTGCTCCATTAGGAGTAAACAGAAATACCCAAGACTTCTGGGTATGGGGAGCATATGGCTCACTATGCTTACTCCCACCCCATCCTTGTGACTGGCTGTGTAGCACCCCCAGCCCCCAGAGGCATATTGATAACCCCCAGAGACAGCGTGGGCTGACATTTCCCCTCAGGGTGTAGATTACTAGGGCAAGGGTGGGATGTGAACAGATCCTTTAAGTGATTTCAGCAATCTGTACCTTCTTAATAGCAGCCGTCTCCAATGACCAACCAAAACTTTTCAGTAGCCGCAGCAGTAATCTTGATGATCCCATCTTGATGCTTTCCCATGCTCTTCATAAGTTCCTCACCCAGGACCTCCTGTGGCAGAATGACCTCTGGTACTTAATCTCAGACATCATCAGTTCCTCTCCTGTCCTCAGCCAGGCTCCCAGACCATGAAACTTCCTTGGGGAATTTTCTACTCTATCATACCTTTTCATCATGCCCTCTATGTCTTTTGACCAGCCCCAAGATATATATATATTTTTTATGCCATATGTACAATGTATATCATAAGTGATGCTCTAATATGTACCTATACTGTATAAAACGCTAATACTCTGTTCTATTTGTCTTTTACTGTTCAGGTTTTGCTTTATCTCATCTGTCCATGTCCCCTAGCACAGTACACTCGAAGATCTTCCATGTGTATTGGTGCTGGTTCTGTTGCTGGTTCCTTACCGGAGCTCCCCAGCACACGGGGGCCCCCTGGTGCCTTTGGTATCTCGGGGCACTCCCTTTGGGTTTAGTACCCCTTCTGTGCCGTGGATCGGTGTTTGACGCCGGTCCGCGCAGGCGCAGTTTGTTTTTTTCATTATGACCTAGATGTAACTCCCACCTAGTGTGTAAGCGGCCTCACAACGTCTGATTTCATTGCACCGGATCTAACTCTGAGGGAGGGCAGAGGCCAGCGGCGCTCTGCTCCGTCACCATCACTTCTGCTGGGAAGGTGAACTCTGGGGTAGTGTCCAATTGCTGGGGAGGTAGAATGGCTTTCTCTAATCCCGGTGGGGATATCTGCTGTTGGGGTAACAGCTCATTGAGATCATCCCTCGGACTCCCTGGATCTAACTCTGAGGGTGGGCAGAGACCAGCGGCACTCTGCCCCGTAGCCAGCGCTTTTGCTGGGGGGATGAACATTGGGGTAGTGTCCAATTGCTGGGGAGGGAGAATTGTTTTCTCCACTCCCGGTGGGGATATCTGCTGCTGGGGAAACAGCTCATGAAGATCATCTCTCGGACTCTCCAGATCCAATTCTGAGGGTGGGCAGAGGCCAGCAGTGCTCTGGTCCGTCGCCATCGCTTCTGCTGGGGATATAAACAATGGGGTAGGGTCCAAGTGCTTGGGAGGGAGAATTGCTTTCTCCACTCCCAGTGGGAATATCTGCTGCTGGAGAAACAGCTCACTGAGGTCATCTCTCGGACTCCCTGGATCTAACTCTAGACAGCGCTTCTGCTGGGACACCGGATGCGATACTCTGGTTTTGCTGCTGATCACCATCTACCAGCCTTTCAGCGCCCATCTCAACTCTCCCTTCCAAGACTTTTATGCTATTAGCTTGTCTCGCTGCCTGGGGAACCTCCGATGCGTTCCAGATCACTTGCAGGGTCCTCTGTATCATCGCCGCTTCTTCCATTGCGGTTAGGACAGGAAAACGTAGGGGCACACCTGGCCGCATTTGCTCCGCATTTTCGCAACTGTCCGCTATTTCTCCCGGACAGTCCCAGGCAACGGGAGCCATGCCGGGCTGCTGATCACCGTCAAACAGCCATTTGTAGGCAATCTCGAGTTCCCATTCCTGCTCAACCAGGAACTCCAATTCCTCCAGGTCACATGTCTCTTTGGGGAAGTCAAGCACCTCATCTCAGACGTCCAGGATGTCTTCCAGCCGCCACTCCTCATCACTCCCAAAGTCTCGGTCTCCATACATTTTTTGATGAAGCAGCCCCATGCCGCCGTGGTCAACGTCTTCTGTCAGGCTGCCATCTGCTGTACCTGGCCACAGTTGAGCCGCGAACCACCGGAGGGCTCTGTAGATGGCGTCCAGCCTCATCTCCTCCCGGACCAATCTTCCATGCTCCGTCTTCCACTCATCTCGCGGTCGTTCCCTCAGGAACACCTCTCGTGCACAGTACTGCGTCCAGTACACCTCTGTGGAGGAGGGAAGGACCATCCCCTGATGGTGCCGCTCGTGGTTTAGCGTCTCTTGCCAGAGTTGCCGGCGATTCACATCCCCCCCCAGCTGAGCATGGTGTGCTCTGTCACTGGTCCCCAATGTTGCTTCCGCTTGCTTTGCAGCCTCCTCCCGAACTCCGCTCTCATGCTAGCTGGTCCCCGTATCGCTCCTCGGCGGCTGACCGGATCTTGAATCCTGGTGGACTGCAGGAGACATCCCACTGCTGCCCCCACTGTGATGGATCTTGGATACCCTGTATGTAAACCTCCACCAGACCTGTGTCTCCTGTCATCCAAATGCACCCACAGCCTGCAGACTCGCCATAACCAGCCCTTAACCCCTCAATCGTGAGACAAGCCACACAGGTGTTGAGGGTTAAAAATGCAGAGCATAAACTCTTTATTAAGTACCAAACATACACTTTTAAACACAGTTAGGGACACTCCCCTTAGCCTTGTCATAGAGGGGGTAGGGGACAAGGAAGAACCAATGGAAACTCAACACTTGTATATTCAAACTACAGTTGAAACATATAAAAGGGATTATGATAAGCAGGCAGCCCCCCTTACACACACCCTGCTGGGAGGTGTCTCCAGACCTTTGTCTATGTGCTATGAGCCAACACAATTAAACACAGCAACAAGAGGGGGGGGAGGGATGTAGCATTACATTACATTATCTCAATGCCATTTTGTCCCCCAAGTCTCTCAGTCTCTTCTGGGCCAAAATCTGTGGGAAGGAGGCCAGCCCACAGCCCACTCCAAAACACACAGTGACAGTGGGTTCTGTCACAACTCTTATATCTGGTCTTTCCCCTCAGCCCATACAATCCCAGAGGCAACCCTCTTTTGTGTTTTTTTCTCTGTAATTTGGGATGCGTCTTTGGTTTCCAGCCTTATATCTATAGGTAGCTCCATAGCTTTTTTTTTTTTTTAGACCTTGAAACCACAAGCACCAGGACTCACTGGACAAACTTATTCTGCTCCAAGCACATGTACAGGCCCCAGGCTTCAGGCCTAATCACTCAACTGATTCTCACACACTCACTCCAGGCCAGAGCCTGGCTGGAAGAGAGAGATCACTTGGCCCTCTCCAAATATTTATACTTTCCCCAAAATGCACCAATGGCCATAAGCCACCTACTGTTTGGATAGGGAAAGTATGAACTTTCAAGTCAGTTTTACTGCAGTATCTCATACTAATACCAGAAGTACCAGTGACATCTATTGGCAGAAGGGAGAAACCACAGCTCCACTGAATTTAGGGAAAACACCAAATGAAGTAGACTGTAAATCAGCTAGGTTGTCTACCACCAAGCAAAACTAAGTTTGACTAGTAGCCCCCTGTAATGAGCCCCTGCTCGCTCGGTTCCACTCTCCCGACACTCCTCTGCGGCTATAGAATCAGATTGCAGATCGCAACATCTGATGGCTTGGTCATCCGATGCTCCGTGATTCGAACTACAGCTATGTGCCGTTCGCATCCAGTTGTGATAGCTCAGAACAAACACCAGGCAGGCTGTATATAAGTTCAAACAGGAAGCTCGCTTTTTGGATGCACACAACACACTTTTATACACAGCAGTTTGAACACCCCGACCCCAACAACCACTTTCCTATTGGTCAATTGTAAAGTACCCTCTAGTCCTCAATTAGGTCCTCTTGGCCATGCAAATGAGGACTTGAAACAGGGTCAGCAGGGATTGTTCCAATAGCTTGAATAGGAGGACTGATATGTGTAATGACACAGAGAAGTAATTAAAGTACATAAACAAATGGTCAAACACAGAACAATGCATTCTTTGCAGACCACAGAGCCGTCAGTGTAATAGAATCAAAGGTGAAATACTTCAGTATTCCAAGGTTCATGACAATCCAGTATTCCAAGATTCATGACACCCCTGTTTAGAACAGGGTTGCTACAGCTGCTTACAACTTCCTCTCTTCTGGAGCAGCTAGTAGGTAAATCACAGGACAATAGGCAAAGCCGGGTTCATTTTAAAGTATTTTATATATACATGTAGTTATGATAAGCTTAATTTTAGTGTGTCCTAATAATGTAAAATGTTTTTATGAATAGTTTGTAAATATAGATTTATTTAGAAGTATCCATATTTGCCTATTGTACATACCGGCTAGGGAAAGACTGGGATGGGGTGAACCTTTGAAATGGGCCAGTACTGACAGGAGAAATCAGATTGGTGGCCTTGATTGGAGATTCTTCACTATTCAGACATTAGAGCAGGAACGGCAGTCAGAGACACGTTTGGCATTATATTTATTTATTTA
Organism: Lithobates clamitans; assembly: GCA_037952925.1. Lineage (NCBI taxonomy): Eukaryota > Metazoa > Chordata > Amphibia > Anura > Ranidae > Lithobates > Lithobates clamitans. The sequence continues at coordinate 874,837 of JBBGZY010001323.1, read as the reverse complement.
TTTCAGATAATTATATAGCGCCGTCAATTTACGCAGCGCTTTACATATACGTTGTACATTCACATCAGTCCCTACCCTCAAGAAGCTTACAACCTAAGGTCCCTAACACACATGCATACATATACTAGGGGCAATTTTAGACAGGATCTAATTAACCTACCAGCATTATATAGTTATTTGCTCCCAGTTATGACCTGTAGCTCTTGCTACAAACACTTATTTCCTTTGTTGCTCTGAGATGTTTTTTGGCTGAATACTGAGACCCACATAGGAAGTTGATTCATGATGGAAGATGAGAAAAAGATGCAATAAACCATGTCCTATAGGAATACCTATCTTTTACCATGCCAACTAATTACTGTGGAAACATGGCCTTTTTTGCATGGTACAGTTACAATTCTTTCAGAAGAAGGAAAGTTTCCCCGTGATGGGGTTTTTTGGCAGCGCAATAATGGATATAGACTCAGTTATAAGAAGAAAAAATATCACAATTTTTATTCAGTAATAATAAACCATCAAAGTTAAAAGACAATGAGCTTCAGTGGGAATTATTAAAAAAGTGAGCTGAACATACATTAGCAGACATTTGTTCATAATCATAACTTAGAACATGAACATTAGACCTGACGCGTTTCAACCCCTACAATTGGGGTCTTCTTCAGAGGCATAGTCTGCTGGGGAGAACATGAAAATGAAAATGATATACATATATATGTTCCATTAATATAATATAGTATAAGCCACATTGACTATACGATATTTTAGTACAGTATAGTTACCAAATATAGGTATGTTCAACAAAGAATGCAGATTCCCACATGAAGATCCCTTTAAAAAGTGAGTCACTTTGTCCTCTTCTCCAGTGGGGGGCTCCAACCACCCCTAACACCGCCGCGGCCCAGACCAGGATAGCGAGGTACAGTGTGGCTTACGAGAGGTCACACTTTTTAGACACCGTCCGTCAAATGGAAGAACTGGCCGGAGAACACAAGAACACCTGTGGTGAAGGTTTAGCAGGGAATAATAAATAAATAGGGACCCACATGGAAGTGGTCACAACTGATCAGTGGGCCAAAAACGCCACCACAAGATCAGGGGTATTGTGAATATGATATATAAGGCCCTAGAACAACAATTGTTCTGGGCCATAGTCCTCTAGTGCATGTTCAAATAAAGAAAAAATGAACATGCAGGTGGCAAAACTGCAACGGAATTAAGGAATATAGTGCAAGTGCTAGATAAAGATGGTGATGCCAGAGTGAAAAAACGTGATGTAGAGAGGACTGAGAAGGTGAAAAGCAACATAAAAATGGGTAAGTGATGAGAGAATGAAAAACAATAAAAAACAATGAGTTCAAGTGAAAAAGAAAGAGAAGGGGGGGGGGGGGGAAAGAGAGGGGGAGGGAGGAAAGAAGGGGAGAGGAAAAGAGGGGGGGAAAAAAGGCAGTGACAGAGAAAGGGGAAAAAGAGACGACAGAGGGAAAAAAGGAAGAAAGGAAAGGGAGAGGAAGGGAAGAGGGGAAATAAAGAGGGGAAAGGCGTGAGGGGAGGGGGGGAAGGGGGGGAAAGGGGAGAAAAGGGAAAGGGGGGGGGGGAAAGATAAGGGTGTGATTATTACCTCAAGGGGTGCTATATCGCTCATGTGGATGCATCGGATTGTCCCATGTGTCTAGACTGGTGTTTTATTGGCCAACCCGGGATTGGTCATAAGCTGTGTAAGACTCAGGTGATGGCAACCAAGCCTGAGTCAAACAGTCTAGGGATAAATAAAGTATATATACTTATATATACTTTATTTATCCCTAGACTGTTTGACTCAGGCTTGGTTGCCATCACCTGAGTCTTACACAGCTTATGACCAATCCCGGGTTGGCCAATAAAACACCAGTCTAGACACATGGGACAATCCGATGCATCCACATGAGCGATATTGCACCCCTTGAGGTAATAATCACACCCTTATCTTTCCCCCCCCCCTTTCCCTTTTCTCCCCTTTCCCCCCCTTCCCCCCCTCCCCTCACGCCTTTCCCCTCTTTATTTCCCCTCTTCCCTTCCTCTCCCTTTCCTTTCTTCCTTTTTTCCCTCTGTCGTCTCTTTTTCCCCTTTCTCTGTCACTGCCTTTTTTCCCCCCCTCTTTTCCTCTCCCCTTCTTTCCTCCCTCCCCCTCTCTTCCCCCCCCCCCCTTCTCTTTCTTTTTCACTTGAACTCATTGTTTTTTATTGTTTTTCATTCTCTCATCACTTACCCATTTTTATGTTGCTTTTCACCTTCTCAGTCCTCTCTACATCACGTTTTTTCACTCTGGCATCACCATCTTTATCTTGCACTTGCACTATATTCCTTAATTCCGTTGCAGTTTTGCCACCTGCATGTTCATTTTTTCTTTATTTGAACATGCACTAGAGGACTATGGCCCAGAACAATTGTTGTTCTAGGGCCTTATATATCATATTCACAATACCCCTGATCTTGTGGTGGCGTTTTTGGCCCACTGATCAGTTGTGACCACTTCCATGTGGGTCCCTATTTATTTATTATTCCCTGCTAAACCTTCACCACAGGTGTTCTTGTGTTCTCCGGCCAGTTCTTCCATTTGACGGACGGTGTCTAAAAAGTGTGACCTCTCGTAAGCCACGCTGTACCTCGCTATCCTGGTCTGGGCCGCGGCGGTGTTAGGGGTGGTTGGAGCCCCCCACTGGAGAAGAGGACAAAGCGACTCACTTTTTAAAGGGATCTTCATGTGGGAATCTGCATTCTTTGTTGAACATACCTATATTTGGTAACTATACTGTACTAAAATATCGTATAGTCAATGTGGCTTATACTATATTATATTAATGGAACATATATATGTATATCATTTTCATTTTCATGTTCTCCCCAGCAGACTATGCCTCTGAAGAAGACCCCAATTGTAGGGGTTGAAACGCGTCAGGTCTAATGTTCATGTTCTAAGTTATGATTATGAACAAATGTCTGCTAATGTATGTTCAGCTCACTTTTTTAATAATTCCCACTGAAGCTCATTGTCTTTTAACTTTGATGGTTTATTATTACTGAATAAAAATTGTGATATTTTTTCTTCTTATAACTGAGTCTATATCCATTATTGCGCTGCCAAAAAACCCCATCACGGGGAAACTTTCCTTCTTCTGTTCCAGTTTTTAAGGGGTGAGCAGCAATTTTCTTCTCCCTAGTGTCCCCCCTATTCAGTTACAATTCTTTAGCCTACAGAAATCTTTTCCTACAATGGAAGGGCCACATGGTTCCCAGTCCTACCCTGATGCAGACTGTACTCCTATAACATAATTTTTGGAAAGGGTTAGGGTTCTGTGTGTTGAATAAAAAAACAGTATTTTGCTTACATGTGGGTCATTCATTGACTTCTTATCTTTTTGGTTCTGTTGAGTTCCAGTATAGTGCCTCCTTCCTGTTCCACCATAAGGAACCCTTAAAATTATTATACTAAGTACAGCTCACTGTAGAATACCCTGTTTCTTTAACACTCCCCTGCTCTATACAACAACATCATTTTCAGTAATAATCACGAAATTTAGACAAATAATAAAATTGCTAGAAAAGAAATGATGACTGTAAAAAAGTTACGTGTCCCCTTATATGCAGAATCCCCCCCCCCCCTTTCAAATTTATGGTGAGTGATGTGCCTCCTAATTTTGGTGGTCAGAGTATTCCCCTCCTACATTGGTGGACAGTGGGAAGGTCGCCCCTTTATTATGGTAGTCAGTGGCAAAAGGGACTGTTCCATTTACTTCATTTTTAGGCAATAACCATATTCAGTTTTTATGCATTTTTGTAAATCAGTTTTTGTGACAGAACTGACTACGCTCATATATAAGGACCCAAAATGTGACTGATGATGCAGAAAGCAAAGAAAGGGAAAGTTGCACAGCACACACTAAGCTTCTGGAGGTACACTGCTACTGACTCTTTAGGCCTAGTTTATACTTGTGGTTGGGGCCTGTAAAAATAGGTGGTTGAGCCATGGTTTTACTGTCTCTCAACTGCCCCCCTAAAGACAGCTGGATGGTTATGTACACATGCGGTGGCTGAGATGCCCTGCTCTGTAATCGTTGCAAAAATGATACCCCCTATCACATTTGTGGGTGCACCAAATGCAACCCTTTCAAGTGAATGGGGCTGTGGCCGCAATTGCCCTGCAACCGCATGGCATGCATTTGCAGCATAGTGCAGGCTTTATAAGGTTAAAACATCTGATTAGGAGGCCACATAACACTTCCCAGCCATCTGTTGAACAAGTGGCCCACCGCAGATTGCTCTTCAGAGAGCAACACAAATGTAAACGAAGCTGGGGGTGTGTGTTTGGAGCTGCAGTGGATCACCAAGATTTAGCTGATGGAAAATTCTAATTACAGTTGAAAAGCAGTAGTAGCTCTCGTTCTAATGTCACTTGTTACCTGTAATTGCTCTTTAACAATACAGTTGCTCTACCGGACCTTGGCTTGGTATCAAGAGATCCCCAAATTTTCCACTTCTTATTAATTGATTGAACAGTACTGACTGGCATATGCAAGGCTTTGGATATCTCTTTATATCCTTTTCCATCTTTGTAAAGTTTAATTACCTTGTTACGCAGGTCTTTTGACTGTTCTTTTCTACCTCCTCATGGCTCAGTGTCTAGCCTGCTTAGTGCATCCATGTGAGCGCTAACAAACTCATTGACTATTTATACACAGACACTAATTGTGGTTTAAAAAGCCACAAATGTGGGAAATTAACCTTTAATTGCCATTTTAACCTGTGTGTGCCACCTTCGGTGTCTGTACCAAGGCCAAACATTCCAGAGTATGTAAACTTTTGATCAGGTCCATTTGGGTGATTGCTGTTATCATTATGATTTAAAAAGGATCCAAAAAAACTATGTGATAATAAATGGCTTCATGTGATTGCTATCCTTAACCGATTGCCGCCTGCCAGCTGTCATATGATGGCCAGGCAGCGCGGCTCTCATTCTGGGAGGGTGTCATATGCCGCCCTCGCCTTCTCGGCCCACCAGGGGGCGCACACCCGCCGTGTCACTGGGGCCGCCGTGTCACTGCGCGTGCCAGTGGCCGCGATGCCCGCCGGGCACCCGCGATTGCCCGGTAACACAGCAGGACCGTGGATCTGTGTATGTAAACACACAGATTTACGGTCCTGTCAGAGGAGAGGAGACCGATGGTGCATTCCCAGTACAGAGAAACACCGATCTGTCTCCTCCCCTTGTGAATCCCCTCCCCCTACAGTTAGAATCACTCCCTAGGAACATAATTAACCCCTCGATCACCCCCTAGTGTTAACCCCTTCCCTGCCAGTCACATTTACACAGTAATCAATGCATTTTTATAGTACTGATCGCTGTATAAATGTGAATGGTCCCAAAAATGTGTCAAAAGTATCCGATATGTCTGTCACAATACCGCAGTCATGATAAAAATTGCAGCTCACCCCCATTACTAGTAAAAAAAAATAAATAATAAAAAATCTATCCTCTATTTTGTAGACGCTATAACGTATGCGCAAACCAATCAATATACGCTTATTGCAATTTTTTTTAACAAAAATATGTAGAAGAATACATATCGGCCTAAACTGAGGAAAAAATTTGTTAAAAAAAAATTGGATATTTATTATAGCAAAAAGTAAAAAATATTTAAAATAATAATATATATAATATATATTTTTCAAACTTGTCACTCTATTTGTGGGGAAAAAATGATAACAATTTCATCTGGGTACAGTGTTGCATGACCGCGCAATTGTCATTCAAAGTGTGACAGCGCTGAAAGCTGAAAAATGTCTTGGGCAGGAAGGGGGTGAAAATGCACTGTATTGAGATGGTTAAATGCACCAATTTTTTGGCATGATCAGTCATATTTCAATATTAATTGCAAAAGTTCACAATTTCTGCCAGGGTATGTAAACTTTAGATGAGAGTAAAGCCTTGTACACACGATCGGATTTTCCGCAGACAAAACCGTAGACTTTTGTCTGAAGGCGCGTGCCTGGATTTTGTCTGGCATACAAACGGCAAGGAATTGTCGGCCAACAAACATACTGACATACTGACGTACTACGTGGTTTTTCAGCTCTTTAGCGCCACCCTTTGGGCTTCTTCTGATAATTTTGTGTTAGTAGAAATTGGGTGAGTGTTGATTCGCGCTTTTCATTTAGCGCTTTTCAGTTTGCGCTTTTCATTTTGTGCTTTTCAGTTTGTTTCTAAACGTTTAGATGTGCGGATACAGAGATCGGGAAATGTCTCACTGCCTGTGATTAGCGCAGCGCCGTGCCGACTTCCTGGCGGGCTCTGCACGTGGAGTGTGCGAACACGCCCGAGCCCATCCTTATTGAAGAGATCCGGGTGCCTGCCTTATCCACTGCCAGGAAAATCCAATGTAAACAAAGAATATTGGTGGCACATCCAGAAGTAAAATCAAAAGAATTTATTGAAAGTCCATAAAATCAAGCGAACATGAAAAACATCAATCCAAAAAAAAGTGCTCAGTGGATGTGTTTTACACAGACGTGCTTCTCATCACTTGAGTACCCCCAAATATGTATGTTTATTTGTAGCAAAACGTCCATGGAAGAAACCATTCGGGAGCCCAGAATCACAAGACCTGGTCTGGCAATCACCAAATGGCTAAACATGGATCAATTAGCTGCAAATGAAACACAGCAGTGCACAAGAAAGATCCAACATTGCAATGTGAAGATACAAATATGCATACAAATTAAGAAAATACATGAAAGCTTGATATATTATGTGTGATTTTTTTGTGAAGGGAATTTAAATGAAGAAAAAAAATGTGAAAAATATATGTAGTAAATGATGTTATGCAAACATAAAATATAATGTATGCAAACTTTTGAGCACAACTGTATATGGATCATAAAGTCGTGGTTCCCAGCTGGAATTTTCCTTTTGAATATAATAAGTAGAAAGTCTTGTGCAATTTAAAAAAATCTGTAGAAGACTGACAGCCAATTAACACCCTTTCAAAAGCCGCACTTTATCCTTAGTTGTTATTATGTTTATCATGTATGCTGGTAGATCTTAACTGATTTTGTAAAGCAGGGTGACATCTTATCAACAGGACAAGGTGTTAGCAATACCTAATGGGTTAATGTGTTTTGCCTTTTATATAATTATTACATGATTAGCAGTGCCAGAATAAATACACCTATTATTAACTGAGACGTCAAGCACATTATATGACACCAAATTCAAATAAGGCCAAAAAAGCACTTAACATTGCTTTCTTTATTTGCCTAGTGGCATGCTTCAACCAGCTTTAGAAAAAAATGACCTGTTTTCATGAAAACAATACCTTTTTGTTCATATTTACTTGTGTGCTAGATTCCCCTCTACACAGCTTGAAATGAAAGAATGATATTGAACAGGTAACACTCAGGACATGTCAGTCAGCCTGAGCATGGAATAAAGAGGTTTAAGTCAGTCCATCATTGTGCAGCAGATGTAATGCAGCAAAAGTGAAAGATAGAGAAAGGTACAGTCTGTCCTTGTATTTCTCTGTTATACAAGTTTTAGTATATATTTGGAATGTGATATTTAAGACCTGTCCTCACTCTGATTAAGCCCCATCATGCTCCCATGTTATCATAGAAGTCAAATAAGGTAAACTGCATCTATGGTTGTAAAGCAATCTTTATGGTTAAGGCCTCATGCACACTGGGAATTTAGCCCTGATGCATGAGGCTCGTGGCCAGCAGCGTGCCAAACTCTATGAAAGTTAAGCCTCGTACACACGATCGGCTTTTCCAATGGGAATTGTGTGATGACATGCTGTCGGCAGAAAATCTGACCGTGTGTATGCTCCATTGGACAATCGTCTGATTTTCCGCAAACAAATTTTGGATGGCAGGCTTTAAAATTTTCCACGGACAAATGTCTGTTGTCGGATTTTCCGAGCGGGTGTACACAAGTCTGTCAGACAAAAGTCCAAAGTACAAACACGCATGCTCGGAAGCAAGGACGAGCCAGAAGCGGTCGGTCTTGTAAACTAGCATTCGTAATTGAGAATTAACATTCGTGACGCGGCAAATTATGAAATATCAAAATGCAGCACACATTATCTTCTTCTTTAATGAGATAATAATGAAGCTGCTTTGCTGGTAATACTGATGGAGTTATGGCAAACACATTTTCAAAGGCTTTTTTATTCTAGTGATATCAAGAATAATAATAATATGCTTGTTATTTTTTTTTTTTTTTGGTGCAAGTTACCACAATGCCATTATCCCATAGTTTTTAAGATCAAAGATACAAGTACTTTGGTGTCCCTTGTTAATTTGACATTGTATTTTTTAAAATGTAACTGCCTACTCCCAAACTGTCATTTGAAGTAAAACACATAGCCAAGTATTATTCTCTACAATTTTTTTATTGTGCATTAAAAAAAGAAAACAAATAAAATTAGACATTCTGCCAATAGAACTTAACCAAAAAACGGAAAATTGTATCATACTTACCGTAATTTTCCTTTCTTGGTGCCTATCCATGGCAGCATACTGGTGATAGAGCTTTGCCTCGACTCCTCCCTCAGGACTAGTGAATAGCATAAATTAAAAGCATAGTCCCTCCCCCAACATTCTCCGTAAAATAGAATACCGAGGGTGGGAGCGTATGCTGCCATAGATAGGCACCAGGAAAGGAAAATTACAGTAAGTATGATACAATTTTCCGTTTTCCTGGTGCCTCCATGGCAGCATACTGGTGATAAATAACTAGCTGACACGGGTGGGATAATGCTTAACAATAAATGTTTAATTAGAATGGGACATTGCAGCCTGAACTGCCCTCCTTCCGAACTCAACCGTTGTGAGAGCTCCTGGATCAATATGGTAGTGTCTGAGGAAAGTATTGTGAGAAGACCAGGTGGCGGCCCTGCACACCATCTCTAATGAAACGTTAGCCCTTGCTGCCCAGGAGGTTGAGACTGCCCTTGTAGAATGAGCATTCACTCGGGATGGAGGTTCCATATTCTTCATCCTGTAGGCCTTCTGGATTAATTTTACCACCCAAGATGCCAGAGTTCTGATGGAAGCTTCTCTGCCCCTGTATTTACCGAATGGTACAATAAAAAGTCTTTCCGAGTTCCTGAAGGATCTGGTGGCCTCTAGGTAGGCTCTGAGCACTCTGGATATGTCCAGCTCGTGACATGGTTCCGAATCCGTTTCAGCAAATACTGGTAGTGCCCAAGGCTCCAAAAGGTGGCTTGGAGTAGCGACCTTAGGTGTGAACCCCAGAAGGGGACGAAGCTCCACTCTATCGTGGAAGAAAGAGATGTGGTCATCACCTATCCCTAAAGAGTGGAGTTCTGAGATCCTTCTGCCAGATGTAATGGCTAGCAGGAAAACCGTCTTTAGTGTTAGGTTCCATATTGCCACTTGTTCCACTGGGGCAAATGGATGGTCAGAGAGGACTTCAAGGACCAGGGATAAATCCCATTTAGGAAAAGACAGTCTGACAGGTGGGCGAATCTTTAACACTCCTCTGAGGAAAGTGACTACTAAAGGCTCTTCTGCCCATCTTTTATTTGTTGCGGCAGAAATTGCTGCTACCTGCACTTTGAGGGAACTTAGACCAAGACCCAGATCAAATCCTGTCTGAAGAAAACCTAGAACATTTGATGTAGAAGGAAGGATTGGATCAAACTCATTTGAGGTAGCAAATGACAAGAACTTGTCCCATATTTTTGAATATATAGCATTGGTTTTCGGATTCCTGGCTCCTAGGAGGGTTGTTATGACCCCTGGGGAACATCCTAGGGACTCAAACCTTCGCCTCTCAACCTCCAGATTCGAAGATTCAGCTTCTGAGGGTTTGGATGAACTAAACTGCCCTGCGCCAGAAGTTGAGGGAAAGGAGGGATCCTGATTGGAGAGCTCACACTGAGGCGCATAGCTAAAGGAAACCAGGGTCTCTTCGGCCAATATGGAAGTACTGCCAGTACCTGGACTGTCTCTCTGAGAAGCCTCAGGAGGAACTTGAATATTAATGGCCGGGGGGGGAGGCATATGCGGTGGTGAACCTCCAGGGGCATGACAGGGCATCTACTTCCTCGGCTTGCGTATACAGCAGGCGAGAGAAGAATCTGGTCAGTTTGGCATTCTCCAGGGTGGCAAATAGGTCTACCTGAGGAGGATCCCAGAGGTTGGCAATCTGACGGAAGACATGGGGATGAAGAGCCCACTCGTTGTTGTCCAAGAAGTTCCTCGACAGCGTGTCTGCTTCCATGTTCAACCTTCCCGGGAGATACATCGCCCTGAGGTCTAAGATGTTCTTCTCTGCCCAGAGCATAATCGGCTCTACTTCCCTGAGGAGTGATGTCGCGGCTGGACGCATAATCCACAAAACAGTCCTTGCAAACTACTTTGTTCGGCAGCGGACTAGCCCCACAGCTCCAGCACTTCTTCTTCGTATAGGATCTAGGAGAGGGGGACCGATCCCGTCTTCTGGATCTTGATCTATGTCGTGAAGAATGGGACTTATGTCCTGACGAGCGGGACCGGTGGCGTGAAGAATGAGATGATGACTTGGGCTGTCATCATCGCGGTGCCTTGAGGATTTTTCAGTCCTCTTGGAGAGGACAGGGCTATGATTTAGGAAAAACCATGTCAGGCTAGCGAAAGCACTTTTTTTTTTATACTCACGTATAGATGGTCCCATACCTAACAGAAGTGTGAGGATCTTTGTTGCGAGATGAATGGCTCATTGCGGAGTTGGGCATAAGGATCAGCTGCGGAAATATAGCAAGAAAGAAGAGGAAAAAAAGGATTTTTTTTTTTTTAAAGACACATTACCCTATTTTGTGTTTTTTTTTTAAAATACTTACCACAGAGCAGCTTCAGAGAAACCTAACAGGGCACAAACGAGGAGACTCTGACCGCTAACCCTAAAAGCTGACCTTAAATACCCTGAGGGTGGATGGGCTAATCCCATGAACCCCCAGTCTCTCTCTCCCTTTTTTTTTTTTTAATTCTAGAAGAAAAGGGCAAAAACTGACCCTTTTTCCAGGAATAAAAATGGCCGCCGAGGCGCCGAGAGACCGCGCATGCGCCCGCGCATGCGCAGTGGAGCCGACGCCGAGAAGCAGAGAAAAACCCCGCCAAATGACGGATCTCTAGCTCCCCGGATCGTGCTATCTTCACCTGCAGGGAAAGTAAATAGAAAAAACAAGGCACCCGCAGCAACAGGACGAAGGATGCCGATTTTAAGGACAGCAGCATGGAAATATGATGACACTAGTACAGGTAATATACAAAAAGAACATCTTACTCCCTATTATTATATATATATTTTCTTTTAAAAGGGAAGAAAAGGGAAGGAAACAGAAAGGGAAGAGGGGAGAGGGAAAAAAAAACATATGCTTCTTTTCTTTCTTTCTTTTTTTTTTTTTTTTTTAAATAAAAAATTAAACGAAAAACCACAAGCCTGGGAGAATGGGAGCTGATCCTTTTGCGACTCCTTTGCATTCATTATAGGATATGGTGGCAGACTGCGTTCCTGTGAGGAAACTCTGCAAGAAGTCCCCAACAGATCCACAGAGGGGTTCCCAGTCTTATCAGCGCTGTGTGTGGCCCAAGAACAGGGACTGCGCACGGGAAAGGCTAAACTCGGCGGACGCTGCCAAAGGCAGAGGTATGGACATACTGCTACTCTTTACCAGCACAAGAGGTATGAGGAAAAAAAGGAGAATGTTGGGGGAGGGACTATGCCTTTAATTTATGCTATTCACTAGTCCTGAGGGAGGAGTCGAGGCGGAGCTCTATCACCAGTATGCTGCCATGGAGGCACCAGGAAAGTGCATTCTATGCACTCAAAAATATAAAAAATATACCAAATCAAATCATTATTCAACCAAGAAATAAAATAAAAGCCTCATGCATGTGTCCTGCTTCTTAATATAGGGGGTCAACAATGCCAAGAGTTGGTGAAAGCATGGGTCTGTCATCCGGAGATAATTTCAAAAATCATCCGGATTATTCTCCTGGAGCTCCCGCAGCAAATGCATATGACATAATTGGTCACGATTAATAAAGCAACCAATTTTTGGTCCAAGAAATACTCCTCCTCCTGTTCCCGGACTGAACTTGGGTCAAAGCAATAACTCCAAGGCCAATAATAAATAACACGTTATCTTCTCTGATTCCGCAACATGGCTGGTTGACGAACGGCCGTTCAGAAATTAACTGAAAAGCGCGAAATGAAAAGCGTGAATCAACACTCTCCAAACTTCTACTAACATGAAATTAGCAGAAGGAGCCCAAAGGGTGGCGCTAAAGAGCTGAAAAGCCACGTAGTATGTCACTACGTTCATGTTTTTTGGCTGACAATTCCTTGCCTTTTGTATGCAAGACAAGTTCCTGGCCAATGCCCTTCAGACAAAAGTCTGTGATTTCGTCTGCGGAAAATCCGATCGTGTGAACGAGGCTTTAGACAGCTGCTCCGGCTGGATTGTGTGTCTGTACTCTCCAGCCGCAACTAAACATCGGAGCCCCATTCACTAGGATAAATACCCAGTATGCATAAAGCTTTAATAGAAAGGGTAGCGGTGGTGTTGAGGGGGGGGTTAAGCACTAATCTTGCTTACAGTTAGGCCTAGTTTACAGTTGCGGTTAGGGATGGTAAAAATATGCAGTTGAGAAGTGCTTCTATCATTCCCCACCACCACCTCTCCCTAAGATGCAAAGGCAGCCTTATGCACATGCAATAATTATTCCCCCATTACATTTGCAGGGGTTATCACTCAGAAAACATGACCCATGGAAGTGAATAGGGCTGCTCTGCAATTATAAACACTGCACACAATTACAGGGCGGCCCTTTTCACTTGAATGTGTCACGTTTTCTGGGTGATAACCCCTGCCAACACAATAGGGCATTTAGGGTTTAAAACAGGCATTGAGGAAGTGACATATCGCCTCCCTAAGTTCTGCCATACACCCTCTGAAACGCATAGCACCACGTATCTTATCTTTGAAAGGCAATGTATATGAAGATTTTTGTGTATTTTTTAAAACATCACTGTGACCCTGTCTGTCACTTTATGAAATTCAAAATGAAAAAAAAAGCTGGTAACAGGTGAGAACAGACGCCTTGCGGCCCCTACACATAACATTGCCCAATCCCAGTCTGTTCTAATAGGGTAGAGCTTCAACACTTCTTGGTCATTTTGAAACATAAACATTCCCTTTTTCCCACATAGACTATATTGCCAAAAGTATTAGGACATCTGCCTTTTTATACACATGAACTTTAATGGCATCCCAGTCTTAGTCCGTAGGGTTCAATATTGAGTTGGCCCACCCTTTGCAGCTATAACAGCTTCAACTCTTCTGGGAAGGCTGTCCACAAGGTTTATGAGTGTGTCTATGGGAATGTTTGACTATTCTTCCAGAAGCGCATGTGCGATCAGGCACTGATGTTGGATGAGAAGGCCTAGTATGCCCTCTCTGCTCTAGTTTATCCCAAAGGTGTTCTATTGGGTTAAGGTTAGAACTCCGTGAGGGCCAATCAAGTTCCCCCACCACAAAATCGTTTATCCATGTCTTTATGGACCTTGCTTTGTGCACTGGTTCAAATCATTTGGCAGAGGCTGATTATGATGTGGGGTTGTTTTTCAGGGGTTGGGCTTGACCCCCTAGTTCCAGTGAAGGGAACTCTTAAGGAGAACAAAGTTTCTTTCCTAGCATTACAATATTGGAAGTCATCCTAGGAGATTAAGTCTGTCACTGGAAGGATCACCAGGTAAAAATAAAAGAAAAAAGTGTGGAAAAAAGAAAGCTAATGCAGCCACATATCTAGGGATTGGTAAGTTGCAAAGTGAATATTTATTTTAAAAAGTAAATGCCAGATGAGCATTAGTAAATAGGATGACATCGTGTTCCCTTTGAATACTCAGATATGTGCAGGAAAATGTAAAGAAAAGGATGGTTTATGCACATGATTGGGTAACTGAAGTGAGTATAATTGTACCTTATTTACTAAACTTTTTTTTTTCATTTATAAAATACTTTTATTTAATTTGTAATTAACGTTGTAATGTTTTATATTTGTATAAAGTGTTAGAACGCAGCGCTATGGTATAATGGTATAGTAGTAGACCATTTTAAGCAGTGTGTACTGGGTGTACTATGGGTGGCTGCCTGCGCTGTGATTATTCTTACAGGTTAATCAAAGATAGAAAAGATTATAAGTGTGCAGCGCTAACTGCTTGGCAAATAATAACAGTTGAATCAAATGTAACGTGCTTAGTAATGCAATAAATTAACTCACAAAATATGCAATAAAGTGCTACGTGCTGCAAATGTATTAAACAGTCCACATTCAGTGAAAGTTCATATGCTCTAAAGCGTAAACAGAAAAATTCCAAAACGTTAGTGAACAACAAGTCTTAGAATCTAATTTTCAAAAAAATGGTGAGAAAAAGTCCAGATAATTGGTGGACAACAAGTCCCAGAAAGCCTTCATCAGTGATGTTAAATCCACAAAAGGTGACAGTCCCTCCACCTCCGGTCCTATTATCTACTCACCTCAAAGCATGGACTCCTGAACTTACAGGTAGTCATGCAAGCAGATCCCAATATACCAAATGGGTTTAAGCAGATCGCACTCTTGTCTCCAAACTCCTCAGAACCAAATGCGGACATCCGACCATAAATGATAAAAAAGGAACGGATCTAAGTGCTCACTGTATGTTTAATAATGTTATAAATGTGTCCAAATATGGACTACTCACATTTCATCAGTTTGGTACAGGCAAAAAAAAAACACAAACGTGTCAAACAGAAATCGAAGGGCAGCAGCGGGTGACGTCATACGCAGTCTACCCCTGTATGCGTTACGTTCCTGTGAACTTCCTCAGCGGGGCGTGGCCACGGCGTCAACTGTCAGTCAATTTATAGGAGGCCGTTGTTATGGCTACAGCCGACGCCATCCACAGCGGGGCAGGGCCACGACATAAAGCTGCCAGCCAAGTCCAAATGCGCCGCTGCTATGGCTACAGCTGACACCACACAGAGCGGTCACAGCCAATATATGAAATAAAACCATAAAGAGCCTCCAGACTTACTTCCTATCTGAGCTCTGGTTCCAATATATTCTGAACTTCCGTGTATTTCTACACAGGAAGGAAGTAAATAAAGATTTGAAATACAAGTTCAAAAATAAAGTTAAAACACTGTCCTCATGTGGACATTAATGATATCCCATTCATAAAATTGTATATTCAATTTAACATCACCCGATACTGTCCTTCAGAATCAATATCAATTAAAACATACCAATATAATAAAAACCTTACCAATATAATAAATATGCATTCAAAAATACAATAAACATTCAAAAAATATATTAAAAAACTCATGTGTTAAAAATCTATATAAAAACCCATCAAAGGTTGTTAGTAAAATATTATCAATAAAAGGAGAGAGGGAATTTATTTGTTAGAGATGAAGCAGTTAAGGTCGAAGTCGACATTTAACCCCTTAGGTGTCAAAACCTTAGTCTCTACAATCCAATACGATTCTCTCTAACTAATATGATGAATATACTTACCCCCCATGCCGGTCCACCCTTTTAATCCCCCAGAATTTCAAACATCTGGGGTTCCTATTATGGCATTGTCGGAAATACCTGGAGACACTATGGGACCTAAGACCTCTCTTGATGTTATTCACATGCTCTCCGATATGAACCCCAAGAGCATGTCAGGTGCGGCCCACATACTGGAGCCCACAATTGCATTCCAGCATGTAGACCACACCAACAGTACCACACGTAATAAGATTCTTAATCGTGTAAGATTTCTTGTTAGAAAAGGAAGTGACTTCCAATAGCCCCAGGGGCTATTGATCCTCCCGTTTTCAAAGAAAACAGGATTTTTTCGTTTCTAACAGGTTTTTATGCCTGTGGACGCTGTCAAGCATGTAAAAAGTGTAAATTCAATAATAAAAAACTAAAGGAGTTCACTTCCTTTTCTACCAAGAAATCTTACATGATTAATAATCTTATTACGTGTGGTACTGTTGGTGTGGTCTACATGCTGGAATGCAATTGCGGGCTCCAGTATGTGGGCCGCACCTCACATGTTCTTGGGGTTCGTATCGGAGAGCATGTGAATAGCATCAAGAGAGGTCTTAGGTCCCATAACGTCTCCAGGCATTTCTGACAATGCCATAATAGGGACCCCAGATGTTTGAAATTCTGGGGGATTGAAGGGGTGGACCGGCATTGGAGGGGGGGGTAACTATATCCGTCATATTAGTCAGAGTCTTATTGGATTGTAGAGACTAAGGTTTTGACACCTGAAGGGTTAAATGTCGACTTTGACCTTAAATGCTTCATCTCTGACAAATAAATTCCCTCTCTCCTTTTATTGATAATATTTTACTAATAATCTTTGATGGGTTTTTATATGGATTTTTAACACATGCGTTTTTTAATATATTTTTCTTTATCGTACATCATAGGACACAGAGCCTCAAGTAATTACTTATTGGGTTATAGCCTACCCTCAGGTGTTGACACTGGCAATCAATAAAGGAAGTTGACTCCCCTATATAACCCTTCCTCCTTCCAGGAGTACCTTAGTTTTTTTGCCAGTGTCTAAAGGTGTTGTCACGAGTGAAGATGTGCTCTGTGGAGCTCAAAGAGGGATCCATGCTGGATTTAAAAAAACCTCCACAAACGGATCCATCCCCCCACTGCGTCTCTGAGATGGTACCGGGCCTCGCATACAAGAACGTGGTTTTGCCTGTAATGCTCCTCTTTGAGGGCTGGACCCTAGGAACCAGGACTCTTTTTTGGTCTTGCTACATTACCTAAAGTTGTCCTGAGGGGTGCTATACATGGTCCAGAGTGTAACCCCTATAAAATGGGCCCCAGTCTTTGAAGGTTTAACCACGCTGCCCACCGTGATGGGTGAAGTTTGGATCTGTCTGTTTACAGCAGTATTCTGCAGCGAGGAAAAGGTAAGAGAAAAGCATAGGAACTGCAAAGTCTACCTATGACTTTTCTTTAAAATATATTGTAATGCCTTATGTACTGCTCTAGAGTTAAAAAAGTGTTAATGCCCTGTTTAAAAGTGCTTAAAACAGCACGTGTCTCAGCAACTGGAGGGGGGGGGGGGTTTCCCCCTAATGGGAAAATGAGTGGCGGAGGATATATGTAAACCTTACAACCCCCCCTCCCCCCGCTGCTCTCCTGCCCGTCTATGTTGTTGCTAATACACTGAACATTACTTGCTGGTAATATGAGACATCGCAGCATGGCTGCAGTCTCCTCTCCTTCTCTGCTTTACGATGCAAGCCGCCGCGCACGTGCGCGCTAAGCTGACGTCAGAGAGAGGAGGGCAAGGTAGTGGCGTGGCTTAAGCGGTTGGCGCCGCATGCGGACGCAGTGTCCTTACAACACACAACGCACAGTAATCAGGCTCAAACCTGAAAAGACTTAAAAGCTTTTAGAGCTAATACTCTGTAACATACGGTGTCTATCAGAGCAGCAAAAGCAAGGCTGACACACAGACACGCTGGTGCATGTGAAGAGGTTTACACAGGCATATACAGTACAGGAAAAAAAAAAACTTATTGTCATTCTATGCTGCCATTGTTTTTTTCCTACTATTGTTCAAGTAAATAGTACAATCTTAGAGGGTCTCTGCTTTTGTGCTTTGCACTTTGGCTTCAAGGCTTACCACTAGAGTACTAACCACCCCCAGGCGCTGGGAACTCCAGTCATGCCTTCACATTGTCATCCTCTCTGGGGATACCTGGCATGGCAAGCCAGGGTGAGCCGTTATAACCGGCTGGTAGTGCTACTGCTTGTCACACTTCAGCCCCTGTATATGGGACTGAGATTGTATTTTCCTCTGCCATGCAAGGCTTATGCAGCATACACACGAGCGGACTTTTCGACCGGACTGGTCTGACAGACCGAGCGGACAATCCGATCATGTGTGGGCTTCATCGGACCTTCAGCCGGACTTTTCCAGTCAAAAATCTGACGGACTTTAGATTTGAAACATGCTTCAAATCTTTCCGACAGACTCGAGTCCAGTCGAAAAATCCGCTCGTCTTTATGCTAGTCCGATGGACGAAAACCCACGCTAGGGCAGCTATTGGCTACTGGCTATCAACTTCCTTATTGTAGTCCGGTCGTGAGTCATCACATACGAATCCATTGGACTTTGGTGTGATCGTGTGTAGGCAAGTCCGTTCGTTCAAAAGTCCGTCGGAAGTCTGTCAAAAGTCTGACGAAAGTCCACCGGAATGGCCGTCGGACTTTTGTTGCCGAAAACTCTGCTCGTGTATAGGCGGCCTTAGAGGAAGTTTTAGCCGCTTTAATCGCATCCTTCATTGAAGGGGATAGAAAGCGTGCTAGACCCATCTCTCCCACTCCACTTCACAACCAGGGCATGTGTTTCCAGTCCACACATTACTAGAGTAAGAAAAGTCATAGGTAGACTTTGCAGTTCCTATGCTTTTCTCTTACCTTTTCCTCGCTGCAGAATACTGCTGTAAACAGACAGATCCAAACTTGCATCCATCCGGATAAGCATTTTCTCCCTCCAAAGAGTTTTCTCAGTTCTCTATCCTATGGAGGAAATATTCACCAAAATGGAAAGTTCCAGCAGTAGACGCTGCAATTTCCAGTGTGAATAAGAGTTTAACTTGTCCAGTGGACAATGCACAAATCTTAAAGGATACAACAAGTTGGAATTCCTGTTAAAATCTTCCTTTTCCTTAGAAAGTACTGTAGCTCAGCCTGCAATTGCAGACCTAGGCATCTGTTAGTCCTTAAAGGACCAGTTCACAGATGCTCTTAACGAGCTCCCTGCACAACAGGCCGGTGAGTTGACCGAATTACAAAAGCCTATGTTTGCCATAGATGCTATGAAAGACTCTATTTGCCAGGTGTCTCGCCTGGCCCTTGTGTTAGCACACATGCGTAGGACCCTTTGGTGAAGGGTGGGTCTGCTAAAGCACCCTGCAAACAGCTTCTGTCTAGTTTCCCGTTTCATGGGGAGCGACTATTTGGCGATAATTTAGATAAATACATCCAAACAAATTTCCAGTGGAAAGAGTACTTTTTTTGCCAGTCAAAAGAAAGCTTAAACGTCCTTCGTTCAAACGGATTCTCTCTTCTGCGCCAAGCGCATCCGCCTCTAGGCAGTGGCGACGGCTTCCACTGTCAAATTCCAGAGGAAAATCGCATGGTCAGACTCAAAACTGCAAAGCAGAACATGTAGAGGCATCACCCCTCAACAAAACGGGGGAAGGCTTCTGTATTACGCCAAGGTCTGACTAATGGAAACTCTGGACAGATGGGCTCTCTCCACAGTGACTCTAGGATACAAACTAGAGTATCAGGAGTTTCCACCATCTCATGTGCTAAGATCAAATGTTCCTATTCTGGATCTAAAAAATCTAAATCAGTTCCAGAAAATTCACTCTTTTCGCATGGAGTCGATCAGGTCAGTAGTCTCCATCCTACTGGAGGAAGAACTTTTGGTGTCCATCAACATCAGGGATGCATACCTGCATGTCCCTATATTTCCAGCTTAC
Source organism: Lithobates clamitans (assembly GCA_037952925.1). Taxonomy (NCBI): domain Eukaryota; kingdom Metazoa; phylum Chordata; class Amphibia; order Anura; family Ranidae; genus Lithobates; species Lithobates clamitans. The sequence goes on along the minus strand of JBBGZY010001323.1, from coordinate 855,230 downwards.
CAAAGGTTTCTGCAATTCAAAGTAGAACAGCACTTTCAGTTTGCAGCTTTTCCCTCCGGGCTAGCCACAGCACCACGGGTATTCACAAAATACTGGCCCACCTCTAGCCAGGTTGAGGGCACATGGCATAACAGTGTTGGCGTAAATAGACAATCTATTATTATAGTCCAGTCAGTGACTCGCTTAAAGCAAATCTTATGCATTTCAACCAGTTACCTGGAAAATCTTGATTGAATGTTCAACCTAGAGAAGTCTTCCTTAAAACCAGTAAGAAGGCTGGATTACTTAGGTCTGATCATAAACAGCCCAGAAAGGGGTGTCTTGCCTCCAGCAAAGATCAGCTCCATACAAGAGCTGGTATGGATGGTCAGGTCAAAAGCAAATCCTTCAATTCACCTTTGCATGAAGTTGTTGGGAAGATGGTAGCCTCAATCAAAGCAGTCCCTTATGCCCAGTTACGTTCAAGACTGTTGCAAAACAGAATCCTCTCAGCTTGGAACAAGACGATCCAAGCTTTGGGCTTATCTATGCAGGCTGACCCCAAGAAGGTCTAAAAGCCTCAGTTGGTGGTTACGAAGCAAGAATTTACTGAAAGGGAAATCCTTCGGACCAATAATCTGGAAAGTAGTAATGACAGATGCCAGCCTCTCAGACTGGGAAGCGGTACTAGAAAGACAACTGTCCAGAGACAGTGATCAAAACTCAAAGAGCCCTGCCATCAATATCCTAGAGATTCGGGCAGTGTAGCTGGCTCTAAAAACCTGGACCTCCAGGTTAGAGAATTGTTCTGTCTGGATTCATTCCGACAAGGCCACGACTGTGGCCTATATCAATCACCAAGGGGGCACCTAGAGTCTCTCAGTTCAGAGAGAGGTGAACCATATCCTAACTTGGGCAGTAAGGAATGTCCCATCTCTATGGGCAGTTTTCATTCCGGAAGTAGAAAATTGGCCGGCAGACTATCTAAGTCGCCACCAGTTATTCCCAGAGGAATGGTCTCTTCACCCGAAGTGTTTCGGGCAGTTTGCCAAGGATGGGGGACTCCTGACATAGATCTTCTTCTAGCCTCCAGATTCAACATGAAGTTAAAACAACTTCACAAGGGATCCACTCGCATACAAAACATATGCACCGGTAACCCTGTGGGATCAGTTTTCACTGATCTATGCATTCCCCTGATTCAGTTGCTACTTCGACTTCCTTGCAGGTTCAAACTGGAAAGAAAGCCGGTAACTCTGGTAGCACCAGCAGGACCCAGAAGTTCATGGTATGCAGGAATCATAAAGATGGCAGTGGAGGGTTCTTGGCCTCTCCCAGGAGGGGTTACAAGGGCCAGACCTGCTCTCGTGGGGGCGATATTCCATCCTACTTTACGAACGCTAAATTTAACGACTTGGCTATTGAAACCTACATTCTGTAGAAACATGGATTTTCCAGGTCAGTTATCTCGACTTTATTCAGTGCAAGGAAGCCAGCTTCCAGAGCTATATTATAGAGTTTGGAAAGCTTATGTTTTCTGGGTTAAATCCAAGAGTTGGCACCCTCGGAGATATATTATAGGCAGAATTTTTACCTTTCTACTATTGGACGTAGGGATGAAGTTGGCCTTAAGTATTATTAAGGGCCAGGTCTCAGCCTTATCAGTTTTATATCAAAGACCGCTTGCTACGCATGCTCTAGTCCGGGGTTTTCTTGCAGGGAGTAAGGCGGATTAAGTTTAATCAACCTTAAAGCCCTTGGGACTTGAATTTATTTTGTCAGTGTTACAAAATAGACATTTGAACCATTACAGCATATTCCGCTGGTCCTCCTGATTAGGAAGCTGATATTTTTTATTGCTATATCCTCAGCTAGGAGGGTGTCAGATTTGGCTGCTCTTTTTTGTAAAGAGCCATATTTGAATATTTACAAGGACAGAGTGGTGTTATGCCCTCGTCCAGGCTTTTTGTCAAAAGTAATTTCAGACCTTCATCTTAATGAAGACATGGTCCTGCCATCATTTTTTCCCAAGACCATGTTTCAGGGAAGATAAGTCACTACATTGTCTTGATGTAGTAAGAGCAGTGAAAATTTATTTAAGACTGCTCGGATTCGTAAGACTGATTTCTTATTTATTCTGCCAGAGGGTCTTAAGAAAGGACAGGCAGTGTCAAAATCCACTGTTGCTAAGTAGATTTGGCAAGTTATAATTTAAATTTATGATTTAAGGGGTAAGATTTCCCTATTCAGGTTAAGGCGCACTCTACCAGAGCGGTTAGTGTTTCTTGGGCAGTGCGTGACCAGGCCTCCTTTACTCAGATCTGCAAGGCTGCAACTTGGTCTTCGGTCCATACATTCACAAATGTTATCAAGTGGATGTAGGCTGTATGCTGCAGGCAGCAGTATAAATCCTCAGGTCTGTGGGTGCCCTATGGGCTGTGTCTCCCTCCCCTCAAGTGGCATTGCTTTGGGATGTCCCAATAAGTAATTACTTGAGGCCCTGTGTCCTATGATGTACGATAAAGAAAATAGGATTTTTTATAACAGCTTACCTGTAAAATCGTTTTCTTGGAGTACATCATAGGACACAGAGGTCCCTCCCTTCTGTCTTATGGAGTATAACTATATTGCTTATATATATAAATATATATTATATTAAAACAAAGGTACTCCTAGAAGGAGGAGGGGTTATATAGGGGAGTCAACTTCCTTTATTGATTGCCAGTGTCAACACCTGAAGGTAGGCTATAACCCAATAAGTAATTACCTAAGGCTCTGTGTCCTATGATGACGGGTGACGCTGTAGCCTGCTGAGGAAGTTCACAGGAACTAAACGCGTACGGGGGAAGGCTGCGTATGGCATCACCCGCTGCTGCCCTTCGAATTCTGTTTGACACATGTTTGTGTTTTTTATGCCTGTACCAAACTGCTGAAATGTGAGTAGTCCGTGTTTGGACACATTTATAACATTATTAAACATAAAGTGAGCACTTATGCCCCGTACACACGAGCGGACTTTCCGGCATACTTGGTCCGGCGGACCAGAGTCCGCCGGACAATCCGATCGTGTGTAGGCTTCGGCGGACTTTTTTTCCCCAAAAGTCTGCTGGACCTAGATTTGAAACATGTTTTAAATCTTTCCGTCGGACTCAGTTCCTGACGGAAAGTCCATTCGTCTGTATGCTGGTCCGACGGACAGCCCACTTGTCTGTATGCTGGTCCGACGTACCCCCACCCCAAAGCACCTTGTCCCCATGTTGATGAGGACAAGGGCCTCTTCCCGACAACCCTGGCCGTTGGTTGTCGGGGTCTGCAGGCGGGGGCTTATCGGAATCCGGGAGCCCCCTATAATAAGAGGGCCCCCAGATCCCGGCCCCCCACCCTATGTGAATGAGTATGGGGTACATGGTACCCCTACCCATTTACCTAGGGAAAAAAGTGTCAATAATAAAACACACTACACAGATTTTTAAAATAATTTATTAGACAGCTCCGGGGGGGTCTTCCTCCGGCTTCGGGGGTCTTCTTCCGGCTTCGGGGGTCCCTCCGGTTCCTCTTCTCCCGGCGTCCAGTTGGTTCTTCTCTGCTCTCCCTGGCCTCTTCTCCCGGTGTTCCAGTTCTTCTGCCGGATCCTCCACTGTCTTCATGCCGCTCTTTTGCCAGCGGAGGCCCAGACTTCTGGCTTCTTGTCTTCTTGGCTTCTTCCCAGAGAGAGCGGAGAAGAACCAACCGGACGCCGGGAGAAGAGGAACCGGAGGGACCCCCGAAGCCGGAAGAAGACCCCCAAAGCCGGAAGAATACCCCCCCGGAGCTGTCTAATAAATTATTTAAAAAACCTGTGTAGTGTGTTTTATTATTGACACTTTTTCCCTAGGTGAATGGGTAGGGGTACCATGTACCCCATACTCATTCACACAGGGTGGGGGGCTGGGATCTGGGGGCCCTCTTATTATAGGGGGCTCCCGGATTCCGATAAGCCCCCCGGCCGCAGACCCCGACAACCAATGGCCAGGGTTGTTGGGAAGAGGCCCTTGTCCTCATCAACATGGGGACAAGGTGCTTTGGGGGAGGGAGGGCCCGCAGGGACCCCTTCCCCAAAGCACCCACCCCCCCATGTTGAGGGCATGCGGCCTGGTATGGTTCAGGAGGGGGGGCGCTCGATTGTCCCCACCCCCTTTCCTGACTGGCCGGGCTGCGTGCTCAGATCGGGGGTCTGGTATGGATTTTAGGGGGGACCCCACGCCGTTTTTTCGGTGTAGGGGGTTCCCTTTATAATCCATACCAGACTTAAGGGCCTGGTATGCCCCGCAATGGGGCTCGCAAGGTGTCAATCTCGCTGATAAAAGCGGCGAGATTGACTTTCTTTTCTAGTCCCGTCGTACCCGAGTCACGTTCAAAATGAACGGACTTGTCCATGTGTGGGCAAGTCCATTCATTCTGAAAGTCCACCGTAATTCAGGCGAAAGTCCGTCGGAAAGACGAGCGGACTTAGCCTGCCGGAAAGTCCGGTCGTGTGTAGGCAAGTCCGTCCATTCAGGTAGGAAAGACGGAAAGACTGTCGGACCAAGTCTGCTGGAAAGTCCGCTCGTGTGTACGAGGCATAAGATCTGTTCCTTTTTTATCATTTATGGTCGGATATCCGCATTTGGTTCTGAGGAGTCTGGAGATAAGAGTACGATCTGCTTCAACCCATTTGGTATATTGGGATCTGCTTGCATGACTACCTGTTAGTTCAGGAGTCCATGCTTTGAGGTGAGAGTAGGTATAAAGACCGGAGGTGGAGGGACTGTCACCTTTTGAATTTAACATAATTGGTGAAGGCTTTCTGGGACTTGTTGTCCACCAATTATCTGGACTTTTTCTCATCATTTTTTGAAAATTAGATTCTAAGACTTGTTGTTCACCAACGTTTTGGAATTTTTCTGTTTACGTTGCACTTTTACCCTGTTTAACGTTTACTATTTTGGATTTTTGTGAAAATTCTTTCAGTGTTCAGCTTGCATACAAAAGGGGGGATCTATTATTGTTATTTTTGTGCTGATTACACCCTCTGCTTTTCATATGCTCTAAAGTGCTGGGTGTTGAAATCAATACATAATCCACATTCGATGCAAGTTAATAGGCTGTGATATAAAGGTGCTCAGTGCCTCTGTATGCATTAACCCAGTGCTCCAAGTGTCGCACTCTGTGCTCCTCTCCTATGTGTCCTCACTCACCGGAACAATTATATTTCTGCGCATTGTGAGAAATAGGAGCTTGGGTCAGCCTCTTATTTACTTTTCCTCTCCACTCCATGTGCATGTTGAGAGAGTAAAGACTGGGCATCCATAGGTTAATCCACTTCATTAAAGTAAAATCAAATGAAAAAGAGCTACTCACATGTAAAACTGCTTGTCTACCTTTTAAATCATAATTTTAGCGTCATTATAGATAGGACAAATGATAGAATAAATATAAATGTTTTTTATCTACAGCAACACTAGTTATTTTAAAACAAACTGTTGTCAAAGTCTAGAAAACTGTTTTGTTTTTTTTTGAGGGCAAGAATATTACAAAAAGAAAGCATTTGTTTGTCCCCAAAACCCTAATATGCATAATACTTTGTTATCAAAAGTAATGGCAAAGTTAGCCATTGATCTCTAGCAGAAATGTAAAAAATGCTGTGGTTCATGCTGTGGAGAATACAGTTGCAAGAGCTGAACTGATTAAGTAAAGTGTTTGTACTATAGTTGAAATTTTATTTCTTACTAAATCTTTTTGCCAATTCCTCATTTAGAACAAAAGCAAACATTTGATAAATAATTCATAAGTCCTGAAGTAAACTGAATGCGGTGCTTATGTAATAGAATTCCTTAAGCAGAAAAGTTATAACAAGTTATAATTATTTAATATCCCTTAGAGGGGAATAAAAATTTAATAAGGTATTCCCCAGACCTGTTAATATCTTTCTATTGCGGGGGCAGAACAAGAGGATTTCCCTGCTGATATTTATAAATGCAGTACGACCTAGTAAAACTGAATTTATTATTTAGTGAGAAATGTTAATAGCATAAAATAACCTTAGCAAAAAGTCCAACGTCACGTTACTGGAAGACTTGCTTTGGGTATAATGCGTCATTCAGGAAAGTGAAAAAAATGAGGTCCTCGCAGACCCAGTTCTGTCTTGTTGCGTAATATTATTTTTTGTACATTTGCATTAATTGATATAGAATAGGCAAAGGCCCAAAGGAGTTACATTACTAAATTCACTTTTAGGCAATGCCTGAGAACTTAGCTTTTTAATGAAGTCTACCCCACCTCCACCTAAAACTGTACTTTACCCATCTCCATCAGTTCATCCCCTACATCCAATACCTTTTGCACCACTTCCACCCCCCTTTTTTAAATTGTAAAATATTTCTCCCACGGCAAGGCCCCCCTAATCCCCTTGTATTGAATTGTATCATAACTGTTCTGTCTCCAATTATTCTGAAAAGTGCTATGCAAATTGTCGCTATTTAACCTCCCTGGCGGTATTCCAGAGTCTGGCTCAGGGTGGAATTTCAGAACCAAAAGCGGTAACCCCAAGCCAGACTCGGGATCGCATTGCAGGACCTAGGAAGAGCTTACTTACCTTGTCCCCTGGATCCTGCGATGTCTCCCCGCAGTGTGAGCGGCTCGTCCTCCGCTCGATTCATCACTGAGCCGAGCTCCGTTCCCTGCGAACGTTGCGACGCACGGGGGCGGAGAACGGCGCCAAATTCAAAAAGTGAAATACATACAGTATACTGTAATCTTACAGATTACATTACTGTATGAAATTATTTCACATCCCTTTAGTCCCTAGTGATTTCTCCCGTGGCCTGCATGCAGTTTTATATTATAGAAACTGTTCTTTCTGCCTGGAAACTGGAGATTGTCCATAGCGACCAAAACCGTCCCTTTTCATCAAAAGTGGTTTTAGATCAGCTAGAAAACAGCGATAATGAATTAGAATCACTCGCAGAATTGTGCGATAGTGATTTGTGGGGAGATCTGTCATCAAACACTGAAAAGTAATGACAGTGACAATTCTGCAACTGAGCAAATTTCAATGTTTTTGATTTAATAACATTACTGAATGATTTTTATTATTATTATTAATATTTGGTATAATTATTTAAAGTTATTTATTATATTATAATTTCGTGTTTCAAACTTTATCATACCCGAGATGTCTACTAGACTCTTGTTTGGACAGATTTAAGTGAGTTATTCCTAAGAATTACAGGCCTACAATATAAAACGCCAAATTTCCATGCAAAATAATGGTACCGCTTTCATCAAAAATATGAAATAATAATACCGCCAGGGAGGTTAAGGCCTGTATAATGCCTGTATAATAATAATAATGTAGAGTTCACTGTAGAAGGGACGGGACTCTAACTATTGTGTTTGTGCCTCTGACCTGTAGATGTCACTATTTACAGTTGGTACATGTATTATACTTTATATACTCTGACAAATTTTCCTGTAGTTACATACCCAGAAGCCTGCATGTGTATAAGGCCTCATGCACACTGGACATCTTTACAGCTGCTGTTTTTTGCGTCAGGCATTTATTTTCTGCAGCCAGTAAACTTCCCATTATTTACTAAAGGCAAATCCACTTTGCACTACAAGTGCACTGAAAGTGCATATAAAAGTGCAGTCGCTGTAGATCTGAGGGGAAGATCTGAAATGAGGGGAAGTTCTGCTGAATTTATCATCCAATCATGTGCAAGCAAAAATGCTGTTTTTTATTTTCCTGTCCCCCTCAGATCTACAGCGACTGCACTTTCAACTGCACTTCCAAGTGCGCGTGCAGTGCACTTTTAGTGCAAAGTGGATTTACCTTTAGTAAATAACCCCCATAGGCTGTTATCAGCGTTTTTTGGCAGGGGCGTTTTCTGGCTGAAAAAGAAAACACAGAACTAGTGGGTTTTAAGTGGAGTTTTTCAGCTGTAAAAACATTCTAACTCTAAAAAAAGTTGAAAAACTTAAAAAAAAAAAAAACTTGCCTATTCCGTGTTTATGAGGGTTTTTGAGCTATAAGCATTTTTGGGAGTATAGTTGTGCTAAAAAAAAAAAAAAGATAAAGAATGCAAACCTCAAAACATGTTAAAAAATGCTGAAAAATGCTACTGCAAAAACGCTGCAAAACTCATTCTAAAGCTACAGCTTTCTACAGCTTTACTTCTTGGCTTTTCTATAAAGTTCAGTGTGCATGAGGTCTAAGGGATGCCTCACTGATCTATTTACAGCAGCCTGTACCTTTTATTCCACACCCTGGTGTTCCTGCAATGTTTTTTAATGCTTGCATTTGTTTAAGAATTGCATACTTGCTGCTAATCAGGACTTACCCACCACTAGAAAGCGTGTAGCCAGATGCAGTCCACCCTGCCCTCTATAGGTGGCACTGTGTTGCTGACCACTCTAAAGAGGGAATGGAGGATGAGAGTAACTATGTTCAGGGCCGGATTTCCCACAAGGCCACCGAGGCCAGGCCTCGGGGCGGCAGTGGTACAGGGGTGGCGCCGCGGCCGCCCACAGGCTATTTTTTTTTTTTTTCGGAGTATGGAGCAAGGCCGCAGTGGGGTGTGTTATCAGAAAGCCTCTACGCTGTGGCATTCTGGGAGCTGTAGTCCAGACGAGCACCCTGTGATTGGCCGAACAGGGTTATGTGCGGGCGGCCGTCATGGGCACCTTTGATTGGCCCAGGGGAGCTGGTCACTGTGCAGGCGGGGCTGCTCTGTGGGTGATCTGCTGCGGGAATCCCGCCTCTCTGCCTGGCGTGCTGACTGTATGTCTTCTGAGGTCTCTCATCTACCCCCTCACAGACAGTCAGTGTACCCTCTCTCTATCAGCCCATCCCTCTCTCTATGCCCCACCCCTCTCGGTCAGCCCGTCCCTCTCTGTCAGTGCCCCCCTCTGTAAACCCCCCTCTATCAGCCCACCCTTCTGTCAGCCCCTCCTCTCTGTCAGTGCCCACCCCGTCTCTGTCAGTGCCCCCCCTCTCAGTGCCCCCCCCTCTCAGTGCCCACCCCCTCTCTGTCAGTGCCCCCCCTCTCAGTGCCCACCCCCTCTCTGTCAGAGCCCACCCCCTCTCTGTCAGTGCCCCCCCTCTTAGTGCCCACCCCCTCTCTGTCAGTGCCCACCCCCTCTCTGTCAGTGCCCCCCCTCTCAGTGCCCACCCCCTCTCTGTCAGTGCCCACCCCCTCTCTGTCAGTGCCCCCCCTCTCAGTGCCCACCCCCTCTCTGTCATTGCCCCCCCTCTCAGTGCCCACCCCCTCTCTGTCAGTGCCCACCCTCTCTCTGTCAGTGCCCCCCCCCTGTCAGTGCCCCCCCTCTGTCAATGCCCCCCTCTCTCTGTCAGTGCCCCCCCTCTGTCAGTGCCCTCCCCCTCTGTCAATGCCCCCTCTCTCTGTCAGTGCCCCCCCCCTCTCAGTGCCCACCCCCTCTCTGTCAGTGCCCCCCTCTCAGTGCCCACCCCCTCTCTGTCAGTGCCCACCCCCTCTCTGTCAGTGCCCCCCCTCTGTCAGTGCCCTCCCCTCTCTGTCAGTGCCCTCCCCTCTCTGTCAGTGCCCACCCCCTCTCTGTCAGTGCCCACCCCCTCTCTGTCAGTGCTCTTCCCTGTCAGTGCCCCCCTCTCTGTCAGTGCCCCCCCTCTTTGTCAGTGCCCCCCCTCTCTGTCAGTGCCCTCCCCCCTCTGTCAGTGCCCTCCCCTCTCTGTCAGTGCCCCCTCTCTGTCAGTGCCCCCCTCTGTCAATGCCCCCCCTCTCTGTCAGTGCCCCCCCTCTCAGTGCACACCCCCTCTCTGTCAGTGCCCACCCCCTGTCTGTCAGTGCCCCCCCTCTCAGTGCCCACCCCCTCTCTGTCAGTGCCCACCCCCTCTCTGTCAGTGCCCCCCCTCTGTCAGTGCCCCCCTCTGTCAATGCCCCCCTCTCTCTGTCAGTGCCCCCCCTCTGTCAGTGCCCTCCCCCCTCTGTCAATGCCCCCTCTATCTGTCAGTGCCCCCCCTCTCAGTGCCCACCCCCTCTCTGTCAGTGCCCACCCCCTCTCTGTCAGTGCCCCCCCTCTCAGTGCCCACCCCCTCTCTGTCAGTGCCCACCCCCTCTCTGTCAGTGCCCCCCCCTCTGTCAGTGCCCTCCCCTCTCTGTCAGTGCCCACCCCCTCTCTGTCAGTGCCCACCCCCTCTCTGTCAGTGCTCTTCCCTGTCAGTGCCCCCCTCTCTGTCAGTGCCCCCCCTCTCTGTCAGTGCCCCCCCTCTGTCAGTGCCCTCCCCCCTCTGTCAGTGCCCTCCCCTCTCTGTCAGTGCCCCCCTCTCTGTCAGTGCCCCCCTCTCTGTCAGTTCCCCCCTCTGTCCATGCCCCCCTCTCTCTGTCAGTGCCCCCTCTCTGTCAGTGCCCACCCCCTCTCGGTCAGTGCCCCACCCTCTCTGTCAGTGCCCCCCTCTCTGTCAGTGCCCCCCCTCTCTGTCAGTGCCCCCCCTCTCTGTCAGTGCCCCCCCTCTCTGTCAATGCCCACCCCCTCTCTGTCAGTGCCCCCCCTCTGTCAGTGCCCCCTCTCTGTCAGTGCCCCCCCTCTCTGTCAGTGCCCCCCTCTCTGTCAGTGCCCACCCTCTCTGTCAGTGCCCCCCCTCTCTGTCAGTGCCCTCCCCTCTCTGTCAGTGCCCCCCTCTCTGTCAGTGCCCCCCTCTCTGTCAGTGCCCCCCCTCTCTGTCAGTGCCCTCCCCTCTCTGTCAGTGCCCCCCCTCTCTGTCAATGCCCCCCTCTCTGTCAGTGCCCCCCCCTCTCTGTCAGTGCCCCCCCTCTCTGTCAGTGCCCTCCCCTCTCTGTCAGTGCCCTCCCCTCTCTGTCAGTGCCCCCCCTCTCTGTCAATGCCCCCCTCTCTGTCAGTGCCCTCCCCTCTCTGTCAGTGCCCTCCCCTCTCTGTCAGTGCCCCCCCTCTCTGTCAGTGCCCCCCCTCTCTGTCAGTGCCCTCCCCTCTCTGTCAGTGCCCTCCCCTCTTTGTCAGTGCCCCCCTCTCTGTCAGTGCCCTCCCCTCTCTGTCAGTGCCCCCCCCTCTCTGTCAATGCCCCCCTCTCTGTCAGTGCCCTCCCCTCTCTGTCAGTGCCCTCCCCTCTCTGTCAGTGCCCCCCCCTCTCTGTCAGAGCTCACCCCTCTGTCAGTGCCCCCCCTCTGTCAGCCGCAGCAGAGTGCACCATGCCAGCCAGCCAGCCAGCCAGCCACCCACTGACCTACAGCAGGGATCCAGGCCAGCCTACCGCAGCAGTGTGCACCGTGCCAGCCACCCACCCACCCACTGACCCACAGCAGAAAACCAGCCAGCCACAACAGGAGCCACCCACGGTGACCCACCCACACCAGGGAGCCAGCCAGCCACAGCAGGGTGCTGACCAGCCACCCACTGGAACCAGCCACAGAGGATGTGGGAGTCAGCCACCAACAGGAGCCAGCCACCAACAGCAGCCAGCCACAGAGGACACGGGAGCCAGCCAGCCACAAAGGACACAGGAGCCAGCCAGCCACCAACAGGAGCCAGCCACAGAGGACGCGGGAGCCAGCCAGCCACAGAGGACGCGGGAGCCAACCAGCCACAGAGGACGCGGGAGCCAGCCAGCCACAGAGGACGCGGGAGCCAGCCAGCCACCAACAGGAGTCAGCCACAGAGGACGCGGGAGTCAGCAACATCTGCAGTACCCATAGTTAGGGTAAGAGGAGCGCTACACAGTGCCAATTTTATTTTTACTTTGTGAGAGGTTGGGGCAGGGGTGAGAGTCATGGCACAAGGAGGGTGTCCCATGAGGAACAGAGTGAATGAAGGTGTTCACTGTACTCTCTGTTAGAGGCCCCCTCCAGGTCCCATTATACTCCTTTTCAGTCTCTAATGGGACCTGGTGATGACTCTTTCTAACAGATTCTATAATGGACACTGAATGGGCCTCTGTTAGAGAGACCCCACTCCAGGTTCCATTAGACTCCTTTTGAAGTCTGTAATGAGGGTCTGTGACGGGGGTTTGTGATGAGGCAGGGGGGATGTGACGTGGGGGGGGCTAAGGACACTGATGTAAAAGGGGGTTGTGATGTAAAAGGGGGTATGTAATGTAAAGGGGGGACTGAGGACATTGATGCAAAAGGGTATCTGTGATGTGATGTGAAGGGGGGGACTGAAGACACTGATGTAAAAGGGGGTCTGTGATTTCTGCACTAGCAAAACACAGGTCTCTCCAAGGGCAATAGAAAACAATTGTTTTCTATGTGTCCTGTTCACACTGCAACAGCGCCACTGCGTGCTGAGCAGTGTGGTGCAAAATGCATACTGTTTCTATGCACTGCAACTGAGCTGTGGTGCATAAAAATGAATGAAATGTATTTGCATAAAGAACTAGTTACGATCATCTTTAGATCAAGAAGGACTGAACAGTTTAGCTTTACTTGCCATTGAGTCAGAACTTTTAAATACTTTGTCCTACAAAGATATTATCGATGAGTTTGCCAAAAGAAAAGTTAGAACTAAAAAATTGTAGGGAGTTTCTTACTACTATAATCTTTAAAAGGCATTTTCTGCATTACAGAGTATTTCCAGTCTGTACAATTAAAGCCAGTTATTTTCAGTGTTCTCGTATGTGGAGATATGTTTTTAATTGATCTTTTGTAGCAGTCATCGATAAAGGACCAGAATGGTGGTGTGTGTGTGTGTGTGTGTGTGTGTGTGTGTGTGTGTGTGTGTGGGGCATTGAAGGACCCGGCCTTGGGGCGGCAAAGGGAGTAAATCCGGGCCTGACTATGTTATTCTGAAGTTTTTGTAGGTGTCACCAGGGGAGCAATGGTCCGACTGAACCCTCTTTGGTGAGGGCAGTGCTAATAAACAGTACTGCCCCACTACAGTTGGGATGCATTTGCAATGTGGATAGGCAAGGAAAAGGACCATGCTGTCTAGGGACAGAGCATCTAGTCCTAGGGAAAGATTCAGAGGGAAAAGAGACCCCTTCATTGACTCTGCTACCCCTGAACATAGAGTTGGTGATAAGGATTGGCCATTGGTCTGCTCAGTGCCACTTATACCACCACCCCACTAAACAGCCACCCTTTTCAACCAGATGCTGTTCTGGTAATGTAAGCCTCATCAAGGTGACACTATAAGTGCTGTGCCAATAGCATTGCTGATAGTTTCTATACCTGTGATGCCCATGTCAGTGAGATGCTGTTACCAGCTTGCTTGAGACTATTTAGCAAATAATCCACCTGTTATTTGTTACTACCACTGAACCAAATTGTAACTGTGCCACTCTGCTTGGTCTTGGTGTGCCTTTTCTCCACCTTGGGTGCCAACCAATTGGCCCCGCCGACAAGCATGCTTTACTTCACTACCTGGGAGCAGAAAGACGACATATTTTTTATATGAAGGTAAACAGAAGAAACCGCCAACATATAAGTGCAGACAATTTATTAAAATCAGGATTAAAATGTAAAAATGCACTCACTGCATCAGAGTGGTTAAAGTGTATCACAAATTGGAGAGTGGAACTATCTTTGGAGCAGTCAAGGTGTGCAGAGGTTGGCAGGGATTACTGCAAAGGTCTAGGAAATGCAATTTCAGTAAAAAATACACTAAAGTTAATTTTAAGGCACACAAACACAATAATTAACCAATTTGTTGGTAAAATATAAAAGATGAGGTTACACTGAGTAAATAGATACCCAACCTTAAATTTGCATGCACCCGTGAAATGACGACAAACTTCAGTACCCTATGGTTTCCATAGGCAACACTTTAAAAGCCCCCTATAGGTCATCAGTTTAGTGTTACGGAGGAGGACTGGTGCTAGCAATATCACTCTTACTCTGGCGTGTGTGGCGATATGTAACATGCGTAGGAACATCTATTTACGTTCATATATGCATACATGTGTGCGTAGAGGCCTCAAAAAAAATTGGGGGTGGGGGGGGGGGGTGGGGGCATTTTTTGTGCTTGGGTGTAACTTTAATTATTTACAATTTAAAAAAATATATTTTTTACTCAACTTTTTTTTTTCATCACATAAGGGACAAAAATTGCCCTATGTGATGATTTTTCGATGAAAGGTTCTCTTTAATGAGACATCCAGGGTCTAAAGGATGTATGTATGCACGTATAGTTAGAGACTGCTCCAAAATGCTCCCGTGTGGTGAAAGCCGGACCAAGCATAAAGGGGAGGGCTTATTGGGTCTTCCGGAATGGTCGAAGTATGTGCAAAAGAGGTGACCACACTCCAATCTTCAGAAGTATGAATGCTTTAATCGTAAAAATACATGCATTACATCAATAGACCATGATACAACAGGACTATAGCAGCAAGGTTGACATGTTTCACAAACCAAATCGCTTAACCATAACCTTCCTGAATGATCAGACACAGGTGTCCCACACAGGCGAATGCAGGGGACATAGGGGACACCCAAAATACTAAACCTAATACCAGACCTAGAAGTAATTCACCAGATAGATTCACAGAGGATTCAAAGAGGAAAGACGTCAAATAAGCCACCGAAAGCCTTTGTCACAGAAGGTAGGCTAGTCCATAACCAATATTTAATATAATTTCAAGCAACCAAGAGGGACTCAATAAGGGTCTGCCTCCCATGCAAGACTGGCCCTCCAGCAATATGGATACCCTCCAGGAAGGAACCAAAAACAATCCCACTCCATCACCAGCTTGAACAAAATTCATATAGCTTTCTCCATCTGCAGCACAGAAATGGAAGGCCTGAGCAGCACTGCTGTAGGTGTAGGCCAGGAAGCTAAATAACCGTTTTGCTGGTAAAGTGAGCCAGGAGGTGGGATATTTAATTATTGTGTTTAAGGTGAAGACCGCCTGCTTAGGAAACCCATGGATTATGTTTCTGGAACTTTGTGTGAACTTACCTTTAAACAAAAGTGGGCCAACAAGCCCTTAAATGGAAATATTTGGCATGGACTGTAGTCGCTAGCGAGCACTACCCTTGAGCTATAGCACCCCAAACTTCACAATATATATTTGATATATTTCAGCTTTAATATTTGCCAGGTGGAACCTGCTAAGTGCAAGTTTTCTGTAGTTTACTTCTGTTCTGTAAAACATGTAAATGTTGATCCCTACTGTTCAGAACATACACAGCTCAATGATCAGAGGAGGGGTACACACCCCTCATTGTCTCTAGTTCGGATGTCACCAAAGCACCCTGTACTAAATGGTTAATTCTACAATAAATATTTTATGAAGGTTACTAAAAAAGTGAAACCAAAGTTTAGTTTATAAATGTCTAAACAATCATGAACTGTTATCTAAATTACCAATAGCTATTACAGTTATTATAGTTTAACTGAACTCTTTTTTGGAGTTTTAGGAACTACTAATGGAATACAAATACGCATTATTTTTTGGATCGTGCACAGCGATGAAACGCGATCATTTGTTCTAAGCACATCAGTTAGAGTGAATCATTCACAGGATCTCTCATGACGAACTCCTACATTAAAACTAAGTAGTTTTTTTTTAATTTAACTTTGACTTCAGGACAATTAGAGTTTTAGAAAAGTAAGAGTTGGGGGAGTTAGGATTTGTAAGGTAAAATCTAACAGCACAAAAATGTACTGTAAACTGGATTGAAAGATTCAAATAATAATAATAATAATAATAATAAGTTTTTGACCTATACACATTCAGGGGGGTTTCATGTGCCCATATGTAATACCATACTAGGCAAACCAACGGGTTTAGTTTACACTGCACTTAATATTTACTCGTTCCTGCACTCTTCCACCCATCCACAGAAATGCCTGAGTAGCACCTACTTCTTACATTCTCCTGTCCTTTACCATTACTGTATGTTCAAAAGGGAGGAATTCTCATTACTTCCGGCCAGAATCCTTTATTCTTTTATCTTGTTTTACTAGTAATCGGTTAAATAGGCATGAGAATACAGGCCCGGTATTTGAGGTGGTTAAGGGTCCTTTCCTTGTTCAATATTTTATTGAGGTTTATCAAAGAAAACCTAAAAGATGAACATTATCTGCTATACAATAGAAGCTAGTAAATTGTATTGCATGAAAGAGTACAAATGACGAATTAACAATAACAGGCATGAGTGAACATTGTAAGCCATTCCGGGTGCATAATGTAAGGTGCAGAGTATTGTCTAGCACCCCCAGACACCCCATCTGGGAACAAACTGTGCTGTGAGGGGAAGGCAACACATCCAACCTTTCTTGTTCAATAATTTTTAGGTTGATCAAAATACGATATATAAATATCGAACAGAATGGGATGAAAAATTAGAAAACTTTTCCAAATACAGGTCATCAATTATTATCAAGTTATAAAAAAAACACATTGGGTAACAATTGTACAATAAACAGAGTAGAATAACTATGACCAAAGAGGGTAGGCCTTTGGTTAATAGTAGGTTCATAGCTTAGGGATGACGACAATGCCAATAGTAAATCATAGGAACAGGGAGGACTTACTCAATATGGGGGCTGTTAGGGATGTCGGTAATAGATGAAATCACTGTGCAGTCTTTCATCCCATGTGTTCTACTGGAGATAACCCCAGGATGTACTGGTAGACTGCTATCAAGATCTGCTAAAACCAGTATCTCCAATGGGGAGTATAATGTCCAGAATTGTCTGGGCTAAGTGGAGAAAGGATTCGTATTGACGTGGGAGTAGAAGACATACGGGCTAAAAGCAAGTGGAACAGACTAGAGAGAGGAGGGGGGAAAAGGGCGGGGAAGAGGTAGGGGGTAAGGGTCCTTTTACATAGGCTTTCTTGGTCAGGTCCACCGGTCAGTTTTTCAGGGGGAACTTAGGAACAAGTATCAGTCCCAAAAACATCTGTAAAGTGTTCCCTCAATCCATCACCTAATAGTGTTTGTGTTCAATAATGTACATGTATCCAGAACCCAATTGTCTCTTGTTCTCTTGATTCTTAATCACAAGGTGGAGTTCCAATGTGCCTGCTGATTCTTTTTTCAAAATGTGATACTCTCCAAAAGAACAAACAAAAAAGATACATAGGGGGATATTTACAAAAGGCAAATCCACGTTGCACTACAAGTGCAAACTACAACTGCAAAGTGCACTTGAAATTGCACTGAAAGTGCACTTGGAAGTGCAGTCGCTGTAGATCCAAGGGGTAAGAGGCCGCCCTGACATGTGACACAGTTGAAGCAGACCCAAACAACCAATCTATGCGTGACCTCAATTTATGTGTAGCTGAGATATATGAAAAAGTCCTGTCCTCCAGATGCCTCCACCGCCAAAGCTCTTGAAGACCAAGAGTGTCCATCCCCAGCACCAGTTCAGGATGGGCAGAACTAAAAGGGTTAGAAGTGTCTTTGGTATGGTCTAGGATGGTGCTAAAGTCCCCCCGACTATAATTTTGTGGACCTGGAGGGGAGAAAGTTTTGTGAAAATAGTATACAGGACGGAGGGGTCAAACGGAGGAGGGATATACCCATTAACCATCGCCCAGCATTGAGCATACATTTCAAAAATTAAAATAACATAGCGTCCCCCAGGATCAAGGAAAACCTGTTTCACTGAGCAAGGTAATGACTTGCTCAGTAGAATGGTCACCCCCCTCGTAGGGATGGGCGAATGGTTCAGCCCGAGCATAAGTTCAGGCTAAACTTTGGTTGTTCGGATGTTCGTCGAACACCGAACAATATCCAGTGTTCGGGGCAAATTCGAAAGCTGCTGGAACACCGTTAAAGTCTATGGGACACTAACATGAAAAATCAAAAGTGCTCATTTTAAAGGATTATATGCAAGCTATTGTCATAAAAAGTACGTGAAACAATAAAAGTGAAATATTCCTTTAAATATCATGCCTGGGAGGTGTCTATAGTATGCCTGTAAAGTGGCGCATTTCCCCGTGTTTAGAACAGTACCGCAGCAAAATGACATTTCTAAAGGAAAAATTGTCATTTAAAACTGATCGTGGCTGTAATGAATTGTCGGATCTTAGCAATTGGTCAAGTTAAAAACTGTTTTTTTTTGCTAGAAAATTACTTAGAACCCCCAAACATTATACTTTTTTTTTTCTAACACCCTGGAGAATAAAATGGCAGTCCTTGCAATACTTTCTGTCACACCGTATTTGCGCAGCGGTCTTACAAGCGCACTTTTTTTTGGAAAAAATACACTTTTTTGAATTAAAAAATAAGACAACAGTAAAGTTAGCCCAATTTTTTTAATAATATAACCGTCTCCTATGTCTTTTAACTTTGGTATGCTCTTACTGCTGCAACTCAAGCTAGAATCGCATTACTGAAAACTGTCTCCTATGTCTTTTAACTTTGGTATGCTCTTACTGCTGCAACTCCAGCTAGAATCGCATTACTGAAAACTGTCTCCTATGTCTTTTAACTTTGGTATGCTCTTACTGCTGCAACTCCAGCCAAAACTAAAACACTGCTATCTTTTTTCTTATGTGTCTCTAATAATGCTGGCATGTTATTTCTACTTAACTGTTATTTCTACTTAACAGTCTGTAGACCTGTCCACATTACAATGCTTTATTATGGCCCGTTTAACTTTAGTGCCCTCTTGCTAGTCTGTTTTTGACTTAGGAATTTTGCCCTGTTAACCAGCCAAGCTTTATTACCTCTTGATTGCTAATTGAAATGCACCCACACCCACCCCTATCAGTATAAGTATAAGCTTCTCTTGGGGGAAGCATTTGCAGGGGGTACACATTTGCAACTGGGCTTTTTCTCAAAGTGCCGATTTCTATAAGTGAAATGCACTTCTGTCTCTGCACTTCAGCGAATTCACAAAGCGAAGGGACACAAGATAAACAATTTGAAAACCACCACACAGACATCAGGTGACCTTGTTTACTCATTTAGCTCTTTCTCCTTGTAACACGCATTCTCTACCACTCCTTTTGACAACTCTGTTCTCTATCCTAAAACTATCTCTCCATCTGCCCTCTTCTCCCCCCCACAGCATATATATATCACCCTCACTTCTGTCCTGTCCTTATTACTGCACCCACCAACTCCTGCTAATTCTAAATCCACACACTAAAAATCTGCAAGACCCTGAGGCTTGTCCCTTCATATAAATCCCACTCCCATATTACCTCCCTCACTCTCTTGCTTCTCCTAATCTCTGGAGATACATCCCCAAACCCAGGGCCTCCATCATTTAACTGTACCCCATGCACCCATCACCCTGCACCCTCTGGCAGCAGCCGCAATCAACACAATTTAGTTCCCATTTCTATTCTTCCCAAGACCAGACTCCCTTTCTCCTGTGCCCTTTGGAACTCCCACTCTGTCTGCAACAAACTCACCTCTCTCCATGACCTCTTTATCGCCAACTCATTTAACCTACTCGCCATTACCGAAACCTGGCTCCACAAATCCGACACTGTGTCTTCTGCTGCCCTATCCCATGGTGGTCTTCTCTGGACTCACTCCCCCAGATCCAGTGGACATAAGGGAGGAGGTGTCGGAATTCTTCTAGCCCCACATAGCACCTTTCAGGTACTTCACCCACCTCCCTCTCTGTCACTCTCCTCTTTCGAAGCACACTGTATTCGTCTTTTCACTCCAATTTCGCTAAGGATAGCTGTGATCTACAGGCCCCCTGGACCAGTATCAACCTTTCTTGATGACTTCTCTGCCTGGCTACCCTACTTTCTTTCTTCTGAAATCCCCACAATCATTCTAGGGGACTTCAACATCCCAATTAATACTAACACTTCTGCCACTTCAAAACTTCTCAGCCTAACATCCTCCTTTGACTTGAAGCAATGGATACATGCTCCTACTCACTCAGAAGGCAATATCCTTGACCTCGTTTTCTCTCACCTTTGCACTCCATGCAACCTCTCTAACTATTCATTCCCTTTCTCTGATCACCATCTTATTAGTTTCACTTTCTCCCTTTCCTTCACCTCCTCTCCCTCCAACCACCCTAAAGTTACCCGCAGAAACCTATGTCATCTCAATCCTTTTCTTCTCTACTCTGCTATCGACAACCTCTACGACAAAATCTCACCCCTATCCTGCACCAACCTAGCCACTTCTGTCTACAACGCTTCACTTATAGCCTCACTGGACTCACTGGCCCCCTCACTAGACACAGAATCAAGCCCAAACCCCTTCAACCTTGGCAAACAGATGGTACTAGAACTCTGAAAAAACATAGTCGTGCTCTTGAGCGCCTTTGGCGTAAGACAAAGTCTCAGAGAGATTTCAACCAATATAAATCTGCCCTCCAAAAATACAATTCTAACCTCCTCTCTGCCAAGCAGACCTATTTTACCACTCTCATTAGCAACTTATCATCCCGTCCCCATCAACTTTTCTCCACCTTCAACTTTCTACTTCGTCCTCCACCGCCTCCACCCGCCAACTCACTCACTGCCCAGGAGATCGCATATCACTTCAAACAGAAGATTGATACAATTCGCGCTGAGATCTCTACTGTTCCGACACCCTCCACGCTTTACACTTCATGCCCACAGGCACAATCATTATTTCCCTCTTTCAACCCCACCAATACAGACGAAGTTGCTAAACTACTTGCTAATGTCCACCTTACCACCTGCCCTCTGGATCCTGTTCCCTCACAAATGCTACGTTCACCCTCTGGCCCTATGGTACACTCTCTAACCCACATCTTCAATCTCTCCCCCCCTTCTGGCATCTTCCCCAACTCTCTAAAACATGCACTTGTCAGACCCATACTTAAAAAGTCCTCACTGGACCCATCCAATCTTAACAACCTACGCCCCATCTCCTTGCTACCCTTCTTATCCAAACTCCTCGAACGTCTGGTCTACAACCGACTGAGCGTCCACCTCGCTGATAATAACCTTCTTGATCCTCTTCAGTCTGGATTTTGTCCTTAACACTCCACAGAAACTGCTCTCCTAAAACTAATAAACGATCTACTAGCGGCCAAAACCGATCGACACTATTCTGTACTCCTACTCCTGGACCTCTCTGCTGCCTTTGATACGGTTGATCACCCCTCCTCCTCAAAAAACTACATGCCTTTGGTCTCCATGACTGTACACTTCACTGGTTCTCTTCCTACTTATCCAACCGCTCCTTTAGTGTTTCTTATAACTCTACTTCCCCCTCTCCTCTTCCTTTCTCTGTTGGGGTCCCCCAGGGTTCTTGGACCTCTCCTATTTTCAATCTACACCGCCTCCCTGGGTCAACTGATAGCCTCCCATGGCTTCCAATACCACCTCTACCCTGACGACACCCAAATCTATTTCTCTACTCCTCAGCTCACTCCCTCTATCTCCTCACGTATCACTAATTTACTATCAGATATATCAGTCTGGATGTCACACCACTTCCTCAAACGCAATCTATCCAAAACCGAACTTATAATTTTTCCTCCCCCATATGCCACTTCCCCTGATCTCTCTGTCAAAATCAATGGCACAACCATAAGCCCATCCCCACATGCCAAGGTTCTAGGTGTAGTCCTAGACTCTGAACTCTCCTTCAAGCAACACATCCAATCACTGTCCAAATCCTGCCGCCTCAACCTCCGCAACATCTCCAAAATACGCCCCTTTCTAACCAATGAAACAACAAAGCTCTTAATTCACTCACTTGTCATCTCTCGCCTCGACTACTGAAACTCCCTTCTCATTGGCTTGCCTCTACCTGCCTCTTCGTTCCTCTCAAGACATCCTGCTCTCTAGCTCCCTCGCCACCTCCTCCCATGCTCGCCTCCAAGACTTTTCCAAAGCCTCTCCAATCCTATGGAATGCCCTACCCCAATCTGTCCGCTTATCTCCTACTTTATTAGCTTTTAGACGATCCCTGAAAACCCTTCTCTTCAGAGAAGCCTATCCTACCCACACCTAACAACTGTATTTTCATTTTTTCCATCAGCTCATCCCCCACAGTTATTACCTTTTGTTTCCACTTGACCCTCCCTTCTAGATTGTAAGCTCTAACGAGCAGGGCCCTCTGATCCCTCCTGTATGGATTTGTATTGTAAGTGTACTGTCTGCCCTCATGTTGTAAAGCGCTGCGCAAACTGTTGGCGCTATATAAATCCTATATAATAATAATAATAATGTGAAAGATAATGTTACACCGAGTAAATTGATAACCAACATGTCATGCTTCAAAATTGCGCCTGCTCGTGGAATGGCGACAAACTTTTACCCTTAAAAATCTCCATAGGCGATGTTTAAAAAATTCTACAGGTTGCATGTTCCAAGTTACAGAGGGGGTCTAGGGCTAGAATTATTAATCTCGCTCTACCCATCGCGGCGACACCTCACATGTGTGGTTTAAACATGGTTTTCATATGCGGGCACTACTAATGCATGCGCTTGCTTCTGCATGCGACCTCAGCGGCACAGGACGTGTTTAAAAAAAAAAAAATTATTATTTATTTTAACTTTTTTTATTTTTACACAGTTTTTTAAAAAGAAAAAAATGTGTCACTTTTATTCCTATTACAAGGAATGTAAACATCCCTTGTAATAGAAAAAGAGCATGACAGGACCTCTTAAATATGAGATCTGGGGTCAAAAAGACCTCAAATCTCATATTTACACTTAAATGCAATAAAAAAAAATGTAATTTTCCAAAAAAAAAAAAAAAAAAAAAAGGCCCTTTAAGAGCTATGGGAGGAAGTGACCTTTTGACATCGCTTCCACCCTGCATTGTATGGAGACAGGTGGGGGCCATCTTCCCCTCACTCCTCTCCATGCCCAACAAGGGTGAAGATCCGATTGCCTCCGCCGCTGTCGACAGCTTCGGTAAGCGGCGGAAGGCACCGGAGCGCGGTGGGAGGGGGGCCCTCTCCCGCCACCGATAAAAGTGATCTCGCAGTGAATCCGCCACAGAGACCACTCTTATAGGAAACCGTACTGCTGGCAGAACAAGAGGATACCGGGGTTATGGCAGCTAACTGCTGCCATAACAACGATATCCCCCTTCAAAATAAGTACGTATCTCGGCATACGGTGGTCCGGAAGTGGTTTTAAAATGAGCTCTTTTGATTTTTCATGTTCATGTCCCATAGACTTTAATGGTGTTCATGTGTTCTTCCAAATTTTTTGGCTTGTTCGGATGTTCTGGTGCCAACCCGAAAAACAGTGTGTTTAAAGGTATATGTAACTCCCTACTGCCTGACATAACCCCAACTGTCATCAAAGCAGTTTAAATCCCAAAACTTGATAGTAGAAAACACCTACTTGAGGCTTAGAGTTCCAGGGGGATTTCCAGCTCGTGTGCAACCTGTAACAGTAGGCGAGATTGAGGGGACAGGTGTCCCATCACGGTAAGGGGGACCGGGCAGTAAGTCCTCCAGGTAGATAAAGAGCACCAGGTCTTCCACTTCTTAAAAAACAAACAAACCGTGGGGATCAAGCGTGAATCTCATGTCAAGGTACCTTTGAGGTGGCTCCAGTGTTTAAAGGAAAATTAGTAGGATAGAGCAGGCAAGGATGTGAGAAATCCAGGCGTCGGGTAACTTTGTGGGTAGAGTCCTTCAATGCAAGGTGATCAGCCAGCCTTTGGCATCCACTGGGTTGTCAAAGAACTGGATTGCTCCATCATACTGGACCTGCAGGCGGTTTGGGTGGAGCATGCTGTATTTTATGTTCTTATCTTGGAGCCATCTACGAACATTGTTGAAGGTTTTTCTCTTTCGCTGCAAGTCAGCCCAGAAATCAGGGAAAAGAAGAACGGAGGTGTTGCCATATTTAAGTGTGGGATGTGTGTGGGTTTCAGAGAGAATCCTGTCCCTATCCCGATAGTTAAGGAAGCGGACCAGGAAAGGGCTGGGAAAGTTCCCTGGGATGGCATGGCCCGTGGATACCTGATGGGCCCTTTCAACCATGTAGGTGGGAGGGACATCCGTAAGGCCCAGGAGATTTTTAAAGAACTCTTCTGCAAATTCTGCCGGCGATCCCCTTCCTCTCTCTCAGGCAGCCCCAGAACCCAGATTGTTGCGCCTGAGTTGGTTTTCAGCATTGCCTGACTTTGCGACAAGGGACTGTACTGTGCGTTGCAATACGGCAATGGAGGTGGGATGGGTGGCTGTAAGATCTTCGGTGGCTGATATTCTGGACTCAGTTTCAGTCATTCTCCCCCTTATTTTGTCGAGGTCATGCTTTGTAAGATTACACTACTCAGCAAGATCTTCGATGCGCACCAGCAGTGAGGTTTTACTCTGCTCGATCGCAGCAAGGATCATGGCTGTACTGTCTTGAGATAGTGGGGCTGTCTCCTCCCCAGCCAGGACCTCCCCAGGACCCATCTCTAAATCAGCCAACAAGGCCCGAAATTGTCCGACCAGTGTGGGATCTGACCACGGGGAACGGGGTGGCGGTAGCCGGGGTGGTGAGTTAATCTTAGCGGCTTTGGAATTTCTCTTCCCCTTTTTTGAGGAGGCGGACATCTGACAAGTCTCCAAAGGGGACCCCTGCAGAGGAGAGTCATCCGAGCCCAGATTAGTGTCCAGGAGGCAGTTAGAGGTAATCCAAGTCGGCAGCAGGTATTTACCCCCTGGGAGATCACAGTCCGGAAAGGCAGGCAGTATTCACCAGTAGCCGCGCACCTTTCAACAAACACACAGGCAGTGGCAGTTCAGTGAGGATGTTAGGATGGAAGTACCAGGAAGGAAAGGCCCAGAGCAGTAGTGGGTTAGAAGCAGAAGGATGGTAAAAGTCACTAGGCACCAGGACACCACAGCCTGCCCACACAAGCAGTCTCTGCCGGGTAGCACACCAGATCTTGGCAGGGAGGTGGATGGATGGTGAGGCAGGTGGGAACAGCAAGGCTCGCACTCACGAGCCCAGGCCAGGCCAGCCGCGGCGCACTTTGGCGCACTTCGGCGGGGCAGCGGCCCAGGAAACAGCAGTGATTGATAGACTCCACTAGGCCGCACTAGACCGTGACAAGCAGTTTCAGCGGCCCAGCAGACTACCGGACCGCGCCAGGCAGGTGGAAGGGCAGGCAGGATGACGAAGGGGAGTCCCTTACCTCGCAGCCAGGCCAGGATCGGCTCGCTCCAGCAAGGTACAGGCCGTTCAAGTTGGCAGGGGCCGCGGGTGCAGGATCTATTGCACCCTGGATGTTCACGGGCAGAACTTCCGCTCAATACAGGCTCAGGACTCGGCAGGAGATGGAGAGGAATAGGCAGGCAGGTAATCAGGTCTTTTTGGGCAGGTAGGTGCATGGATGGTTAAGGATTGAGTACAGGATTCCTGGAGCTCCTCACAAACGCGTCCGCTGCCGCTCACATCCGGGCACGCCCCCCGACGGTGTTACATGTTTCATTGTGAATGGTTTTACTATATAAGTGAGTAATATTTAAAGCAGTATTACACTATATTATTGTTTTTGTTTTTTTGGGATTGTTGAGCCAATTTTAATAGAGTCAAATGGGAATAATATTCCTCAGAAGTGATTGATTAATAAGCATTTGAACTTTGGAAGGGTGGACGTGGTGAGATTTTCACCTAGATTTCACCCAGAAGCCCATGATCCCCTGCTACAGAGGATCAAGGGAAGCCTGCTGCTTCCCTTGATCCTCTGTAGCGGGGGATCATGGGCTTCTGGTAAGCAGTAAGCCTCTACTTAATGGTGGTGGACTTTTGCACTAGTTCTTCATTAAATTCTGAAGATTCCACTACTTATGGATGGACATTATATTATATCATTATTTACAGATCACGGGTGATACTGCTATATAGGCTTTTAGGCTTTTTGGAATTTCAGCTAAGAATCATATTTCTTGTATTTCATGTTGAAGCTACTTGTGACTCCCCCATCACAGGAATCTACTACATTCCTCTTTCTGTGCAAAAAGCTTGCTTGCTGACATCATTTAAGACAGATGAAGGAACCGCAACAGCATACTGCAGAGAAAAAAAAGTTTTGTATAAAGTTAAAAATATATATGGTTTGCAGAACTTTTCTGATTTTAGGATGCATAGGTTGATTTTTAAAAGGTTAGAATGTTTTGTATAACGGAAGTGTACCGCCTGTTCGCTTGTGACACAATATGCTGAAAATTATATGTACACTGTATTAGCTGTACTGGACACAGTTGACATGTAGACACCATTCGGGTCAAGCGTGTCCACTCTTTTTGGCCAAAAAGAAGGAATAAATCTCCCATTCTAGAGTTCTTTGTCCAACAACGTAATTTACCGATATCCTGCCTTAAATCTGCTACTTCACATTTAGATATCGGGTTGGTGTATGAGAGTACACTTACTCTATGCAAAATATTTTCATATGTTTAGCACGATTCTATGTTTTTCCATGCTACAGTAGTCACCCAAGCTAAGTCAGAGCTTCATGTATCCATTCAGACACAGAGCCCTGACCTGGCCCCGTCCCATCTCCCCTGATTGGCTGCCTGACTTTGATTGACAGCCACAGGAGCCAATGGCACCACTGCTCTGTCTCAGCCAATCAGGAGGAGTGTACTGGATGGCTGAGAGGATCGTGCACATCGCTGGAGAGAGAAGGAGCTCAGATAGGTAATTGGGGGTTGCTGGGGAGGCTACTACACACAAAAGGTTTTTTATCTTAATGCATAGAATGCATTAAGATAAATAAACCTTCTGCCTTTACAATTCCTTTAATCCTTAAGTTGCTAGCATTAGTAAATAGATAGGAAAGTACATTATATTTTCTTGTTTTAAACTTGTCTTTATACAGTACAATTATTAAGCTACTTCCTGGTTTCCAGGCCTACGCAAAATTATGGCATACATCACAGGAGTCTTCAGGAGGAATGTTCTAAACTAAAGCACACCCTCCTGCATGCATGCCTGAGATAAGGGCAGATAGATTCTAGGCAGTAAATGCTACATGAATAATCTGCCCTTACTCAAGATGGCCATGGTTAGAAATGCTGGGGGGTGTTTTTCAGAGTGGTTTCTCAGCAAAAAAAAGCATAATGGGTGGGTGGGTTTGCTTTGAATATTCTTGTCAAAGAATTTTATTGAGATTAGAAAGTCAAGTAGGTAAAAAAAATATCGGAACCGTCATAAATCATGTATTCGCTGTAACAAACAAAATATGAACAATTGCATCCTCGCATGGGATGCGTAGAAATGTGGTTTTACATAAGTAGGATATGCATACAATCAACTACAATTATAGATTACAAACAACAGTAGAGGAGCAAATAGTCATTGCTGGTGTAGTAGGTAGGTAGAAAAACCCATTACCAGTTTGTGGCCCAAAAAAAAAGAGAGATGATGTCCCAATTAGATGATTCCGGTAAGTGGAGATGTTGTATGAAAATAAAAGGGGGTTGAAAGAAAGAAGTATGGGTGTGAGCAAGTCTAGGGTCTTATAATTTTATGTAGTTAGTGAGTGATTACTATAGAATGCTCACAACCCGAAGGTTAAAAAAGATAGGCATAGAACAGGTGCAGGTGGGTAGAAGTCTCTCAAAACGGTAGTGCGGCTCTAGTCCAGGACATTATTTAAGCGAGGAAAAGAAAATCTCAATTACCACGGCAAAAATAAGGACTTGTCGAAGTCAGGGGGTAAGCAGTGCATGACCCAAGGGTGCCATACCTTTTCAAATTTACATATCTTGTCGTTTTCAATGGCGTCATTTTAGCATATATAAGGGCTCTATTCATTCTTTGTTTAGCTTCAGCCACAACCAAAGTCTGGGATTTCCAAGCCCTGGCTATGGTTTGTTTGGCCGCTGTGGTGAGTTGTAAAAGTAATTGGAACTGGGTATGTGTAAGCTCAGTTGAAAAAATAGAACGCTGGATAGCCGCACTCCAAAAAAGTTCACCTTTATTGAAAAATGAATATCAAAGCATCACAGGGCAATACAGACTAACTGCACAGCTGCTGAAATGTTTCACACCAGATATGGTGCTTAGTCATAGCTAGAGTGCTAAAGATACATACACATATATATATATATATATATATACTGTATATATATATATATATATATATATACCAAACAAAATAAATAAACATATAATTAAACAAATGAGTAAATCATGTGTGTCATTAGATCCCAATGAAAAATGCACCTGTGGCCACCTAAAGTTCAGGAATTAACTATTGAGAGAACAAAATCCCCCTCCTTTCACCCAGCAAAAATACCAGCTAAAGAAAGTGATAGCAACGGTAAATATGGGGTGGGTACAGTCCCCTTTATAAATACTGTTTAATAGAAAAAATGATAGAAAATAAATGGGATTTTTAAGGTGCCAAAATAGAACAAAATTATTTTATAAAAATAGAAATATATTTATTCAGAAAATAAAAGCAAGACATACAGTGAGTAAATGTCGATAATACAATACTGATGCATGTGCTAACTGATTTAATATCTACATGTTTTGCCTTGATATTGGCTTCTTCAGGAGATATAATTGATATCAGGCACAATGAGCACTAGAAGTAAACAGAGTTTTGTTGAAAAGCAGAACAATCAACAATTGTAACGATTACATTACATAAGTGGATACAGTTTGAACAAATTGAAAATAGCATTCATCGATTGAAGACAGCACAGCAAACAAGCCATCAATGGTCATAATAATTACCTGTATGTTCACAACCATTTAAACATAAATTGAGGCTCCATAATCATGTGGATATCAACGGATCATTTGGTGAAGCCATAGAGGGGGATGTATCCAAAGTACAGCCACCAGTAAATGGTCCAAAAACTATGGGGTAAGGTGATGCACAGAATTAGATATTAGGGTAACATACAAACACCACTAAAATCCAGACCAAAACATATTATATAAAATGATTTTTGGTTGTTATTAGAGGTCCAGCATGGGAAGGAGAAACATGTGTTGGTGAAAACCAGACTAAAGGTAACTCCATCACTATTGTTCAGCGCCATGCACTGTTTTTTTGACTATTGGAATTCATATTAACTCCATTAGTCCATTATCTTTCTGATTAAGGGGTCGTTATTTGCCTATAATTCAGAAATGAGTTCACCCTATCTTTTTCGTCATCTTTATCCAGTCCTGCTGTGGAGTTGGTGATTAATTGTTCAACCTATGATTACAGCAAAATATACTTCACCACAGGGTAAAAATTATTTATATAATTTTATATAATCTGTTTTGGTCTGGATTTTAGTGGTGTTTCTATGTTACACTAAAATATAATTCTGTCCATCACCTTACCCCATAGTTTTTGGACCACTTACCGGTGGCTGTACTTTGGATACATCCCTCTCTATGGCTTCACCAAATGATCCGTCTGTTGATATCCCCATGATTATGGAGCCTCAATTTATGTTTAAATGATTGTGAACATACAGGCGATTATTATGACCATTGATGGCTTGTTTGCTGTGCTGTCTTCAATCGTTGAATGCTATTTTCAATTTGTTCAAACTGTATCCACTTATGTATTGTAATTGTTACAATTGTTGATTGTTCTACTTTTCAACAAAACTCTGTTTACTTCTAGTGCTCATTGTGCCTGATATCAATTATATCTCCTGAAGAAGCCAATATCAAGGTGAAACATGTAGAGATGAAATCAGTTAACACATGCATCAGTATTGTATTATCGAAATTTACTCACTGTATGTCTTGTTTTTATTTTCTGAATAAATACATTTCTATTTTTATAAAACAATTTTGTTCTATTTTGGCACCTTAAAAATCCTATTTATTTTCTATCATTTTTTCAATTATTCTCAATCGGGATGTGGTGTTGTTTATGCTAGATAGGCAAAATATCTTCTTCTCAATACCGTTTAATAGATAATGAAGCCTGAAATTTTTCCCATTGTTGCCATGTTTTTGTATTTAAAATGATTTAAACTCTCCTCAAAATTTGATATATTTGCTCCATTGATTGCATTTCATTCATCTCACAAACCCATTCTATGATTGTTGGACTTTTTGCTTTTCTCCAATTTCGAGCTATTATTGTTCTAGCGGCTGTGATCATATGGCGAAGGATATCTGCTCCAATAGCTTTCATTGATCCAGGAAAAATTGATAGTATTGAGATACCTATACTTGGTTGTACCTCTTTTTCTGATACCCACTTGTATATCTTTCTTTAAGACATCTCCAACATGTTTCCGAATTTTCCCCATTTATTTTATGTAGATCATCTGGACTCCAATACCATCTCATCATAATTTTATAATTTCTTTCCTTATGTTTAATCGCTACCAAAAGATTGTGTACTACCTGAAATGTTTTCTTCCACTCTGGCAACGAAATTGGCCTCCCCATTTTGATTTCCCATTTTTTCATATATATATTATATCCCCCCAACGCCCCAGAAGGAAGTAGGAGCTTATATATAGCTGATAAGTTATGAGTCGGTTTCTGTTTCTGTATTAAAATTTGCTCAAAATCTGTTAATGGTCTAACCAACAGGGGAATTTGTAGCCTTGTTCCAATATATGTATATAATTGATAATATAGTATCCATTTTTTTTTTGTTCATACCCCAGTTCAGCTAATCAAGGGATCCTGCCATCCACTAAGGTCTGCACTATGCTAGCATTCTCTGACCTATTCCATTTAATAAAGTGTGGGGAGGGTAAGTGGACACAGTACAGGGGGCAGGAGAGCACAGCACGAGGGGAGGTTAAGTGGACACAGTACAGGGAGCAGGAGGGCACAGCACGAGGGGGGCAAGTGGACACAGTACAGGGAAAATGGTGGATACAGTACAGGGGGGAGCAAGAGGGCACAGTTCAGGGGGTAGGTAAGTGGACACAGTACAGGTGGTAGGAGGGTACAGTAGAGGGCGGAGCAGGAGGGCACAGTACAGGGGGTGGGTAAGTGGACACAGTACAGGGGGCAGGAGGGTACAGTATAGGGGTAGTAATGACTAATACAGATATGGTCTCCTCAAGCAGAGCTGCGCAGGGAAGCTCCTCTCACAGATCCCACCTATTCTGGCAGGCTGTCACTGGGCTAAATCTACACTGGAATGACAACTCTCCCTCTACCTTCACCTCCAGAGTTTCTTGCTTTCTTGTGGCAGTTTGCAGGGGTTAAGGAAGAAAAAGGTGGCGCATCTTATTACTGTTGCTGCTTGTGTAGGATATGTACTGCACCAATCACATGGGATGAATAGGAGAGAAGGGTTAGCAGGGATTGGCACAGTACACATACCACCCACACAAGCAGCAGCAATAGTAAGATTATTCGCCTCGGGTTTCTGTCTTAGCCCCTGAAAAAATGGGAGTGGGGATGGGACTTGTAATCGTGGGGTAGGGGAGAAGGAGGAGTGTGGTAAAGGGGGGAAGCGGGTAGGAGATGGAAAATGGGTAGATGGGAACTGGAGTGGGAAAGAAAGAAAGAAAGAAAGAAAGAAAGAAAGAAAGAAAGAAAGAAAGAAAGAAAGAAAGAAAGAAAGAAAGAAAGAAAGAAAGAAAGAAAGAAAGAAAGGATGAAGGGAGAAAGAAAGAAAGAAAGAAAGGATGAAGAAAGAAAGAAAGAAAGAAAGAAAGGATGAAGAAAGAAAGAAAGAAAGAAAGAAAGGATGAAGAAAGAAAGAAAGAAAGAAAGAAAGAAAGAAAGAAAGAAAGAAAGAAAGAAAGAAAGAAAGAAAGAAAGAAAGAAAGAAAGAAAGAAAGAAAGGATGAAGGGAGAAAGAAAGAAAGAAAGAAAGGATGAAGGGAGAAAGAAAGAAAGAAAGAAAGAAAGAAAGAAAGAAAGAAAGAAAGAAAGAAAGAAAGAAAGAAAGAAAGAAAGGATGAAGGGAGAAAGAAAGAAAGGATGAAGGGAGAAAGAAAGAAAGAAAGAAAGGATGAAGGGAGAAAGAAAGAAAGAAAGAAAGAAAGAAAGAAAGAAAGGATGAAGGGAGAAAGAAAGAAAGAGCACCCTTGCATCAGTGTACAGTGTACTCACTCGGAGGCAGGAGGGACTAGATGGATGTATCAGACTCCCTCTTTCCTTTACATTTGCTGGGTTTGAGCTTGAATCTTCCTGCCACATCCCTTTCTCTTAGGCAGCAGAACACTGTCTGTCAGTGAGAGTGGGCGGGGCAGACACAGGGGGAGGGGGGGGAGTGTCAGAGCTGGCTCTGATGAGCTGAGCGTCTCTCTGGCTGTGATCTGGAGCTCTAAGTGAGCGCTGATCATCCTGTAATCTGTCCCACTTGCAGCCTGTTTTCTCTATGTCTAGTGTAGCAGTGAGCGGACTCAACAATGTGCTGATGGCGGGGATCTCTGCTGCTAAAATAGGCGACTCTGTAATAAGGTATACTAAGCTGCCGTGAGGCCCTGTGTGTGCGAGGCCTAAGGCAATGGCCTAATTTGCCTAATTAGAGAGGCTAGTATGAGGCTAGTAACTTGTTTTAGTAGGGGTAAATAGTTGACAGCAAATAGATCCGTTATAGAGGCAGTGGTTGAACCCCTGAGTATGGAAGGTGATGTGACACCCACATAAATGGCAGAGAGGACCTAGCTTGTCGAAGTTCTTTAGGTGATAGGGATATATTGAGTGCATTCAATTTGTTAGGGTTAACATGTAAGCTGGAGATATGGGCAAAGCTCCCTAATGTTGAGAACAATTTGGGGGCGGAAATGTGAGGATAAGATAAAGAGATTAGTATATCCTCTGCAAAAAGACATATTTTGTGTTGGTGGCCCCCCAATTCTATCCCCTTGACATCAGGGTCTAATCAATTGTGCCAAAGGTTTGATGCGTAAGGTGAACAACAGTGGGTATAGGGCACAACCTTGTCTAGTGCCTCTCCTAATGTCAAACATCGTTGATTTATAGCCAGCGTACTTGATGTATGCTAACGGGTTATCATATAAGGAGGAGACCCAAGCTAGGAAATGATTCCCAAAACCTCAACTTTGAAGGGTGTGTAGCACTAACTCACGGTGGAGCTGCTGATTTTTAGCGGGCTGTTACCGCTACCTTTTTGCCCTGTAATTTCACCAGTACCGGGTCTAGGGTCCCGTTGAGCTTACTGTCAGAAAATATAGGCAACAGTCACTTGAGTATTTTTTCCAATGCTTTAATGGGATATAACTGTAGGAAGTAGCAGGAAAGAGGTAGAAGAGTTGCAGGGAAGTTCAAATACCTTTTCTTGGTGTAGCACTGAACAATTGTTATTTTAGGGATGAACATATTTTCCTTTCAGAGTTAAATCTTTGCCCGCCCGGATAGGTCTCTCTCTCACCAACCTAGCAGCCGGTACGCAGCACGAACAAAAAGTCTCTGCCACAGACTTGAGTGAAATAAAACCTGTACGATCCTCTGCCACAGGATGTAGTGGTTTTCGATGAACAGTAAACACAGTACCAGAACCTTTAAGCCAACCCGGCAGTACTTGTGTGGTAGTGTGGTTTAGGATATGTCCTCCAACCGAGTCACCAGGCCCTTCTTAAGACCAGCCTTGCACGGTCTCTTCCAAGATAGGTCCTCCCCTGGATCTTCCCGATTGTCCGGCTTCTTCCCACAGGACAGACAGCACAGGACCATCCCAACGATAGCAAATCCCAGATGGGCTTCTGGGTCCACCTGCATGGCTGCAGCCCTGCAACCCTCCAGGCTGGAGGGCTACGAGATAGCACTCACTGACACATACCTCTAGGCCAGTAGGGCCATGAGGCAAAAAGCTCTCAGAAACATGGCATCTGCTCCATAAATACCCTCTCCCAGAATGCAACCCGGAGGACCACCTCCACCGAGTTATCTCCGGGACAGAAGAGCACTCATTCACTTTAGCATGTTGCCTTTCCAACACCGACCCATGGTGACAACGGCACCCACAGGCACAGTGTGAAACTACACGCAACACAGCCAAACTGGAACAGAGGCCAAATCTAACAATAAACTAAATCTGAACTATGTACAACACATTTGACCCACTAAATTTACCTATAAGCGATAGATTGAAAAATCTACCAGCACTACAGGTGTAATTGAGATACAGTCACGTGAATGAGTCAAATGCCTTCCTAATGTCAAGGGATAGGAAGCATGTTGGGATGCGTCTATTTTTGGCTGTGTGGGAGAGTAAGATGGTGCATCGGACATTGTCGCCAGCTTGGCAAATTGGGACAAAATCCATTTTTTCCTGTTATAATGTTGTAGCAGGCATGCTGTAATGCAATTTCTCTTTCTCTTTTGGCCACAAGATGGAGACAGAGAGATGCTGACTTGTCCTTCCAGAAAACTCAGAGACACAAAGCACACTATGAAAAAGTTGAGTTTCAGGAAGTATGGAGGTAAATGAGGAGATGGAAGTGCTGAGGTGAGAGAAAAGTGGGAGAGACAGGTTTTCCACACAGCACTACAGAGAGAGTGCTGACAGGAGACTGAAGAGAGGGAAGTGCTGAGATGATTGAAAGAGAGAGAGACCGGTTTTTCACACAGCACTACAGAGAGAATGCTGACAGAAGATCTGATAAGGGCTGTCTGAGGAGAGTGAGGAGAGCGGTCTGAGGTACCAGCATCTGATTGAGGGGGGAGACACACGCTGACACCGGGGACTGTGTGACCCAACAGAGGGAGAGAAAGCCCCATTTCTCTTGAGACTACCGGGAGAGTTACCATGAGGAGAGGGGATATAGGACAGGAGTGGTGAGGTGACAGTACTGTGTGGTGGAACTCCACCTAAGAGACAGAGAGACACACACACTGTCTACCAGCATCTGAGAGAGAGAGAGAGAGAGACACGCTTTTCCCAAGACTGCTGCCAAGAGACTGAGGATAAAGGAGCCAGGAACAGTGTCTCCCACACGGACCTCCCCGTTCAACCTAGGGACCTTGCCCAGCAACTCAGCACCATCTAGCCCAGCGGAGACAACCCACACACCGCTTCGGGGATCACAAGACCCATCCAGGTGTCCTGTTGGCCGTTGTTCCATCACCCTGCCAGTTCAGCTACCAGCCATCCTGATCAGCTGACAGAAGGTGATCCAGTGCCTTACAACATTGCCAGAAACCTGAAACACCATTTGGGACTTCCGTTGTGTCATCACCCAGAGGATTGGTGAGTGGTTGTAAACCCAACATATTTCTTAGCATAGTACAGACACTGCATGCAGACACCTATTCCCCTTTCTACTATCAGAGGATGCTTGTTTGGAGCTGCCAGTTTTAGCCATTCTGTTCTTACAAACCACTACCTAATGGGATTTTCTAGAGGATGTCTCACTTTTGATTGATTAAACCTACTCTCTTTAGAAAGGGCCCCAACGTTTGCTAGCAGAAGCCACTAGTACCCTTCAACTCAGGACCTGTAGAGATACAGAACTGTGCTTACTACACCTGTTAATCCATTTCTTCTTTTTGTATTGTTACTTTCAATGGTGTTTGTGGCCCAGAAGGAGCTGAGAAGTTGATAGATCTTCTCTCCTCCCTCTCAGCGTCTGTGTTATGGGCATATACAGTGGGACGGAAAGTATTCAGAATACTTTTCACTCTTTGTTATATTGCAATCATTTGCTAAAATCATTTAAGTGAATTTTTTTTCCTCATTATTGTGCACACAGCACCCCATATTGACAGAAAAACACAGAATTGTTGACATTTTTGCAGATTTATTAAAAAAGAAAAACTGAAATATCACATGGTACTAAGTATTCAGACACTTTGCTCAGTATTTGCTAGAAGCACCCTTTTGATCTAATACAGTCATGAGTCTTTTTGAGAAAGATACAAATTTTCACACCTGGATTTGGGGATCCTCTGCCATTCCTCCTTGCAGATCCTCTCCAGTTCTGTCAGGTTGGATGGTAAACGTTGGTGGACAGCCATTTTTAGGTCTTTCCAGAGATGCACAATTGGGTTTAAGTCAGGGCTCTGGCTGGGCCATTCAAGAACAGTCACGGAGTTGTTGTGAAGCCACTCCTTCATTATTTTAGCTGTCTGCTTAGGGTCATTGTCTTGTTGGAAGGTAAACCTTCGACCCAGTCTGAGGTCCTGAGCACTCTGGAGAGAGGTTTTCGTCCAGGATATCCCTGTACTTGGCCGCATTCATCTTTCCCTTGATTGCAACCAGTTGTCCTGTCCCTGCAGCTGAAAAACACCCCCACAGCATGATGCTGCCACCACCATGCTTCACTGTTGGGACTGTATTTGGCAGGTGATGAGCAGTGCCTGGTTTTCTACACACATACTGCTTAGAATTAAGGCCAAAAAGTTCTATCTTGGTCTCATCAGACCATAAAATCTTATTTCTCACCATCTTGGAGTCCTTCAGGTGTTTTTTTTATCAAACTCCATGCAGGCTTTCATGTGTCTTGCACTGAGGAGAGGTTTCTGTCAGGCCATTCTGCCATAGAGCCCCGAATGGTGGAGGGCTGCAGTGATGGTTGATTTTCTACAACTTTCTCCCATCTCCCGACTGCATTTCTGGAGCTCAGCCACAGTGATTTTTGGGTTCCTCTTTACCTCTCTCTAAAGACAGGTGTGTGGCTTTTCTAATCAAGTCTAATCAGTATAATCAAACACAGCTGGACTCAAATGAAGGTGTAGAACCATCTAAAAGATGATCAGAAGAAATGGACAGCACCTGATTTAAATATATGAGTGTCACAGCAAAGGGTCTGAATACTTAGGACCATGTAATATTTCAGCTTTTCTTTTTTAATAAATCTGCAAAAATGTCAACAATTCCGTGTTTTTCTGTCAATATGGGGTGCTGTGTGTACATTAATGAGGAAAAAAAATTAACTTGAAAATGAAAATGATTGTAGCAAATGACCGCAATATAACAAAGAGTGAAAAATTTAAAGGGGGTCTAAATACTTTCCGTCCCCACTGTAGATTACTGCCCTTTTCTAAATTTACAGTTGCTAAGTATTGAAGGTTGTCTTTTCTAATGTATTCTTTGCAGAAAGGTTTAACAATGTTGTAAGCTTCCATATGCTTTAAACCATGATAATATATTCAATTTGTTTATCACCACTAAATATACACTTTTTGGGATTTTATTTTACCAAAGACATGTAGCAGAATACATTTTGGCCAAAAGAAATTACCGTTGATTTTTTTATATTTCTATTGGGTTTGTTTTATAGAAGAAAGTAAAAAATATTGTTTTTTTTTTTTTCAAAATTTCGGGTCTTTTTTATTTATATTGTAAAAAAAAACCCAGTGGTGATGAAAGATTATCAAAAGAAAGCTCCATTTGTGTAAAAAGAAATATATATATAAATTTAATTTGCGTACAGCATTGCATGACTGAGCAATTGCCAGTGCCAAACTGCAATAAATGGCCTGGTTGTGAAGACAGGAAAATCTTCCACAGCTCAAGTGGTTAAAATTGAACTAAACAGCATTTTTGGTTTGTGGTGCTCAGGGACAGTTTAGTTCTACTTTAAGTCACACACACAAACAACTAAGTAAGTCAGCTGAATCACTCAGATGGGTATAGCACCCCTTCTGCTCCAAGTAGGGATGGTGTCATTTAGCTCATCAGCCTGCAGGAGCAGTCAACATATGCAGAGCTTGTGCTTTGCTTTATTAGGCTTATTGTACACAGGATGTTTTTACAACCTCTCCTGAACAATTTAACTTGACAGATAGTAACCCACATTTAAAACGTCCATTTTGCTGTGTTTACATGCTGCGTTTAGCCGCGTTTGCATTTAGAATTGTTTGAAAAAAAACAAAACATTTTTTTTATTTTTTCAAAATAGCCAACAATGAAAAACGCCTGTAAATGAAACGTGGCTACATGCGAGTTACCGCGTTTAGAAGCATTTGGCGCTTGAAATGCCTCTTAAAGTGGATGTAAACCCAATGTCATCCTTTCTAAAATACTGCCATAGGGGTTATCTATAAGGATATACATGCCTCCTGCATGTATCCTTACCTGTCAAATGTCTCCCTTCTCTCTGTTATTAGACCTGAAAAACTGCATATTCTGTGGGTGGGTCTGTTGTCTGGAGCTCGGTGGGTGGAGTCGTGATGTCAGTAGACTCCCCGCCCACTTCTACACTCCCCTTGTCAATATGCATTTTCTCTGTGTATTTCTAACACTGAACTTCTGCTGAACTTCTGCTGTGATCTCTAACATCCAGTGAAAAGACAGGAAAGTAACCACATGACTTCAGCATGCCAAATCATGGTGAGGTGTGGAACAGCCAATCCTTGCAGAGCTGCTGAAGAAAGGAGTGGGGGAGGGAATTTAAAAATACTGCATGTCTCTTAGACCCCTTTCACACTGGGGCGGTTTGCAGGCGTTATTGCGCTAAAAATAGCGCCTGCAAACCGCCCCTAAACAGCCTCCGCTGTTTGTTCTTTCACACTGAAGCGGTGCGCTGGCAGGAGAAGAAAAAATCTCCTGTCAGCCGCTTCTTTGGAGCGGTGAAGGAACGGTGTATTCACCGTTCCTTCACCGCTCCTGCCCATTGAAATCAATGGGACAGCGCGGCTATACCGCGGTAATACCGCGGCTATAGCCGCGCTATACGAGGGATTTTAACCCTTTTTCGTCCGCCAGCAGGGGGGCTAAAACTGCACCGCTAGCGGCTGAATACCTCGGTAAAACAGCGCTAAATATAGCGCTGTTTTACCGCCGACGCCCCCTACCGCCCCAGTGTGAAAGGGGCCTTAGGGTAATGCACGAGATGTAAATCACCTGTCACTCACAGCAAGGGGGAGTATTTGACAAAGTTTTTCTCAGTTTGTCAAGAATTGTCTCACTGAACAATAAAAGGGGATTGCTCAGAGATGGATTAACTCTGTGTGGCAAGACTGGGCTCAAATAATAGCAATTCTTATACTCTACAGTATGATAAAAAAAAAAAAAAAATTCGGGTTTACATCCACTTTACTTTACTTTCCAAAAAAGGCCTCTAAACTCAACTGTCTAGAAATGACTATAAATGACCCTGTGTATATGTACTGATAAGATAACATAGGGGAGAGTTCAGGAGCAGTTGAAAAAAAATGTCCAACTGCTCCTAAACGTTCGTTTAGCAGTAGCAGTGTACATGAGGCCTTTAGAAAGCACAACAATAAAATATCAGCTGAAACAAAAGTTAAAACTTTGAAAGAAAATTAAGTTTCATTGAACTTTTTCCCTCTCAAAATTCACATCAAATATACTGGGGGTCAGAAACCCATCGATCATGATCGACCTGTCAACCGCGGGCAGCCGACAGGTAGATTGTGAACATGTTTCTGCTTTGCCGATCCTCCCGCTCTGTGTCCTCCACTCTCATCTTCACTGCAGAACGAGGAGCAGGGAGGCAGCACAGCACTGGACAGTAGGCATGAACAGGAGCTGCCGCGGTTAACTTTTCAAGTTAACTAGCAGATGATTGGTTGTTAGGATGATGGGAAGTCCTAGCAGCCACTCACCAGCTTGCTAAGCTGGTATTGGGGCGTGCCCAAGATAGTACTGTGAGAGGATGAAGATTTTAGAGGCTCATTGCGGTGCAGTGTGTACCCCGCAGTTTCTTTTTACTCTCCAGCCATTGCTCTATCCCCGGGAGGTTGGTACAGAGATGGGAAACAATGCAGCTGTGCAGTGTTGCAGCTGCTTTCAGCCTCTGAGCTTTGGCACTGCACACAGTCACATACAGGTGGCTTCATCTTCGATCTTGGCAGCCTCTCCCCCGTGTGAAGCGGTAAGTCTGTCCCCTCTCCTCAGTGCACACATCCTCCTCCTGCACCCGCTGTCCTGGGAGTTAGAGGGTAGAGGAGCATAGTCCAACCTTACTTGGGAAGTCCTGGGAGACTTACTTGGGAAGTCCTGGGAGACTTACTTGGGAAGTCCTGGGAGACTTACTTGGGAAGTCCTGGGAGCCTGTGGGAACCAAAACCAGCAACCCCTGGTGGAGACTGCAAGGTGCAGCACACAACCAGCAGCTTACAGTCTGCCACCTCTCCTTAAGTACCTCTGTAGGGATATGGCCAGAGGTAAAAATGTGCCACCTACTTACTGCACAGGAGCAGATAGTGGGCCATCAAAACCAGAGGTGACCCCTGGTAGCTCCACCAACACTGCGCAGATGGCTGCATAGACGGATACCCCCAAAGCTGGTATGGAGGGGGCAGAGGGGTAGAGGACTCTACTGTGCGGGGGGTGCAGAGGGGCAAAGGACACTACTGGGAGGGGGAGTACCTTAATGTGGGGGGGGGTGATGTCAAGAGGGGGAGAAGACACTACTGTGACTACATGCCTTCTTTTTTTGGGGGCTTAATATATGTATCGGTGCCCTCGTGGGGTCACTACGTGTTCTAGCATCCACACATTTCACCCTGCTGGTCAGACATTCATTTTGGCACACTTTACCAGGCAATGAGCAGTCTCTTGCTTGTTTTTGTTGTTTTTATTAGGGGATTAAACTTGGATGGGGAAAAGGCTCCATTCTGCACACGCTGCGATAACCCCTTGTGACTCAAGCTGGAATTAGCAGGCATACTGATGCTAGCAGGTTTGGCCCAGACATGTTGCTCGGCATTAACTGCGCCACAGTAACTAGAGACTGATAGCAGGTATATTGTCCAGTGGTTGCTTATGGCAACAATAAAGGCAACTACCAATGCATCCCTGTAGAGAACTGACTTAACATAGTCCCCCCCACAGGCATTCCCAAGCTGCTTCCTTTCACCCATGGTAACAGTAGACATTCTCATCCACTCTTTACTGTTGTGAAGCAGGAGTTTAGTGTAAAGTTAACATGTTCTGTAATCCAATGAGAAAAGGCCAAGCCATGCAGAGCGCTGGACATATTTGTAATCCATGGGCGCGATCACCCGCCGTGGTTGCCACGGGTGACGGCACATATTTTACAGTCACTGAATTGCAGGATAGGTAAAGTATCCGCCCCAGCACGGCTTGGGGTAACTGGGTAGCAGGAACAACAATATTGATGATCCTGGACGGTTGCTATTGACAACGGCACTTGTAAAAGCTGAACTGCAGGCAAACACACAGTCTTTTTCCCTGTTTGAATCCTCTATGCAACGGGACAAGCAAAGTCCCCCCTCCTCTGCGTTGCTAGGGGCGATGGCCAGCAGGTAACAGTGAAGGTGGATCTCGGTGGGACCTCCAAAATGTAGCGGTGCCCTCGTGGGGTCACTACGCTTTCTAGCATCCACACATTTTACCCTGCTGGTCAGACATCCATTTTGGCACACTTTCCCAGACAATGAAAAGTCTCTTGCTTGTTTTTGTTGTTTTAATTAGAAGATTAAACTTGGATGGGGAAAAGGAACATGGGATGCCCAGGTAATGAATCTTTAGCAATGAAATAAATGTAATTTCAATCCAAATCTGAGTCTCTTCCTCTGCACATCTCCTCCAGCACACTACTTGAGATCACTTGCTTCACTTCACTGTCCAAATCTAGATTCCTGTCACCATTAGCACATGGCTAGGCCTTACTTGAATAAGTTCTGTTTTCCTGATAGCCCATTACAGGCAGGGGCTTGCAGTCCCCTTTGTGGTAGCAACCATTTTAGATGAGATGAGTAAATGTGCTAATTAACACTTGGTGGACTACTGATCCCAGCACGTCCAATGCAAATCCTGCCAGCCCTCCTGGCTGCAGCGACTTGACTCCACAACAACCCCACAGTCTCTCCCTCTGGTTCCACATCCAAATCCTGGCATGTCTCTTCCAGAGCTTTCCACTGTGCTTTTCACTCTCTGACCCCTGCACGGATCCCTCCTGAATGACCTGCCTGGCAGTGTGCTCCCAACTGTTCTCTTCCTGCTCCTGTTCCAGGACACCTCTCAATGACCAAGCAGAGAGAGGAATCCTCCCAGCTCCTGAGCTTCCGGCCTGAGGTACACCCCCCTCAGACCACGACAGTCTAACACTCCATCATTCAGTTCATCCACCTGACAACTCCTCCCACACCAGGCTGACCATGGGTATATATAGGAGGCCTGCTCCCTGCCAATCCTAATTGGGGAAAACCAAAGAGAAAGTGCCCAAGAGCTGAAGTACATGTCAGTCACCTACTGCTACACTAAACCACTCCCCTGCCACCAGATCAAAACAAACAGGCCTAGCTCACAGCATAGGCCTGCATAAATCTATCTGTGCTGACAATACAAAAAAAATTACCACTCTAGCACCTACCTACCTACCTACCTAAGGAAGAGGGTGCTACATATAAATGTTTTTTTCTTAAAGGGCAGCGCAACCCCCCCAAAATGTTTGATATCCCCCATGTTGTCCTGGTAGATCTCAACATCTAAAAGGTTGTCTACCTCTGCTGTAGAGGAATTAGCTTAGGATTTATGTACAAAGCAACATTTATTTATAGATATGTGACTTTTTAGAGCTGGTAGTGCTTGCTTGTCATTTTGTGGTTAGTAGATGAACATTTTTGAGTGCCAAGCCTTGTAACTCATTGTGCTCAATGTATTTTAACATTGGTGAGTTTAATGTATGTCAGTTCAGGTTGATGTCTGGGTTTTTTTCTAGCTAACAACACATGACTAATTAATTGCTACAGTTTTATGCTTAAAGTGGAACTACACTGAATCTGAGGATCACAAACTAAAAATGCTATTTAATTCATTTTTAATATTCAAAGCAAACTCATCCATCCATACTTCTCCAAGCATTATTTTGCCAAGAAATCACTTTGAAAAACACCCCCTAGCATTTCTGGATGTGGCCATCTTGAGTAAGGACAGATGATTCATGTAGCATTTACTTCCTGAGATCCATCTGCCCTTGACTCAAGCTTT
This sequence comes from Lithobates clamitans, assembly GCA_037952925.1. Lineage (NCBI taxonomy): Eukaryota > Metazoa > Chordata > Amphibia > Anura > Ranidae > Lithobates > Lithobates clamitans. Next base: position 812,607 of record JBBGZY010001323.1, on the reverse strand, counting down.
CAGGCCTTCATACACAGATAGGTGCCCACATGTATCTAGATGTAAAATGTTGGCATAATGCCAGAGGTAAACGCATTGCATCCACTAGACAAAGGACTGTCCTAATTAATAGGGACTCTAAGCCCGGTAATACTGATAATGTGAACAATCCTGTGACCTTTGTAACAACGTTCTCTAAAGACTATAACCAACATAATTAGAAGATTCTTGACTGTATTATATGCTGACAGGGATCTCTTTTCAATTTAAAAAAGTGGGTGCAGATTTTCTGGGGACCCATGGTTGTCCATCCCTAGGCTGGCTACTTTTCCCCTCGTTATATACAGATTACTTTATTGGCAATACGGTTTACTTCTATAAGATGGTAAAAGAAGTTGGGTTTCTTACCTGTGAAGGCTATACCTTGTGACTCGTGCTGGATGCTCTGCTGATTATGATATATGTGCTTTGTGACAGTGAACAATGTTCAATTTAGGTTGTAATCTGTGTTTTGGTTATAATGCCTTTTGACTCGAGGCCTTTATTTCAAATCTTTCATGTACTGACTATTGCCCTATGGTTTATGTATATACGATATCTCACAAAAGTGAGTACACCCATCACATTTTTGTAAATATTTTATTCTGTCAAAATGGAAGATTCCGTCACAGGGTTTTTTAGCAGCCAAGTATTGGATAGTGAAAATATTCAAATTTTGTTTAAAATTCTTTTTTTTTAATCAAAAAGCAATTTACAAACATTAATGAAAAGTTGTAAAAATGAGCTCTGGCTGTCACATGAAAATAACATTACCCATCATTCATGATAATACCACACATCTATATGGAACCCGTTGTTGCCATTTTACTACAACATGGTCATCCACATGATACCCTACGCATTTCGACCCTTAAATAAATTTTTCATAATCAAGCATAATTTTATGTTATGGATTACATCTCACCATATACCGTATATATGGTGTAACTCACGATTCCCAAGGACTCTATTCTTGTCACAATTGATGTTGAAGCTTTGTACAGCTCCATCCCCCATTCCCAAATGCATTTGTATTAAGTTACATTACATTTAATCAATTCTTTATACATGTCTATGATGCATTCCATCACAAATGATTAATCAGCACTTACTGAATCGATTTTGTCTAATTTAGGCTGTCCTTTTCCTCACTTTCACTACTAATTTTCACATCACATCATCTTTATTCAACTACAATATATATATAATTAATTGATTTATTCATTTGGTTGGTGGTCATCTAGTTTGATAACCATCCAACAGTCAAGAAATCCCTCCCCCCCAAAAAAAAAAAATCCCTTTGAATTTTTTTTTTTTTTTTTTTTTCCAAACTGTTTTTATTAAATTTTTTTTTCCAGTTTACAAATATAGACAGTATTTCTTGTCATACAGTGATATATATTCTTTCAGGATTCCTTATATAATAAAAACAAAGTATGACAAAATAAAGCTTATTCTATTGTGATGAGCTTAAACAGTGAGATATCTATGTAGATAAAGCAAAGGAGATTCAGGATGACTTCCCTCAGCTCCGAACACCCCAGTTGGGCCCTTTGAATTTTTTACTGTGAAAATATCAAGGCTGCTATGATATATATCACAGGTGCTCGCTTGCTCTCCTGCTTGTCCCCTTGGAGGTCCAAAAGAGTGGTCTCTTGTAAGTTCTTTGAAGGTGGGGCCTGTTCTAAGGAATGTAGAGACAGCACACGGAGGCTTCAGGATCACCAAGGTCAAATTTTAAAGTAATCTCTGGCTGCAGGACATGTTTATTCTTCTCTCCATCATCACAATTGGTAAATATAGACCATCATATATACAGCATCTCACAAAAGTGAGTACACCCCTCACATTTTTGTAAATATTTTATTATATCTTTTCATGTGAGAACACTGAAGAAATGACACTTTGCTACAATATAAGGTAGTGAGTGTACAGATTGTAGAACAGTGCAATTTTGCTGTCCCCTCAAAATAACTTAACACACAGCCATTAATGTCTAAACCGCTGGCAACAAATGTGAGTACACCCCCTAAGTGAAAATTTCCAAATTGTGCCCAAAGTGTCAATATTTTGTGTGGCCACCATTATTTTCCAGCACTGCCTTAATCCTCTTGGGCATGGAGTTCACCAGAGCTTCACAGGTTGCCACTGGAGTCCTCTTCCACTCCTCCATGACGACATCACGGAGCTGGTGGATGTTAGAGACCTTGCGCACCTCCACCTTCCGTTTGAGGATACTCCACAGATGCTCAATAGGGTTTAGGTCTGGAGACATGCTTGGCCAGTCCATCACCTTTACCCTCAGCTTCTTTAGCAAGGCAGTGGTCACCTTGGAGGTGTGTTTGGAGTTGTTATGTTGGAATACTGCCCTGTGGCCCAGTCTCCGAAAGGGAGGGGGATCATACTCTGCTTCAGTATGTCACAGTACATGTTTGCATTCATGGTTCCCTCAATGAACTGTAGCTCCCCAGTGCCGGCAGCACTCATGCAGCCCCAGACCATGACACTCCCACCACCATGCTTGACTGTAGGCAAGGCACACTTGTCTTTGTACTCCTCACCTGGTTGCCGCCACACACGCTTGACACCATCTGAACCAAATAATTTTTTCTTGGTCTCATCAGACCACAGGACATGGTTCCAGTAATCCATGTGCGCTTGTCTTCAGCAAACTGTTTGCAAGCCTTCTTGTGCATCATCTTTAGAAGAGGCTTCCTTCTGGGAGGACAGCCATGCAGAACAATTTGATGCAGTGTGCGGTGTATGGTCTGGGCACTGACAGGCTGACCCCCCCCACCATATCTTCAACCTCTGCAGCAATGCTGGCAGCACTCATATGTCTATTTCCCAAAGACAACCTCTGGACAGCCTCTGGATATGACACTGGGCATGTGCATCCAAATTCTTTGGTGGACCATGGTGAGGTCTGTTCTGAGGAGAACCTGTCCTGTTTAACTGCTGTATGGTCTTGGCCACTGTGCTCCAGCCCAGATTTAGGGTCTTGGCAATCTTCTTATAGCCTAGGCTATCTATATGTAGAACAGCTCTTTTTTTTCAGATCCTCAGAGTTCTTTGCCATGAGGTGCCATGTTGAAATTCCAGTGACCAGTATAAGAGAGTGAGAGCAATAACATCAAATTTAACACACCTGCTCACCATTTACACCTGAGACAATGTAACACTAATGAGTCACATGACATCGGGAAGGGAAAATGGCTAATTGGGCCCAATTTGGACATTTTCACTTAGGGGTGTACTCACTTTTGTTGCCAGCGGTTTAGACATTAATGGCTGTTTGTTGGGTTATTTTGAGGGGACCGCAAATTTACACTGTTATACAAGCTGTAAACTCACTACTTTACATTGTAGCAAAGTGTAATTTCTTCAGTGTTGTCACATGAAAAGATAGAATAAAATATTTACAAAAATGGGAGGGGTGTACTCACTTTTGTGAGATACTGTATATGGTGTAATGTATAATATAAAATGATGATTGTTTATGAAAAATGTATTTTCTTCTCCCACATAGAACAAAAACCCCCCTTAAAGAAGACCATAATTAGAAGGGGTATCATGTGGATGACCACGTTGTAGTAAAATGGCAACAACGGGTTCCATATTGTTAAAATAAAATAATTTTTTTTACTATTATTTATTTTATTTTATCAAAACACATTTCAGTATACAAAAAATACAAACTACACAACACAGTTTTCATCTAAACAATACATTTTACCCCCCCCACCTCTCACCTCAAAAAATTCTGTTTATTTTCATCCTTATCGACTTGTTCCCCCTAGTCTCTACAGGTTAATACTTCGACATACCTCCACGTCTTCTTGAACTCCTTCCAACATTCCCACTTATCCATCAACCCCTCTCTTTCTTCCTCCCCGCTAAATCTCAGGCCCTCCATATTATACGTTCCTTCTATGGCATTAACTCAATCCTGAATTTTGGGGGCTTCCTTCGTCCTGCCATTTGTTTGGTATAAGGCTTTTCACCGTGTTCAACAAGTGGGGGGTTATTGACTCCCTATATTGTTTTACTGAGCCCTCTACTCCATGGAATAGACATATCCACGGGTCTTCAGGTAAGGCTTTTCTAGTAATTTCCATTATTAGTTGTAAAATCCCTTTCCAATATTTTTTTGATTTTGGGACAATTCCACCACAGGTGGGCCATCATTCCAACTACCTTACAGCCTCGCCAGCACTCCTGAGATTTCTCCGGTTGGTATTTACTTAATTTATCTAGGGTTGCATACCACCTTGTCAGGCACTTATAATTCATTTCGGCCGTCTTAATGTCTATGGAAGAACTATGTATTAGTTTCAAAATCTTCCCAATCTTGTGTTTATATTCAAGTGACCCCAGATCTTTTCCCCATTTTTTTAAGAATGGCGGTACCTCTGGTTCTTCAATAGCCAGTAATAATTTATATAGCCGAGAAATATCATTTTTTGCATGACCAGCTGTACATAGCCGCTCAAGCGGCATTAATTCGTCTCCTGTTCTTATTGGTTGAGGCAAATTCTCTACAAAATGCTTCAACTGGAGGCAATGCCATTCGTTTATCACCATTAAATCCGTGTTTTGTTGTAACTCTTAAAAAGTGCTTATTTTCCCTTTATTGATTACATCTCTTATGCAGCGTACACACGGTCGAACTTTGACTAGACTGATCCGGCGGACAATCCGATCATGTACGGGCTTCATCGGACCTTCAGCGGACTTTTACAGTCGAAAATCTGATGGACTTTAGATTTGGAACATGCTTCAAATCTTTACGTCGTAACTCCGCCAGACCCAGAAATCCGCTCGTCTGTATGCTAGTCCGATGGACAAAAACCGAAGCTAGGGCAGCTATTGGCTACTGATTATCAACTTCCTTATTTTAGTCTGGTGTACGTCATCACGTACGAATCCATCGGACTTTGGTGTGATCGTGTCTAGGCAAGTCCGTTCATTAAAAAGTCAGTCGAAAGTTCGTCAAATATCTGTTGAAAGTCCGTCGGAAAGTCCGTCGGACCAGTCCGGTCAAAAAGTCCACCTGTGTGTACGCGGCTTTAATTGTGCATTGTCTCTTTTTATCCAATTCCCTCCTATTATCCTTTTCCCTGGTATAAAATAATTATTATCTTTCAAAAAAATTAAAAGGTGAGTTACGGTATATTTCCATTTACTTTGTTTATGGGCCAAATCCCATATTTTAAGTGCATTTCGTGTTATCTCGTGCATACTTTCTCCCAGTGCCCTGTGTTGTGGAGGGTTCCATATTATGTTACTTAATCATGCTCCACACATATTATTCTCTATTTTAACCCATCGTTTTTCACTTTTTTCCCTTGCCCACTCCACCACTCGTGATAACACCACTGCGTGATAATATTTTTTAACGTCGGGGACCGCTAGGCCACCTTGTTTTTTTCCCCATGTCTCAAAATGGCAAATTAAATTCTAGGTTTTTTATTTTGCAAGGTAAATTTAATTATCATAGTTTTTAATACTTTAAAATAATGATGCGGTAATGCTATGGGCAGCATTTGGAACTTATATGTGATCTTCGATAGTAATACCATCTTAACCATTCGCCCTATCCAGGAGAAGGGTCTTGATGATAAAAGAATTTGTGAGGAATGTAAGAAAGAATGGATCAACCTGCAGAGATGTTCACAGGAGATGATTTTCATACTCACTAGGGTCCATACTCACTAGGGACCATACAGCAGTTTAACAGCACAGGTTCCACTCAGAACAGGCCTCACCATGGTCGACCAAAGAAGTTGAGTGCACGTGCTCAGCGACATATCCAGAGGTTGTCTTTGGAAATAGATATATGAGTGCTGCCAGCATTGCTGCAGAGGTTCAAGGGGTAGGGGGTCAGCCTGTCAATGGATTTAAAATGAAACAACCAAGATGTGCTTTAACTGCAGACTTTCAGCTTTAATTTGAGGGTATTTACATCCAAATCAGGTGAACAGTGTAGGAATTACAACAGTTTGTATATGTGCCTCCCACTTTTTAAGGGACCAAAAGTAATGGGACAATTGACTGACTGCTCAGCTGTTCCATGGCCAGGTGTGTGTTGATCCCTCGTTATCCCATTTACAAGGAGCAGATAAAAGGTCCAGTGTTCATTTCAAGTGAGCTATTTGCATTTGGAATCTGTTGCTGTCAACTCTCAATATGAGTACCAAAGAGCTGTCACTATCAGTGAAGCAAGCCATCATTAGGCTGAAAAAAACAAACCCATCAGAGAGATAGCAAAAACATTAGGTGTGGCCAAATCAACTGTTTGGAACATCCTTAAAAAGAAAGAATGCACCGTTGAGCTCAGCAACACCAAAAGACCAGGAAGACCACGGAAAACAACTGTGGTGGATGGCTGAAGAATTCTTTCCCTGGTGAAGAGAGCACCCTTCACAACAGTTGGACAGATCAAGAACACTCTCCAGGAGGTATGTGTATGTGTGTCAAAAGTCAACAATCAAGAGAAGACTTCACCAGAGTGAATACAGAGGGTTCAACACAAGATGTAAACCATTGGTGAGCCTCAAAAACAGGAAGGCCAGATTAGAGTTTGCCAAACAACATCTAAAAAAGCCTTCACAGTTCTGGAACAACATCCTATGGACAGATGAGACCAAGATCAACTTGTACCAGAGTGATGGGAAGAGAAGAGTATGGAGAAGGAAAGGAACTGCTCATGATCCAAAGCCATACCACCTCATCAGTGAAGCATGGTGGTGGTAGTGTCATGGCGTGGGCATGTATGGCTGCCAATGGAACTGGTTCACTTGTATTTATTGATGATGTGACTGCTGACAAAAGCAGCAGGATGAATTCTGAAGTGTTTTGGGCAATATTATCTGCTCATATTCAGCAAAATGCTTCAGAACTCACTGGACGGCGCTTCACAGTGCAGATGGACAATGACTCGAAGCATACTGCGAAAGCAACCAAAGAGATTTTTAAGGGAAAGAAGTGGAATGTTATGCAATGACCAAGTCAATCACCTGACCTAAATCCAATTGAGCATGCATTTCACTTGCTGAAGACAAAACTGAAGGGAAAATGCCCCAAGAACAAGCAGGAACTGAAGACAGTTGCAGTAGAGGCCTGGCAGAGCATCACCAGGGATGAAACCCAGCGTCTGGTGATGTCTATGCATTCCAGACTTCAGGCTGTAATTGACTGCAAAGGATTTGCAACCAAGTATTAAGAAGTGAAAGTCTGATGGATGATTGTTAATCTGTCCCATTACTTTTGGTCCCTTAAAAAGTGGGAGGCACATATACAAACTGTTGTAATTCCTACACCGTTCACCTGATTTGGATGTAAATACCCTCAAATTAAAGCTGAAAGTCTGCAGTTAAAGCACATCTTGTGCGTTTCATTTCAAATCCATTGTGGTGGTGTATAGAGCTAAAAAGATTAGAATTTTGTTGATGTCCCAATATTTATGGACCTGACTGTATAAGCAAGTTGATGCTTTTGATACTGTGTGTAGAGCTTTTTCTTTCATTGCCTGGTTTTACACTACATCACCTTACATGGCTGCCTAGCAAAGACATGACATTTAAATCGAACAGTTTTTGTCACCAACTTGCGTATTGTGGGGAAAATAAGAGTGGCACTGTGTTCAGTACGACTCCCACATTCTCTCTATTCAGGAGGAAGGACAGCATGAACAGATAAATTAGCTCACCAACTTGCTCCTTAACTGCACTGTCTAATCACAGTCTGTAGATAAGGTGGTAACCAAGCTGTATAGGTTAAAGCAACTCTGTCACTAAAAACTCCAATAAAAAAAATGAAAGAAAACAACTGTCTGGAAAACATTCAGAATCTTCAATTTTTGACATTTTACAGGAATACAAGTGCTTGGGAAAAGGAGAAGTCTATTGGCTATATGCAACTGCAATATCAATCACATCTTAGACTGTTATATTGTATATGACAAGCAGAAAAGTTGACAAAAAATAAAAGCAAACACCTAACTTGATCATTCAAAGCACAGCAGTATCCAGGTGTCCATATACTGGTCTGGGAGCTTTGGTACTCTAACACCCGCAATGCAAGTCTCTCTTTTGGTCAAACTGTACACTGCACCGAAAGATCTGTAAGCCACCCTACAGATCTTCTAGAGTGCTTTAGAAGATAAAGGAAAGTCCATACCACCTTGGGGTCCTCACAGACAGCATTTAAGGAGTCAGCCTGTCACTGTTGTGAGATCACTGTGCTTCTACTTACCATTGTATGGATTTTATGAAGAACACAACAGCAATAAGAACAGCCCTGGGTGAATAGAACATTCGAAATACCAAGATGGACTGAAACAGAGCTGGATTTTATGATGAGGTGGTCTGGTTGCTGGAGTCCAAGAGATTTAAGACAGTGGGTAACTTAACCAGCAACCTCCACCTATAACTAACACTGTATTTTGGGTGAAGTCTCCCTTTACATTGCAGTCCAGTATTTGTTTTTAATTTTCATAAATTTTTCATAATTAGGTGTATTTTCCAGCCAGCCAGAAGATCAATGTGCAAAGCACTTTTAGTTAAAACGGCCAGCAGCAGTTAGAAGGGCCTGTTTTGGAAATTATTTTAAAATGCTGACAATTATATTCTTTGCATTCTATAATGTTAAAATGCACTAGGGAATCCACTTTTGCCTTTTTCTCAAAATATCCCCTTGAAACATACTTCTTTATAGAAGCAAAAAGTGACAGATATTGATGATTTTTATGAATTTATTTTGTTAAGTTTGATATAAGCATCTGATCCTAATAGCCCAGCTGGAGCGAAGACAGACCATTTTGACAATCAATCTTCTACTCATAAGGATACACTGTGACACCGGAATGTGATTTTATGAGTAATATGGCCAAAGGCAGTAAAAGACAAAGTTCCAGATATTCATGACTGTCCTACAATAGTGTGTCCCTGCGTCAGAGTGAATATGCTTTTTTCATATTGGACATTTTGTGATGTCACTTGCCTTCAGGCCAAGATGTCCTTAAATCAAAAATAATCACATTTTTGTGCTAATGGTAGAAAACTGTATAATTTAGTATCAACTAGTTTAATGTGGTCAGCAGTCATTACAATGTTAGGAAGATTAACTTCTTAGGAACCAGCTTTTGCTATGTTTCATTAAATTTACTAGAACTTTATACTTCAAATTTCACAAGAGTGTAAGAAGTTTTCTTTATTACAGTCATCTTTAGTGATAGCAAAGAAAAAAGGAAAACAACAAAAAACAAAATGAAAAAGGGCAGATGTGAACTTAAACCCAAACCTTTAGGCCTTGCTCACACTGGTGTACTAAATTGTGCACCCGTGCGAAGGGCTGTGTTTGCACAAGTGTTGTTTCCTTCAAAACACAAAGCCAAGTGCACAAAGTCCCTTGGAGGAAAAATTGTACCGGAGATGCTAAGCCCAAAAGTAGCAGATGTATAGATTACGGCCAAAAATGTACACACTTTAACAATCAATCAATGCCCAGTCCCAATGGGTTAAAGAAAGTTGCTTTAAGAACCAAAGTCCATTATCCACTTCAATGCTGGGCACTTTCACCCTCTTCCTGCCCAGGCAAATTTTCAGCGGGTCACCCTTTGGATGACAATTGCGCAGTCATGCAACACTCTATCTATCTATCTATCTATCTATCTATCTATCTATCTATCTATCTATCTATCTATCTATCTATCTATCTATCTATCTATCTATCTATCTATCTATCTATCTATAAGAGCTTTCTTTGGGTGGTATTTAATCACCACTGGATTTTTTATTTTTTCGGTAAATTAAAAAAGACAGAAAAATTTTGAAAAACAAAAAATATAGCGTTTTTCTTAATCTCTGTTATACAATTTTGCAAATAAATAATCTTTAACCACTTGCCGACTGCCTCACACAGATATACTGCGGCAGAATGGCACGGGCAGGCAGAGTAACATATTGGTACGTTACTCGCCTCCCGCAGGCGGGGGGGCACATTGCGCCCTCCCCCCTGGTGCCCGAGGAGGTCGGCATCCCTCCAGGAGTGATCTGTGCTGAGGGGGAGGCCACTGATTCATGGCCACCCCCATGCGATCGCTCCTGGCAAACGACAAGCTTCCTCTGCTTCTGAAATGTAAACAGGAAGTGATGTCATCGCTCCTCGAGAAGCTTTTTCGTTCCGGCTTCCGAGGAAAGAAGACATCAAGTAAGGTTGCACCAACACTACACGTACAGTAGAACACCCAGGCACACTATTCACCCCCCAATCACCCCCGATCACCACCCTGCACCCCCTGTCACAGTGGCACCAATAGCAGGTTTTTTTTTTAACCATTACTGCATTGGTGTCATTTGTGACTGTTATAAGTGGTAGGGCAGTTAGTGTTAGGCCCCTTTAGGTCTAGGGTACCCCCCTAACCCCCCCAATAAAGGTTTAACCCCTTGATCACCCCCTATCGCCAGTGTCACTAAGCAATCCTTTTTCTGATCGCCGTATTAGTGTCACAGGTGACGCTAGTTAGGCAGGTAAGTATTTAGGTTCGCCGTCAGCTTTTTATAGCGTCAGGTACCCCCATATACTAATAAGGGTTTTAACCCCCTGATTGCCCCCTAGTTAACCCTTTCACTACTGATCACTGTATAAGTGTTATGGGTGATACTGGTTAGTTCGTTTTTTATAGTGTCAGGGCACCCGCCGTTTATTACCTAATAAAGGTTTAACCCCCTGATCGCCCGGTGGGTGATATAAGTTAGGTTTTAGGGTCAGATAGGGTCTGCCTCGCCCCAGGCAGCGTCAAGTTAGTTCCAGTACCACTAACACCCACGTACGCAGCATACACCTCCCTTAGTGGTATAGTATCTGAACGGATCGATATCTGATCTGATCAGATCTATACTAGCATCCCCAGCAGTTTAGGGTTCCCAAAAACGCAGTGTTAAGGGATCAGCCCAGATACCTGCTAGCACCTGCGTTTTGCCCCTCCACCCAGCCCAGCCCACCCAAGTGCAGTATCGATCCATCACTGTCACTTACAAAACTCTAAACACACATAACTGCAGCACTTGTAGGCCTGATCCCTGCAATCGCTAACAGTTTTTTTGGTAGGGTTTTGATACAGTTGCTGACAGTCAGGAGCTTTTTTACCTGTGAATCTCACTAGTGTACCACTAAATTTAGAGCCCAAAGTGGCAAATCAAAGGTACAATAGTGAAGAGGCCTACACGTTTCTGAGCATGACAGATAGTGAAGAGGAAGTCACTCATCTATCAGATTCAGGCTCAGAGTACGATCTTGTAGACGACAGTGGCTCCATGACAGATAGCTCTGATGACGGAGTTGTGGTCCCTGCCAAGGTCAGGCGTACTAGACTCCGATCTTCTTCTTCTGCTGTTGAGGTGCAAGAACCGGAGGGCTCTCGTATGGAGCAGAGAAGTACTAGCGCCGCTATTCCTTCTGGTGAACTGGCAAGCACCAGCGGCCTAGTACACCCTGGTAGCACATCCAGCACTGCAGTAACACTTGGTGACGTGGCGAGTCCCATAAGTGCAGTTCAAGCTGGTGAGGTGGCAAGCACAAGTAGTGTCCCGCTGCCACCAAGAAGACAAAGATAGGCCCATCGAGCCTATAGTGCCCTTCCTACTGCATTAGCCAATCCTAATTGGGAACCCACCACTTCTGCAGCACCCGTACTTCCCCCATTCACTGGCCAACCCGGAATTCAGGTGGAAACAGTTGATTTTACGTCACTTGATTTTTATTTGCTGTTTTTCACCGAAGATCTCTATAGATCTATTGTGGACCAAAGCAATTTGTACGCTCATCAATACATCGCCACTATTCCCCAGCCCTCCCTTACCAGAGATTGGGAGACCAATTACGGTTTCCGAATTTAAGATCTTTCTGGGCCTTTCCCTCAACATAGGCATAGTTAAAATGAATACGTTGCGGTCATATTGGTCCAATGACCCAATTTACCATATGCCCGTGTTCTCTACCTCCATGACCAGGGCACGATACAAACATATCTTGCGGTTCATGCATTTCAACAACAATGAACTCTGTCATCCTCGTGGAGACCCTGGATACGATCGGCTCCTCAGTACCTTCCCAGCAAGCGTGCCATATACAGGGTCAAGATGTAAAAAGCTCTGTGACAGGGCCACAGGCTATACATGTAGTTTTATGGTTTACAAGGGAAAAGATAGTCACGTAGAGCTGCCGAACTGCCCAGATTACATAGGGAGCGCTGGCAAGATTGTGTGGGACTTGGTGTCACCCTTATTCGGAAAGGGGTACCACTTGTACGTGGACAAATATTACATGAGCGTGCCACTTTTTAGTCATTTGTTTGATCAGCAGATTGGAGCATGTGGCACCAGGTGACCTAATCGCCGGGGCTTTCCCCAGCGGCTTGTAGATTCCCGTCTTAGGCTGGGGGGAGAGAGCCTGCTTCAAGTGTAATAACTTGCTCGCTATGAAGTGGAGGCATAATAAGAATGTTTTCGTTCATACCTCCCTTCATGCAGACACGACGGTCCAAATTCCTATGGTGACTGGTGTTGTGGAGAAACCCCTTTGTGTCCACAAATATATCCAAAATATGGGAGGGGTGGACCTCAACAACCAGTTGGTGGCACCGTACCTAGTTGCCCGTAAGGCCAGACGCTGGTACAAGAAAGTGTCTGTATACTTATTTCAATTGTCTTTGCTGAACGCTCGTGTGCTAAACAGAGCTTCAGGACTGACTGGATCCTTCCTTAAATTCCAGGAAGAGATCGTCAGAGCCCTTGTGATTCCATACGGTGCTCTACCTCACCATCCCCAACCAAATGCAGTAAGCCGGCTGCATGAGAGTCATTTTCCTTAGGTCCTCCCGAGTACAAATACCCAACGAGCACCCCAAAGAAGATGTCGTGTTTGCAGCAAGCACGGATATAGGCGTGACACCCGTTATTATTGTCCCTCCTGTCCTGACAATCCTGGTCTTTGCATTGGTGAATGTTTTGAACATTACCATACACTAGTTGAGTATTAGTGTAGGGTACAGCACTGCACAGACTAGGCACATTTTCACAGGGTCTCCCAAGATGCCATCACATTTTGAGAGACCCAAACCTGGAACCGGTTACAGTTACAACACAAAAAATAGAAAAAAAAAAATAGTTGTCATTTTATTGTTCTCTCTCTCTCTATTCTCTTTCTATTGTTCTGCTCTTTTTTACTGTATTCTATTCTGCAATGTTTTATTGTTATGTTTTATCATGTTTGCTTTTTATGTATTTAACTTTTTTATACTTTACTGTGTTTTATTGGTAACCATTTTTTTGTTTTCAGGTACGCCATTCAGCTGCAGATTTATTTATCCTGACAGCAACAGTGTTTGCACCCATGATACATAAAGCCGTGACTCCAGCGCTGTAGGAGGTGATTTCATCACCACAGTTAAAAAAAAAGAGCATATATGCCGAAGCATGGGGGCAGCAGGGGTGGAGGAGCGATTTGCTTATAACTTTTGTGGGGGGATGCCCCCATGCTTTGGCATATATATATTTTAGGCACAGATTGCGTTAAAAAATGTTTTATTTTTTAATATTTTTTTTTGGATTTGCTTTGTAGGTATGGTATGTCTTACTGTTATGCTGTAATGTTACTTTGTTTTATTGTTAACCATCATTTGCTTAGCAGGTACACCATTCAGTTGCAGCTCGGATTTATTTATCTTGACAGCAACAGCACTTGCTCCCACGATACATAAAGCCGTGACTCCAGCGCTGTCGGAGGTGATTTCACCACCACAGTTAAAAACAAAATGGTGCATGTATGCCCATCTTTAGAAGTGGGTGGATGAAGGGAGGTATTCTAATGGTGGGCATACCCACTGATTAATCTCTTTTTTTCGATCAGCCCACAGGCTGCATGTAAAAAAAAAGATTACAATATATGCCCAACAAGGACCAGCAACGTACTGGCATGTTGCTGGACTTTGAGTGGCTATACCAGAATGATGCCTGCGGGTTTAGGTATCATCTTGGTATCATTCTTTTCAGCCAGCGGTCAGCTTTCATCTAAAAGCAATCCTAGCAGCTAATTAGCCTCTAGACTTCTTTTACAAGCAGTGGGAGGGAATGACCCCCCCACCATCTTCCGTGGTTTTTCTGGCTCTCCTGTCCCAACAGGGAACCTGAGAATGCAGCCAGTGGTTCTGCCAGCTGACCATAGTGCTGATCAGAGATCAGAATGGCTCCAATCATCTCTATGGCCTAAGAAACCGGAAGCTACGAGCATTTCGTGACTTGGATTTTGCTGGATGTAAACAGCACCATTGGAAAAGAATTTTATCACACCGATCTTGGTGTGGTCAGATGCTTTGAGGGCAGAGGAGAGATCTAGGGTCTAATAGACCCCAATTTTTTCAAAAAAAGAGCATCTGTCACTACCTGTTGCTATCATAGGGGATAGTTAAATTCCCTGAGATAACAATAAAAATGATCAAAAAAAAATGAAAGGGACAGTTTAAAAAGATAAAAAGCAAAAAAAAGCACCCTGCCCCCCTCCTCTCGTGCAAAGGTGAATGCAAGCATCGGTCTGGCGTGAAATGTAAACAGCAATTGCACCATGCATGTGAGATATCACCACGAAGGTCAGATCGAGGCCAGTAATTTTAGCAGTAGACCTCCTCTGTAAATCTAAAGTGGTAACCTGTAAAGGCTTTAAAACATGTATGTAGTTTGTCGCCACTGCATATTTGTGTGCAATTCTACATCATGTCGTGTTTGGTATCCATGTACTCAGCATAGGATCATCTTTTTTATTTCATCAAACATTTGGGCAATATAGTGTGTTTTAATGCATGTAAATTAAAAAAAAAGTGGGCAAATACTGTGTGAAAGAAAAAATTAAACACCCACCATTTTAATCTGTAGGGCCTTTGCTTTAAAAAATATATATAATGTTTGGGGGTTCAAAGTAATTTTCTTGCAAAAAAAAAAATTTTCATGTAAACAAATAGTGTCAGAAAGGGCTTTGTCTTCAAGTGGTTAGAAGAGTGGGTGATGTGTGACATAAGCTTCTAAATGTTGTGCATAAAATGCCAGGACCAACCCCCCCCCCCCCAAATGACCTCATTTTGGAAAGTAGACACCCCAAGCTATTTACTGAGAGGCATGTCGAGTCCAAAGTTGTCACTAAATGATATATTGCTCAAACATGCCACGGGCATATGTGAAATTACACCTCAAAATACATTCTGTTGCTTCTCCTGAGTACGGGGATACCACATGTGTTAGACTTTTTGGGAGCCTAGCCGCCTACGGGACCCCAAAAACCAAGCACCGCCTTCAGGCTTTCTAAGAGTGTAAATGTTTGATTTCACTCCTCACTGCCTATCACAGTTTCGGAGGCCATGGAATGCCCAGATGACACAACCCTCCCCCCTAATGACCCCATTTTGGAAAGTAGACATCCCAAGCTATTTGCTGAGAGGTATGGTGAGCATTTTGCAGATCTCGCTTTTTGTCACAAAGTTTTGAAAATTGAAAAAAGAAAAAAAAATACATTTTTCTTTTCTTTCTTAAATTTCAAAAACAAATGAGAGCTGTAAAATACTCACCATGCCTCTCAGCAAATAGCTTGAGGTGTCTACTTTCCAAAATGGGGTCATGGGGGGGGGGGGTTGTGCCATCTTGCCATTTTATGGCCTTCAAAACTGTGATAGGTAGTGAGGAGTGAAATTAAAAATAGAAATCCTGAAGGTGGTGCTTGGTTTTCGGGGCCCTGTACGCGGCTAGGCTCCCAAAAAGTCACACACATGAGGTATCCCCATACTCAGGAGAAGTAGCAAAATGTATTTTGGGGTCCAATTCCACATATAACCGTGGCATGTGTGAGCAATATATCATTTAGTGACAACTTTTTGTACATTTTTTTTTTTATTGTCATTATTCAATCACTTGGGACAAAAAATTTGGTCTCAACATGCCTCTCAGCAATTTCCTTGGGGTGTCTACTTTCCAAAAGGGGTCATTTGGGGGGGGGGGTTGTACCGCCCTGCCATTTTAGCACCTCAAGAAATGAGATAGGCAGTCATAAACTAAAAGCTGTGTAAATTCCAGAAAGTGTACCCTAGTTTGTAGACGCTATAACTTTTGCGCAAACCAATAAATAAATGCTTATTGACATTTTTTTTTTACCAAAGACATATGGCTGAATACATTTTGGCCTAAATGTATGACTAAAATTGAATTTATTGGATTTTTCTTATAACAAAAATAACAAAATATAATTTTTTTTTTTTTTCAAAATTTTTGCTCTTTTTCCGTTTATATCGCAAAAAATAAAAATTGCAGAGGCAATCAAATACCATCAAAAGAAAGCTCTATTTGTGGGAAAAAAAGGACACAAATTTTGTTTGGGTACAACATTGCATGACTGCGCAATTACCAGTTAAAGCAGCACAGTGCCAAATTGTAAAAAGTCCTCTGTTCTTTAGGCAGCCTAATGGTCCGGGGCTTAAGTGGTTAAACAACCTTTCTTTATAAATTTTGTCCAGAGTGTATTGTGCTACATTTATTTTGTGAAAATAACCCAAATCAGTGTTTATTATTTAGTCTGAAGGAAAGTTATAGAGTCCATAAACTATGTATACTGTATATATCTGAAAACTGATCAATCCTGATGTACTGGCGGCCTATCTAATTTCTTGAGGCCCAAAAACACCAGAACAGTACAGATGGACAAAGTCGATGACAGCGCACCACAGCAGGGCCTGTGGGGTGCGTGGAAGGCACGCTCCAGGAGGATGTCCACCCTAAATGACGAAGGTCCCACCCAGCTGTCATTTGACAATAAGCTGGGCTGGAAGTGGTTAAAGTACATGTCCATATAATAAATAAAAGAACGCTTACTGCATCCTGAGACCTCTGCGATTTATGAAATCTGGAGCACAATATTCTGAATAAGGTGTCAGTCCCCAAAGAGTGGCCAAACTGTATTGGGGTATTTGTAATACAGGTATAATAGTGTATCCGCGCTAATAGTGGGCAGCTAGGGCAAGCACAAACACTCCTCTGTACTCGACCGGAGCTGTGTCACCGGAAGTGACGTGCTGGAATTACATTACAAGCTGCCGTGATCCTGGAAGTGACACCCAGTGGGATCACTGGAGGAACTGAAGGGGAGTGAAGGATCTTTGGTCTCCAAGATGATGCATTTGGAGGTGTGCCCTCCTTGTCAAGACTCAACAATCTATCTATCTATCTATCTATCTATCTATCTATCTATCTATCTATCTATCTATCTATCTATCTATCTATCTATCTATCTATCAGCTCAGTACAAGATTACATATTTGCAGCTCTGAGTGCCTTGCTCCCATACCCTAACTACTCTGGGTCCCACCCACAGTTGATATTTATATGGGCACTAACTCACAAATTACATAACTGGAGGAGGGAAATCCAGACACAGCTCATCCATCCATTCCTGGACAGAGCATGCTGCTCCCGCATTGCGCTATAAATATTTTGTCCAGGTTCACATCTCTGCTGCGTGTATAGAAGTAGCTGCAAAGCGGCTTTACTAGATCAGCAGTTTGATGCAGCAAAAACTGGGTCAAAAAAAGGTGTATAAGAGGCATTTTATTATTACACAGAAAAAGGCATTTGTTCATGACACACATTGTTATAGAAAATGAAATACCATTAAGTTAGGGTTTACACCTACTTTAGGTGCCCTTTTACCTCAAAATGTGGTGTGGGAAACCCATGTTCCATGAGCGTTTCCCACAGTATGTTCAAAATGCACTGCAGCTGTGATCTGCAGCAGGTGTCAGTGTTAAAGTGGATGTAAACCCTCACATATACCCAGTGAAGTGAACAGCCTCACATGATACACAGAGATTAAACAAATCCTCCTACATAAATTTTACATGTATATCTGCTGTCTTCAGCTTCTTACACTTTTTAGAAAGTACACATCGTGTTACACATTTTCTTCCCTCCTTCAGCAGTGGGTGTGGAGTGTGGGCATAATAAAATTGGTGAAATAATGGTGCAAACAAAAATATAGACCACAGCAGCTGTTACAAAGGTGCTAGAACCTTAAGGAATGGATATACAAATATTTAACAGCACTAATGGATTATTAGCATAAGTGTAAACAATAAAGTGCAAAGTGCAGTAATATAATCCTACATAATAAAATAAGGTAAAGTGCAAGGTGCTTCCAAAGGCAATTCAAGTACCCGGGTTGAAAGGAGTCTCAAAGAACACACTCTCCTCTTGTGACCCCACTCACCAGAGCTTATGGACCCTCAGCTTTGCAGTCCAGGGGTCAAAAATGCTTAGTGGGGTTGTGGTGTATGGATCCAAGATCAGAGAGGCTTATAGGTATTTGGAGAGGATGATAGGTATTTGGAAAAAGTGAGAAGAAGGTACATAGTGAAGTACTGCCGGCACTCAGTTACTGCGGATTAACAAAACCGCCACTCACGAGACGGCTTGAAAAACAGGCATCAGTGTGTTCCGGGTTCGCATCTGCAGCGTGCGTTCCACGGATACCGAAAGTTGTGTCACTGGTACGTAAACCGGAAATGCGTCAACGCATTTCGCCCCTCCTCCAGGGCGTCATCAAGGAAATTTCCAGCTGCTTTTATCTCCTGTGTTGGAGAACTTGCAGAAAGACATGGCACGCAGAGCTTTGGAGAGAGATAAGTAGATCCTAGAGATGTGTGCATAGGTCAGATTTCATGAATGGAGTTTACAACCACTTTAAGTTAACAACACCCCAAATGCAGAGCATTTTCCATTACGGTTGCAGTGTGTTTTTTTTTTTTTTGTTTGTTTCAATACATTTTTAATGAATTTCTCAAAAATAAAACAATGTTAGACATACATGTAGTACAAACACTACTTTTGGTGTGGTCCAGTGCAATTCAGCCCGTTTAAAATGAATGGGCTCAAGTTGTACCACACTGCACTGCACGTGAATCACACACGATTCCTGGTGTGAACTGGCCCCAAGAACAAAAGAAACCCCTTTATTCAGTTTAATAACACAATATTCCCGATGTTTTATCAACATAAACCCTGGCAGCGATGTTACTATTTGCGGTTTCCACACCTTAGCTTAATTAATCTTTTATGTCATCCCTTGAGGTGGTGTCAGCTGTGATATCTCCAGTAATGCTAGTGATGGAGACCACAGTTTGATCATACATGAGCATAAGCATTTATGGCTTTTTAGTAAACGTTGCAAAGATATAGTTAGGTTTTAACCCTACTATTTTTTTTTCATTCTTTTTATTGTAAGAATATAAGGTGAAAGTTACAAAACAAAGCCTATTGGGCATACCCAGGCTTGTAAATAAAAAAAACAAAAAAAAACAAAAGCAAAAAACAACAAGGTGATTGGTAACCAAGGCCTAAAGTGACTTAATTCAAGGTATCTGGAGTGTGTGAAGTAAATATTGAGTGGCTCTCCCCCAGTATACAGTACCATACCTAAAAAATAAAACAGAAGCAAAGCAGAGCATCCTATGGAGGTGTTGCAGATGATCCGACAGTATCGCTGGACTCTGTCCAAATATCCCATATCTTGGAGAATTTTTTAGGACATCCCCTAGATTCATATGTAAATTTATACAGTGGAACCGTTTTGTTGACAATATTCTTCCAATAATCTAAGGTAGGGGCCTGGGTAGATTTCCATCTAAGGAGTATAGACTTACCTGCATAAAACAATAAGAGGCCGATCAAAGTTCTCATAGACCTAGAGGTAGCCAGTAAATTAAAGAGACCTAAAATACAAACGTCAATAGATAATGGTACAGCAATAGTGATGACTGTGCAGATACATTGGGAAACCGCTGACCAGAATAATTAATAATATAATATAATAATAATCTAACTCTGGAACCTCCGCATGCCACCGCGACAATAACTTGTCGAGGCCGTCGTGAACAGTGGGTTAAAGAGACATATATTGAAGAGAGTGGTTCATCTAGAGTATCCTCATGTAATATGGATTTAATTCTGGAAAAGGTGATGGTTATAAGCCGATTGCCAAATTGCAACTGAAAGGCATGTCGTAACTGAAGGTACCTGAACAGATATGAATTAGGGAGAGCATATTTGACTTTAAAGGTGTTGAATGTCTGGAGCACGCCCCCTTCACAAATTTGGCTAAGATATTTTATCCCCTTAGAATCCCACACAATAGGGTCAGGAATCAAGAAAAATTGCTTTATGGAAAGATTATGCCATAGTGGTGTATGTGGTGAAAAAGTATTAGAGGACACCGGGTGCTGAAGTTGCCATGCCTTAATGACAGCTCTCAGACTGAGTGAGTGGCAACGATGCTAACCGACTTCTGTATAGTATATTACGTAGTACTTCATAAGAGCCAAACTGCTCAGCCTCAAGCACTACTGCAGAATTAGTCTCATCAGCTACCAACCAGTTGTGGGCCTGAGTAAGCAGAGCGGCAAGGTAATAAGCAAATAAATTTGGACATGCCAAACCACCCTCAGTCCATGGCCCTAGCAAGATTATCAGCCAAAACCTAGGCCTTTGAGCTCCCCAAAGAATTTAGGTCACTGCAAATTCCTTGTCAAAAGAAGTTTATTGAGTATACAATGTTATAAAGATACATAAAGTAAGTTTACAAGGATCTATAAAGTAAGCTCATTGTTTTACAGTAGGGTTTATATTGGTAAATATTATGAAATTTCAAATATTAAACATTGGGTTCACGTAAACCTAAATTAAAGATATATATCATTTCCTTAGTTACTTTTGTATGTATTTAAATGATTTATACCTACTATACATATTGTTTACAAGTAGAGTGTATATAGGTCAAATAAATTCTGATAATGAGCTTTAATCGTAAGGTGGAGAAAAGGAAAGAGAAAGAAGAAAAAGGGTTGAAAGGTAGAGGTATGGTCCACAAGGTTGTCCCGCGTCAGTTTATTATTCTTTTTAGTTCTCTTTGAAGCCTTAGAATGGGTGTCTCTGTAAGTCATTTAATCTGTTACCATGGCAACAGGACAGAGTCATTGAAGTTTGACAGGAACTGTTGTTTAATCCAAGGATGCCAAAGTTTTTCAAATTTTGGAATTTGTTTTTGATCGATGGCTACCATCTTAGCATGGGACATTGTATTATTCATTCTGTGAATTGTTTCTGCTAGTACCAATGTAGGAGATTTCCATGCCTTGGCCACTGTTTGTTTTGCAGCCGTTATTAGTTGGATCATAAGTTTGAATTGAGAGGGTGTTAACCATTCCAGTTTTAGATTAAGTAAAGTTAAATATGGATCCAGTTGTATTATTTTTTTAAATATTTTGGATGCAATCACGAAGACTTCCTTCCAGAAGGTTTGGATTACTGGGCACGTCCACCATATGTGTAAATATGTGCCTATTTCTGGGCATCCTCGAAAACAAAGAGCTGAGGTATTAGGTGAATATTTTGCCACTCTAGCGGGTACAAGGTACCAGCGAGTTAGGACTTTATAATTTGTCTCCAGTGCTAAGATGTTGGGTGAAGATGACTTAGATGTGAGCCATATGTTAGACCAGTCCGTGTCATCTAAAGTTCGTCCCAGGTCCTTCTCCCACCTCTGAACGTAAGAGGGTCTATTAAGATTTGCTACTCCATATAATTGATTATAAAGTGATGAAATTGTACCTTTAGCAAATGGATCTTTTGTACAGATTGATTCAAAAATGGATAATTGGGATAATGGTGTATCCCCCTTTAGGAATGGTGTATAGAAATTTTTGATTTGGAGATATCTAAATATCTCAGAGTTTGGTAGATCATATTTTTCTCTAAGCGATGGGAATGAAAGGAATGATTTAGATGCTATGAAGTCATTTAGTGTCTGAATGCCTGATGTTGTCCAAGCTTTAAAAGAATTTGGGTAGATCCATGCCGGGTAAAAGGCCGGATTTCTGATAAAAGAAAGGAGAGGATTGTGTGGAGATTGTAACTGATATTTGGTTTTTAGTTTATCCCAGAGAGATAAGAAGTGTTTAGTTATGGGATTGTGAATTTTAAAGCGGTCTTTAGGATCAAGCCATAATAAATTTGATATTAATAGAGGGTCATTTTCTGAAGCCTCTATAAATACCCATAATGGGATTTCCTGTTTTGCATGGTATTTGGACAGACTGGCCAAATGTGCTGCTCTGTAGTAGTTAGTAAAATTAGGGTATCCCAGGCCTCCTTTATTTTTGGGAAGATGTAGTGTGTGTATAGGTATACGTGGTTTAGAAGAGCCCCATATAAACGATGTTGCTCTTTTTTGTACTATTCTCAAAAAACAGGAAGGAATTGGAATAGGGAGGACTCTGAATAGATAAAGCAATTTGGGTAGAATAGTCATTTTGATTGCATTAATCTTCCCTATCCAGGATAAAGGAAGTTGCGACCATTGTTTTATTAGATTTGTGATCTGTCTTAATACAGGAGGATAATTGGTTGAGAATAAGTCAGAATGAGATGCTGTTAAATGAATTCCAAGATATGGGATTGATTTTTCTGCCCATGTGAATGGGAGTGCAGCCCTAGCCGGGATCAATTCCATGTTTGTGAGTGAAATATTAAGCACTAGGCATTTCTTAGGATTAATCATAAGGCCGGATAGGGCTGCAAATCCATCAAGAGCTGGTATTAAGTTAGGACCAGAGACCTGTGGTGATGATAGAAAAAGTAATATATCGTCTGCAAATATACATAATTTGTGTGTAATACCTCCTACTTCAATGCCAGTTATAGTTTGGTTTGTTCTGATGTATTGGGCCATGGGTTCGAGTATAAGGGCAAATAATAAGGAAGATAATGGGCAACCCTGTCGGGTACCTCTTTCGATATTAAAGGCTTCAGATTTGTATCCAGCATATTTTATATAGGCTTTGGGTTTATTATATAATGCTTTGATCCATGTTAAAAAGTGGGGTCCAAAACCCCATTTTTGTAATGAATATTGCATATATTGCCAGGATACTGTGTCAAATGCCCTCTTAATATCGAGAGATAGAAAACATAAAGGGATTTTCCGTTTTTTAGCAATATGTGCCAATAACACTGCCCTGCGTATATTATCGCCTGCCTGTCTATTTGGCATGAAGCCTACTTGATCTCTATGTATTAATTTTCCTATAATGCTATTGAGGCGTTTTGCTATTATTTTTGCTAATAATTTAAAATCGAGGTTTAACAGAGAGATAGGCCGATAATTCACACAGGAAGTATCATCAGAAAGGGGTTTTGGGATCATACAAACAATTGCCATTAGTGTTTCTTGCCGAAAAGAATGTCCATCTAGAAGTTTGTTAAAAGTTTCAGTGAGAATGGGAGAGAGTATTTCTGAGAATGTTTTATAGTATAAAGCCGAGTAGCCGTCTGGGCCTGGTCTTTTGTTAAGTTTTAGGTCTTTTATGGCGTTAGCAACTTCATCTATAGTTATAGGTTCATCCAAACTGCTTTTTTGATTCTGAGATAACTCAGGTAAGGTTATTTTTGAGAAGAAGGATTCAGCCTCTGTAGGATTAAATTCATTGTTTGTCTTGTATAAAGTTGCGAGATGTGAGTGAAATTTATGGACTATTTTAACTGGATTACAAGTGTAAACATTTTTTGATAATTTCAAACGTATTGGTTTGAAAGATTTGTTGAATTTAATGCCCGAGCCAAATATGTACCTGGTTTGTTTGTATTCATGTAGAAATTGTGTTTGGAGCGTTTGAGGGATTTATCAACTGACTCAGTGAGAAATAGATCGTATTCCAATCTAGACTTTTCCAGATGAGATTTTGTACTCTGAGATGGATTATCTTGAAATGATATGTAGGCTGCATTAAAATTGAGTTCTAGTTTTTTTGCTAGATTTTTGCGTTCCCGTTTAAATAGTGCCATTTGTCTTTGTATTGTACCACGCAAGACAGGCTTATGAGCTTCCCACAGTGTTATTGGGGAAATGTCTGTTGTATTATTAATTGATATGTATTCCTTTAAAGCTTGTTCAATGGCCATCTGATGTAGTGGGTGTTTGAGCATTATGTCCGGTAAGTACCACGTTGGGTCATGCGCTTTTGGTATGGCTGAGGCTATAGTAGTGTATACTGCATTATGGTCAGACCACGGAATCGGAATTATATCTGATGCAATAATTTCTGGTATCATTCCTATTGTTAGAAAAATATGATCTATTCTGGTGAAGGTTTGATGAGGGTGCGAGAAATAAGTGAATTTCTTTTTCATTGGGTTACTTTCTCTCCACGAATCTACCAGATTGTATTTGGAAAGAAGTTGAGAAAAAGGTAATCTAGAAGTTATTTTGGATGGTGTAAAAGGTGATTTATCTAGAAATGGGAGGAGGACCTGGTTCGAATCCCCGCACATTATCACTGTTCCTATTTTGTGTGTATTAATCACTTGTAATATATGTGAGAGGAATGGTGTAGGTTGTTTGTTAGGAGCGTAGTAGGAAATCACCGTGATTGCTGTATCCATTATATAACCCATGAGTATCAGGTATCTACCTTCTGGGTCTTTAATTTCTGATGATAAGGTGAATGGTGTGGATCGGTGAAATGCAATTAGAGTTCCCCTTTGCTTGGTACAGGCAGAAGCCGTGTAAATTTGTTGATAAAAAGGAGAAATATATTTTGGAGTAGAATCTTTGGTGAAGTGTGTTTCTTGGAGGCATACTATGTGAGCCTTCTTGTTATGGAAAGTACGGAAGGCTTTGGTCCTTTTTTGAGGGACATTTATTCCCTGAACATTCAGGGAAAGTATATTCAGTGGTGCCATGGCAACAGATCAAATAGTTTTGACTTACTTTTTGTTATGCAGAGCTGACTGCGCAGATCAACCTGTGTGGACTGAAGAGATGAATAGATAGAAAAGAAACCAGTGAATTCTGGAGTAAAGAGTAAACAAAAAACATATGAGATTAGATGATACATTGTATAAATTATTTTTTGCAAGTAATCACAATTTACCCGTGAAAGAGAATAAATATCTCTCTCAGGGGAATAAGTGCCTTCGTCACACTCCCACATAATATTGTTGGGAGAATGAGGAGGGCTAATGGGGGTACACGGATATTCCGCTTACAGTAGAGAAGTGCTATGTCAAAAGACATCAAAATGATGTTTCATTAATTGGAGTGCAGAATATAGTTTTTGTTGAAATTATTTATTCCAGGGTGGTTGTATATGGTTAGTCTTGCCCTAGGCTAAATAATTCAGTTAGAAAGGTACTGTTAATAACTTTGGTATTGATGAAGATAGTTTGAATTATTTTGGGATTTTAACCCTTTTAGAGTAAACAATTACATATTTTATTCATATGCAACTGTTTAGATATGCTAACTCATAAAATTGAGGTTGTATTGCTTCAGATTAGAATAAACAAAAACATAATCCTAGGAACTAGTTAGGTAATAATATATTTGTTTTAAGAAAAGAAAGAAAAAGCTTCCATTACTTCTGGATTATTGAACATGTTTGTCCTAAAAAGTAATAAATCTATTGTTATTACCTGATAATATATAACTGAACAAGAATTTCCTTATTTCACATATATATTCTAAGGCTATATGAATCAGAAGTAATAAGAAATATAACTGGAATGTAACATGATCCCACACAGTGTGTGACTATCAGAATGCAGTTACATTCAGTTATAAATAGAGGTTTTTTAGAGAGAACCATCTCTTAGTATAATAAATGAAGAGATATCAGGAATTAGGATGTCAGTCCATTGAATCTTCTTGGTCCATGGATGATGTGGCATAACGGCCTCTTTTGTGAGAATGATGATTCCCATTTTGTTCTGAAATTTTCTGAGTGCTGCCTGAAGGTGAAGATGATGCCATTCTTCTGCGTGTGGGAGAGTTGCTGCTTGTGGGTTCTGTCAGATTTAATTTTAAAAGGGTTTGTTGTAGTTCATCTGCTGATCTGCTTCTGTAAATTGTACCTTGGTAGTTAAATCTGACTGAAAAGGGGAAGCCCCATTGATACATAATGTTGTGGCGTTGCAGTTCCATTAGTTGGGGTTTCATGGATCATCTTTTAGTAATAGTAAGTTGGGATAGGTCAGCAAAAATTTGATAATTGTGTCCTTGAAAATTAAGTTCCTTTTTTTCTCTTGCAGCAATTAGTATTTGTTCTTTCGTTCTGTAATAATGAAATTTTGTGATTATATCACGTGGGGGTCCATCTTTCTTTTTGGCTGTGAGGGCTCTGTGTACTCTGTCCAGTTCTAAACGTTCAATAGGGATATCTGGCTTTAGTTCTTGTAATAGAGCAGTAATAGTAGATTGCAGGTCTGTCATAGTTTCAGGTATTCCCCTTATGCGCAAGTTTGAACGTCTGGCTCTATTTTCGTAATCTTCGAGCTTAGTTTGAAGTATTAAATTCTCTTCTTTTAATTGTTCCAATTCTGTTAAATTTACTTGGGTTGTAATTTCAATTTCATCCATTTTTATTTCTAGGGCTGCGGTGCGGTTTCCCAGCTCTCTTATTTCTTTGGTTAGGCTTTTTGTTATTTGGTCTGAGGTTTGTTTTAAAGCCTTATGAAGCATCTTTTCAAATTGTAATAATATTACTGGGGATGCTGAGGAGGCTTGTGGAGAAGTTTGTGAGAGGATTTGTTCTGTATCTGACTCAAATGGAGAGTCTTGCTGTGACATTTTCTGTCTGTGAGAGCGCCCTGATGCTGTATCTTGTGAGGTGACTGAAGCTGCTTTAGTTGCAGTGAGTGCCTGTGAGCTCTTTGTGAGGTGATTATTATTTCTGCCACGGTTTCCTCCCAGTACCATATTTCCTGCCCAAACTTTCACAGTTTGTTCCCTGGGGCAAAAAGGTTCAAATGGATACCTTTTGAGCCTGCAAGCTCCGCTTTGTCCTTCTCTTCTCTCCTCAGCGGTGTGGAGCTCTAACAATGCATGTCTGCTCCGCTAGGCTCCGCCCATCTCAGGTCACTGCAAATTCAAATTGCCTAAAATATTTCCTAGGGATCCACACTGGGGCATACATACACACACACACACACACTTCTAATCTTTTTGGCTCTATACACCACCACAATGGATTTGAAATGAAACAAACAAAATGTGCTTTAACTGCAGACTTTCAGCTTTAATTTGAGGGTATTTACATCCAAATCAGATGAATGGTGTAGGAATTACAACAGTTTGTATATGTGCCTCGCACTTTTTAACCACTTAAGGACCATCCTCGTTTTGGATTTTAGGTTTTTACATGTTTAAAAACAGGATGCTTTTGCTAGAAAATTACTTAGAAAAAAACATTTATAATGTTTGGGGGTTCTAACACCCTAGAGAATAAAATGGTCGGTCGTTGCAATACTTTGTTTTGTACCGTATTTGTGCAGCGCTCTTATAAGCACGCTTTTTTTGGAAAAAATGCACTTTTTTGAATAAAAAAATAAGACAACAGTAAAGTTAGCCCAATTTTTTTTTAGATTGTGAAATATAATGTTACGCCAAGTAAATTGATACCCAACATGTCACACTTCAAAATTGCGCCCGCTCGTGGAATGGCGTAAAACTTTTACCCTCATAAATCTTCATAGGCGACGTTTAAAAAATTCTACAGGTTGCATGTTTTACGTTACAGAGGAGGTCTAGGGCTAGAATTATTGCTCTTGCAGTACCGGTCGCGGCGATACCTCACATGTGTGGTTTGACCACCGTTTTCATATGCGGGCGCTACTCGCGTATGCGTTCGCTTCTGCGCGCGAGCCCGTCGGGTGGGGGGGTGGTTTAAAAAAATTTTTTTTTAAATTTTTATTATTTATTTTACATTATTTTATTTATTTTTACACTGTTTAAAAAAAAATTGTGTCACTTTTATTCCTATTACAAGGAATGTAAACATAGATACATGTAATAGAAAAAAGCACAGGACCTCTTAAATATGAGATCTGGGGTAAAAAAGACCTCAGATCTCATATTTACACTGAAATGCAATAAAAAAAAAAAAAGTCACTTAAAAAAAATTACATTTAAAAAAATATGCCTTTAAGAGGCGTGGTCTTGACGTCGCTTCCGCTCAGTAGTGTCATGGAGACGAGTGGGCGCCATCTTAGCCTCACTCATCTCCAGGCACAGGAGGGAGACGGACGCGGCCTCCGCCGCTACGGACGGCTCCAGGAAGCGGCTGAGGGCACCAGATCGCGGCGGGAGGGGGGCCCTCTCCCACCACCGGTAAAAGTGACCTCGCGGCGAATCCGCTGCAGGGACCACTTTTATCAGAAAGCGTACCGCCGCCCGAAAATGGGGATACCGGGGTTATGGCAGTTAGCTGCTGCCATAACAATGATATCCCCCTTCAAAGTTTGGACATACATCGGCGTGCGGCGGTCTGGAAGTGGTTAAGGGACCAAAAGTAATGGGACAATTGGCTGCTCAGCTGTTCCATGGCCAGGTTGTGTTATTCCCTCATTATCCCATTTACAAGGAGCAGGTAAAAGGTCCAGAGTTCATTTCAAGTGTGCTATTTGCATTTAGAACTCTCAATATGAGATCCAATATCACGATCAGTGAAGCAAGCCATCATTAGGCTGAAAAAACAAAACAAACCCATCAGAGAGATAGCAAAAACATTAGGTGTGGCCAAATAAAGAACGCACCGGTGAGCTCAGCAACACCAAAAGACCTGGAAGACCACGGAAAACAACTTTGGTGGTTGAAAAATTCTTTCCCTGGTGAAGAAAACACCCTTCACAACAGTTGGCCAGATCAATAACACTCTCCAGGAGGTAGGTGTATGCGTGTCAAAGTCAACAATCAAGAGAAGACTTCAGCAGAGTGAATACAGAGGGTTCACCACAAGATGTAAACCATTGGTGAGCCTCAAAAACAGGAAGGCCAGATTAGAGTTTGCCAAACAACATCTAAAAAAGCCTTCACAGTTCTGGAACAACATCCTATGGACAGATG
This sequence comes from Lithobates clamitans, assembly GCA_037952925.1. Taxonomy (NCBI): domain Eukaryota; kingdom Metazoa; phylum Chordata; class Amphibia; order Anura; family Ranidae; genus Lithobates; species Lithobates clamitans. Next base: position 783,606 of record JBBGZY010001323.1, on the reverse strand, counting down.
AGACCAAGATCAACTTGTACCAGAGTGATGGGAAGAGAAGAGTATAAAGAAGGAAAGTAAATGCTCATGATCCAAAGCATACCACCTCATCAGTGAAGCATGGTGGTGGTAGTGTCATGGCGTGGGCATGTATGGCTGCCAATGGAACTGGTTCTCTTGTATTTATTGATGATGTGACAAAAGCAGCAGGATGAATTCTGAAGTGTTTCGGCTAATATTATCTGCTCATATTCAGCAAAATGCTTCAGAACTCATTGGACGGCGCTTCAGTGCAGATGGACAATGACCCGAAGCATACTGCAAAAGCAACTAAAAAGTTTTTTAAGGGAAAGAAGTGAAATGTTATGCAATGGCCAAGTCAATCACCTGACCTGAATCCGATTGAGCATGCATTTCACTTGCTGAAGACAAAACTGAAGGGAAAATGCCCCAAGAACAAGCAGGAACTGAAGACAGTTGCAGTAGAGGCCTGGCAGAGCATCACCAGGAATGAAACCCAGCGTCTGGTGATGTCTATACGTTCCAAACTTCAGGCTGTAATTGACTGCAAGGGATCTGCAACCAAGTATTAAAAAGTGAAAGTTTGATGGATGATTGTTAATCTGTCCCATTACTTTTGGTTCCTTAAAAAGTGGGAGGCACATATACAAACTGTTGTAATTCCTACAACGTTCTCGTGATTTGGATGTAAATACCCTCAAATTAAAGCTGAAAGTCTGCAGTTAAAGCACATCTTGTTCGATTCATTTCAAATCCATTGTGGTGGTGTATAGAGCCAAAAAAATTAGAATTGTGTCGATGTTCCAATATTTATGGACCTGACTGTATATATTATATATACACACACACACACATACATATACTCTGCATTCAGGCGGTGTACACAGTATACTGTATAATACAATGCAGCTGGTGTACAGTTCCTAATACAGTGCAGGCGGTGTACACAGTATATAATACAGTGTGTACAGTTTCTAATACACTTCAGGTGGTGTACACAGTATATAATACAGTGCAGCCGGTGTATAGTTTCTAATACAGTGCAGGCGGTGTACGCAGTATATAGTAGGTGAGGTTGAAAAAAGACACACGTCCATCAAGTCCAACCTATGTGTGTGATTATGTGTCAGTATTACCTTACATATCCCTGTATGTTGCGGTCATTCAGGTGATTATCTAATAGTTTCTTGAAGCTATCAATGCTCCCCGCTGAGACCACCGCCTGTGGAAGGGAATTCCACATCCTTACTGCTCTTACAGTAAAGAACCCTCTACGTAGTTTAAGGTTAAACCTCTTTTCTTCTAATTGTAATGAGTGGCCCCGAGTCTTATTAAACTCTCTTCTGCGAAAAAGTTTTATCCCTATTGTACTGTCACCAGTACAGTATTTGTAAATTGAAATCATATCCCCTCTCAAGCGTCTCTTCTCCAGAGAGAATAAGTTCAACGCTCGCAACCTTTCCTCATAACTAAGATCCTCCAGACCCTTTATTAGCTTTGTTGCCCTTCTTTGTACTCGCTCCATTTCCAGTACATCCTTCCTGAGGACTGGTGCCCAGAACTGGACAGCATACTCCAGGTGCGGCCGGACCAGAGTCTTGTAGAGCGGGAGAATTATCGTTTTATCTCTGGAGTTGATCCCCCTTTTAATACATGCCAATATTCTGTTTGCCTTATTAGCAGCAGCTTGGCATTGCATGCCATTGCTGAGCCTATCATCTACTAGGACTCCCAGGTCCTTTTCCATCCTAGATTCCCCCAAAGGTTCTCCCCCCAGTGTATAGATTGCATTCATATTTTTGCCACCCAAATACATTTTTCTACATTGAACCTCATTTGCTATGTAGTCGCCCACCCCATTAATTTGTTCAGGTCTTTTTGCAAGGTTTCCACATCCTGCGGGGAAGTTATTGCCCTGCTTAGCTTAGTATCGTCTGCAAATACAGAGATTGAACTGTTTATGCCATCCTCCAGATCGTTTATAAACAAATGAAATAGCATTGGTCCCAGCACAGAACCCTGGGGAACCCCACTACCCACCCCTGACCATTCTGAGTATTCCCCATTTATCACCACCCTCTGAACACGCCCTTGCAGCCAGTTTTCAATCCAGGTACTCACCCTATGGTCCATGCCAACGGACCCTATTTTGTACAGTAAACGTTTATGGGGAACTGTGTCAAATGCTTTTGCAAAATCCAGATACACCACGTCTACGGGCCTTCCTTAATCTAGATGGCAACTCACCTTCTCATAGAAGGTTAATAGATTGGTTTGGCAAGAACGATTCTTCATGAATCCATGCTGATTACTGCTAATGATATTGTTCTTATTACTAAAATCTTGTATATAGTCCCTTATCATCCCCTCCAAGATTTTACATACTATTGATGTTAGGCTAACTGGTCTGTAATTCCCAGGGATGTTTTTTGGGCCCTTTTTAAATATTGGTGCTACATTGGCTTTTCTCCAATCAGCTGGTACCATTCCAGTCAATAGACTGCCTGTAAAAATTAGGAACGGTCTGGCAATCACTTGACTGAGTTCCCTAAGTACCCTCGGATGCAAGCCATCTGGTCCCGGTGATTTATTAATGTTAAGTTTCTCAAGTCTAATTTTAATTCCGTCCTCTTTTAACCATGGAGGTGCTTCCTGTGTTGTGTCATGAGGATAAACACTGCAGTTTTGGTTACTGAAGCCCCCCGATTCACTCGTGAAGACTGAGGAGAAGAATAAATTCAATACCTTTGCCATCTCCCCATCCTTTGTAACCAGATGTCCTTCCTCATTCTTTATGGGGCCAATATGGTCTGTCCTCCCTTTTTTACTGTTTACATACCTAAAGAATTTCTTGGGATTTTTTTTGCTCTCCTCCGCTATGTGTCTTTCATGTTCTATCTTAGCCTTCCTAATTGCACCCTTACATTTCTTATTGCATTCTTTATAAAGTCTGAATGCTGAGGATGATCCCTCAACCTTGTATTTTTTGAAGGCCTACTCCTTTGCTTTTATATGCATTTTTACATTGGAGTTAAGCCATCCAGGATTTTTGTTCGCTCTTTTAAATTTATTACCCAATGGGATACATTGGCTAATGCCCTTATAGCAAACCCATCTCTCCTCTGTATTCTTTGTTCCTAATATTTTATCCCAATTTATGCCTTTTAGCAAGGTTTGTAGTTTATAGAAGTTGGCTCTTTTGAAATTCAGTGTCTTTGTATTCCCTTTATGTTTCCTATTTGTGTGATTTATACTGAAACTAATTGACCTGTGATCGCTGTTACCTAAATTGCCCCGTATTTCCACATCTGTGATCAGGTCTGTATTGTTGGTAATCAGTAGATCCAGTAATGTTTTATTTCTAGTTGGTGGGTCTACCATCTGACCCATAAAATTGTCCTGCAAGACATTAAGGAACTGGCGAGCCTTAAATGAATGCGCGGTTCCCTCTGCCCAGTCTATGTCTGGATAATTAAAATCCCCCATTATGACAACACTTCCCATCCTTGCTGCTAATCTAATTTGTGATAGGAGATCCGTCTCCACTTCCTCCTTCAGGTTAGAGGGCCTATAGCATACTCCCAGTATTATTTTCCCCTTAGCTTCATCCCTTTGGAGCTCTACCCATAAGGATTCCACCTCCTCTCTAGCTCCCTCAGTGATGTCATCTCTCACATTCGCTTGTACATTATTCTTGATATATAAACATAAATAGTGGCATAACATAATCAGCAAAATGATCATTATATCACACTAAAACAGCGCTAATGTTGAGCTAAACGGATAATGTGGCCAACTTCACATGCAAAAAAAAGTCTTTAAAGAGAGAAGAGCAGTCAGCAAAATGGTTCAGAAAGTGTCCATAGGTGATCAGAGTACAGAGGTTCAGCGTGCACCTTCCACCGATCCTTCCACTTCCACCCTGTGAGAACACACTCCCCTCAGGGGGTTAAACTCACCAAAAGCCTAATAAATGTAAGCATCAAAGAGAGGAGAAATCCAAGCCACCAGCCACTGTCAGCAACGCTCCAGAGAGATCCAAGATGGTCAAGGCTCATAAATCACCAGACAACAAAAGAGAAGCGTACATAGCGTAATCCTGTTTATTAGATAAAAGCCCTTCACATCACAGTGGCTGGTGGCTTGGATTTCTCCTCTCTTGGATGCTTACATTTATTAGGCTTTTGGTGAGTTTAACCCCCTGAGGGGAGTGTGTTCTCACAGGGTGGAAGTGGAAGGATCGGTGGAAGGTGCACGCTGAACCTCTGTACTCTGATCACCTATGGACACTTTCTGAACCATTTTGCTGACTGCTCTTCTCTCTTTAAAGACTTTTTTTTGCATGTGAAGTTGGCCACATTATCCGTTTAGCTCAACATTAGCGCTGTTTTAGTGTGATATAATGATCATTTTGCTGATTATGTTATGCCACTATTTATGTTAATTTCTCTGTTATTTTAAACGGCTGCTTTTCTGGTTAGTCTTATTTGAGACCTTTTTAAACATATCGGTGTTTTTTCTATACATCTTACATACTCATAGATGTTTTATCTTATTTTATTTACTGATTACTGCTTTTGAGCTGCTAAGGTCCCTGGCGCTGAGTGGTGTGTTTTTGGGCCTGTAAATACACCTTTCCTTATTATTCTTGATATATAGGCATACCCCTCCCTCTTTTTTACCCTCTCTATCCTTGCGGTATAGGGTATACCCTTGAATATTTGCCAGCCAATCATGAGAGCTGTTGAACCAGGTCTCAGAAATTCCCACAAAATCCAAATCCTCCTTGTACAACAGTATCTCTAGTTCACCCATCTTGTCTGCCATGCTCCTGGCATTGGTGAACATGCCACATAGTTTAGACCGGTCGCATATTGTCCTCCTATTGGGTGTTTCAAAATTGCAACTAGGACTTGCTACTATACTCATATATAAAAGTATATAAAAGTAAAAAAATGAAGCCGCGCTGACTAATGCTACAACTTAATATATACATATACCAATAAATATTAAATATCAGTGTTAAGGGTGAATTTAAATAAATAACAGTTATAGTAATAAAAAAAGTTCATAAATAGTCCATCAACCACAAGTGAATGTGCGTATCTTAAATTGTTCAAATGACTTGAAACATATCACAAACACCGCTACCAACTCGTGAACCTCAACCACATAGAGAGTGTGTGCTTACTGGAAGGCAAGCTAGGAATAGCTTGCGGCTATTAACTCAGCCTGGGCCTTTATCCAGGGGGCACTGAGGTACCAGCTCACAGGTAGAATCCTTACATCAGGGGTGCAGGACACCAACCACTCATAAACAGGAAGACTCTGATCCAGTAATCATGGACAATGGACCAGGCTGGTCCAAGGTGCCCCAGGACGACATCAGCTTGTGACAAAATGCACATCGGGAGGAGTGACGTGCTGATGTCATCACGTTGTGATCCTGGAAGAACAGGTGTTCGCTAGCCGGCCCGATTTTTTTTAAACAATTGATGCCTCACTTTTTGCTCTTTGTGTAAGTGCAACTTTTACTCTTAAATAAACCGATTTAGTCGATTTACACTATGATGAGCTTTTTCCTTTTTGGGTAAACTGCCTGGTCCATTGTCCACGATTACTGGATCAGCAAGTTTTACTGTTTATGAGTAGTTGGTGTCCTGCCCGTCTCATGCAAGGATTCTACCAGTGAGCTGGTACCTCAGTGCCCCCTGCATAAAGGCCTGGCCTTGGTTAATAGCTGCAAGCTATTCCTAGCTTGCCTTCCGGTGAGCACGCATTATATGTGGAGGAGGTTCACGAGTTGGTAGTGGTGTTTGTGTTTCAAGATACACACATTCACTTGTGGTTGATGGACTATTTATGAACTTTTTTTATTACTAGAACTGTTATTTATTTAAATTCACCCTTAACATTGATATTCAATATTTATATGTATATATTAAGTTGCAGCATTGGTCAGCACGGCTTAATTTTTTAATTTCTATTTACTGTGTATGTATCTCACTCTAGAGCCGCTGCTCTCTATTTATTTATATTTAATCACGATAAGCGTGGTATTTTCTATTTTTACACACAGTATATAATACAGTGTGTACAGTTCCTAATGCACTTCAGGCAGTGTACACAGTATATAAAACAGCGCAGCCGATGTACAGTTTCTAATACAGTGCAGGCGGTGTACACAGTATATAATACAGTGTGTACAGTTTCAAATACACTTCAGGTGGTGTACACAGTATATAATACAGTGCAGCCGTTGTTCAGTTTATAATACAGTGTTAAAAAAAAAAAAATCCCCACCATGTCCAGAAGGCCACCGAGGAGAGGCAGATGCTCACAGGCCACTAAAAGAGGTGAACAGTGGTGGTCATGGACACGGTGCATCCTCTGCAGGCGGGTTATGCTTGTCCTTTCTTTCTGCTGCTGGCTGTGTTATTGATCCACAACATGCAGAAGAGTTGGTGGAGTGGATAACAAAGCTGTCCTCATCCTCCTGTCACCCAGGCTCATAATAGTTTGCCTTCCAATGCAGCTGCCAAAGTGGCCTATTCCACCGGCTCCTTGTCCACAGTTACTCCTTCCGTAGCCCCACCATCATGAACGAAGGAGTCACAGAATTATTCGACCATAGTGTCAGTTACATGCTGATGGAGGATGCGCAGTAATATCAAGGCTCTGATGTTGGTTCCCAGGTTAAGGAAGAGAGTAATGTGAGCCTAGAGAGAGGGAGTGCCACAGAAGGACAAGTAACTGGCAGTCATGTTCCCCCAGCTGCAGCATACTGCCAAGTTTGCTCCAGTGATGAGGGGGGAGGGGATGATGAGGTCACTGACTGTAATTGGGTGCCTGAGAGAAGACAGGAGGAAAGTGAGGAGGAAGAGGCATAACTCTAACAATGAGGCAGGATGTCCTCCCGGGGTCAGCTTAAGGGCAGCCACCCTATTGCACCACACCACAGAGCCCCGCTGACTTGCAAAAGTTCCTTGGTGTGGGCTTTTTTTCAAAACATGTGCAGTAGATCACACCATTGCTGTTTGCAATCTATGTCTGAAGTAGATCAAGCGTGGCCACAACAGCAGATGCTTGAGCACCACATGCTTGACAAGACATATAAAGACCTGCCATGCAGTCCGTTGGCAACAGCACCTGAAAGACCCACAACGTAGAAAAAGGTGTACTTCTCCTTGCTCCTCATCCGGGATCTCAAACTCTACTATACCTCCAGTCCTCTCAAAAACCTGCACTGAGAGGAATGGAGGTATAGCAATAGGTGCCACAAGTACTTGCAGCCAATCTGCTAGCGGTATACCACCAGTTGATTTCAGCAGGCAAATTTCGCTACTCCAGTTGCTGAATCATTAAAAAAAAAAAATTCTGTCCCAATCATCCACATGCTCAGCGTCTAAATGCTAGCTTGGCTAAATTGCTAGCACTGCAACTGCTGCCTTTTCAGCTGCCGACTCTGCCCCTTTATTACGAAATATTTTTTCATGTAAGGCCATTTCAGCTCTCTAAATTCTTGTGTTCTGAATTTGGTGGTGCAGCGTTTCTCCTGAGGCAGGCCAGAAAACGGTGTGGTCATTTCCGGTGGTCATACAATGCCAGTGCTTGGCTGGCTGACATTCAAAGGGAGTTTAACCTACCCACCAACTGCCTCATTTGGGACATGCCCACCAGGTGGAACTCAACATTGGCAATGCTGCAGCGGCTGCACACACAGCAGAGGGCCATCTATGAATACCTGTGTGAGTATGGCACCAGGACAGGGTCAAGGGAGCTTGTTTTTTTTCGTCACGCCAGTGGCTGCTGATCAAGGGTGCATGCACTGCCCTGTCACCATTTGAGGAGGCCACGAGGATGGTGAGCAGCGACAAAGCTGCATCAGTGGCACTGTCCCTCTAGTCTTCCTGCTGGAGCACACACTTTATGGAATCATTGACATGGCACTTGAGGCAGAACAGCGGGAAGAAGAGGACTTCCTTTCCTCTCAAGGCCCCCTTTATGCAGATAGAATTCCAGTGGAGCCGCCAAACACACAGGAAGAAGAGGAGGAGGAGAAGGAGGATTGTGTCAGCGTGGATGTAGAGGATAACACGCAGCAGCCTTCAAGGTTCAGTCCCCAGAAACCCAAGGGGTTGTACGTGGCTAGAAGGAGGTAGTTACCAGAGTGACCCAGAGGACTCAGAATCAAATGCCTCTGCAAACTTACACTGCATGGCCTCCCTGATTCTGCAAAGCCTGCAAAAGGACCCTAGAATTTGTGGTATCAAGGAGAGGGATCATTACTGGCTGGCAACCCTGCTTGATCCACATTACAAGGGTAAAGTTGCAAAACTCATCCTGCCTTCGCAGAAGGAGCAGAGGATGAAAATTCTTCAGTAGGCCTTGAAGAAAAGTTTGTGTAACTTCTTTCCAGACCCTGGGAGGTTACTATTTCCTGGTGCTGGACAATGTGTTGCTAAGGCTTCGTTCGGTCAGAGGAAGAGCGGTAGAGAAGGTGGCCAGCTGACCGATGCCTTTAAACAATTTTTCAGTCCTCAGCGCCAAGGTCTGATAGGTTCAAGCATTATATGGCGCAGAATATCTAGGGGCAAGAGCAGACTTGGAGACCTTTCCAACAGAGCATCCACTGGGTTACTGGGTCTTGCGGATGGACCACTGGCCAGAACTTGCTCAATATGCAATTGAGGTACTGGCCTGTCCTGCATCCAGCTTGCTTTCTGAAGGCACATTCAGTGCTGCTGGAGGGTTTGTAATGGATCAAAGAGTGCGCCTGTCCACAGACTCCGTTGATAGGCTCAGCAGCTATCAAGCACCTGATGCTGACTTAACTGACTGAATTGGCTATGGATCTGGGATCCCTTGAAGACTGCCTATGCTATGCCTGAATCTTGAAGATGCTAGCTTACAACAATATTTTTGGTTTAGGGCACCACCAACACCCAAAGCCAAATTTTTCTGCCCCTGTTTAACAGGGGCATGTAATTACAATTTTTGAAATAATATTTACCAGCAGGGTTCGTTCCTGCACCCAACAATAGTAACTGTGAGGGGTTAAAGTGTTCTGGCACCACCAACACCCAAGGTCCTATTTGTCTGCACCTGTTTGAATGGGGCATGTAATTACAATTTTTGAAATACTATTCAACAGCAGGGCCAGTTCTTGCGCCCAACAAGAGTAACTGGGAGGAGGAGTTACAGTGTTCAGGCATCTGGGATCCCTTGAAGACTGCCTATGACATGCCTGAATCTTGAAGATGCTAGCTTACAACAATATTTTTGGTTTAGGGCACCACCAACACCCAAGGCCCATTTTTTCTGCCCCTGTTTAAAAGGGGCAAGTAATTAAAATTTTTGAAAATAATATTTAACAGCAGGGTCCGTTCCTGAGCACAACAAGAGTAACTGAGGGATTACAGTGTTCTGGCACCACCAACACCTAAGGCCAAATTTTTCTGCAGAGTATATAGTGCAGTCCGTATAGTATATATACTGCATTTCAGAGTATATAGTGCAGGCAGTGTATATATAATAAAGTGCAGGGTATAGTATATAATATAGTGTATTGAAGTGGTAAGTGATTAAGGGGAACTCTATGACTGAATTAAGATAAAAACAAAACAAAACAAAAAAAACACCCCAGCATGGGTCCCCCCCCCCAGTTCATACCAGGCCCTTTGGATCTGGTATAGATTTTAAGGGGAACTCCATGCCAAATTTTTTCAAAAAAATTGGTGTGCCCCCCCCCATAATCCATACCAGACACTTACCTGAGCAAAGAGCCTGGCAGGCCAGGATAGGGGGGGCGAGCAACCATACCACGCTACTTGCCCTCAATATTGGGAGAGTGCTTTGGGGTCCCTCCCAAAGCACCTTGTCCCCATGTTGATGGGGACAAGGGCCTTGTCCCCACAACCTTGGCCCTGTGGTTGTGGGGGGTCTTCCAGAATCTGGAAGCCCCTTTAACAAGGGAGCCCCCAGATCCTGCCCCCCCAAGTGAATGGGTACATTGTACCCCTACCCATTCACCAAAAAAAGTGTCAAAAAGTAAAAATGACAATACACAGTCTTTGACAATTCCTTTATTAAAAAAAAAAAAAAGGAAGAAGAAGGAGGTGTTTCGCGATGTCCATCTATCTTCAACCATGCCGCCTGACGGACCCGAAAAATAGAAAAAAAAGAAAAGACACAAACCTCCGCCTCGATGGGAAATTGTGGGCACAGATGAGGCAGATGTGCCTCCTTCCTCTTCGGGACCGATGTCCCTTACACATAATCCGGTGATTGGCTTTTATTTCTCCTCACGCTGTCAGCGTGAGAAGAAAAAAAAAAAAGTTTACATCACGTGATCAGCTGTACTCGGGGACTCTGATGGGCTGGTGACAGGTACTCAGATGGGCTAGTGACAGGTCCTCTTTATTACCGGGGAGCAATCAGTGTGATTGGTGTGCACTGTTAGGCTGCTTTCATACTGAGGCGCTTTACAGGCACTTGGGTACTCGGGTACTCTGATGGGCTGGCTGATGATAGGTACTCGGGTACTCTGATGGGCTGGTAACAGGTACTTGGGTAAAAGAAGAAATGGCTGCACATGCAAAGGTTCCAAAACAAAATGCCTTTTATTGAAAATGACCAGGATACACCAGGGACACCAGATATCATGTAGACCTATTTCACACATCTGACCTGTGCTTAATCATTACAGGTACTTGAATACTCTGATGGGCTGGTGACAGGTACTTGGGTACTCCAATTGGCTGGTGACAGACACTCAGATGGGCTAGTGACAGGTCCTCTTTATTACTGGGGGGCAGTGTTATTGGTGTGCACTGTTAGGCTGCTTTCACACTAAGGCACTTTACAGGCGCTATGCAGGTGCTAAAGAGCCTCTCCTCTCACTCCAGTGTGAAAGCCTGAGTGCTTTCACACTGGAGCGGTGCACTGGCAGGACGCCAGAAAAAGTCATGCCAGCTGCATCTTTGAGGTGCTCCACCGCTCCTACAGCGCCCCTGCCCATTGAAATCAACAAAGTGCCGGCAAAGTGCCGCTGCAACAGCGCTTTGCGGGCACATTTAACCCTTTTTAGGCCGTTAGCAGGGGTTAAAAGTGCCCCGCTAGCAGCTGAAAAGGGGCCGCAAAAACTATGGTGAAGTGCCGCTAAAAATAGCCCCCAATGCCCCAGTGTGAAAGTAGCATAAGCGGTAACGAGATGTTACCGCAATCTCCTCCTCACACAGGATTGGTGTGTGAGGTGGAGAACCCGGTAACAGCTCATTACAGTGGTTTACATTCTGTGACCAGCTGTGATTGGACATAGCTGGTCACGTGGTAAAGAGCCCATTTTATTGGCTCTTTACTGCGATCGGGGTATGGGCTGTGTCAGGGTGACAAGCCTCGTCCCCGATTGGCACTCTGCATGCCCCTAGGGGTGCGCACGAGCGCCATGCACAAGGACAGTGCATGTAACTGGCTGCGATTGGACACACCCGGTCACATGATAGAGAGACATTTTTATTGGCTCTTTACACTGATCTGGAATGGGCTGTGTCCCGAGGGACACGCCTCATCCCCGATCGCCATGTTGCGGGCCCCCAGGGGACCGCAGTTGCAGCGAGAAGCAGAGAACGTCATATGATGCCCACCCAGGTTGGAAGAGTGTTCCTGCAGGCATCATATGACAATACGCCGATATGGAAGTGGTTAAAGAACCCCAGGCTCCATAGCTAGTTCAGATAGCAGGGCCTACAGCCTCCCAACAAGAGAGACATCCTGTTGCGTGACTGGGATAGGAGGTGGGTGACTTGGCGTGGTCATTTTAGCAGACCGTTGGAGGGAAGAGTAACAACTCCGCTGAGCCAAGACTGTTCACCCCGCACGACACCACCTGTTACTGTCACCTTGCAGGAAATGGCTCTGGAATGAGATGAAGCTGGTGGGTGATAAGTCCAGTCAGCCGTACACACCAAGGGTTTTTCCCGGGATGTCACCCTGCACACACAGCAGCCAGGGGGCCAGTCACTCATATGAAGACAGAAGACACTACTGTAAAAACTCACCCAGGCTGCGGCCCAGAAGGATGCTATAAGTTAGAAGGATGCTATAAGTGCCAGAAAAATTGTAGGCCTCAGGACCACGGGCACTATCTGCCTGCATCACTGCCCCCTCAATCCAGCCGGGTCTCCAGGGAACCAGGAACCAGCCGGTCAGGAAATTACCCTGCTGCTTGGGAGGAAGCTGGAGATAAGCTGTGTGCTGGGCTCCCTAGACATGTAGGCAGTCGGATGGAGTAGGATAAAAGGTAGGATGCTCCGGAGCTCCTTTCTGACACGTCCGCCATGGCTCACATCTGGTCATGCCCCAACCCTACTCTTCTTCATCATCCTCATCAATGACCAAATAGCAAATATTCAACAGTAATTCCAGTTACTGCAAATAGGAGTACTTACAATTACTTTCTTGTCCTCACACCTACAATATACCTGTTGATACCAAATTATATAATGGCCATGTAGAATTAGAGCACCCATAGACACCTACTTGAGACTACCGCCTCTCAGTGTAGCTGTTTACAGCTGGATCCAACAACCGCCTCATGTCTGTGGTGTGTGTTCAAGCCCTAGCTATCTACTCTGTGGAAGATAATAGTCAAAGTTTAGAAAACTTGGACAATTTCCAGATAGAAAAAAACTGGATTGGGAGGCTGTGTGTCTGTGGTTCCAGCCATCTACATAGATTGGGGGTCAGCAACCAGTAGATTGTGGTCTGGGCTTGCTGACCTGCCATCCCAGAGAATCAAACAGAGTGCAATGCAGAGGGACTACTTGTAAAGTTGGAGGTGTAGTAGGGACCAAGCGCCGCATAAGCTGATACCTCCTAACCAGGGCTTTTTTTCTCAAACAATAGGTGCTGGAACTCATCCACGACCCCCCAAAACCCCTCCTCCCACACGCACCCTCCAAATCACATCAAATGGTGAGTGTGATCAGTCAAATTTCACGAACAGTAGGAGGGTCTTAAAGGAGTATTAAATACCAGGATTGCATTACATACAGAGTACAGAGTTCAGGGGGGTTACACACAGAGTGCAGAGCTGAAACTGGACTTCTGTGTTTACAAGTGATTGTGGTGAGCAGCCTCCCCCCAAGGGTCTGAGCCAGTGGTGGTGGAACTGAGTTCCATCAAGTTCCCCCTAAAAAAAAGCCCTGCTCCTAACAAGAATTGCCAATCTCTAACCTAGAGTACATGCAGACACTAAAGACTGGGTGCAGATAGAAAACGCAGGGGCCCACACTCCCTTACACACGATAACATGGCTATCAGCCAAACATTCAACTAGACTCTTCACAGATCACCCGACGGTAGGCACAACACTTCGCAACCTACACCACGTCAATAAAGGCACAGAGCTGAACTCCTACCCAGGGCACTATCCCCCCTTAGACACAACCCAGATTTCTCACCGGGCCTTTCCAACCAATTTTTACAAGACGGGTGACCCCATACACAAATTTGGGCAGAACACTTTTTTCAAAAGGGCTCCCTCCTGCCTTATGAAGCATTACAGGCTAAAATGCTTAACTCTCATTTTCCTCTCTGGACATATGCCCAATTGAGACACTTCAAGTATCCAAATGCATCCCCAGATTTGTCCCGCAACCATACCACATTTGAGGAATATTGCGCTAGATCCTCCCCGCAATGACACATGGGGGCTGATTTACGAAATCCCCACGCTATCAGTGGAGGCACACGGCGAGGTACAATGCACATTTTCATATTCACGAAACGGTGCGCCGAGAATAGAGTCCAATCCCCCATTTACCATAGCGATCTCGATGCGCGGGAGAATGCAATCTGTGTGCCACCATGGACATGGCACAGGGCATCTTCAACTCAATTCAATATAAATTATGTTGGTGCTCTTATCAAACTATCCCCATCTGTTGGAGTGGTGCTTATATTTAAAATCATAAACCATAAAAATACCCTGATATCATAATCAGTAAAGTGAATAAATGCAAATAAATGCATCAAAAAACATATAAGGGAACACACATCCCTAGATATATGTAGATGGAAAAAAAACCCACAATAAATAGTGTCTGTTTGTGTTAATCCAGCTGAGGTCTAAATATCAAATCAATTGCCTTTGATGAAACTTGCTTGTATTTCAATTATCACAGATCACAGTTGCATGATGAATTACATTTGCAAGGTAATGATTCACATAAAGATAAAATAAAAACCATCATTGTGCAGTGTTTTTAAATGCTACAAAACTGGGCAATCAATGTAATGCACTCACACATTTGCAGTAGCTGAATCGCTTTTGTTATAATGGTCAGACAGCTTCACCGCTCATACAGCTATCGCTGTCTTTGCTGAACACTATGTGCAGACGTCACTGACTCCTTCTCCCAGGAGTTTGGGGTGCCCAAGCCCCTCCTGCCCCCAAGCATCCACCCTCTTTCATGAGCTGGCTTGCTGTGTGTTTGGCTAGGGGTTTGTTAGTGTGTGGGAGGGGCACAATATTTTTTTTAGTTTGGGGTTGTATTTTTCACATGGGGGTTCTCATTTTAAGCCTTAACAGACCCAAATGGCCTTGTATGTATGGGGGGGGGGCAGGCTATTTTTTTGTTTTGGGTTAAAATCTTCCAGCTGTAATGTAGTTTTGTAAGTTTTCTCTAAAGCTGTACATCTTTGAAGCAGCAGCGGGGGGTGTTTGTCCCATCTGTAATATTGTAGCCTGCTGGATGATGTGCTTAATTTTAGACAGAATGGTGGCTTATTTTGTGCTAGCTGCATTTGGGTTGTTCTGGGCATGCTCAGGGATTTTGATTTTTTGCTGTGGCTTTTGGTGTGTGAAATTAATTTGTGTTGGTTTACATTGGGTGAACTTGCATTTTGTGTGTTCCATGTACTGTGCATGTGTTTTCAATTGCCTCATTAGCACACAAACCTATGTAATATAAAGCTTGCAGATAGGTATGTGTTTACTGCGCTTAGCCATAGATTTCTAATATATCGTGCAGGAGTTTTGGTGCGCTTTCAGAAAGTGCACCACACTTGCAGGATATAATAGTCTTCTGCAAAGCACAGCTAACCCAGGAATGTTGCAGATGCACTGCGGTGCAAGTAAACCGCAGCCTTATAGTGAAAGCAGCCTTATAAGGAGGGGGCTCAGAACAGTAAGGGGGTGGCAAAACCCCATAGTTAAGATGTGTTTTTACCACCTCTGTCCAAACCTCACCCTCTTTAGCTGCAGTGGCCAGGGGTGTACACATGTCACAGCTGCAGCAGAAGTTATATGCTCTTTCATGGTTGGTGGGTGTAGAACCTGCCAAGCATGACCCATTTAAGTGAATGAGGCCACTCTGCAAGGGCCCTGCAACATTGTGCAGTAAGGTTGTGTTGCTTTCTCACCACCTGCTTTAACACCTTGGACCCCGTAGAAGCATGCAATTGTGAGGCTTGAATGGGTTGCGTTAGGCAGGTGGTACCCACCAAAAGCACGTGCAAACCTTTGGCTGCTGCCTCAGCAGCTAAAGGAGGTAGGGATTGGGGGTGGAAATTGTGCGGCAAATGTGTGACTCACCTGCAGGGTTTTACCACTCCCAACTTTATGTGTGAATGAGCCCTAAGGGTGCTGCTGCCAAATTTAACTAAGGGCTCATTCACAAGTGTAGCTCTTCTTAAAAGCGATCCAAGTGTGTTTGACAGGTGGTGAGGAGGCCATATGTTACCCTCCTCACCATCCGATTTAAACCCATGATTGTCACACAATTAGGGATGAGCCGAACACCCCCCTGTTCGGTTCGCACCAGAACTTGCGAACAGGCAAAAAATTAGTTAGAACATGTGAACATCGTTAAAGTCTATGGGACACGAACATGAATAATCAAAAGTGCTAATTTTAAAGGCTTTTTTTCGGGAGCAGTGATTTTAATAATGCTTAAAGTGAAACAATAAAAGTGTAATATCCCTTTAAATTTCGTACCTGGGGGGCGTCTATAGTATGCCTGTAAAGGGGCGCATGTTTCCCATTTTTAGAACAGTCTGACAGCAAAATTACATTTCAAAGGAAAAAAGTCATTTAAAACTACTCGCGGCTATTAATGAATTATGAATTATTATTAATATTGCCGGTCTGACAATACACATAAAAGTTCATTGATAAAAACGGCATGGGAATTCCCCACAGGAGAACCCCGAACCAAAATTAAAAAAAAAAAAATGACGTGGGGGGTCCCCCTAAATTCCATACCAGACCCCTATCCAAGCACGCAACCTGGCAGGCCGCAGGAAGAGAGGGGGGGGGACGAGAGAGCCCCCCCTCCTCCTGAACGATACCAGGCCACATGGCCTCAACATTGGGAGGGTGCTTTGGGGTAACCCCCCAAAACACCTTGCCCCCATGTTGATGAGCCCTTGCCCGGTGGTTGTGGGGGTCTGCGGGCGGGGAGCTTATCGGAATCTATTTAACAAGGGGACCCCCAGATCCCGGCTCTCCCCCTGTGTGAAATGGTAAGGGGGTACAAAAGTACCCCTACTATTTCACAAAAAAACCTGTCAAAAATGTTAAAAATGACAAAAGACAGTTTTTAACAATTCTTTTATTTAAATGCTTCTTTTATCTTCTATCTTCCTTCGGCTTCTTCCTCCATCTTCTTCTTCTTCTGGTTCTACCTCCGGTGTTCTCGTCCGGCATCCTCCTCCGCGGCGTCTTCTTATCTTCTTCTCCTCGGGCCGCTCCGCATCCATGATGGCATGGAGGGAGGCTCCCGCTGTTTGACGCTTCTCCTCTTCTGACGGTTCTTAAATAACAATTGGGGCGGGGCCCCCCTCTGACGCACGGGGACTTGACGGGACTTCCCTGTGGCATTCCCCATGACGTCAGAAGGGGCGGGGTTACGTAACGGGTGACCCCATCCCCTCTGATGTCACGGGGAATCTCACAGGGAAGTCCCCGTGGCCCGTTATTTAAGAACGGTCAGAAGAGGAGAAGCGTCACACAGCGGGAGCCTCCCTCCATGCCATCATGGATGCGGAGCAGCCCGAGGAGAAGAAGGGAAGAAGACGCGGAGGAAGATGCCGGACGAGAACACCGGAGGAAGAAACAGAAGAACCAGAAGAAGAAGAAGAAGAAGGAGGAAGAAACCAAAGGAAGATAGAAGATAGAAGAAGCATTTAAATAAAGGAATTGTCAAAAACTGTCTCTTGTCATTTTTAACATTTTTGACAGTTTTTTTGTGAAATGGTAGGGGTACTTTTGTACCCCCTTACTATTTCACACAGGGGGGAGGGCCAGGATCTGGGGGTCCCCTTGTTAAAGGGGGCTTCCAGATTCCGATTAGCCCCCCGCAGACCCCCACAACCACTGGGCAAGGGTTGTGGGGATGAGGCCCTTGTCCCCATCAACATGGGGACAAGGTGTTTTGGGGGGCTACCCCAAAGCACCCTCCCCATGTTGAGGACATGTGGCCTGGTATGGTTCAGGAGGGGGGGCGCTCTCTCGTCCCCCCTCTTTTCCTGTGGCCTGCCAGGTTGCGTGCTCGGATAAGGGTCTGGTATGGATTTTTGGGGGGACCCCACGACATTTATTTTTAAATTTTGGCGCGGGGTTCCCCTTCAAATCCATACCAGACCTGAGGGGTCTGGTATAGATTTTGAGGGGGACCCCACGCCATTTTTTTAAAAAAATTTTGGCCGGGGTTCCCCTTAATATGCATACTAGATCTGAAGGGCCTGGTATGGAATTTAGGGGGACCCACACGTCATTTTTTTTTTTTTGGTTCGGGGTTCCCCTGTGGGGAATTCCTATGCCGTTTTTATCAATGAACTTTTATGTGTATTGTCGGACCGGCAATTCATTAATAGCCGCGAGTAGTTTTAAATGACTTTTTTTCCTTTGAAATGTCATTTTGCTGTCAGACTGTTCTAAACACGGGAAACATGTGCCCCTTTACAGGCATACTATAGACACCCCCCAGGTACGAAATGAAAGGAATATTGCACTTTTATTGTTTCACTTTAAGCATTATTAAAATCACTGCTCCCGAAAAAACTGAAGTTTTTAAAACTTTTTTTTGCATTGATCCTTGTCCCCTGGGGCAGGACCCAGGTCCCCAAACACTTTTTATGATAATACCATGCATATAAGCCTTTAAAATTAGCACTTTTGATTTCTCCCATAGACTTTTAAAGGGTGTTCCGCGGCTTTCAAATTTGCCGCAAACATCCCAAATTGTTAGCTGTTCGGCGAACTGGCGAACAGCCGATGTACGAGTCGAACATAAGTTCGACTCGAACTCGAAGCTTATCCCTACACACAATGCACACAATTGTGACATGTTAGTACAGCAATTAGAGGTTTAAATCAGGTGTGAGGAGGCGACACTGTGCCCCGTGATCTTTGACTTCTTTCATGTTGTTCAGGTAGATCTCCACCTCTTTAAGGTTGCCTACCTTTGGAGTATGTTAATATTTTTTATGTTCCTGTGCAGATGTGATGTAGTATATCTATTAATCTAACTCCTACAATAAAAATATAATACATATATTGCAGACAGATGTGATCACAAGCATTTCAAACATCACACAAAAATAAATAAATAATAATGTATTGTATGGATATTTACTTTCCTAACAACCATGAAAGATGTTTCTCAGGCTGTTGGTTGGTATTACTCAGGAGAGATGACTCATTCAACAATTACATTATGGTATTTCCTACATTTAATGCAGCGATGATCACCTTTCCAAATATTGTACTGTGAAGTCAGATCTTTGTGCACACACACATTCAAAAAATCCATTTAACCCCGGAGCATGAGCTTTAACTTCCAGCATAGGGCTCTGCTGATTGTGTAAGCAATGTGTGGTAAGTGACTGCAATAAAAGGAAATCATATGCATGGTGTCAGGATCCGAGGGGTTAACAAGCAGCTGTGAGACAGTTCAGTCAACTTAAAAGGCTTTATTCATCAAAAAGCAACAGAAAATTGTCAAGCTTTGTCTTTATAGGCAGTTCAAACAACACAAAAACTTTTCTTAGCAGTATAAGACAGTCCTTTAAAATAATGCTCAGCATCCCAGCCACAGCATATAACATAGCAAAGTCCCAATTCAGGCAAGCTCACCCAGCAGGATCAAGTCATAGGCAACAGGGGTCCTTCCAGCTTCAAGCTCCTCTCAGCTTTGATAGCTCAACAGCCATCTCTCTCCAAACACATTTCTCCTCTCTGACATTTTCCACTCAGCTGGCAAATAAGCGGGTCTGAAGGGGAAGTACCTGCCCTCTTCAATTAACCCCTTCTTAACCCTGCCCCAGGCTGACTCTCCACTAGGGATGAGCAGAACACCCCCCGGTTCGGTTCGCACCAGAACCTGCGAACGGACCGAAAATTTGCACAAACGTTAGAACCCCATTGACGTCTATGGGACTCGAACGTTCAAAATCAAAAGTGCTCATTTTAAAGGCTAATTTGCATGTTATTGTCCTAAAAAGGGTTTGGGGACCCGGGTCCTGCCATGGCCGATTTTTCAGGAGCAGTGATTTTAATGATGCTTAAAGTAAAAAAAAAAAAAAAGTGAAATATTCCTTTAAATATCGTACCTGGGGGGGTGTCTATAGTATGCCTGTAAATTGACACGTGTTTCCCTTGCTTAGAACAGTCCCTTCACAAAATGTCATTTTTAAAGGAAAAAAAGTCATTTAAAACTGCTTGCGGCTTTAATGTAATGTCGGGTCCTGGCAATATGGATGAAAATCAGTGAGACAAACGGCATGGGTACCCCCCAGTCCATTACCAGGCCCTTTGGGTCTTGTATGGATATTAAGGGGAAACCCACACCCAAATTAAAATAAGGAAAGGTGTGGGGCCACCAGGCCCTATATACTCTGAACAGCAGTATACAGGCGGTGCAAACAAGACAGGGACTGTAGGTTTGTTGTTAAGTAGAATCTGTTTGTAATTTTGAACGGGTACATTTTTAACGTGTTTAGCTCCAGCCAAAAAATCTTTTTTAAGCTTTTTGGAAAATATAGGGAAGGGTTATCACCCCTATGACATTTGTTTTGCTGTCTGTCCTCCTCTTCAGAAGATTTCACCTCACTTTTTGTCCCAATGACAAATGTTTTTTGAAAATTTGGGTTTTTTTGTGGAACAGGAGAAATGTTTTTCCCATATTAACTCTTACAGGAGAGAATTTCCCTTCCTAGGGGTAGATTTCATCTCACTTCCTGTTGTCTCCTTCCGTTTGCAAGTAGGAGTCGTTTGTAAGTTAGATGTTTGAAAGTAGGGGCCTGCCCTATATACTCAGCAGAAATTTGGGCCTTAGGTGTTGTTGTGGCCACAACACTGTAAGCCCTCACAGGGCCCTGCTGTGAAATATTGGATCAAGAATTGTAATTACATGCTCCTGTTGAACAGGGGCAGAAAAATTGGGCCTTTGGTGGTGGTGGTGGTGCCACAACACTAAGTCCTCACTCGCTCTTGGTGGGCGCAGAAATGGGCCCTGCTGTGAAATATTAGATCAAGAATTGTAATTACATGCCCCTGTTGAACAAGGGCAGAAAAATTGGGCCTGTGGTGGTGGTGGTGCTGGTGCCACAACACTGTAAGTCCTCACTCGCTCTTGGTGGGCACAGAAACGGGCCCTGCTGTGAAATATTAGATCAAGAATTGTAATTACATGCCCCTGTTGAACAAGGGCAGAAAAATTGGGCCTTTGGTGGTGGTGGTGGTGGTGGTGCTGGTGCCACAACACTGTAAGTCCTCACTCGCTCTTGGTGGGTGCAGAAATGGGCCCTGCTGTGAAATATTAGATCAAGAATTGTAATTACATGCCCCTGTTGTACAGGGGCTGAAAAATTAGGCCTTAGGCACTGGTGCTGGTGCCACAACACTGCAACCCCTCACACTCTAGTTGGAACGCAGGAACAAGCCCTGCTGCAAAGTATTGCATCAAAAATTGTAATTACATGCCCCTGTTAAACAGGGGCTGAAAAATTAGGCCTTAGGCACTGGTGCCAGAACACTGCAACCCCTCACAGATACTCTAGTTGGAACGCAGGAACGAGCCCTGCTGCAAAGTATTGCATCAAAAATTGTAATTACACGCCCCTGTTAAACAGGGGCTGAAAAATTGGGCCTTAGGCACTGGTGGTGGCGCCCAGAACCAAAAATGTTCTTACAAGCTATCAGCGTGAACATTGAGGAGGAAGAGGATAATTACTCAGGATAGTCACTCAGCATCAGCATAGGCAGTCTTTGAAGGGATCTGAGATTTTTAAAAAAATTATTCGGTTACATCAGCATCAGGTGCTTGGTAGCTGGTGGTGATCCAAGACTGATTCATTTTTATGAAGGTCAGTCGATCGACCGAGTAGGTGGACAGACGCACCCTGTGATCGGTTACAAAGCCTCCAGCAGCACTGCATGTGCGTTCCAAAAGAACGCTGGATGCAGGACAGGCCAGTAGCTCAATTGCATACTGTGCAAGCTCTGGCCAGTGATCCATCCTCAAGATAAAGGGGGCCTTGAGAGCTAAGGAAGTCCTCCTCTTCCTGCCTCTGTTCTGCCTCAAGTGCCCTGTCCATTATTCCACGCAGCGTGTGCTCCAACAGGTGTACAAGGGGGACAGTGTCACTGATGCATGCACTGTCACTGCTCACCATCCTCGTGGCCTCCTCAAATGGTGACAGGACAGTGCATGCATCCCTGATCATGGTCCACTGGTGTGGGGAAAAAAAAACAAGCTCCCCTGACCCTGTCCTGGTGCCATAGTCGCACAGGTACTCATTGATGGCCCTCTGCTGCGTGTGCAGCCGCTGCAGCATGGCCAACGTTGAGTTCCACCTGGTGGGCATGTCACAGATCAGGCGGTGCCTGGTGGGCATGTCACAGATTAGGCAGGTTAAACTCCTTTTGGAGGTCCGCCAGCCGAGCACTGGCATTATATGACCGGCGGAAATGCACACAGACTTTCCTGGCCTGCCTCAGGACATCCTGTAAGCCCGGGTACCTGCCCAAGAACCGCTGCACCACCAAGTTCAGAACGTGAGCCAAACAGGGCACATGGGTCATTTGTCCCTGTCAGAGGGCAGAGAGGAGGTTGGTGCCATTGTCGCAAACCACCATTCCTGCCTTAAGTTGGCGTGGTGTCAACCACCTCTGAACCTGCCCCTGCAGAGCTGACAGAACCTCTGCCTCAGTGTGGCTCCTGTCCCCCAAGCACACCAGCTCAAGCACCGCATGGCATCTTTTGGCCTGCGTACTTGCATAGCCCCTTGAACGGCTAGGGAGCACCACTGGTTCCGAGGACAAAGCACAGGAAGAGGCCATGAAGGAAGAAGAAGAGGAGGGGGTGGAGGAGAGAGGTGTGTCACAATCATTAGTAGTGGCATTTTGGAGGCGTGGTGGCGGAACAACCTCCAACACTACTGCACCTTGTCCTGCATCCTTCCTAGCTGCCAGCAGTCACCCAATGCGCCGTGAAACTTAGGTAACGTCCCTGTCCATGCCTGCTGGACCATGAGTCGGTGGTAATATGCACCTTACCGCTGACCGCCCTGTCCAGCGAGGCATGGACATTGCCTTCCACATGCCGGTAGAGAGCCGGAATCGCCTTCCGTGAGAAAAAGTGGCGTTTGGGTACCTGCCACTGAGGAATCGCACATTCCACAAACTGACGGAAGGGGGCAGAGTCTACCAACTGAAAAGGCAGTAGTTGAAGTGCTAGCAATTTTGCCAAGCTAGCATTCAATCGCTGGGCATGTAGATGGCTGGGAGCAAACTTGTTTCGGTGGTGCAGCAGCTGGGGCAGGGAAATTTGCCTGGTACAATCTGACGTCGGTGTACCAAAAGCAGATTTCCCACAAGTACTTGGCTGTGACACACCTAATTATACACCTTCATTCCTCTCAGTGCAGGTCTCAGAGAGGACAGAAGGTATAGTGGGGTTGGAGATCTCAGCTGATGAGGAGCAAGGAGAGGTCCTCTTTGTTCTTTGGTGTGGGTCTTTTAGATACGCTTGCCAACGAATTGCATGGAAGGTCAACATATGTCTGGTCAAGCATGTGGTACCCAAGATGGAGATGTTTTGGCCACGCGAGATACGCTTGAGACATATGTTGCAAATAGCAGCGGTGCGATCTGATGCACTCATCTCAAAAAAGGCCCACACCAAAGAACTTTTTGAATAACGTGCAGAGACTGCAGCGCCCTGCACATGTGGAGCTTTGGGGTGTGATGCAGTCAGTGTGCTGCCCTTAGGCTGGCCCCTGGAGGGCATCCTGCCTCGTTGGTGATGTGCCGCCTCCTCCTCCTCCTCTCTCCTATCAGGCACCCACGTTGAGTCAGTGACCTCATCATCCCCTCCCTCCTCATCACTTGAGCAAACCTGGCAGTATGCTGCAGCAGGGGGAGCATGACTACCAGATTGCTGTCCTTCTTGGGCACCCCCTCTGTCCGTGCTCATGTTACTGCCTTCATCGAGCTCAGTATCATCATCAGAGCCTTCCAAACGCTGGGCATCCTCCTGGAGCATGTACCCAACACTGTGGTCAAACAGTTCGAGGGACTCCTCAGGAGGACATGGTGAGGCTAGGGAAGGAGTCACTGATGACATTGAGCCGAGGGAAGAGGCCGCTGCTTTGCCAGACAAAGTACCCTGAGCATGGGTGAGAGAGGATGAGGAGGATGAGGACGGCTTGGTCATCCACTCGACCAAGTCTTCCACATGTTGCGGCTCAACGTGGCCAGCTGCTGAAAAAAAGGCCAAGCGTGTCCCACGGCCACGTGCTGATGAGGATGCACCGTCTCCATGACCAGCACTAGACACAGAGCCTGCTTGCCCTCTTTTATTGGCTTGTGACTGTCTGCCTCTCCTTCTTGGCCTTCCAGACATACTAATGGCCTGTAGCTGCACTAAGCTGGGATATATATATATATATATATATATATATATATATATATATATATATATATATATATATATATATATACATATATGTACTGATACTGCAGCTAGCAAAATCAACTGCCTGCCTGTAGTATGAGAACACCACCAACCTTCTACAGGTAGCTTTAGGTGAACACTGTGCAGAGCTTGCCAAAAAATAACTTGCAGCTTATTTAGTTGCCTGCGGTAGTGATAGGATCAGGAAAACACCACCAACCTACTACAGGTAGCTTTAGCTGAACACTGTGCAGATCTCGCAAAAAAAAAACTTGCAGCTTATTTAGCTGCCTGCGGTAGTGATAGGATCAGGAAAACACCACCAACCTTCTACAGGTAGCTTTAGCTGAACACTGTGCAGAGCTCGCAAAAAAATAACTTGTAGGTTTTGCTGAACACTGTGAGGAGGACGCACCACACTAACTTGTAGTTTTAGCTGAACACTGTGAGCAGGACGCACTACACTAACTTGTAGCTTTAGATGAACACTGTGCAGAGCTCGCAAAAAAACAACTTGTAGGTTTAGCTGAACACTGTGAGCAGGACGCACTACACTAACTTGTAGCTTTAGATGAACACTGTGCAGAGCTCACAAGAAAATAACTTGTGGGTTTAGCTGAATACTGTGAGGAGGAAGCACCACACTAACTTGTAGTTTTAGCTGAACACTGTGAGCAGGACGCACTACACTAACTTGTAGCTTTAGATGAACACGGTGCAGAGGTCTCACTACACTAACTTGTAGTTTTAGCTGAACACTGTGAGCAGGACGCACTACACTAACTTGTAGCTTTAGATGAACACTGTGCAGAGCTCGCAAAAAAATAACTTGTAGGTTTAGCTGAACACTGTGAGGAGGACGCACCACACTAACTTGTAGTTTTAGCTGAACACTGTGAGCAGGACCGTCTACACTAACTTGTAGCTTTAGATGAACACGGTGCAGAGGTCTCACTACACTAACTTGTAGTTTTAGCTGAACACTGTGAGCAGAACGCACTACACTAACTTGTAGCTTTAGATGAACACTGTGCAGAGCTTGCAAAAAAATAACTTGTAGGTTTAGCTGAACACTGTGAGGAGGACGCACCACACTAACTTGTAGTTTTAGCTGAACACTGTGAGCAGGACTCACTACACTAACTTGTAGCTTTAGATGAACACTGTACAGAGGTCTCACTACACTAACTTGTAGTTTTAGCTGAACACTGTGAGCAGGACGCACTACACTAACTTGTAGCTTTAGATGAACACGGTGCAGGGGTCTCACTACACTAACTTGTAGTTTTAGCTGAACACTGTGAGTAGGACGCACTACACTAACTTGTAGTTTTAGCTGAACACTGTGAGCAGGACGCACTACACTAACTTGTAGCTTTAGATGAACACTGTGCAGAGGTCTCACTACACTAACTTGTAGTTTTTGCTGAACACTGTGAGCAGGACGCACTACACTAACTGTAAATAGTCTAGCTGTCTGACTGTGGTACTAATAGGATCAAAAGAACACCAGCAATTTTCTTCAGGTAGCTGTAAATACTGTAACAAGACAAGCCTGCCTGTCAGTAGGAAGATAACAGGAACGGATCTAGCTAAACTGAATACAGTGTATATATATATATGCAACACCTGGGATGCATATATATACACAATACACTGTAAGTGCAGCTAACTCACTGATTGTCCT
The DNA here is from genome assembly GCA_037952925.1 of Lithobates clamitans. Taxonomy (NCBI): domain Eukaryota; kingdom Metazoa; phylum Chordata; class Amphibia; order Anura; family Ranidae; genus Lithobates; species Lithobates clamitans. The sequence continues at coordinate 757,956 of JBBGZY010001323.1, read as the reverse complement.
GCCTAATCTAGCTAACTCAAATGAAATGACACTATCTCTCTGTCTATCTATGTATCTCAACGCCGGAACACACACTACACAGGGCCGCCGTGCAGGCGGCCTTATATAGTGTGGGGCGTGTTCTAAACCCCCTCAGCCATAATTGGCCAAAGCCACCCTGGCTTTGGCCAATTACAGCTCTCTCTACCGACGACGCTGTGATTGGCCAAACATGCGGATCATAGTGCATGCTTGGCCAATCATCAGCCAGCAATGCACTGCGATGCCGCAGTGAATTATGGGCCGTGACACGCCACACAAATTTGGCGCAAACGGCCCATAACGTTCGGAATTCGACGAATGATCGAACAGCCGATGTTCGAGTCGAACATGGGTTCGACTCGAACACGAAGCTCATCCCTACTCTCCACATATTCTCCCCCCCCCCCGTTCCAGGCCCGGGGCTGGACAATTTATACCACAATAGCCATAGGCCTGGGAAAGGGTATCTTTTATTTTTCCAAATGCATGTGCCCAGGTCTATGCTCCCTTACTACTCTGAATCCACATAATTTCTAGACCGGATTGCTGCTGTAAACTTATCATAGTCATTTTCATCAGTTTCCATTAGGCGGTACACTTCCTGGTACTCCTCTGTGAGGAGCGGTTGCACCAATTCAGCCCAGCGGCTTCTGGGCCACCTTTTAAACGATGCCATGTTTTCAAATTCAGTCAGGCAGTCCTCAAAGTGGTCATCTGGTAGCATTGCCTGTAAAAAGTCACCAGCACAGATTCTAACTTTGTTACCAATGAGAGCAGCGCCAACCTTTTCTACTATTTTAGAGGGTTCCTGTCCCTCTGTGAGACACCTGCTCTCCACAGTAGGCTCAACCACTAGCACTTGATCCCCAGGTTTAGACTCTCTGACCCTGGCAGACCGGTTGGCAACCCCACTCTGGGTCCTCGCTAATGGTTTATGCCCATGTTTAAGCACTTTGCAATTTTTGGCTAACCTGTAGCATAGAGTATGATGCACAGCAACTCGGGGAGAGCGCATATCTTCCGCCGGATGCTGGCTCACCACACAATGATTTGACCTGTTCCCTGGCGGAGATCAAAGGGGAGTCTTTCCTCTGAGCACCAAAGAAATAACTTCGGGAACCCTCAAGATATGACAAGTCAGGCCCAGAGGGAGAACGCTCTGCCTCCAATCCTACAAACACCTCCAGGGTATCTAGGTCAGCTCCTGTAGGTTCACACATCTGACAGATTTCTTTACTGTTTACCTCCTGCAACACATCACATCACATTTCACATGGGGGTTTCTCCTTTTTAGGGGAGGCCCCTGAACCTGTGAACTTTTGTTCACACAACTCCCAAAATAGGGGGTAGTCTCGCCCAATTAGCAAATCATGGGGTAACCCCGGGATCACCCCAATTCTCAGTGTAGCAGTTCCTGCGGTTGTGGAGAGGGTTACATGGGCCATTGGATAGTCCTTGACAACCCCATGTACAGAGACCACTCCAATCTTTTTCCTGGATATCAGATTTCCCCGAAACCTGTCCGATCGGAGCAGGGGTAACCCCACTCCCCGAGTCAAGAAGTGCTACAACCTCCTGCCCATTAACCCGCACCACACTCTCAAGTGGGCTTAGATTGTTCATAGGACAAGTGGCAAAAGCAAACATAGAGCCATGTCACATTCCATTGGCTGCTCCTGCCTTGGACACTGGGCCGCCATATGACCCAGTTGTTGGCAGGACCAACAGCGAACCTCACGGGGTTCCCGTTCTCCCTGCCAACTCTCAGGAGGGTTTGACTTTAGGGTGCTCCTAGCGGGAGTGTCAGGCACCCGAGCAGACACCATGCGTTCAACCAGTGCCATCTTTACGCTGGAACGCATTTCCTTAGAACGGCCAGCTCTCTGGTAATAGAGGACTCTCCTGGACACTTTCTGCACAACTGTAGCGCTCGACAGCAGCAGCCATCTCATCCAGGGACTTAGGCTCGGACTGAGCCACCTATCGATGCAGCTCCTTAGGAAAACCATGCAAAAAGCGATCCAGTGCAACTCGCTCTACAATCTGAGTGGTGGTCTTCTCCTCTGGTTTCAGCCAATCCTAGAACAGGTGCAGTACATGATACAGTTGCGCATGCGCAGGCTTAGCTCTGTTAAAGCGCCATTCGTGAACATGGTTTGCCCTTAGAGCCACAGTCACTCCCAGCCTCCCAGCTTATATGGCAATGTTTGAAAGGATTGCAACAAGGGGTCTCCCTGAGAAAGACCGGGCGGATGTACTGACCCCTTTCCTGGCTGCAGATCCTTAACAGGCCTATTGTGATTTGGCCTCTGAATCAGCACGGGACTATAAATTGCTTAAGGCAGAAATCCTAGCCAGGCTGGGAGTGACTGTGGCTCTAAGGGCAAACCATGTTCACGAATGGCGCTTTAACAGAGCTAAGCCTGCGCATGCGCAACTGTATCATGTACTGAACCTGTTCTAGGATTGGCTGAAACCAGAGGAGAAGACCACCACTCAGATTGAAGGAGGAGGATGTGGGATGGAGGAGATGGAACTGGAGAAGGAGTACATGGGATGGAGAAGCTGGAAATGGAGAAGGAGGAGGAGAATGTGGGATGGAGGAGATGGGATTGAAGTAGGAGTACATGGGATGGAGAAGATGGGACGGAAGGAGGAATGGGATAAAGGAGATGGGACTGAAGGAGGAATGGGATGGAGGAGATGGGACTGGAGGAGGATGACATGGGACTGGAGAAGGAAGAGGATGTGGGATGGAGGAGATGGGACTGCAGGAGGAGAAGGACGTGGGGTGGAGGAGATGGGACTGGAGGAGGAGGACATGGGACTGGAGGAGGAAGACATGGGACTGGAGGAGGAAGACATGGGACAGGAGAAGGAGGAAGATGTGCGATGGAGGAGATGGGACTGGAGAAGGAGGAGGATGTAGGATGGAGGAGATGGGACTGAAGAAGGAATGGGATGGAGGAGGAGGACATGGGACTGGAGAAGGAGAAGAAGGATGTGGTATAGAGGAAATGGAACTGGAGTAGGAGGAGGTGGGACGGAGGAGATGGGACTGGAGGAGGATGTGGGATGGAGGAGATGGGACTGAAGTTGGAGTACATGGGATGGAGTAGATATGACTGGAGGAGGAATGGGATGGCAGAGATGGGACTGGAGGAGGAATGGGATGGAGGAGATGGGACTGGGGGAGGATGTGAGATGGAGAAGATGGGACTGGAGTAGGAGTACGTGGGATGGAGGAGATGGGATTGCAGGTGAAGGAGGATGACATGGGATGGAGAAGGAGGATGACATGGGATTGGTCTTTGTGTGATGGCCAGTCAGCGGATTCTGTGGGACAGCCAGTGTGCCGGCCCTGGGAAATGTTGGTGGTCAGGCTGGGGGGGGGGCCCAGGCCTAAAGCTGTGTAAGTAAGTAACATTTTTGATGGCTGCCCTGATAGGCCCCATTCTATAATCTGCCTTCTTCCTTTCCAGACTTGTTTACCAAGATCTACATAAGAGAAAAGGTCAAAAGAGTAAAAACCACAAGAGACAATTTTTGACAAATCCTTGACACTTTTTGGTGAATGTGTAAGGGTACGATGTACCCGATATCCATTCACATGAGGGGGCGGGATCTAGGGGCCCCCTTGTCAAAGGGGGCTTCCAGATTCCGATAAGCCCCCCGCCCGCAGACCCCGAAAACCACTGGCCAGAGTTGTCGGAAAGAGGCCCTTGTCCCCGACGACATAGGGGACAAGGTGCTTTGGGGGGCACCCCAAAGCACCCTCACCATGTTGAAGGCAAGCTGCCTGGTATGGTTCAGGGGGGTGCATGCTCTTCCCACCCCCTTTCCTGGCTTGCTAGGCTGCTTGCTCGGATAAGGTCTGGTATGGATTTTGGGGGGGACCCCAAACCAATTTTTTTTTTTAATTTTGGCGTTTTTTTTCATTTTTTCATCTATATTGCCAAGATTCAGCAATACATTACAGCCACGAGCAAGTTTAAATGACATTTTTTCCTTTAGACATGTCATCATTGCTGCAGCATGTTCTATACATTGTACAGATGCAACACTTTACAGGCAGACTAAGGGGTCGCAGCTGATCACGTGGTAAGGAGCCTCCGTCAGAGGCTTCTTACTACGATCGGAGATGCAGTGTGTCAGAGTGACACACAGCAACACTGATCGCCATGCTGCGTGCCCCCGTGGGCGTGCGCCGGCATGTTAGCCTGCTTGGCGTCATATGACGCCCAGTCAGGATAACTGAACCTACCGCCGGGCCGTCATTCTGCTATAGGCCAGATGGGAAGTGGATAAAGCAATACATAATTTTTATTGTTTTACTTTAAGCATCATTAAAATCACTGCTCCTTTAAAAACTTTTTTTTTTGCATTGATACATGTCCCCTAGGGTATTACCTGGGTCCCCATACACTTTTTATGACAATAACTTCCATATAAGCCAGGGATATGCAATTAGCGGACCTCCAGATGTTGTAGAACCACAAGTCCCATGGGGCATAGCAAGACTGACAGCCACAAGCATGACACCCAGAGGCAGAGGCATGATGGGACTTGTAGTTTTGCAACAGCTGGAGGTCCCCTAATTGCATATCCCTGATATAAGCCTTTAAAATTAGGACTTTTGATTTTTCATGTTTGTGTCCCATAGACTTTATTAGGGTTCGTTTGTTTGTTAGAACTTTTTGCTTGTTCGAGGTGTTCTGGTGTAAACCGAACTGGGGGGATGTTGGGCTCATCCCTACCCACCACGACAAGATAGACTCTTTTAGGGCAGGATCTACACTAAACTACTCTATGATAACCTTCTTGATGCTAGTCATTGTTTCTTTAGTGTTGAATACTTGTTTGCAATAGGCCCCATCCTATAATCTGCCTTCCTTTCCAGACTTGTTTACCAAGTTCTACATAAGAGAAACCCTTTTCTTACACAAAATGGAGATCAGACTTAAAATGGCTGATGCTGTGAAAATATCACGGGTGATGTGGTGGTTAGCTATAATCATTTGTTATTTCCCTATACATTTCCCCTTTCTTTGACCAATGTAGAGCATGCTTCCAAATTAAATCCATCCACATTAGCCTGGAATAACGCAGATGAAGAGTGCAAGATGGGAGAGTTCCCAAGATGTGTCTATTACCTGATTAGATCTGCAGCGACACTTGGGAAATTGCCACCAATCTTCCACACATATTCTTACCTACTGATCCTCTAATGCAGGTGGATGCACATACATTTGTCCCTTTCTAGCCTACCAATTAAAAGGCAGTGTCCTTTCCTGTCTTCACACAAACCTAGACAGGTAAGTTTACATAGAGATCGGAGACATGTCCCCACCAGGTATGCAAAGGAATAGTACAAAGCCTTTAAACAATCATCCGGCTTTACAAAAGCTCACACTCTAAATATCAAATAAGATGAATTCAGTGCTTCTTATTCTGGCCCAACTGATGGCGCCCAGCTCCGGGTGGGTTCCAGGTGCAAACCAACATGCAGCTACAAACTCCAGGTTTCTTTCACTAACCTGATTTGAGCGGGTTAAGTTGACATTCCTCCAGAAGGACCCTCCTTCAAGTAGCGGGAGGCCTATCCCCAACTCCCCTCCAGCCGTTACAGCGTAAGGACCCAAAGATGAAGGCGGTACCCTATCCGGAGACCTCATCAACAGCTTTGGGTCAGCAGAGAAATCTTGAGACTCATGGCGTGGCCAAGCAAGTTGCCCCCTTCACACTGAATACTTTCCAGATTTCTTTACCAAGCTGTACAGTGCTATTATTATGGATTTCTAAGGCAACAACAGTTTGTGCAACACTTTAAATGGAGACAGTACATTTACAATACAATTCAAGATGACTCAATACAATTTACTGATCTCCCAGTGCAGATGGATGCACATACATTGGTCCCTTACTAGCCTAGCTTTTAAAAGGCAGTGTATCTTCGTTCACTCACCTAGATGTATACAGGGCCATCTTTAATATTGATTGGACCCTGGGCAAAAATTTTCTTGCCCCCCCCCCACATGACGTTTCGCTCTCTACCTGCTCTGACTCTACAATAAATAACAGCTAGACTCAAAGTCTCTTTACTGAATCAGATCAGGAAGAGATTGTGATTGGTTGCCAGAGGTTACAGTGTATCATTACCTCTCACTGACTGGTTGCCAGAGGTTACAGCATATATTACGGCTCACTGATTAATTGCTAGAGGTTACAGCACATGATTTCTGCTTGTTGATTGGTTGCTAGAGATTACTGTACATCAATACTGCTCACTGATTGGTTGCTAGAGGTTACTGCACATCATTACTGCTTACTGATTGGTTGCTAGAGGTTACAGCACATCATCTGCTTACTGCCTGCACACCATGGACTGGGGAGGTGAGAGGACCCATTAATAGACAGAAAACTCGTAGGGATCTTATGACTCCTGAAATCAGTGGCAGTTCTGGGGGGGAGGGGAGGATGTGATCAATGGCAATGCTGATTTTTTTAACCGACTACCAATATAAAGAGGAGTTTCAACACTGTCCACCAATGCAATAGGGGTTTACACTGACCACTAATGTAATATAAGCATTCACAGTAACCCCCAATGTAAGGAGGGATTTACACTGCCCTTTAGCAGATACACAGCAGTGCCCTGTCAGTACACCTTTGCATCCTAAAATCCATGCTAACCTCTACACTCCAAACCTCCCACATCCTCTCCTACTCCAATTCCCCTCCCCTTTAACTTTACCTACCTCCTCTGCCCATCTTTGCACCCACCTTCCTTACCTTCATACATCCCCTCCTTGCTAACCTGTGCACCCCAAACTGTTATTCCTTCTCTGTCTACCTCTGCACACCCCTCACTACCCCCCACACTTATTTGCTTACTTTTGCAGAACAGGCTGATGGTAGGCTTAATTTATCTCCCCAGCATTTAGTATAGGTTATGGTGGATATGATTTCAGGGAGGTATGATATACCTATGAATACCGCCTATATTTACATATGAATGCTGCTGGTTCGCCACTATTTACATATGAATGCCGGTATTTACATATAAACACAGGGTCTGCAGGCGAGTCATCTATACACAACAACAGGGCAGAGCTGGGTAGCATTAGTAACAGAACTTCACACTGAGATATCAGGACACAGCATGGGACTAAAACCTCAAGGGACGAGGGAATTTAAACTGGGATAGTTGGCAAGTATGTGGCAGCTACTTTGGGCCCCACAACAATGACAGGGCCCAGGGTAGCTGCCCCTTTTGTCCTGCCTTAAAGACGGCCCTGGTTGTATACACAGGCAAGCTAACCTGTAGATCGCAGAAATCTTCTCAACATGAAAGATACAAAAGTTAAAATACTACCAACATGCAAACCATCTTTAATATATACACAGACATATAATATCAAAGCGGCGCTCCTGTCAAATTTCTGAGAATTGACACAATTGCATATAGGGTAAATGCACATATAATCACTAAACAGTAAATCGCAGATCTGACAAGTGGCTAAACCAAGTGGATAAACTAAACCCTTCCCAAAATTCATAAGACCCCCAAAATCCCCCCCAAGACCCATTGTGAATGGGATAGGGTCTGTTACTTCGAGGTTGAGTGAATATTTAGATATATTCTTACAGAAAAGTGTGGTGGAAACTAAGGCTTATCTTAAGGATACAAAAAATTTGCTCCAGTCATTACAGGAGATAACACTAACAGGACAGGAGGAAGTGTATTTGGTAACAGCTGACGTGACAAGTCTGTATACAATTATTCAACACGAGGATGCCCTCTTGGCTCTGAATTGGGCCCTTAGTAAGAGGGGTGATCTTCCACACTCCCAAAAAGTTTTTCTGAGAAATGCGTTGGACTTTTTTTTGAGTCATAACTATTTCTGGTTTGATAGTAAGTTCTATACCCAGAAAAGAGGTGTGGCTATGGGTGCAAAATTTGCGCCCAGTCTTGCCAACCTCTTTATGGGGGAGTGGGAGGACAAAACCGTCTTTCATAATAGAAGAAGTAAACTCCTCTTCTACAGACGGTATATCGATGACCTCCTACTGATATGGTCTGGCCCTGAACCTTCATTATGTGCGTTTTTGGATTATCTGAACAAGAATGTAAACAATATAAAACTTATGAGCCAGTGGAGTAAGGAAGAAATTGTTTTCCTCCATGTGACTATTTACTGCGCCGGGGATAAATTACAGACTAGAGTCTTTTTCAAACCCACTGACAGGAACAGTTTCCTCCCCACACACAGTGGGCATCACCCCTTATGGCTCAGGAATATTCTTAAGGGCCAGATGATGAGGGTGAGGAGGAACTGTTCAACACCTGAGGATTATTTAACACAGTCTAAAGTGTTAAAAAATAGATTTTTGGAGAAAAGATATAAACAACATTTAGAAGCAGTAGTAGAAGAAATTGGACTGATCCCTAGGGATGAGTGTTTGAAAGAAGATACCTCAGGTCCTAAAAATACGGAACATGAATGGGCGTTTATTTCTTCATTTCACTCTCAGTTTAGAGAAGTTGAAAATATTTTTAATACACACTGGCATGTCTTGTTTTTGTATAGATCTCTGGCTACGGTTCTTCCAGCTAAACCGAAGTTTGTATACCATAGAGGTCGTAGTTATGGAGATGCTGTAGTAAAAAAGGTCCTTGACCCCCCCAGCCATCTTCCCACCTTTTGGGATCAGGAGGGGTTCTTTGCTTGCAGGAGATGTAAAGCCTGCAGGGAAGTGAGCAGACCACTTAGAGGGGTAAAGACTTTTGTTTCCCCTTCCAATAACAAAGAGTTCAGGATTAAACAGTTTATGACATGCAATACATCACATGTAGTGTATGCCCTAACTTGCCCTTGTGGCCTGTTATATATTGGAAGAACCAAACGTCTTTTGAGAATACGGGTAGCAGAGCACATTCACAATATACGCATTGATTTTAAAGATCATAATTTATCTTTACATTTTAAAATCTACCATAATCAAAACCCTGCTGGTCTTACATTTTGGGGTATAGACCACATTAAACCCTCATGGAGGGGTACCAATTTGGTGAGAGAATTATCCAAAAAGGAAACGGAGTGTATTTATTTAACAGATAGCCTTGCTCACAGAGGGTTAAATGTGGATCTTGATTTGAACTGTTTTATTAGCGACTATTCATTTTTTAGATTTTAATTTTTTATTTATTCCATTTTTATTGACATGGAGCTGATTTTGTTTAACGTTTTGGACACTGCATTTTTTATTCAGAGTAAATCCAATTATTTTAATTATTCAGAAATAACAAGAGAGGTTTTTATTTTTTATTTCTATTTTTGTTATAAGTTTTACTGTGAATGATCCTAGTGAATATACACTATATTTTACTCTTGGAATATTAAAAGTAAAGCGTACCATCTATTTTAATGCATTTTAATGAATTTGCTTTTTGTGTATAGAGTGTTGTGTGAGAGAGGTGTTATCAATAATGATGTACATGATTATTGTAGATTTTGTGATCCTCTAAATTAATGTCGGTCCAATTTAACAATCTATTTGACCTCCTTGTTTCCTTTGGAACTCTCAGGTTGTGGAGTGCACCCATTTAACATGGCAACTGAGAGGGACACAAGGAGTTAACACTAATTGCCTTCACACAACACTATTTATTTTGACACGCCATGCCATGAGGTCAAACCCCTTTGATAAAGTCGGAAAGACGAAATCGATCAGGGAATGATCTCATGGCGTATTGAATAGACCTACATATACTGCGCTGTAATATCCAGCATACACTTTGGAAGGATTTGCACTGAGCGGCTCACTGGTTCACAGTCTCTCCCGCACGGCTTTTGGGCATCTCCGATCCAGTTCCGTTCCTTTGGCTGAACACTGTCAGTTTTGAAATTTGACATCAGGTCACTGGATGAGAGGATATTGACGGCAGTTATGTGAAACAACAAGGCTTTTTTTATGCAATTTGGACAACACACATCTTTAATAAAATCTTTGGAAAATAGTACTACTCTATGTGGAGCCTATCTTTTTTCCTTATATATGCTGATGATGTGGATTTCCAAGCCGGCCCAGCAGTGAATCAGTGGGAGATCGTGAATGCTTATTATCTGCAACATTTTGGTGAGTTTGAACCCCAGAGGGGCGTGTGGAGCACAGGTTTGAATACGGTGATTGGTGCACTATCCGACCATCTCCACTTTCTTATTCACTTATGAGGCTGGGTTCACACTGGTGCGACACGACAGCCGTCCTACTTTGGATCCGACTTTGCCCTGCGACATGAAGCCGGCATGTGTCCGACTTTCAATGAACTGGGATCCGACTTGGATCCCCGCCAATGCCCGGCATTGTTTGGTATGAATCTTTAGGGGGAACTCCGCGGCAAATTTTAAATAAAAATCCGACATGGGTTCCCCCTCCAGGAGCATACCAGGCCCTTGGGTCTGGTATGGACCTTGAGGGGAACCCCCTATGCCGAAAAAGCGGCGTGGGGGGTCCCCCCAATCCATATCAGACCCTTATCCGAGCACGCAGCCCGGCCGGACAGGAATGGGGGTGGGGACGAGCGAGCGCCCCCCCCCCTCCTGAACCGTACCAGGCCGCATGCCCTCAACATGGGGGGGTTGTTGCCTTGAGGGAGGGGGCGCGCTGCGGCCCCCCCACCCCAAAGCACCTTGTCCCCATGTTGATGAGGACAAGGGCCTCTTCCCGACAACCCTGGCCGTTGGTTGTCGGGGTCTGCGGGCGGGGGGCTTATCGGAATCCGGGAGCCCCCTTTAATAAGGGGGCCCCCAGATCCCGGCCCCCCACCCTATGTGAATGAGTATGGGGTACAGCGTACCCCTACCCATTCACCTAGGGAAAAAGTGTCAATTTAAAATAAAACACTACAGAGATTTTTAAAGCATTTTATTAGACAGCTCCGGGGGTCTTCTTCCGACTTCGGGGGTCTCTCCGGTTCTTCTCCACGCTCTCCGGATCTTCTGCCGGGCTTCTCCGCTCTCTTCTGCTCTTTTGCCGCTCTTTCGCTAAAGCGGAAGAGCCCGGTCTTTGGTCTTCTGCCCTCCTCTCTTCTTCCGATGTTGACACGACGCTCTCTCCGGCTAGAATGCTCTCTGTGCGCTCTGCTCTGACTTATATAGGCGGTGACCCCGCCCCCTTATGCCGTCACAGTCCCTGGGCATGCTGGGACTATGACGGCATAAGGGGGCGTGGTCATCGGGTGATGACCACGCCCCCTAAAACGTCACAGTCCCAGCATGCCCAGGGACTGTGACGGCATAAGGGGGCGTGGTCACCACCTATATAAGTCAGAGCGGAGCGCTCAGAGTGCATTCCAGCCCCAGAGAGCGTCGTGTCAACATCAGGAGAAGAGGGCAGAAGGCAGAAGGCAGAAGATTGAAGACCGGGCTCCTTCGCTATAGCAAAAGAGCAGAAAATAGCGGAGGAGCCCGGCAGAAGATCCGGAGAGCGCGGAGAAGAACCGGAGAGACCCCCGAAGAGAAGAAGGCAGCAGACCGGGCTCCTCCGCTATGGCAAAAGAGCAGAAAATAGCGGTGGAGCCCGGCAGAAGACCCGGAGAGCGCGGAGAAGAACCGGAGAGACCCCCGAAGTCGGAAGAAGACCCCCGGAGCTGTCTAATAAATTACTTTAAAAATCTGTGTAGTGTTTTTTTTTTTAAATTGACACTTTTTCCCTAGGTGAATGGGTAGGGGTTCGATGTACCCCATACTCATTCACATAGGGTGGGGGGCAGGGATCTGGGAGCCCCCTTATTAAAGGGGGCTCCCGGATTCCGATAAGCCCCCCGCCCGCAGACCCCGACAACCAACAGCCAGGGTTGTCGGGAAGAGGCCCTTGTCCTCATCAACATGGGGACAAGGTGCTTTGGGGTGGGGGGGCCTCCCCCAAGGCAACAACCCCCCATGTTGAGGGCATGTGGCCTGGTACGGTTCAGAAGGGGGGGGCGCTCGCTCGTCCCCACCCCCATTCCTGTCCGGCCGGGCTGCGTGCTCGGATAAGGGTCTGGTATGGATTGGGGGGCCCCCCACGCCGCTTTTTCGGCGTAGGGGGTTCCCCTCAAGGTCCATACCAGACCCAAGGGCCTGGTATGCTCTTGGAGGGGGAACCCATGCCGGATTTTTATTTAAAATTTGGCGTGGAGTTCCCCCTCAAGATCATCTGAGCACAAGTCGCGTGCCGAAGTCGGATCATGCAAGACAGCAATCCGACTTTGATCCGACTTCAATGATAGTCAATAGGCTGAAGTAGGATCAAAGTCGGACCAAAGTAGTACAGGGAGCATTTCTAAAGTCGGAACGACTTGTGTCGGACCAGTTAGGACGGCTCCCATAGGGAAACATTAAATTTCACATGTCATGCGACATGAGCTCCCAATGTCGGAGCGTTTGTCGGACCAGTGTGAACCCAGCCTCAAGCTAGCCACGAACTTTACCTTCACGTTTACCACTTGTCAGATCTGCGATTTACTGTTTAGCGATTATATGTGCATTTATGAAGCTAGCCACGAACTTTACCTTTACGTTTAAAGGTAAAGGCTCTGGCGCGGCCCAGAGTGCCTCCTCCCTGAAATGAGTTTTTGTAGGTTGGGATGTCTGTATTCATATACCTGTAACTGTCTCGATATCTATCTATCTATCTATCTATCTATCTATCTATCTATCTATCTATCTATCTATCTATCTATCTATCTATCTATCTATCTATCTATCTATCTATCTATCTATCTATCTATCTATCTATCTATCTATCTATCTATCTATCTATCTAGCCCAGGGTTTCTCAACTCCAGTCCTCAAGGCGCCTCAACAGGTCAAGTTTTCAGGCTCTCCATTATTTTGCACAGGTGATTTGATCAGTTTCACTGCTTTAGTAATCAGCCCAGCCGTTTCATCTTAGGGAAATCCTGAAAACATGACCTGTTGGGGCGCCTTGAGGACTGGAGGTGAGAACCACTGATCTAGCCACATGTTTTTTTCTGTCCACAATAAATCTAATGCCCCGTACACACGGTCGGATTTTCCGATGGAAAATGTCAGATTGGAGTGTGTTGTCGGAAATTCCGACCGTGTGTGGGCTCCATCGGACATTTTCCATCGGATTTTCCGACACACAAAGTTGGAGAGCAGGAGATAAAATTTTCCGACAACAAAATCCGTTGTCGGAAATTCCGATCGTGTGTACACAAATCCGACGGACAAAGTGCCACGCATGCTCAGAATAAATAAAGAGATGAAAGCTATTGGCCACTGCCCCGTTTATAGTCCCGACGTACGTGTTTTACGTCACCGCGTTTAGAACGATCGGATTTTCTGACAACTTTGTGCGACCGTGTGTAGACAAAACAAGTTTGAGCCAACATCCGTCGGAAAAAATCCTAGGATTTTGTTGTCGGAATGTCCGAACAAAGTCCGACCGTGTGTACGCCCTATAAGAGTCTTTTAGTTGAATCAAATGGTCAAAAGTAAAACTGTCTGGAGAATGGATTCTTGACTAATGTATAACAGATGTACTTACTGCTTAAACCCCCTATTTGCTCCAACTTCTTAGCCATAATCCTGTATTAACAAGACCACACTGAAATTGGAGTAAAACATAGGCCGTAGCAGACTTATTTATTAAACAAATTTATTTTCAAAATAATATCAACATAACATCAACATAAACATCTGTTACTAGAAATCCTATCAGACACCTAGCGTTGGTCTTTGTGGGAACCTCCATTACCTCAGAGCTTTCTGTATGCCATCTTGCAGTCCCAATGCCCATAAGTCAATCCCCACAGCAGTGAGGTGCCCCCCATCGCCCCGAAGGTACCTCCATGTGTCCACCTCCAACTCCATGTGCCTTACCACCAACCCTCCATTCCTTACCACAAATCTGCTCACATCCCGATTAATCTTCTTACGGGCCCTGTTGATACCCTCCAAAGACCTGGCCATCCTCCATGTGGCCCGAGCAACAATGTCCGACCACACAATGATCATGTCCGGGAATGCGATGCGTAGATGCAGAAAATCAAATTTGATGTCCTGCGTGATGTCCAACATTTACCTCCCCCCTAGATCATTACCACCCACGTGCAGGACTAAAACGCCAGACGGCCTATCCAGATATGCAAAACGATGCACCTCTGGAACCATCTTACTCCAAAGCATTCCCGGAACTCCCAGCCATCGAACACAAACCTCCTGTCTTGGAAACCCCAATTGCCTACCCTCTGGCCTCACATCTGCCCACTTTGCCCTCCAAAACATAAAAGAATGGCCCAGAATCCAGACCAGGCCATACACGAACCTGAAAGAAAAGAAAGAAACAAGCCACAATGACCTTAGCAAGCCCAAAAAACCATCACAGCCCTATACACACCCCCCACTAATCCCTCGGCTATTTCAGCCCCACCAGCAGATAGGGAGAATGTATAGCTCAAATCTACGGGACTCCAACCTACCAATGCGCTTAACCGCCTCAGCATCCATCCCACACCTAGCCGCCTATGTCGAGGCCCCAATCCTGAAGGAATACGAAGGAAATTTCTTTTCATCCAAACCTAAAACCCGTAAACATTTCCTGAAAACGGAAACAAATTGAAACCTGGACAAAGGGGACCCATCTGCATGCACTAAGAAGGACCCCATGGCCCTGGGAGGCACTTCCAAGAACCCCTTCACGGCCCCCACCGGACACAGTGGCGATCCAGGAAGAGCAAAGACCTGCACCAACTTATCCCTGCCCACCTTATCCGTCTTGGATCTCTGTAACACCAACGACACCCCCTCGTTCTTGCACATTACCTCGTGAACCCACATCCCCTCTTGGACTTTTTTAGAAGGACTGACCAACTCTCCAATCCGAAAGGCCCCAAAAAATGCCAACGAAAATGCGACTCTAAAAAGGGAAATATCATATGCTGATGAACACAAACCCTGCAACTGCCCCAAAATCTTTTCCAGGATATCAAAGGAGACCGGGCGCCTAGAGGCCAGCTGATTGGCCCGCCGGTAACCTTTGACCGCCTGCCGCACCCAAAAATCTTTTGTAAAATCCGGGCAACCTTGGCATTTGAACAAAAACGTCAAGCCCGCCAGTTTTTTCCCCAACGCGGATCCAGACACCTCATTTTCCATATTCCTGGAAATAAAGTATAACACCAACAACCTCACCTCATCACCCACCGGATCATCTTCAGTCACTTACGATAAGCAGCCCACGTAGCCTCACTCACCGACTTCCGGATCCATCCGGAGACGACTCCAATGGAATCTTCCACAGCCAGACGGGACAGGGCACCCCGTGTTGTTCCGCCGCCAGCGCCAACTCCCGGAATCTGTCCCACTGAAAGCAAGACAACGCGTCAGCTATGACGTTCTCCACTCCCGGAAGATGTACCGCGTAGACAAACACATTCAATTGCAGGCATCGCAACACTAAGTGTTGCAATAGTTGAACTACCGGGGGAGATGACGCAGAGCTTCTTTTGATCACTTGCACCACCCCCAGGTTATCCCCGTGGAACTGAACCTTCAGATCCCTGAAAGAAGCGCCCGACACCTCCACTGCCAATACCACCGGAAACAACTCCAGCAGCACCAGATTTTTAGTGAAACCCCCGTCAATCCAAGACTGAGGCCACGGGCCTGCACTTCACCTGCCCTGAAAGAACCCCCCTAAAAACCTGTCGAGCCAGCCGCATCTGTGTACAACTCCAAATCGAAATTGCTAACCGGGCCGGACATCCACAGCGCCCTCCCATTAAATGATTCCAGGAATGAGTGCCACGCTAGCAAATCCTCCCTGTGTGCCCTAACCAAAAGTGCTTTGGCGATCTGATTCCAGCTGTACTCGCCGACAGCCGCCGGTAGAATACTCTCCCCATCGATAGCATGCAACACGCAAAATTCAGCTTCCCCCAAGAGTGACTGCAACGACCGTAGCTGCACCTTGCGCAAGCCCAGCATACCCTTAATCTCTGTCTTGAGCGCCGGAAGTTTGTCCTCTGGCAAGCGGCACTCCATGGCACCAGTGTCGACAATGCCCAGGATGCATGATGACAGCGCCTGGTCCCTCCGTCTTTTCTGGTGCCAAGGGGATGTCAAAACGTTCTGTGACGTGCTTCAACATAGACAGGAGCACCCCGCAGATCTTTGACGATGCCGGGCCCACGCACAGGAAGTCATCCAAATAGTGGATAATGGACGACACCCCTGACACATCCTAACCACCCATTCCACGAATGAGCTGAACTACTCAAACAGTGCACAGGAGACAGAGCAACCCATCGGAAGACACTGATCGACATAGAACTCCCCGTTCCACTGACAACCCAGCAACCGGAAGCTGTCCGGGTGAACTGGCAACAGCCTAAAAGCTGACTCCCCGTAGCGACGAACCCAATATTTTGCCGCATAGAAGGAAGTGTAACTCACCGTACATTCCTACGAGTCAATGGCATCATTGACCGACCCCCTTTTGGGAAAGAAAGGTGGTGTATCAGCCTAAGTTTATTGGGCTCCTTCTTTGGCACTACCCCCAATGGGGAAACAACCAAATCCACTAAAGGAGGGGAAGGGAAAGGGCCGCCCATGCGTCCTAATGCCACTTCCTTTTGCAGTTTCTCAAAAACTACATCGGGATGTTGCATGGCCGAACGCAAATTACGGGACAGTAGGGGAATCACCTCCAAAGCACACGGTATGTGAAACCCCTCGGAAAAACCCTCCTCTATCAGCTGGGCCGCCTCCCTATCCGGATACCTACTGAGAAACGGCCGCATCCTTTCCACCATCATCGGCCATCATCGGCGTCCTCCCTCTTGTTTGCAGACTCACCGGAACAATCTTTTCTGTGCTGGAAGCATCTTGACAGGATGTGCGCTCCCCCACCCCCCGAATATTCATGCTTGTAACGACACGCTCCACCAAATTTACAGGTGCCCTCATTGTACTGACAACATTTCTCCTACCACCGGTACCTCCCTAAAAAAAACTGACCAGGGGCCCTCACCGAAGACATGAGGCGCATCCACAGACTGATGTCTTTGTGATCCCACCATAGTGATGGACTTATCACCCTTCTCTGCCGGAACTGCTCGTCATACCGTAGCCATGCCGTGCCTCCGTGGACCTTGTAAGCTTCCCCTACCAGGTGGAAACCAGGTAACAAAAGAGCGCCGAACAGTGTTCGGGGGTTCTTTTTCCCAATCATGCTCACCATGATGGCAAATGCTTGCAACCAATTGGCAAACGTCTATGGAATCAACCAGTACCTCCGCTCCTCATTCACCTTTTTGGACTCCTCTGGCTTAACCCTATCCAGGTTACATTTTTCTAACGGCAGCAGTGAGAACATCTCCACGTATTCACCCCTCCAGATCTTCTCCCGGACCTTCGTCTTCAGGTGAGCCCCTAGCGGACCCTCAAAACACACATAAACCTCACATTTGGCCGAGTCAGCCAAATGGATAACATCCTGTTTTCCAGCGGCGTCCCCCCGCTCCCGCGGACTTCCCAGCCCCCTGCTGTACCTGCACCACACTATCCACCACGGCAGATGGACTCGCCACTGCAGCCACCGCCTGCCCCGACCCGAGCATTAGAGATACACCGTCCCCACCTGCAGGCGGGACACACACCGCTGCCGGGCTGGCAACTGTGCCGTCAACCTTATCAAATTTGCTGACCAGAGACTTTAACCCCCACAGGAAACCCAGCAAGCTTGAATCCCCCCCAACCGCAACACTGTCCGTTACGTCTGCCCGAGGAGAAACACCCTGCGAGCCCCCCACTCCTGACGCCCCCCCAAAACATGCATTAGGACCGCCCCCATGGACCACCTCCACCGTCCCACCAGACAGTCCCACAGAAGGCAAAGGAAAATTAGACTTACCGGGCTGGCCAGGAAGAGTCCCACCAGCCGACCGTCCCGTCTCCATCGCTGTCAAATGCCTCATGGGCCTTTGATCATCCTCTGACTTGGTCAGCTCACCCTCAGACCTCTGAACAGCAGCCGGTTTGTCGTCTTCAGATGATGGCCCTCTAGGATAAACGTCTCTGGATGCTGAGGATCTGGCAGCCATCCGGTCCCGCCTCCGAGCTCCAGACCCACCCACAGATTTCCTCGCCGATTTCCCTGGACCGGGGTGGGCTCCCTTCAGTCCTGTGGGCAGCCATCAGCCGCGGCATCACACTCCCCTGCACAGCCACTGTCTCCTGGGGGTCACCAGCCGAGGCAGTGGAAGGCCCGGCGACCACAAAAGTTGCCAGGATTGGGGCCCGTGCTCTCCCATTCCAGGTGCCAAGTGGGCCTAATGGCTGCCCCAGAACAGTCAGGACGGCCGCCCGTCTCAAGGACTGAGAGAGGGAAGACCGGGGACTGACAGAAAGTGGAGACAAGGCCTGAGAGAGGGAAGACCGGGGACTGACAGAGAGTGGAGACAAGGACTTAGAGAGGGAAGACCGGGCACAGTCAGGGAGTGGAGACAAGGACTGAGAGAGGGAAGACTGGGGACTGACAGAAAGTGGAGTAAAGGGCAGAGAGGGAAGACCAGGGACTGACAGAGAGTAAAGACAAGGCCCGAGAGAGGGAAGACCGGGGACTGACAGAGAGTAGAGACAAGGACGGAGAGAGAGAAGACCGGGGACTGACTAAGGGTGGAGACAAACACTGAGAGAGAGAAGACCGTGGACTGACAGAAAGTGGAGACAAGGACTGAGAGAGGGAAGAACAGGGACTGACAGAGGGTGGAGACAAGGACTGACAGAGAGTAGAGACAAGGACTGAGAGAGGGAAAACCAGGGACTGACAGACAGTGGAGACAAGGACTGAGAGAAAGAAGACTGATGACTGACAGTGAGTGGAAACAAGGACTGAGAGAGGGAAGACTGGGGACTGATAGGGAGTGGAGACGAACTGAAAGAGGGAAGACTGGGGACTGACAGAGTGGAGACAAAGACTGAGAGAGGGAAGACCTGGGAATGACAGAAAGTGGAGACAAGGACTGAGAGAGGGAAGACCGGGGACTGACAGAGACTGGAGACAAGGACTGAGAGAGGGAAGACCTGGGACTGAGAGAGAGTGGAGGCAAGGACTGAGAGAGGGAAGTCAGAGGACTGAGAGAGGCAAGAGACAAGGACTGAGCGAGGAAAGACTGGGGACTGACAGACAGTGGAGACAAGGACTAAGAGAGGGAAGACCGGGGACTGACAGAGACTGGAGAAAAGGACAGAGAGGAAAGACCGGGGACTGACAGAGACTTGAGAAAAGGACTATGAGAGGGAAGACCTGGGACTGACAGGGAGTGGAGACAAGGACTGAGAGAGGGAAGACCGGGGACTGAGAGAGACTAGAGACAAGGATTGAGAGAGAGAAGACCGGGGACTGACAGGAAGTGGAGACAAGAACTGAGAGAGGGAAGACCGGGCACTGACAGAGAGTGGAGACAAGGACTGAGAGAGAGAAGACGGGGACTGACAAAGAGTTGAGACAAGGACTGAGAGAGGGAAGTCTGGGGACTGACAGAGACTGGAGACAAGGACTGACAGAGGGAAGACCAGGGACTGACAGGGAGTGGAGATAAGGACTGAGAGAGGGAAGAACGGGGACTGACAGAAAGTGGAGACAAAGACTGAGCGAGAGAAGACCAGGGACTGACAGAGAGTGGGGTAAGGACTAGAGAGGGAAGACCGGAGACTGACAGAGACTGGAGACACGAGGGAAGACTGGGGACTGACAGGGAGTGGAGACAAGGACTGAGAGAGGGAAGACTGGGGACTGACAGAAAGTGGAGTAAAGGACAGAGAGGGAAGACCGGGGACTGACAGAGAGTAAAGACAAGGCCCGAGAGAGGGAAGACCGGGGACTGACAGGGGGTGGAGACAAGGACGGAGAGAGAGAAGACCGGTGACTGACAGAGAGTAGAGACAAGGACTGAGAGAGGGAAGACTGGGGACTGACAGAGGGTGGAGACAAGGACTGAGAGAGGGAAGATGGGGGACTGACTGAGGGTGGAGACAAAGACTGAGAGAACGAAGACCGGGGACTGACAGAAACTGGAGACAAAAACTGAGCGAGAGAAGACCAGGGACTGAGAGAGAGTGGAGACAAGGACTGAGAGAGGGAAGACCGGGGACTGACAGGGACTGGAGACAAGGACTGAGAGAGGGAAGAACGGGGACTGAGAGAGAGTGGAGACAAGGACTGAGAGAGGGAAGACCGGGGACTGAGAGAGAGTGGAGACAAGGACTGAGAGAGGGAAGACCGGGGACTGACAGAGACTTGAGACAGGGACTGAGAGAAGGAAGACAGGGGACTGAGGCAGAGTGGAGACAAGGACTGAGAGAGGCAGGAGATAAGGACTGAGAGAGACTAGAAACAAGGACTGAGAGAGGGAAGACCGGGGACTGACAAAAAGTGGAGACAAGAACTGAGAGAGGGAAGACCTGGGACTGACAGAGACTGGAGACAAGGACTGAGAGAGGGAAGACCGGGGACTGAGAGAGAGTGAAGGCAAGGACTGAGAGAGGGAAGTCAGAGGACAGAGAGGCAAGGACTGTGAGAGGGAAGACCTGGGACTGACAGGAAGTGGAAACAAGGACTGAGAGAGGGAAGACCCGGGACTGAGAGAGACTGGAGACAAGGACTGAGAGAGGGAAGACCGGGGACTGACACAAAGTGAATACAAGAACTGAGAGAGGGAAGACTGGGGACTCACAGAGGGTGGAGACAAGGAATGAGAGAGGGAAAACCGGGGACTGACAGAGAGTGGAGACAAAGACTGAGAGAGAGAAGACCGGGGACTGACAGGAAGTGGAGACAGAGACAGAGGACAGAGGAGTTTAGAGACCAAGAGAAGTGACAGGGACTGACAGAGGGGACCAGGACCAATAGAGGAGACTGGGGACCCAGAAAGAGTGGAGAGACTGGGTAAGAAGAAAGAGGAGAGAAGGACTGAGAGAGGGGGATAGGGGCTGAGAAAGAGGGGATCAAGAGAGGGGGGTGGTAGAGATCAGGGGCCGAGAGGGAAAAGATCAGAGACAATTGGAATAAAATGACCCATGCCCATTAGGATGGAGCAACATGTTCCCATTAGAATAGAGTGGTGGGTGCCCATTAGGAAAGAGTGACGTGTGCCCATTGGAATAAAGTGACCCGTGCCCATTAGGATAGTGTGACATGTTCCCATTAGAATAAAGTGATGTGTGCCCATTAGAATAGAGTGGTGTGTGCCCATTAGAATAGAGTGACGTGTGCCCATTAGAATAGAGTGACGTGCCCATTATATTTCATCCATAAACATAAATTAAAGAGGCGCTCCAGTCAAATCAGTTCATTAAAAGTCAGCAGCTACAGTTTTTGTAGCTGTTGACTTTTAAATTTTACAACCACTCACCTGTCCCAGGATCCAGCGCTGTGCTTACCCCAGCCATTTCCTCTGCTGTCTTCTGTCCCCGGCATCTCAACTGCGGGCACACAGGTGTGACAGCTTGCAGGTTCACAGCCGGCTGCCCACTGCACATGCACGAGCTGCACATTGTGAATGGTCCCGCAGTCTTCTGGGACCTGTGACATGTTCTAGAAGACTGCAGGGAGGAGGGTGAACACACACACTTATTAACCACTTGCTGACCGCCTAACGCAGATATACTGCGGCAGAAAGGCACGGGCAGGCAAAATCACGTACCTGATTAGATTTGCATCGTGCCCCCCCTGGTGCCCGAGGCGGTCGACATCATTAGGGGAGCGATTCGTGGTGAGGGGGAGGCCACTCATTCGTGGTCACTCCCTCGCGAACGCTCCCAACGAATGACAATCTTCCTCTGCTGCTGTACACAGCGGCAGAGGAAGTGATGTCATCTCTCCTCGTGTCGGTCTTTTCGTTCCAGCGCCGAGGAGAGAAGGCATCCAAGTAAGTCTGCACAACACTACACTAACAGTAGAACACTCTAGGCACACTTTTCACCCCCCAATCACCCCCCTGTCACAGTGACACCAATAGCAGTTTTTTTTTTTCTGATTATTGCATTGGTGTCATTTAGTGACAGTTATAAGTGGTAGGGCAGTTAGTGTTAGGCCCCTTTAGGTCTAGGGTACCCCCCTAACCCCCCCAATAAAGTTTTAACCCCTTGATCCCCCCCGTTGCCAGTGTCACTAAGCTATTGTTTTTCTGATCGCTGTATTAGTTTCACAGGTGAAGCTAGTTAGGGAGGTAAGTATTTAGGTTCGCCGTCAGCGTTTTATAGTGTCAGGGACCCCCATATACTACCTAGTAAAGGTTTTAACCCCCTGATTGCCCCCTAGTTAACCCTTTCACCAGTGATCACCGTATAACTGTTACGGGTGACGCTGGTTAGTTAGTTTGTTTTTTTATAGTTTTAGGGCACCCGCCGTTTATTACCTAATAAAGGTTTAGCCCCCTGATTGCCCGGCGGTGATATAAGTTAGGTTTTAGTGTCAGATAGGGTCTGCGTCGCCCCAGGCAGCATCAGGTTAGTGCCAGTACCGCTAACACCCACGCACGCAGCATACACCTCCCTTAGTGGTATAGTATCTGAACGGATCAATATCTGATCCGATCAGATCTTTACTAGCGTCCCCAGCAGTTTAGGGTTCCCAAAAATGCAGTGTTAGCGGGATCAGCCCAGATACCTGCTAGCACCCTCCGCCCAGCCCAGCCCACCCAAGTGCAGTATCGATCGATCACTATCACTTACAAAACACTAAACACACATAACTGCGAGTCAGGCCTGATCCCTGCGATCGCTAACAGTTTTTTTGGTAGCGTTTTGATACAGTCGCTAACAGTCAGGAGCTTTTTTACCTGTGAGTCTCACTAGTGTACCACTAAATTTGGAGCCCAAAATGGCAAATCGAAGGTACACTAGTGAAGAGACCTACACATTTCTGAGCATGACAGATAGTGAAGAGGAAGTCACTCATCTGTCAGATTCAGAATCAGGCTCAGTTGTGGTCCCTGCCAAGGTCAGGCGTACCAGACCCCAATCTTCTTCTGTCGTTGATGTGCAAGAACCGCAGGTCCCTTGTATGGAGCGGAGCAGTACTAGCGCCACTATTTCTTCTGGTGAACTGGCAAGCACCAGCGGCCTAGTACACCCTGGTCATAGTCAATCCAGCACTGCAGTATCAAGTGGTGACGTGGCGAGTCCCATAAGTGCAGTTCAAGCTGGTGAGGTGGCAAGCACAAGTAGTGTCCCGCTGCCACCAAGAAGATGAACATAGGCACGTCGTGGCCATAGTGCCCTTGCTGCTGCATTTGCCAATCCTAATTGGGAACCCACCACTTCTGCAGCAGCCGTACTTCCCCCATTCACTGGCCAACCTGGCATTCAGGTGGAAACAGTTGATTTTACGTCACTTGATTTTTATTCGCTGTTTTTCACCGAAGATCTCTATAGATCTATTGTGGACCAAAGCAATTTGTACGCTGGTCAACACATCGCCACTATTCCCCAGTCCTCCCTTGCCAGAGATTGGAGACCAATTACGGTTTCTGAATTTAAGCTTCTTCTGGGTCTTTCCCTCAACATGGGCATAACTAAAAAGAGTGAGTTGCGGTCATATTGGTTCACTGACCCAATTCACCACACGCCCGTGTTCTCTGCCTCCATGACCAGGACACGATACGAGCAGATCTTGCGGTTCATGCACTTCAATGACGATGAACTCTGTCGTCCTCGTGGAGACCCTGGATACGATCAGCTCTACAAAATTCGGCCCCTCGTAAACCACTTCAACCAACGTTTTGCAGACTTGTTTACTCCATATCAAGTTGTCTGCATTGATGAGTCCCTGATTACGTTTTCTTGCCACTTGTCATTCAAACAGTACCTTCCCAGCAAGCGTGCCAGATACGGGGTCAAGATGTATAAGCTCTGTGACAGGGCCACAGGCTATACATGTAGTTTTATGGTTTACGAGGGCAAAGATAGTCACGTAGAGCCGACAAACTGCCCTGACTACATAGGAAGCGCTGGCAAGATTGTGTGGGACTTGGTGTCACCCTTATCCGGAAAGGGGTACCACTTGTATGTGGACAATTATTACACGAGCGTGCCACTTTTTAATAACTTGTTTGATCAGCAGATTGGAGCATGTGGCACTGTGTGATCTAATTGCCGGGGCTTTCTCCAGCGGCTTGTAGATTCCCGTCTTAGGCTGGGGGAGAGAGCCTGCTTCAAGTGTAATCATTTGCTCGCTATGAAGTGGAGGGATAAGAAGAATGTTTTCGTTCTTACCTCCCTTCATGCAGACACGATGGTCCAAATTACCACCACGACTGGTGTTGTGAAGAAACCCCTCTGTGTCCACGAATAAAACCAAAATATGGGAGGGGTGGATCCCAACGACCAGTCCACCGTACCTAATTGCCCGTAAGGCCAGACCCTGGTACAAGAAAGTGTCTGTTTATTTATTTCAATTGGCTTTGCTGAACGCTCATGTGCTATACAGAGCTTCAGGATGGACTGGATCCTCCCTGAATTCCAGGAAAAGATCGTCAGAGCCCTTCTGTTTCCAGACGGTGCTCCACCTCATCTTACCCAACCAAATGCAGTAAGCCAGCTGCATGAGAGGCATTTTCTTTATGTCCTCCCGAGTACCCCTACCAAACGAGCCCCCCAAAAAAGATGTCGTGTCTGCAGCAAGCGCGGATATAGGCGTGACACCCGCTAATATTGTCCCTCCTGTCCTGAAAGCCATGGTCTTTGCATTGGTGAATGTTTTGAATGCTACCATACAATAGTTGAGTATTAGCGTAGGGTACAGCACTGCACAGACTAGGCACACTTTCACAGGGTCTCCCAAGATGCCATCGCATTTTGAGAGACCCGAACCTGGAAACGGTTACAGTAACAAAAGTTAGTTACAAAAAAAGTGTAAAAAAAAAAAAAACACAAAAAAATATATAAAATTAAAAAAACAAAAATAGTTGTCGTTTTATTGTTCTCTCTCTATTGTTCTGCTCCTTTTTACTGTATTCTATCCTGCAATGTTTTATTGTTATTATGTTTTATCATGTTTGCTTCATAGGTATGCAATTTTTTTATACTTTACTGTTTACTGTGTTTTATTGTTAACCATTTTTTTGTTTTCAGGTATGCCATTCAGCTGCAGAGCGTATTTATTCATCTTGACAGCAGCAGCGTTTGCTCCCACAATACATAAAGCCGTGACTCCAGCGCTGTCGGAGGTGATTTCACCACCACAGTTAAAAAAAAGAGCATATATGCCAAAGCATGGGGCAGCAGGGGTGGAGGAGCGATTTGCTCCTACCTTTTGGGGCGGATGCTCCTATGCTTTGTCATATATAAATGGTGCATGTTTGCACATCATTAGAAGTGGGTGGATAAAGGGAGGTATTCTAATGGTGGGCATACCCACCGATCAATCTCTTTTTTTCGTTCAGCCCACAGGCTGCATGAAAAAAAAGTTTACAATATATGCCCAACAAGGACCAGCAAAGTACTGGTATGTTGCTGGACTTTAAATGGTTATACCAGAATGATGCCTGCAGGTTTAGGTATCATCTTGGTATCGTTCTTTTCAGCCGGCTTTCTAGTAAAAGCAATCCTAGTGCCTAGTTAGCATCTAGACTGCTTTTACAAGCAGTGGGAGGGAATGCCCCCCCCACTGTCTTCCATGTTTTTCTCTGGCTTTCCTGACCCAACAGGGAACCTGAGAATGCAGCCGGTGATTCGGCCAGCTGACCACAGAGATGATCAGAGACAAGAATGGCTCCAAACATCTTTATGGCCTAAGAAACCATAAGCTACGAGCATTTCATTACTTAGATTTCGCCGGATGTAAACAGCGCCATTGGGAAATTGGGAAAGCATTTTATCACACCGATCTTGGTGTGGTCAGATGCTTTGAGGGCAGAGGAGAGATCTAGGGTCTAATAGACCCCAATTTTTTCAAAAAAGAGTACCTGTCACTACCTATTGCTATCATAGGGGATATTTACATTCCCTGAGATAACAATAAAAATGATTTTAAAAAATGAAAGGAACAAGTTAAAAATAAGATAAAAAAAGCAAAAAAAATTAAAGAAAAAAAAAAACACCCCTGTCCCCCCCTGCTCTCGCGCAAAGGCGAATGCAAGCGTCGGTCTGGTGTCAAATGTAAACAGCAATTGCACCATGCATGTGAGGTATCACCGCGAAGGTCAGATCGAGGGAAGTCATTTTAGTAGTAGACCCCCTCTGTAAATCTAAAGTGGTAACCTGTAAAGACTTTTAAAGGCTTATAAAAATGTATTTAGTTTTACGCCACTGCACGTTTGTGCGCAATTTTAAAGCATGTCGTGTTTGGTATCCATGTACTCGGTCTAAGATCATCTTTTTTATTACATCAAACATTTGGGCAATATATTGTGTTTTAGTGCATTAAAATTTAAAAAAGTGTGTTTTTTCCCAAAAAAATGCGTTTGAAAAATCGCTGCGCAAATACTGTGTGAATAAAAAAAATTAAACTTGCACCATTTTAATCTGTAGGGCATTTGCTTTAAAAAATATATAATGTTTGGGGGTTCAAAGTAATTTTCTTGCAAAAAAAAAATATTTTTTCATGTAAACAAAAAGTGTCAGAAAGGGCTTTGTCTTCAAGTGATTCAAAGAGTGGGTGATGTGTGACATAAGCTTCTAAATGTTGTGCATAAAATGCCAGGACAGTTCAAACCCCCCCCCAAATGACCCCATTTTGGAAAGTAGACACCCCAAGCTATTTCCTGAGAGTCATGTCGAGTCCATGGAATATTTTATATTGTCACATAAGTTGTGGGAAAAAGACGAGTTGCAGGAAAATTACAAACTTTTTTTTTTTTTTTGCACAAAGTTGTCACTAAATGATATATTGCTCAAACATTCCATGGGAATATGTGAAATTACACCCCAAAATACATTCTGTTGCTGCTCCTGAGTACGGGAATACCACGTGTGAGACTTTTTGGGAGCCTAGCCGCGTACGGGACCCTGAAAACCAAGCACCGCCTTCAGGCTTTCTAAGGGTGTAAATTTTTGATTTCACTCTTCACAGTTTCGGAGGCCATGGAATGCCCAGGTGGCACAAAACCCCCCAAATGACCCCATTTTGGAAAGTAGACACCCCAAGCTATTTGCTGAGAGGTATAGTGAGTATTTTGCAGACCTCACTTTTTGTCAAAGTTTTGAAAACTGAAAAAAGAAAAAAAAACATTTTTATTGTCTTTCTTCATTTTCAAAAACAAAAGAGAGCTGCAAAATACTCCCCATGCCTCTCAGCAAATAGCTTGGGGTGTCTACTTTCCAAAATAGGGTAATTTGGGGGGGGGTTGTGCTATCTTGGCATTATGGCCTTCGAAACTGTGATAGGTAGTTAGGAGTGAAATCAAAAATTTATGTCCTTAGAAATCCTGAAGGCGGTGATTGGATTTCGGGGCCCCGTATGCAGCTAGGCTCCCAAAAAGTCCCACACATGTGGTATCCCCATACTCAGTAGAAGCAGAAGAATGTATCTTGGGGTGTAATTCCACATATGCCCATGGCATGTTTGAGCAATATATCATTTAGTGACAACTTTGTGCAAAAAAAAAAAAAGTTTGTAATTTTCCTGCAACTTGTGTCAAAATATAAAATATTCCATGGACTCAACATGCCTCTCAGCAAATAGCTTGGGGTGTCTACTTTCCAAAATGGGGTCATTTGGGGGGGTTTTGTGCCATCTGGGCATTTTATGGCCTTCAAAACTGTGATAGGTAGTGAGGAGTAAAATCAAAAATTTACGCCCTTAGAAATCCTGAAGGCGGTGATTGGTTTTCGGGGCCCCGTACGTGGCTAGGCTCCCAAAAAGTCCCACACATGTGGTATCCCCGTACTCAGGAGAAGCAGCTAAATGTATTTTGGGGCACAATTTCACATATAACCATGGCATGTGTGAGCAATATATCATTTAGTGACAGCTTTTTGTAATTTTTTTTTTTATCATTATTTAATCACTTGGGGCAAAAAAATGTAATATTTAATGGGCTCAACATGCCTCTCAGCAATTTCCTTGGGGTGTCTACTTTCCAAAATGGGATCATTTGGGGGTGGGGGGTTTGTACTGCCCTGCCATTTTAGCACCTCAAGAAATGACATAGGCAGTCAAACGAAAAGCTGTGTAAATTCCAGAAAATGTACCCTAGTTTGTAGACGCTATAACTTTTGCACAAACCAATAAATATACGCTTATTGACATTTTCTTTACCAGACATGTGGCCGAATACATTTTGGCCTAAATGTATGACTAAAATTGAGTTTATTGGATTTTTTTATAACAAAAAGTAGAAATATCATTTTTTTTTTAATTTTCGTTTTTTCTCCATTTATAGCGCAAAAAATAAAAACCACAGAGGTCATCAAATACCATCAAAAGAAAGCTCTATTTGTGGGAAAAAAAGGACGCACATTTTGTTTGGGTACAGCATTGCATGACCGCGCAATTAGCAGTTAAAGCGACACAGTGCCAAATTGTAAAAAGTGCTCTGGTCAGGAAGGGGGTAAATCCTTCCGGGGATGAAGTGGTTAAAGTGAAGTCCACATTTCACCTTGTACCAATAGGTAAACTTAAGGTTTACCTGTACAGACAGTGACTTGCACTGTTTAGGAGATACCCACACAGGGTGCAGCCAGTGACGGCATCAGGGGTTATATGGTTGTGATGATGTCAGACGTGCTGGTGAAACGCGTTGGGTGTGGTCAAGTGTGATACATCATTTCCGTCCATAGTGGAACGCAGGTGGAGCGCAATTCGACGTCCCTGCTTCCACTTCCTTTTGTATTGTATTTTTTCAAGTGGAATTTTTAAAGCGGTTTTTAAAAATAAATATACGTACTTCACCATGGGAGATTGTTTCTTTCTTTTACTCCTCCACTGAAGCCCGGAGATTTGGTGGCGTTTTGATCCAATCTATCTTTGGAGGCTTCCTTTGCTGAATCGCTGAGACGAACATCGGGATTAATTCTGTGCCAATCTGCTGTATATGACTCCCGTAATGGCAGTCATGTAAATCTGGTGAGTAGTCTATGTGAGCGGTGTTGGTGGCGCAATGAACCAATTAAATCATATGCACTATTGGAAACCATTTGATGGAAGTTTTTGGACAATGCACTTTCTATTTATAATTACTTCACCTTTCGGACACTGCACCATATGTTTATTTAACATTTTTGCTATACACTGGCGATATCTGGTGGTCATTTTAAGTATAATAGCACTTCAGAGTTTACATTATTGTATATTTTGCACATTCACTTTATATTAATCAATCCGCTAGGGACATCTAGCGGTCGTTCATGATATTGCACTTTATGATGTATATGTTTTGTTAAAGAGTAGGGTGTGCTGTTCATCACATTTTTCTTACTGTACTGATTAGAACTCATTTTGTGATGCAGTTCACTAATATTTACTATGATACATACGATGGTTAAAGTAGTTCTAAAGCCTGAAGGTTTTTTATCTGCATTAAGGTAAAAAAAAAAAAAAAAAACCTCTTTGTTCAGCTCCCCAGTCCCTCCTAAATATATACCTGAGCCTGATCTAGATCCAGCCATGTGCAGAGAGAGTCTCTCTCTCTCTCTCAGCCGGCTAAGGAGCGAGCTGCTTGCTATGGGGGTATCAGCAGGTGGGAGGAGCCAGGAGTGCCGAAAGAGACCTGATAAGATTAGGATCGGGGCTGCTCTGTGCAAAACCACTGCACAAAGCAGGCAAGTATAATTTTTAATTTTTAAAAAAGGAACATTTACAGTCACTTTAAGTCCAGGTCTTATGCAGTGCGGGAAACACTGCAATCAGTTCTGGTGTCCCATACCGTATGCAAAACGCACTGCCTTCGGGACCTGCTCCAGGTGTCAACGACACCGCAAACACAGTGCGTATATCGCATGGTACAAAATGGCCATGTGATCTAGTTGTGGTGCAGCTCAAAAAAGGTGCATGCAGTTCTTTGGTGTGATTTGAGTTAATTTAAAATGAATGGGCTCAAACTGCACTGCACTGAATCGCATATGAATTGCAGGAATGCGCTCCGTTTCTCATGTGCGATTCACATGTGGTTGATAGTGTAAACCAAGCCTAAAGACTGCAAGTTTAATACAAGAATTGGTTAGTAATTGCAGTCATGAGAGGAGATGATCAGAGATTGTGGGTATAAGAGAAAGTGGAAATGTTACAAGAGACTACAATCAGAATATAGGAGTTATTGGAGGCTGGGAACATGGTTCAAGAGACAATAGTAGACTAGAGACACATCACATGAGACTGCTAGAAATCCCGGCTATTACAGGGAAATGGAGAACCCAAGAGTAGTGTCTACCGGGGCCCTGAGGGCCACAGGTTGAGCCCCTGAGTTGTAAGTGATTGTTTACAACTCATGAAGCTGCAATCTTTGCCTCAGTTTGATCTGCAGTGGGTGCTGCACATGTGATCAGTTATAACAGTATGGCTTGACAGTTTGGTTGAGAGCACAAGCAACTTTTACTGTTCTCTCTCACGGCATTCCCTGAATGTAACTGTTTTGGGAAACTGATCGGTGGGTTTAGTTCCAATTTAAATGCTTAAGGCTAGGTTCACATATATGCAAATTGGATGTGGGTTTTACCGCATCCAATTTGCATGACAGGCGAGTGTGACCGGCTGTTAATGGATCCGGTTCACACAGGTCAGGGGTGACCGCAGTCCAGATGTCAGAAGGGTGCTGTGCATTTTTGGGTCCGGTTCAGGAGCAAATACAGGCAAAAATTCAGACCTGAATCGCACCTGAAACGGTGAACAGACACGCACCAGGCCCCATGCTGGGAACCGCGGCCGGAGATATGTGAACCTAGCCTAAAAAAAAAATGTTTCTGCAGCAGTTTAGTCCCCCCTGCCAGCGCTGTACCTACAGAATGTCACACAGAATCACTAGAGGATGGAGGAACCACTTACCTGTTTCTGTTTCTGCAACCCCTCATTGGCTGGATTATGGCGGTAATGCTCTCCCTCGCTGGTGAAGGACGATTGTACGGTGTTTCTGCCATCGAGGGACTGACAAACTCACTAATCCGGCCAGAGAGGGAGCATCACCATGGAAGTGGGCAAGTTATTTCTCTACAGGTTAGTCGCCTGTAGCATGACAAGATCACAAATATTAGGGTGACCAGAAATGTCACAATCTTCTTTTAAACGTACCAATTTTTACATAAAAGAGCACAAATATACACAATGTATTTCGTCTGTATCCAATGCACAGGGCCTTCTATGACATATTTGGTGGTGGATGTAAAGCAGATTGTACAGAGTTTTAGCTGGAGTTGGGCTTTATTATTTAACATGTAAACACTGAATACGATATCCTGATGAGGGTCCATTACCAGCTGTGTCTCTGCTGGTGTGTACACAAGGCCTATTCAGGCTCCTTCTGGACTGGTGTCTTAGAGATCAGTTATACCCGATTATCATTCTTCCCAGGACTGGTATAGATAGTACATTGCAGGCATCTCCTCTACTTACAGGGGATAATGAACAGTCAGTGCAGATGGCGGAGATCTGGGGAAATGAAGGTGTGGTATGGGCCGCCTCTGAAGGATATGTCAATATCAAGATTGACAGTAAGACGTTTGTGAACCTTTATTACTTTAACTACTTGCCCACTGGGCACTTAAACCCCCTTCCTAAGCAGACCAATTTTCAGCTTTCGGTGCTCTCACATTTTGAATGACAATTACTCAGTCATGCAACAATGTACCCAAATGAAATTTTTGTCCTTTTTTCACACAAATAGAGCTTTCTTTTGGTGGTATTTAATCACCGCTGAGTTTTTTTTTTTTTTTTTAGGCGCTATAAAAGAAAAAAAGACTGAAAATTCTTTTTAAAAAAATGCATTTTTCTTCATTTCGGTCATAAAATTTTGCAAACTAGTAATTTTTCTTCATACATTTTGGCCAAAATTTATACTGCTACATATCCTTAGTAAAAATAACCCAAATCGGTGTATATTATTTGGTCTTTGTGAAAGTTATAGAGTCCACAAGCTATGGTGCCAATCTCTGAAAATTTTTTGCACTTGAAGTACTGACGGCCCATCTCATTTCTTGAGACCCTAACAAGCCAGGAAAGTACAAATACCCCCCAAATGACTCCTTTTTGGAAAGTAGACATTCCAAGGTATTTAGTAAGAGGCATGGTGAGTTTTTTGATGTTGTAATTTTTTTTCCACACAATTCTTTACAAAATCTACTTTTTTCACAAAATATGTCATATTAGCAGGTTATTTTTCACACACAGCATATACATACCACAAATTACACCGCAAAACACATTCTGCTACTCCTGAGTATGGCGATACCACATGTGTGAGACATTTATACAGCGTGGCCACATACAGCGGCCCAACATTGAGGGAGCACCTTCAGGCGTTCTTGGAGCATAATTTACACATATAATTTCTTTACTACCTCTTGCACTTTTGAAGGCCCTGGAGCACCAGGACAAGGGAAACCCCCCAAAAATGACCCCATTTTAGAATGAAAACACGCCAACATATAATCTATGAGGCATAATGTGTCTTTGGAACATGTAATTTTTTTCTACAAGATTTTGGGAAATGTGGAAAGAAAATGAAAACGCATTTCAGATTGTCCATTTATGCAAGTTGTCAAGTTGCCCAATTCGCACATGTAAACCCGGCCTTACTGTGATAACGAGAAAATTCAGCTATTTTTTTTTTATCGCTCCTGCAACCCATGGTTTCAGGCAAGAAAATCGCTACATCTATGGTCAGCTTAAGGCCCCTTTCACACGAGGCAGACTCCGCTTCCACGGAGTCCGCCTCGGTCCGCCGGCTCAGCGGGAAATCTCTTCGTTGATCTCCGCTGAGCCGGCGGATGACAGGTCCCTCTCTGCTCACTGAGCGGGGAGGGGCTTGTAAGGCGCCACTGCCGCCTATAGAGGGATCGGATGAAAACGGACAGCATGTCCATTTTCATCAGATCTCACCCGATCTGCCAGTGACGGACCTGGACGCAGGGCCATCCGTCTGCTTTTAGCGGATCGGACCGGGTCGGACATGTCTCCGCTGACATCCGTCGCTCCATAGGCTAACACGGAGCGCCTGTTCAGGTCCGCCGTCAAAACTGACAGGCGGACCTGAACGGTCCGATCGTGTGAAAGAGGCCTAAAGGGTAACTCCACGTTCGTGGGAAATAAATAAAGCATATACAGTTGCAAAACAAGTCATATTGTAACAAATTACCTTTCCTTTTCAATCTGCAGCTCTGTAATTTTCTGTATAAATGCAATGAAATATGGCTACCCCCCCCCCCTGATTTTCCCAGAAGTCTACATTAAGATAAAAGTCTGATATCAGGCATCCCCTGCAACAGAAATGTCATTTATGGTGAGAAATCACATCTGAAGGGTTGCAGACCCTGCAATTTTCCTCATTAGACTATTAGTTAAGTCTCCTGGGCTTACAGTATCTCTATTATTTATATCTGACAGTTTTATATGGAGCAAACACTGACATTCGGGGCTGTGAGAGATGAAAGAGGCACACAGCGCAGCTATGCTCACTTCTCTCCTCTGCTGCCAATTCACAGAAGCCTTTGTAATTTGTGAGTGAGCTCACATAATACAAAGGCTTCTGTGTTTGGGCAGGAGGAGGGAAGGGGCCGGTGTAGCAACTACTCCTCAAAGAAAAAAATCTCTCACCTCCCCAAAAATATTTGACTTGGGAAGTGACACGATACACAAGATCTTGATTCAGTCAGATTGCATCCATAAAAAGGGTCATCCAGCATTAAAGGAGTTGTAAAGACAAGTGGTTTTTATCTTAATGTGTTCTATGCAGCTAAAAAGCCTTGTGTGTGTGTAGCAGCCTCCATAGCACTCCCTAATACTTTATACCTGAGCCCCCTGTCCAGCGATGTCCACGAGTACTGTGGCCGTCTGGGACTTTCTTCCTGATTAGTTGAGACACAGCAGCAGCACCATTGGTTCCTGTGGCTGTCAAAGTCATTCAGCCATTCAGGAGTGAGAAAGGGAGAGAGAGAGAGAGAGACAGAGAGAGAGAGAAAATGGGGGGGGGGGGGGGGCGAATCGCAGCTCCGGAGTTGAATGGACACACAGAGCTGCAGCTCGGCTTGAGTGCCCCCATAGCAAGCTGCTTGTTGTGGGGGCACTCAACAGGAGGGAGGGGCCAGGAGCACCGAAGAGGGATCAGAGAAGAGGAGTATTCAGGCTGCCCTGTGCAAAACCACTGCCAAGGAGGTACCGTATATACTCGAGTATAAGTCAAATTTTTCGGCACATTTTTTTGTGCTGAAAGTGCACTTTTCTGCAGCAAAAAATTTCATTTTCCGAACTGACTTTGGGGCCCCGTATCTCAGGGCCACTTAGTGCTAGGAACCCAAATTTGGTGTGCAAACCCAGTGGAACGGGAACCACAACATATCCAAAGCTGAAGTTCCTAGCACTAAGTGGCCCCGAGATACGGGGCCCCGAAATCGGTTCAGAAAATGTCATTCTCTGCTGCAGAAAACTGCTTGACATTTTCTGAACCGACTTTGGGGCCCCATATCTCAGGGTCACTTGGTGCTAGGAACCCCAAGTTTGGTGTGCAAACCCAGAGGAACTGGTACCATAACATATCCAAAGCTGGGGTTCCTAGCACCAAGTGGCTCTGAGATACGGGGCCCCAAAACCGGTT
The DNA here is from genome assembly GCA_037952925.1 of Lithobates clamitans. Taxonomy (NCBI): domain Eukaryota; kingdom Metazoa; phylum Chordata; class Amphibia; order Anura; family Ranidae; genus Lithobates; species Lithobates clamitans. Next base: position 723,179 of record JBBGZY010001323.1, on the reverse strand, counting down.
CGGAAAATGTAATTCTCTGCTGCAGAAAACTGCTTGACATTTTCTGAACTGATTTTTGGGGCCCTGTATCTCGGGGCCACTTGGTGCTAGAAACCCCAGCTTTCAAAATTTTATGGTACTATAATTTTGGCTGCAGCTAGGGGGCATCTAGGAACCCCCTAACTACCGAGTTTGAAGTTCAGGGGACCTATGGCTGCAAATGGGCACAGTGAGGCATGCAAATGGGAACAGTGATGCTACAAATTGGCATTGTTGACCCTCTTTTCCACTTACAGTAGCTGTGCATTTCTCACACTCGTCTTATACTCAGGTCAACAAGTTTTTCCCATTTTTTTTGTGGTAAATTAGGGCCTTGACTTATACTCGGAACGACTTATACTCGAGTATATACGGTAAGTAAATCAGGTTTGTTTTTTTTTTTGTTTTTCCCCCCAAAAAAATAACGAACGAGACTTTACAATAACTTTAATGGGTAAACGCTCCTCTCCTTGATTCACTCAGCATCAATACTTTTGGGCAATCACCATATCAAGCCGCTCAGTATTCATATGGGAAATAGGAGGAGAGCTCCACATAGTGTAAAACCATTCAAGTATTTATTTTAATCAGCCAGCAAATACACTTACATTTAAATGTGTCATACCCCACAAAAGGGGATTGTTAGCGTTGTTACATGGACTGCCAACTCCAGGAACGAACGCAGGCTGTGTTCGCGGCTGGAGCATGTTACAACGTTATCACCTTGTATCGTGTATGATTAAAATAAATACGGGAATGGTTTTACACTATGTGGACCTCTCCTTCTGTTCCCCATATGAATATGGAACTGCTTGATATGGTGATGACCCAAAAGTATCGATGCTGTGTGAATCGAGGCGCAGAACATTTCATCTTCAATGCTCGGTTCACACTGGTGCGACATGGGATCTGACTTGTGAGCCCCCAACTCGCATGACACGTCAAATTCAATGTTTCCATATGAGAGCCGTCTTTATTGATACTACCAAAGTCGCTCAGGCTTTAAAAAAAATGTTCTTGCACTACTTGGGTGCAATATAAACCCCTGTAAGGCTCCTAAATAGCATCAAAGTCGGATCAAGTTGGAAGAAAGTCACAGGGTGCCGTCGTAGCACTTTGAATCGAGCCTAAGGCTTGATGACCCTTTTAGGCCTCATGTACACTGCTGCTGATAAATGGACGTTTAGGAGCAGTTGGGCATTTTTTTTCAGCAGCCCCTGAACTCTCCTCTGTTATCTTATCTGTATATGTACACTGTATATACATATACGGTTGTTTAGAGGTAGTTGAGTTTAGTGCCTTTTTTTTAGGGTGGAAGTTTACTGGCATTTCAAAACGCCAAATGCTTGTAACCTCATGTAAAAACAGAATTGGCTGAAAAAGTTAATAAGTTACATGTTTTTCCTGCATTGTGGACATTTGGGAGTCTCCTGAGGTTATCTTTAGGCCCCTTTCACATTGAGGCATTCTTCAGACACTAAAGGGCTAACAATAGTACCTGTAAAGCACCTGAAAAACGCCTCCCCTGCCATCCCAATGTGAGAACCCAAGTCCTAACTGCAGCAGAGAAAAGTCATGTCTTGAGGTTGGCTGTGCTGCCTCTCAGGGCTGGATTGGATAAATAAAAATACATATTCTTTGACAGGTAAGATAATTACCAATCTATATGTTATAGAATTTTGTATTTAGCAGTTTGCCCCGATTTCAGCTTTCACATTGGAGGCATTTTTTCAGGCGCTTTAGCACTACAAATAGCGCCTGTAAAATCCCTCATCTGTACTCCCAGTGTGAAAGCCAGAGTGCTTTCACACTGGGGCTCTGCGCAGGCAGGACGTTAAAAGAAGTCCTGCAAGCAGCATCTTTGGGGCGGTGGAAGAGCTTCTGCAAATTGAAATGAATGGGCACCGCTGCCGAAGTGCCTGCAAAGCTCTTCGGCAGCAGCGATACATGGGCACTATAACCCTTTCCTCGGCCGCCAGCGGAGGCTAAAAGCAGCCAAAAAGCAATGGTAATACGCCGCTAAGACTAGCCAGGGCTGGGGGCAAAAAAACCCCCCAAAAAAACAAAAAAACACAATACAATCCATGATGGAAAACCAGACATACGGGAAAAGCAAAAAAACAAACAAAAAATATTAAACAAAAAGGAGGTACCACATTGGAAAGCTGTATCCATCCATCACAAAAATGTAAAAGTAAATTGTCACTAGTATATACGGTAGATGGCGATACTAAACATTGTATATTTGATATTATGTTCTACTCATTGGTCTTCTCTTTAAAGAATAAACTCTGGAAAATACTTCAATCCTTTAGCATTGCGACAGTTAGATCCCATACCAGCCACTGTCATCTTCTCCCTGAGCTACGAACTTTAGGGAGCTAGATATTTGGCCTTTTGATTAGCCTGTTGGGAATGACATAGTTTCATGTGCACGGGAGTCAGTCATTCCAGTAAAGTGTGTGCCAGGAATACATGCTGATTGTACATTCAATAGAAGACTGCAAGAAGTCAGGTAGGTGTGTGTGCTGGCTGCTCGCTGTTTTTTACATTTTAGGTTTAGTTCTACTTAAATTGATATTTTAACTAATTGAAGTGCAGATCTGCTATTGGTATTTCATTTTCTGCAAATATATAGTTAACAAAACGCCAACAATTTTTTTTTTTTTTTAAAACCTTTATTTGTAAAATTTAATGAAGACAAGTCATAAAAAGGAATGTACAAAAAAAATTAAAATATTGAGAATGAATATTATTAAGAAACCTGGAGTCCCGATTTAAGAAAATCATGAACTTCCTGTTAATGATTTTCACTGGTTTTCGAATGCCGATACCCAACTTAACCCAAAAAAACCCCCCCACCATGATCTCTGTATGGTCACCCCTCCTCAGAATTTCATATTACCTGGCAGTGGTGATGGGGTAGGCACAGGCAAAGTGTGGTTCCCTCTGACTACCAATGGTTTTAAACAAGAGTGGGTGCAGACAAGTAATGATTTAGGGTGTATAGTTAGGTAGACCACCTAAATTGTATATTAGGAGATGCCCCAGATTAACAAACAAGATGCACAGATTTTGGACATCTAAAGTAGCTCTGCCATAAACGTTTACAGAAAAGTGTTCATTTATCAATCATTCACATGGGCAGATAGACCCCTGATGGTTGTGCTTATGTGCATAGGAAATGATGGGCGTTTCATGCAGTCAACCTGTCAAAATCAATGATAAACTGAGAGATGGAACACCAGTATGGCTCTTCCCACACATGCCAGTGTTTACATCTGTACAGGGACAGACAAACAGCTCTGGACGCAGACGGCACAAAGATGGATGACGTGTAGTAACCTACTGCAACTAAGCACAGATCAGCCTTTTGTAGCCTGACCATTCCAAGTCGGCTTTATAATTAGTTGCTATAGTTTCCAGCCTATGGGAGAAAGAACCAACCAACACTGATGCAGACACTTCCTACTTTGCCAGAAAAATCTGTCCAATCAGCTTAATTTGTAGCAGACAATAAACGGTATGTCTATGGTTGTGGATATTCTTGAATACTGCTCACACATAGGTAGTCCAGGATTTACCATTGTCTTGGCCTTTGGTTCTCTGTACCCATTTCCAGGTCTAAAAGCGTTATCTTACATGTTTTAATGTTCAAAGTCCAAAGTGGAAAGTTTCACCAAGTTCAGTTTTCCTTCTTTTTCTCCCTGGCACTTTTCCTCTTCTTCTGCAAAGTTTTAAGTTCTGTCATCACACACAATGTTTTATAAACCCAATGGACCTGTTATAAATAATATGGTAAGGACAAATTATTAACCTAATAATGTATGGGTGTAGATATTTATGCTTCAGATGATGTATCAGTCATTTTATGGTATCAAAGGTATAGAAACATGATAAATAGTAACACAGGAAAACCTGTGTAACATACTGTGCTCACCCCCAGCAGAGTGTCTTCTGTTAATAAATAAGCTGCAATGAACCCAGTGAGAAACTCCACTGACAGAACAATAATCAAAGCCTAATTGGGTTTTTGTGAGTGTGAACAAAGAAACAAAAACTCCTCATATTAGGCTTAAAGGTGCAATGTGCATGTAGCGCATGGGTAAAATCCATACACAATAGAAAATAATTAACACAAATTATGTGTAATAAAATATCAATGGGGGTAGGCCAAGTTAAAAAAACACAGTTCAAAAAGCTTCTATAACCAAGAGAGTGCTGTTGCTTAGCTGCCTGGGCTGACGCTGAAAACCTGTGGAGAGAGAAGAGCGCACACCCCATAGCGTACCATGCATAAAAAGGATTTAATAATCAATGGTTGCACCCACAAACAGCTGAGAGGTATAGAGGCTTGACAGGTGGTTTGGTGAGATTAGTCCAGGGTCAGTGTAATCCTAGAACCCCATCTCGGCCAATGGCCAGGGAACAAGTGGGCTGATGTTGAATGAAACTGCCGGCAGTATACCCCAATAACCAGGGACGTGTTTTGAAGCGATATTGCTTCTTTATCAACCTGTAAAAGACTGGGTTACCCACAGAAAATAAAAGGTTACCCTGGGGGCCAGTCCAGGAGTCTGTGCAGCTCTCCCTAGAGGAAGGTGGACAGACATAGGGAGAAAGTACAGCGCTTTCCTGAAGCTGCTATCCCTGAGACGGGATTGTGTAAATCACAATCCAACAGATATAAAATAGTATGTATATACAAACTTCATCCACAATGAAAAAACTTTTTTTTTTCAACATAATGTTATAATTGATATCATGTAAAGAAATAAAACATTTAATTAAAAAGTTTGTGAAATGTTTAAACAGACCTGACAATACCAAAAGGAGTATTTAAAGGATAAGTTCACCTTTGGGAACATGTTATATGTTCCACCCGATTTTAGGGTGGAACATGCAACATGTTCGCAGTGCTGCAGCCACTGACCCCCTTCCCTGTGGCAGCAGCATGGGGAAAAGTTCCTCAAACTAGCTGTCACGGTTTGAAAACAGCATGGCTGTGCAGGGCTTCGCCCACACAGCCGCATCATTCAGACACACGGCCGCTAAGGACGTCAGGGCTTGTAGTTCTCAATGAACTACCACGGTGCTGTGATAGTTCATTGAGTCTTCCTGTCAAGGAGTATTGGCATACCTGTACAGGGTGTACAGGCAGATACACTGACAGTGTGCATGAGACCTGCATGGCATCAGTGATCTCCTGATCACTGGTGCAATACTTTACAGGCTCCTACCACAAAAAAAATAATAAATGCACATTTTGTTTACCTGCAAAAAAATGAGCATTAATTTTTTTTGTAAAAGAACTGAACTTATCCTTAAAATGATTGCTTATATAGACTTTATTCACATCAAAGATCATTTGTGTGAGCCTTAATTAAGGACCGGTTTACATCGTGTATTGTAAATGTGTAAAGATGATGGAATAAAATAAATAGCCACATATAAATGAACAGTGTAAAAGATCTCTCCATGCATGAAGCATGGAAGGAACGTGTGACTGAGTAAATACATCTATCAAAAGTAGACAATGTAACAAACCAAACACATTCATACAACAAAGTAAAAACATAGTTGACAAAATGGATACATGGTAAACAGCAGGATTGTGTAATGTGAACCTAACCTGCATGATGATATTACTACTAGAGACAAGAAATGTTATATGGACTGGAAATCATGAGCGGACATATACCATATTTATCGGCGTATAACACGCACATTCATTTTAAAAGGGAAGTTTCAGGAAAAAAAACTTAAATTTTAAATAAGGAACTTTGAAGCAAAATAAGGGTCAGTGCCCATCTGCAGCCTCACTATTGCCATCAATGCAGCCTGATCAATGCCCATCTGCAGCCTAGAGGGGACAGGGAGGGGGGCGGGACAAGCGCCGACAGATTACATACAGTGAGAATCTCCTATGATAGACAGAACAGTGGTCTAATGGCGGACCAGGAGATGGGACTTCCTATTACAGAGGCCACCAAGTAAACAGGAGTTTCTCACTGTATGTAATCTGATGGCGCTCGTCCCGCCCCCTTCCCTGTCCCCTCCAAGGCAGCTAAAATTGAAGTATTGGTGTATAACACGCACATGCTATTTGCACCCAATTTTCATGGTGAAAAAGTGAGTGTTATACGCCAATAAATATAGTATTTTTTTTTTATAATGGAAATAGAACACATAATACATTAGATACACATGAAAAAAAAAAGTGTATGTACACATATGCATGCACACATTTAAAACTATGTGCATGTATATCTGCAACAATCTATATAGTAGTCAATATCAGTGGTGAAGAAAAAAAAAAAAAAAAAAAAAAAAAAAAAAGAAGGACAATATTGTTGGGATAAAGGAACTAGCCAATCGGACAAGAGATGGAGTCACAATTGGGTCTATAGCTCACAGACCTGGTTGACTGGGTAGTGACTGAAATAATGTTTATTGGCTGTTCACAGAATGTGCTCCCAGGAACTGCTCCCAGTATGAGGACTACAGAATGGTATTATCAAGCTCCTTGTTAAGACCACTGGAAGACATGGTATGTAGTTTGAAAAACTAATGTCTCTCTGGCATACATTTAAAATGTCCGCCTTCAGACAGAGAAGCAGAAATGGATTCAATGACATGGACTCTCCAGCAAGCTGGGTTTCGTCATGATGCAACAAACAATGCCTGGAGATCCTTAATTTAGGCAAGCATTTCTCCACACTTATACAGCGGGCCCAAAGTGATCTTAAAAGCTCATCCCACATATTTCATACCACAAGAGCAGTTGATACAATACACTACAAAAAAATAGTGGAGCAGGTGTAGAAGCCATTTATTGAATGGCGACAGCCTTCATGATCAGTGAAAATATGAATATGTGTTGGTTTGTTACATGATCTACTTTTGATAGACATTCCTTCCATGCTGCTCTTATGCATGGAGAGATCTTGTTTACTGCTTATTTGTATGTGGCTATTTATTTTAATCATCTTTGCATATTTGCAATACACAATGTAAAAACTGGTCCTAATTATCTAGGCTCACACAAATGATCTTTGATGTAAATACATTTTATAAAACAATTTTATTAAATACTCCTTTGGTATTGTCAGGTTTGTTTAGACATGTCACCAACTTATTACATTTTTTTCCTTCCCTTTTTTATATATCGGTTATAACAGTTTTATACAAAAATATACATTATGTCCATTTTTCTCTTGTGGATGAAGTTTGTACATACATACTATTTTATATCTATGTTGGATTGTGATTTACACAATCCTGTCTCAGGGATAGCGGCTCCAATACAGCTTTGCACTTTCTCCCCAAGTCTGTCCACCTTCCTCCCGGGAGAGCTGCACAGTCTCCTCTGGACCGGGGTAACCTTTATAATCTCACCAAACCACCTGTCAAGCCTCTATACCTATCAGTTGTTTGTGGTTGCAACCATTGATTTTGATTATTAAATCCTTTTTATGCATGCTACACTATGGGGTGTGCGTTCTCTCACCATTTCTGTCTTACTCAGGGTTTATAAACACTTATACATTGGGCGTTAGTGTACAACATGTCTGCTGGATGGTAAGGACAAATGCTCTTTGATCTTAGCTTTAAAAAATAAATAAATAAATAAATAAAAATCACAAAATAACCCTAAAATGCACCTGACACTTTGCAAAAACAAACAAAAATGTATTGTCATCAGTTTTAGGCATATATTGCTAAAGTGTTTAGTCCAAGCCACATTTGTAAAAGAAAAAACATACATACCTTTCTTGCTGTCTGCACTGCCCAACTTCGCCCCAATCCTGAGAAATCTCCTGGATTAGTTCTCATTAAAACGGACATTGCCCCATGCATTGATCTCTGGAGTCTACCGCAGCTCTCATTGGTTCCCTCCTCTGACCTTCACCCATTACAGGATACAGTAGTTATGTGAGGGTCAACAAGAGGAACCAATAAGAGCTGCAGGAGACTAGCAGAGGGTGAAACTACCCAGCTGAGGCAGATAGCAGTAAAGACTTGAGGTTCCAATTTAAACACATCTTGCCCGGCCTATAGCAGAATGACAGCCATGTGGTGGTTTCATTATCCTGACCGGGCATCATATGGAGTCCATCAGGATAAGCCGTGAGGGTGCGTGGCGATTAGTATTGTGGTGTGTCGCTCTGACACACCGCATCTCCGATCTCGGTAAAGAACCTATGAGCCGATAATCAGCGCATTGGTTACTAGTGCAGACCCATCAGCAGTGCCCATAAGTGCTGCATAATAGTGCCTCATCATCAGTGCCCATCAGTGAAGGAGAAAAAAAAAAGGATTTATAAAATTTTATAACAGAAACAAAGAAAAACATTTTTTTCTCCCAAAATTTTCGGGCTTTTCTTATTTGTTTAGCAAAAAAAAAAAAAACAAAAAAAAAAAAAAACAAAAACACGGTGGTGATCAAATACCACCAAAAGAAAGCTCTATTTGTGGGAAAGAAAAGGATTAAAATTTCATATGGGTACAGTTTTGTATGACTGCGCAGTCAAAGTGTGACAACACTGAAAGCTGAAAATTGGCCTGGGCAGGAAGGGGGTGAAAGTACCTAGTATTGAAATGGTTAAGCCAAGTATACACTACTGTACAAACGTTTTAATCAGGAGTGGAAAAAAAATGCTGTAAATTTTGAAAGCTTTCAGAAATAGAAGTGTTAATAAAAACAAACTATCAATTAACAAAAGAAGTTAAACAATGGGGAAAATAAAAACAGAAGAGAAATCCAAATCAAATAAATATTTGTTGTGACCACCCCTTGTCTTCAAAACAGCATCAATTCTTCTAGGTATACTTGCACAGTTTTTGATGTAGCTCGGCAGGTAGGTTGTTCTAAACATCTTGGAGAACTAACTACAGATTTTCTGTGGATGTAGGCTGCCTCAAATCCTTCTGTCTCTACATGTAATCCCAGACAGACTCAATGATGTTGAGATCAGGGCTCTGTGGGGGCCAAACCATCACTTTCAGGACTCCTTTACGCTGAAGATAGCTGTTAATGACATTGGCTGTATGTTTGGGGTCATTGTCCTGCTGCAGAATAAATTTGGGGCCAAGCACACACCTCCCTGATGGTATGACATGATGAATAAGTATCTGCCCGTACTTCTCAGCATTGAGGACACCATTGATCCTGACCAAATCCATTTTCAGAGATGCAGCCCCAAACTTGCAAGAAACCACCACCATGCTTCACTGTTGCCTGCAGACACTCAATACTGCATCGCCCTCCAGCCCTTCGGCAAACAAACTGCCTCCTGCTACAGTCAAGTATTTCAAATTTTGACTCATCAGTCCAGAGCACCTGTATCTCCGGACAGTAGATGGGTGTACCTGGGTCCCAGTGCTTTCTGCCAGTTCTGTGCTAATGACTGATTCCGATGTTGACGGGAAGCAAGCAAGATGGGTATTTCACCTGTTGCATTATATTTCCTTATCACACCACTGCGTCTATGGTTCTCATCATTGTCAGTTTTGTTGTGCTTCTTCAAAAGAGCTAGAACAGCACATCTTGAAACCCTAATCTGCATTGAAAGCTTTGCCTGGAAGAGAACTTGTTAATGCAGTATACAGTACCTTGCAAAAGTATTCACCCCCCTTGAGGCTTTTTACCTACTTTGTTACATTACAGCCTTTGGTTCAATGTTTTTTTAATCTGAATTATATGTGATGGATCAGAACACAATAATGTAAGTTGGTGAAGTAAAATTAGAAAAAAATATATACATAAAACTTTTTCAGAAATAAAAAAAAATGATAATTGGCATGTGCGTATTTATTTACCCCCTTTGTTATGAAGCCCATAAAAAGCTCTGGTGCAACCAATTACCTTCAGAAGTCACATAATTAGTGAAATGATGTTCACCTGTGTGCAATTTAAGTGTAACATGATCTTTCATTACACACACACACACACACACACACACACACACACACACACCTTTTTGAAAGGCCCCAGAGGCTGCAACACCTAAGCAAGAGGCAACACTAACCAAACACTGCCACGAAGACCAAGGAACTCTCCAAACAAGTAAGGGACGATGTTTTTGAGAAGTATAAGTCAGGGTTAGGTTAAAAAAAAAATATCCAAATCTTTGATGATCCCTAGGAGCACCATCAAATCTATCATAACCAAATGGAAAGAACATGGCACAACAGCAAATCTGCCAAGAGACAGCCAAAATGCACAGACCGGGCAAGGAGGGCATCAGAAAGGCCGCACAGAGACCTAAGGTAAACCTGGAGGAGCTGCAGAGTTCCACAGCAGAGACTAGAGTGTCTGTACATAGGATGACAATAAGCCATATTGTTGGTCTTTATGGCAGAGTGGTCAGAAGAAAGCCATTACTTTCAGCAAAAAACAAAATGGCACATTCTGAGTTTGCGAAAAGGCATGTGGGAGACTCCCAAAATGTATGGAGGAAGGTGCTCTGGTCTGATGAGACTAAAATTGAACTTTTTGGCCATCAAAGAAAACGATATGTCTGGCATAAACCCAACACATCACATCACCCAAAGAACACCATCCCCACAGTGAAACATGGTGGTGGCAGCATCATGCTGTGGGGATGTTTTTCAGCAGTCGAGACTGCGAAACTGGTCAGAGTTGAGGGAAAGATGGATGGTGCTAAATACAGGGATATTCTTGAGCAAAACCTGTACCACTCTGTGTGGGATTTGAGGCTAGGACGGAGGTTCACCTTCCAGCAGGACAATGACCCCAAACACACTGCTAAAGCAACACGAGTGGTTTAAGGGGAAACATGTAAATGTGTTGGAATGGCCTAGTCAAAGCCCAGACCTCAATCCAATAGAAAATCTGTGGTCAGACTTAAAGATTGCTGTTCACAAGCGCAAACCATCCAACTTGAAGGAGCTGGAGCAGTTTTGCAAGGAGGAATGGGCAAAAACCCCAGTAGTAAGATGTGGCAAGCTCATAGAGACTTATCCAAAGTGACTTGGAGTGGTGATAACCGCAAAAGTTGGCTCTACAAAGTATTGACTTTAGGGGGGTGAATAGTTATGCATATTGACTTTTTCTGTTACTTTGTCCTATTTGTTGTTTGCTTCACAATAATAAAAACAAACAAAAAAAACAACATCTTCAAAGTTGTGGGCATGTTCTGTAAATTAAATGATGCAAATCCTCAAACAATCCATATTAATTCCAGGTTGTGAGGCAACAAAACACGAAAAATGCAAAGGGGGTGAATACTTTTGCAAGGCTCTGTACCTACCTTGTGTCTTGCTGCTTTCCTCAATCTTGGTGTATGGCCTGTGACATAAAACAGTTTTCCACAACCGCACATTAGTAGAGGAGTTTGGCTGTTCCTCACCCAGTTTTAAGCCTCCTACACAGCTGTTTCTGTTTCAGTTAATGACTGTGTTTCAACCTACATATGAAATTGATGATCATCTGCTTGGTATATTTAGTTACCATATACCTGATTCGAATCCTACAAAATCCCTGACTTTGTGCAAGGGGGAAGCCAAAAAGGTAGTCACACCAAATATTGATTTGATTTAGATTTTTCTTCTATTCGCTTACTTTGCATTTTCTAAACTGATAAAAATAAACAAAAACATATTTTAGAAAGCATTCTTACTTTACACCATTTCTCTATGCCTGCCTAAACCTTTGGCACAGTAGTATATACTTTTTTTTTTTAAATCACTTCAGTACAGGGCACTTTCACCCCCTTCCTGCCCAGGCCAATTTTCAGCATGGTCGCACTTTGTATGACAAATACGTGGTCATGTAACACTGCATCCATATAACATTTTTATCATTTTTTTCACACAAATAGAGAGTGTTCTTTTGGTGGTATTTAATCACCACTGGAACGTTTTATTTTTTTCTAAATAAATGAAAAAAAGGCTGAAATTAAATACGGCAACAGGTTGGCTCTCCTGGGCGAATCGCCATAGCTGTACAGCGGCCCTTTAAATGGTTTCAGCAAGCAGCGCGCACGCCCGCCGCGTGTCGTAGGAGCCAAGCGTTTGGCCGGAGGCCGATGTATGCCGGCCGACCACGATCGCTCCCCACAGAGACAGAACGGGGGATCTATCAATGTAAACAGACAGATCCCTGTTCTGTCAGGGAAGTAGAGATCTGCTGTTCCTAGTAATCGGAAACAGCAATCTCTCTCTATTCCCTGTCAGTCCACTGCCCCCACAGTTAGAAACACCTCCCTAGGACAAACTCAACCTCTTGATCGCCCTCTAGTGTTAACCCCTTCCCTGTCAGTGTAATTTATACAGCGATCAGTGGCTATTTTTAGCTCCAATCACTGTATAATATCAATGGTCCCAAAAAAGTGTCCGATCTGTCTGCCGCAATCCCACTAAAAAAAATAAAATAAAAAAAATAAAAATAAAAAAAAAATTACCGTTATTACTCGTAAAAAATTACATTTTTAAAAATGCCATAACATTTCACCTATTCTGTAGACACTATCAATATACACTTAATACGTTTTTTTTTTTTTAAATAAAAATATGTAGCAGAAGACATATTGGCCTAAACTGATGAAAGAAATTTGTTAAAAATATTTTTTTTGGATATGTATTATAGCAAAAAGTTAAAAATAAAATTGTTTTTTGTCAAAATTGCTGGTATTTTTTGTTTATAGCATAAACAATAAAAGTCACAGAGGTGATCAAATACCACCAAAAGAAAGCTCTATTTGTGGGGAAAAAAGGACATAAGGTTTGTTTGGGTACAACGTTGCATGACCACGAAATTGTCAGTTAAAGCGAAGCAGTGCTGTATCGCAAAAAATGGCCTGGTCATTAAAGGGACAAATCCTTCCTACATTGCACTAGTAAATACAGCTGAATAAAACAAAAACTTTGTGTCTTAATTTCAGGCTGCAAAGTAACAAAAATATGATTGTGAGGCGATTCTTTCCTATACCCAAAGTATGTGTGCAAATTGGTCAATCCTGATGTACTGATGGCCCTTCTCATTTTTTGAAGCCCAAAATACATCAGGACAGTACAAATATCCCCCAAAATGACCCCTTTTTGGAAATTAGACAGTCCAAGGTATATAGTAAAAGGGATGGCGAGTTTTTTTAAAGTTGTATCTTCTTTGTCGCAATTTTTTTCTTTTTATTTTTTGCATACTGTCACCAGTGCAGTACAGCGTTATCATATAATGGGTGTGGTGGTGATCAGAGAGGCTTGACTCGTGACCATGTAAGAAAAAGAAAAAAAAAAAAAAATGGTAGAAGAATACATATTGGCCTAAACTGATGAATACATTTTTTTTTCAAAAATTGTCTTTTTTTTTTTTTTTTTTTTTGTTTATAGCGCAAAAAATAAAAACCTGCAGAGGTGATCAAATACCACCAAAAGAAGGCTCTATTTGTGGGGGGGGGGAAGAAGAAGAAGGACATCAATTTTGTTTGTGTACAATGTCGCACGACTGCACAATTGTCAGTTAAAGCGACGCAGCGATGCTGGTTAACACACTGCCCAGAGCAATACAGTGTTATCATAGTGACACTGAACTACTACTCTGGGGAAGTGATCAGGATTTTTTTTCAACACACATTATGATTGCTTACAGTATGACAGTGAATGTCACTGGTATAAGCAACCATTTTTACTGAATGAAACTGATTAATTCAGTGTGTTTTGTTGTGATTAGCTGTGAATGGCCACAGATAATCACATGGTACAGATGGGCTGTGATTGGGCACAGTAATCACTGTGACCAATCACAGCTAGCAACACAATTGTATACAATAGATGGCATGAATGGAAGCCATCCATTGATTATAATTGTCATGTGATCTGCTGTGATTGTTCACATTGATCGCATGGTACTGGCAGTGGGTCGGTACACTGATCAGTCATTGGCTGTGTCTGGTGGACATAGCCGGTGACAGAACGCGTCGGAGTGTTGGAGGAAGACGTCATATGAACGACGAATGTCCTACCCAGCCATCATTTGACAATAGACTGGGCAGGAGGTGGTTCATTTACCTATTACAGCTGGGAGCTGAGCTTTCCAGTTCAGATTTAGTTTAAGCAAAGCTACCATTTAAGCTAAATATAGACTACGATGGACAGAATCACCCAGTGAATATTTTCAAACTGTCAGCAGCAATTGAATCCCAGTCCTCTTTACATTGGTTTCCTCGGCACTCTACGTAAAGTGAAATGTTCCATTGTATAAAATCATTAGGCTGTGAAATCAATAGAAATGATTTAAGATAAGAAGGCTCTACTCACCACAATTATTATAGTATTGCACAATAATGGAGCTGAAAAAGCTAATGAAATGAACATCCCAGAAGAATCGAAGTACTGTTGCTTTGAATACTTACTAGATGATAGAAAATAAAAATACAACCATGAATATGGAGAAACAAAAAAACTTTAAGGCAACATACATTTCTAATAAAATAAATACATAACCCAGGTTCATTTACCAGAATGTTGTGTTCTCTGGAATACAAAACTGCATATGCTTGTTATTAAATCTTTACAACAGAACCTTAAAGGCTCATTACACGATGGCGTTAAGGTAACGCATGCTTTATCATAACACAATAAACCTTACATGCTTTGATTATAATGCAGAGGCATCCATTCTGAATGGCAACTCAATGCTTCTTTGTGACAGAGGTGTGTTGGCATGCAATGCCATAATGCATGAAAAACAGTCCATCGGTAAGATGCATTTGTGTGCCATTCAGAATGAAAGGCACTGGCATTGCACCAACATATGTGTTGGCGTGCGCTGCAGTAAAGCACGCAACATAGCATGCATTGCTGCAATGCACGGTTACTGGTGTAAATGAGCCCTAAAGTGTATCTGAAGCCAACACCTTTTGTTTTTTAGTTTTTGATTTAGTTACAAAAATTCTCGTACGACAGAATACAACTTCGGAAGTGATGTATTGTGCTGTAATGTATTCTTTAGTTTCTGAACATACGCAGTCTTGGTCAGTCGATTTTTTCAGACGAATACTGTACTGATTAAATGAAAATAGTTAGTTCTGGTATTGTACCAATTTTTTTCGAGTTAGTCCTTTCGGATAATTTTGTTTGAATTGTCGTGATCGGCTATCGAAAGCAGTGTACGAACGATCAGATTATCGTACTATCGCTCCGAAAGCGATATTTTTCCCCTGAATTGTGTGTACTATGCATTACAGTTGCTGGAATGGAGGTCATTCAATTAAGCCAAACAGGATAAAGGTATCTTACAAAAGTGAGTACACCCCTCACATTTTTATAAATAATTTATTATATCTTTTCATGTGACAACACTGAAGAAATGACACTTTGCTACAATGTAAAGTAGTGAGTGTACAGCTTATATAACAGAGTAAATTTGCTGTCCCCTCAAAATAGCTCAACACACAACCATTAATGTCTAAACTGCTGGCAACAAAAGTGAGTACACCCCTAAGGCCTCTTTCACACTGGGGCGGTGGGGGCATCAACGGTAAAACGACGCTATTTCACACTGGAGACACAGCAGCGGCAGTTTCAGGTCGGTTTGCAGGCGCTATTTTTAGCGCAATAGCGCCTGCAAACCGCCCCAGTGTGAAAGGGGCCTAAGTGAAAATTTCCAAATTGGGCCCAAAGTGTCAATATTTTGTGTGGCCACCATTATTTTCCAGCACTGCCTTAACCTTCCTGGGCATAGAGTTCACCAGAGCTTCCCAGGTTGCCACTGGAGTCCTTTTCTACTCCTCCATGAGGACATCACAGAGCTGGTGGATGTTAGAGACCTTGAGCTCCACCACTTTCCGTTTGAGGATGCCCCACAAATGCTCAATAGGGTTTAGGTCTGGAGACATGCTTGGCCAGTCCATCACCTTTACCCTCCGCTTTCTTTAGGAAGGCAGTGGTCATCTTGGAGGTGTGTTTGGGGTTGTTCTGTTGGTATACTGCCCTGTAGCCCAGTTTCCGAAGGGAGGGGATCATGCTCTGCTTCAGTATGTCACAGTACATGTTGGTATTCATGGTTCCCTCAACGAACTGTAGCTCCCCAGTGCCGGCAGCACTCATGCAGCCCCAGACCATGACACTCCCACCACCATGCTTGACTGTAGGAAAGACACACTTGTCTTTGTACTCCTCACCTGGTTGCCACCACACAGACTTGACACGATCTGAAACAAGTAAGTTTATCTTGGTCTCATCAGACCACAGGACATGGTTCCAGTAATCCATGTCCTTAGTTTGCTTGTCTTTAGCAAACTGTTTGAGGGCTTTCGTGTGCATCATCTTTAGAAGAGGCTTCCTTCTGGGATGATGGCCATGCAGATCAAATTGATGCAGTGTGTGGCGTATGAGCACTGACAGGCTGACCCCCCACCCCTTCTACCTCTGCAGCAATAATACGTCAATATCCCAAAGACAACTTCTGGATATGATGCTGAGCATGCGCACTAAACTTCTTTGGTCAACCATGACGAGGCCTGTTCTGAGTGGAACCTGTCCTGTTAAACCGCGGTATGGTCTTGGCCACCGTGCTGCAGCTCAGTTTCAGGATCTCGTCAATCTTCTTATAGTCTAGGCCAGGTTTGCAAGATAACTGAAATACATTACAGATGATATCATTTGCTGCTCAGTGATTGCACTATTCTAGTCTGCATCTCCCCAAGGTAATAGGTAAAACCTGGCCTGTTAGTGGGCCCTGAGGACAGGGTTGATGACCACTGGTCTAGGCCATCTTTATGAAGAACAACAATTCTTTTTTTCAAATCCTCAGAGAGTTCTTTGCCATGAGGTGCCATGTTGAACTTGCAGTGAACAGTATGAGAGGGTGAGAGAGATAACACCAAATTTAACACACCAGCTCCCCATTAACACCCGAGACCTTGTAACACTAACGAATCACATGACACCGGGGAGGAAAAATGGCTAATTGGGCCCAATTTGGAAATTTTCACTTAGGGGTGTACTCACTTTTGTTGCCAGCAGTTTAGACATTAATAGCTGTGTGTTGAATTATTTTTAGGGGACAGCAAATGTACACTGTTACACAAGCTGTACACTTACTACTTTATATTGTAGTAAAGTGTCATTTCTTCAGTGTTGTCACATGAAAAGATATAAGAAAATATTTACAAAAATGTGAGGGGTGTACTCACTTTTGTGAGATACTGTATGTCCCCACACTGCAGATGACAGTAATTAATGATCATATTTGTGTGATTTTAATACTCATCGAGCTAACAGCTGATATAAAACAAACTGGTACATATTTGAAGTTGGAATACGCCTTTTAAATCCTTTTTCCAGGTTTGATTGAAGATTAAAATAGTTCATTTGGACCAAGTGGATTCAAACAAACTATTTCCTCCAATTATACATGCACCCAATGGGAGCACTGTAGAAAATGAATGTAGCTTCAGCTATACAGCACTGTGTTCCAGCAGTGGTAAGGGGACTTCCCATCCTCGGAACAAAATGGACTCGGCCAAGCTCTGCTCAGCCATTCACAGGATGCCATGTATTTTTATGGCTGAATACAAGGCTTCCTCTGATTGGCTGAGCTGGAGAGGCGGACGGATGATGACATGATTGCTACCCTATCCCAGTGAATAAAAGCACAAGCTTGAAGATGGGCATCAACCTGTCACTGTTAGACACTAAAACGCATGTCTATTCCTACACATCCAGTTTATTCTCAAAAGCGTAATTTAAAGCAGTTAAACCCAAAAGCAAACATTTATTCTATTGCAGCTCACCAATTCTTAATGTTATGGCTCCATTCGTTTTTGGTGTTTAGGCTTTCTTCTGTTTTCATCTGGTGATCCAGCCACTAAGTCTGTTGTTTTTCCAAAAGGAACCCCAGCTGAAGTCTCCTTAGACGAAACGCGTCGGTCTCTTTGCTGCACCCAGCCACCTTTACCACGCTTGTTTTAAATTATTGTTGTTGGAATCGATTCTAATTTTTATACTGATTATCGGATGATCTTGTTTGATCAAATAAACCCCAATTGATTTTTGGATTTACACCATGTGGAGGCTCCCTGTTTTTTCTTCTTTACATATCATAAGCATGGCTCGCTTACATTGGTGACGGTGTGGATCGAATCAGCCACTTGGGCAGGCACCTGGTCCCCCATCCAAGGAGGAGGTTCGCCATCATTACAGACCACACTTATACTGTCATCCATCTTATGACAGTTCAAGCTGGTTTGACTCACCGCCAACGGCCTGTGAGTCCACAGAAGTTGGTAAGAGTATTTCATCCTTTTTCGGTTTTGGATTATCACTGAGAAGAATAGCACTACATCACCTGTTCTGGAACCTTTGGGCTGTTTTAGCCATCTTTGCAATATTTTTTGGACTAAACTATTACTATATGAATTATGAACTTGATTGGGAAATTGTGGGCACAGTCTTGAATTCGTGTTGTGAACTCCCTAACGTTAGCACTATTTTTTATTTTTATGTTTCTTTGTTTCACGTTTTGATTCTCCCATCTTAGAAGACTGTGATATTTATATTTAGGATGATCTGTTTCACATGAATATGCATCTTCAAATTTTTCACATTACACACAAGTGTCACACTTCCCTCCATGTGGGGGAGATTTGAGTCTGTCATTTTCTTTGCACAGTGGTGAATTGCCTATTAACATTTTTTATGTGATTGGAACTTAGTTCATATATATGTTTCAGTATTAGCGCTACACTTTCTATACCAATTTACTCTGCACAATTTTGTCTAATTGTAGTGTTGGCTGCTTTTTAAGTTTCTGTGATTGGCGCAGTATTTTTTTCCTGATTATAGGGATAAGACAGACCATTTACCACTGGTACAGGTACTTACAATGATCAGCTTTTGTTTATATATGGAAAAAAAAATGTTTTCTGCGACTGCTTATAAAGTTTTAGCTGGAGTTTGGCTTTGAATTGTTAGTGTAAGTTGAAATCTACTTATCTACTATACAGATAACACTTCCCTTCCTCTAGAATCTAGATTCACAATGCTGTTGTCCAAATGTGCCCCATGTGCTCCTTTATCCAGAGTGAGGACATTCTAATACAGGAGATGTGTTACTGGCCAGATCACCAGGTGAAAATAGAGGGATAAAAAGCCTAACAAAAGAAAACAAATGCACCATCACATCTAATAATTGGTAAGCTGCAATATTTCACATTTTTGGTTTTGGATTTAATACCACTTCAAGGCTCTAACTAAAAATTTGCAAGCAGGCAGGCACTTCCATGCAATGTCCCGTCTGCAATAAAATACTTACCTGCCTGCTCGCAGTCGTATCTAGAATGTATACTGAGCTGCGCATGTATAGCGCAGTTTACATTCCGGCACAGATCCTGTGTGCCAAGATGTCTGAACTCCTGTGAAATAGCAGAAGTGATGTCATCCTGCACCGACCAATAAAGATGACCTAAGCTCAGCATCCAGGAGGTAAGTATTGCAGACTTTAGGTCCACATGTAGGGGTTTTTTTTTTTTTTAAACAAAATTTTTCAAACAAGAAGTTTTACTTACTTCAAGTTCAGAGCAGCATATTCATTGATATATTCAGCACTGCTCACCAAGGCAACTGCAAAAATAACATGAAGGAGACACCATCAATACATTATCCATCAAACAAAACTAACTCTGGGCATGATTATTTCATTGGATTATCATATGTCTGATCTGTCTGCTGATCTCCGCTAAGCAGGCGGATGACAGGTCTGTGTCCGCTCCGCTCCAAAAGAGCGGATATGGACACAGCCCACTGTTCTCTATGGGACCGTCCATAACGGACTGCCTGTCTGCTTTCATCCAACTGTCATCAGCGGACTGGATCAGATGTTGGCAGGTGTCCTGCCGCTCCATAGAGAGCAATAAATGCTCCGATTGGGTCTGACTGAAAAACTGACAGCCTAACCCAATCGGTCCGTCCATGTGAAAGGAGCCTTAAAGTGATACTAAAGCTTAAATTTTTTTTATTAAAATAATAAACATGTTATACTTACCTGCTCTGTGCAATGGTTTTTCACAGAGCAGCCCTGATCCTCCTCTTCTGGGGTCCCCTGCTGGCACTTCTGTCTCCACCTCTTCAGCAAGTGTCCCCATAGCAAGCTGCTTTCTGTGAAGGCACTCATGCAGGTTCACTCCCAAGCTGCCCTGTGCGTCTATAGACATACACAGGGTGTCTCGGCCCCACCCCCCTCGCTCCCTTGTTACAGAATTGGATAGACAACAACGGAAGCCAATGATTATCAATCTGCCCTGTGAGAAGGGAGAGAGCCGTGGCTCTCGTGCACAGTGCTGGATCAAGATTGGGCTCAGGTAAGTATAAGGTGGGATGGAGGGGGGGGATCCTCTGGCACAGAAGGTTAAGAATGCATCAAGTCAAAAAACCTTTAGCACTTTAAATGTGTTTGGCGTTATATGATTTTTTTAGGCTTTTTCCCCCCCTTTATCAGGCCAGGTAAAGGCAAACAAAGGGCCGCAGCCGGCTCATGGGCTGCAGCTTGGAAACCACTGCTGTAAAGGTTAGGAAGTTTTTCTTTTCTAAAGACTGTCCAATCCTTTTAAACCCTTTCTTACTCACCCCGGCAGCCCCTAAAATAGTTTGTAATGGCTAGGGGCAAGAAGGATTGGTGACTATGTGACCATTGTCACATGATCAGAAGCTGGTCTCGCCTGCTATCAATCTTTAGCCTAGACCGAGAGCTGTCTGCGACAGCTCAGTCATTGTGCTGGGAGTGTTTAGTAAGCGTGTTCTCTGCACATAAACATTGACCGCAAAGCTACGCTTATGTGCAGCATGTGGGCATTAAAGCGGTAGTAAACTCAGTAACAAGAATCCCCAGTAAGCACAACACCACTATCCAGTTCATCACACAACGGTAAACTCTGGAGCATCATCAAAGCTTTCTTATTATTTGTGCAGCCCATGTATTTATTTCTCTGTTCTGGCTGAAGCCGATGCCATCTTTGCCGCTCCCTCCCAATTTCTTCTGCATCTGCACTTCTGCCCTTTCTAGTACGTCACTGTCAGAATGTGAAATACAAGTGAACCAAGCCTCGTTTTCATGTAAAGTTAGCATGGTGACTTAGCTCTGCATAATAAATTGTCAACAGTCCCGTGGGATTTCAATGCAATGCCGTGAAGTAATGAAAATAGACGCACAGTGCGTAAATGTATTAATTGACGGCACGCAAATGTGCAGGCGCCAGTGACGTCCTTGAAAGAAACAGTGGGCAAAAATTCCTAAACTGCACAAGTTAAAATACTTTTAAAGCCAACAACTTTTAAGTAGTTTTATACCGCTTTATATGGTGCAAAGTTGTCCAGGTGATTTTACTACCAATTTATTAACCAATTTAATACAGGGCACTTTTACCACATTATACTATGTGGAAGTGATCAGGATTTTTTTTTCTTTAACACATTATTACTGCTTATAGCAGTGAATTACACTGCTATAAGCAAGCATTTTAGTGAATAATTTTACTGATTCAGTTTGTTTTATTGTGATTGGTCAAAGCTAATCACATAATACAGATGGGCTGCAATTGGCCCTGTCTGTACCATGTGATCACACTGACCAATCACAGCTAGCAACACAATTGTACACAATGGGTGGCATGAAAGGAAGCCATCCATTGTTTACAACTGTCATGTTTCCTGCTGCGATTGGGCACCTGGTACCGGAAGCGAGCTGGTACACTGATCAGTCATTGGCTGTGTCCAGTGGACACAGTCAGTGACAGATCCTGCCACTGTGCGGCGCTTTCTGTGTGGATGTCACATGAGGGTCACTCAGAACGATAAGCCACTGCCTGGCCATTATTCTGCTATAGGCTGGATGGTGTTAAAGCCCACCCCTTTGCCACTGCACATATGCGTCAGATATTTGTAAAGGGGTTAAAGACACAGAAAACGCCATTTTGCCATTCCTTACCCATTATCAGAAAGTGTACAATCTGGAATTTGTAGAATTTGAAGGAGATTATGGTTATTACAAAGCAGAGCACATGGAACACCAGTAGTCCAATCACAAATGGTTCTGTCCAATCGACTGGCTGAAAACAAATACACAAGAATAGTTTAATTAAAATGGGAATAATCATTATTTATATATTCCTAGATCAGAATTACCCGCCCACACCTTCCTCCTCCTCCTCCCCCATTCTCAAATGTCACCATGAATACCAGGCTGAGCAATCCTCATTACACCGTGCTTGTCCAAGAGTGTAGGGATCGTTCTGGATTCATCCTTTTGGTCAATATTGTTTATTATAAGAAGAATATTTTAAAGTGTGTGTTTAGTTTAGAACAGAAAAATGTACCCTCACTTCTTGTCTTGCTGACAGTTTGCGTCGAGGGCCTATAGTCTACAGGTAATCGCTGTGTACTCTTTTACCTGTCAATGGCCATAAAAAAACATGGGCACAGTCAGCCTCCCATTGATTTGAAAGAGGCTGTTTGGAAGAGTGCTGTTCACAGGGTCTGCTTTGGGAAAGTGTAATCTGCCCCATACGCAAGTTTGAATAAGGGCCCAATTCTCTAAATACATTAAACACACATTTAAAGGGGTGGGAGGGTACAACCTATGTCATTTTTTATCGCTGTCTGTGTCCCACTTACAGATTTGTCCTCACTTCCTGTCTGCTAAGTCTGTGGCCAGCAGGACAGCAAATAAAAAAGGTACATTTTTTTTTTAACAGTCAGATAGTAAAAACTTGCTTTGAATTAGGCTTCTTGCCCACAGCTGTTCACAGGACACCCCCATTGGAAATCCTAGTATGCCCCACACACAAGTTTGAATGAGACCAAACCTTCAGCCATTCACTCTCCAGCTCCAGGAAAGCATCTGGAAATTCATGCTGAGCATATAAATGCCCGCAAATGTCCATGTACACGAGCCCTTACACAACACTCACACTGCATGGCAACACACTGTGCTGCATAGACTTGAATGGAGTGTCATTTTCTAATAGCTTTAAAAAAAGATGAAAAATAAAAACACCTTCAGTTTCACCTTCACCAAATATCTGTAAGGGCCGTGTGTAGACAAAAAAAAAAAAAAAAACTGTACAGCTTTGACCAAAGTTAAAGGGGTTGTAAGCCCTCGTGTTTTTTCACCTTCATGCATCCTATGCAAGAAGGTGAAAAAACACCTGGCAGTCACCGGCCTCCCAGCTGCCCCGTTTTACTTACCTGAACCCTTCATCTCTTCGGCGGAAACGCGCTGTCCCTCTCTCCACAGGATCCCGGCTCTTGATTGAATAGATTGATAGCAGCGCAGCCATTGGCTCCCACTGCTGTCAATCAAATCCAATGATGTGGGCGCCAGGGACGGGGCCAAGTCCCGGCATTCTTGTGTGTGGACGCAAATGGTGAACTCGGGAGCTTGCCCGCAAGGTAACCCCCCCGGGAGAGCACTTCTCCTAGGGGGTTATACGATATGTGGAGGAGCCACGAGAGCCGCCGGGGGACCCCAGAAGAGGATGTTCGGGTCACTCTGTGCAAAATGAGCTGCACAGTGAAAGTAAGACATGTTTGTTATTTAAAAAAAAAAACAATCCTTTACAATCACTTTAAATAATGCCCTTGCTCTAGGTGTAGGCCATTTACATTCCTCCTGAAGCCTGACTGAAAAACTCCCAGAGATGGCATCATCCAGTCTTCCCTCGTTGCTAAGAGACTAACAGCTTTAAATGCTTACCTCCACCATCACGATAGTGAGCTCCTTCTCCGATTTAAACCCCCTCACATGTGCTGAAGCAGCAGCTCTGAGCTTGGCGTTTGCGAGTTTTCTCCTATGAAGGTCTACAGGAACAAGTGGGCGTCTCTCAGCAATATCCTGAGAGTTTTCCAGTCAGACTTCGGGAAGTACATAAATGGCCTACACCTATAGCAAGGGTATTATTAAGCTGCACAGCTTGTTTTTGTCTCCAGAGAACCCTTGTCTGCATATGTAGTTATTTGGTAAAGGTGTACTATGCCTTAAAGGGGTTCTAAATGCTGAAGTTTTTTTTTTTTTTTTACATGCATGCACACCACATGCAGTCCAGTTTTTTTCTGGATCAAAAATGCATGGAAAAGTAGGTTATATGGTTTGCAAAGGCATAGTTCACACCAGTGAGGTCAGTTCCAGGGCGTTCCAGAAAAAAAAAAAAAAAAGTAGAACATGCTGCTTACTGGAATGCAGTAAAATCTAGGGATGCACCGAAATTTCGGCCACCGAAACATATCGGCTGAAAATGGCCCTTTTGGCAAAAAGCCGAAAGAGAATTCTTGCCGATACTGGTGCCGAAAATGGGGCGGGGCCTGGGCTTGTCTCCACCCCCGCCCCTGGTGCCGACTATTAGGGGGGGTTCCTATATCGTAGAAGAGAGGAGAGCCGCCGCCGCCTGTTTGATTACAGCGCCGGGAACATCACAGATTTCATTTCAATAGCTGTGTATTCCCCGCTGTGCGCTGTCACATACAGCCCCTCCCCCTTGTCTGGGCACTTTAATAGACAGATCGCCGTCCAATCCTGGGACGGGTGATCTGTCTATCAAGGTGCCCAGACAAGGGGGAGGGGCTGTATGTGACGGCGCGCAGCGGGGAATACACAGCTATTGAAATGAAAGCTGTGATGTTCCCGGCGCTGTAATCAAACAGGCGGCGGTGGCTCTCCTCTCCCTTCACTGGCTCCAATGGGGACACAGCCTGCACTACTGGGGACACTGGCTGGCTGCATTGATCTCCTGTACCATATCCCCAGTCTCCGACCATCTCCTGTACCATGTCCCCAGTCTCCGACCATCTCCTGTACCATGTCCCCAGTCTCCGACCATCTCCTGTACCATGTCCCCAGTCTCCGACCATCTCCTGTACCATGTCCCCAGTCTCCGACCATCTCCTGTACCATGTCCCCAGTCTCCGACCATCTCCTGTACCATGTCCCCAGTCTCCGACCATCTCCTGTACCATGTCCCCAGTCTCCGACCATCTCCTGTACCATGTCCCCAGTCTCTGACCATCTCCTGTACCAACTATGCAGTCTATGAACATCTCCTGTACCATCTCTGCAGTCTCTGACCATCTCCTGTACCATCTCTGCAGTCTCTGACCATCTCCTGTACCATCTCTGCAGTCTCTGACCATCTCCTGTACCATCTCTGCAGTCTCTGACCATCTCCTGTACCATCTCTGCAGTCTCTGACCATCTCCTGTACCATCTCTGCAGTCTCTGACCATCTCCTGTACCAACTATGCAGTCTATGAACATCTCCTGTACCATCTGTGCAGTCTCTGAACATCTCCTGGACCATCTGTGCAGTCTCTGAACATCTCCTGGACCATCTCTGCAGTCTCTGAACATCTCCTGGACCATCTCTGCAGTCTCTGAACATCTCCTGGACCATCTCTGCAGTCTCTGAACATCTCCTGGACCATCTCTGCAGTCTCTGAACATCTCCTGGACCATCTCTGCAGTCTCTGAACATCTCCTGGACCATTTCTGCAGTCTCTGAACATCTCCTGGACCATCTCTGCAGTCTGAACATCTCCTGTACCATCTCTGCAGTCTGAACATCTCCTGTACCATCTCTGCAGTCTCTGAACATCTCTGCAGTCTCTGAACATCTCTGCAGTCTCTGAACATCTCTGCAGTCTCTGAACATCTCCTGGACCATCTCTGCAGTCTCTGAACATCTCCTGTACCATGTCTGCAGTCTGAGACAAAAGAAAAACAGGGGCGCACCAGCCTTGCGTATTAACTTTTTTTTAAAAGATTTATTAAAAATGATTAAAAGAAACAACTCGCAAGCAATGGGTAGAAGAGGCACAACACGAAGTGTACCGACAGCCAGCATGCGACTATAGGCTGAGCGATGCCTTCCAAAGATCGTGGAGAGATGCATACACATCACAATCAGCTAGCGCGTTTCAAAGGGAAAGTCCCTTCTTCGTCAGAGCTATGCAATGATAGCTCTGACGAAGAAGGGACTTTCCCTTCGAAACGCGTTAGCTGATTGTGATGTGTATGCATCTCTCCACGATCTTTGGAAGGCATCGTTCAGCCTATAGTCGCATGCTGGCTGTTGGTACACTTTGTGTTGTGCCTCTTCTACCCATTGCTTGTGAGTTGTTTCTTTTAATCATTTTTAATAAATCTTTTAAAAAAAAGTTAATACGCAAGGCTGGTGCGCCCCTGTTTTTCTTTTGTCTCGGTTTGCACTAGGGTTCCCCATCCTTGAGGGCAGCAAGGCCTGTGTTGACGCATCTCCATATGGTGATCCACCTGTGCGCAGGAGTCTTTGTTTTCTGTTTGCTAAAGTTACTGACCATGTCTGCAGTCTCTGACCATCTCCTGTACCATCTCTGCAGTCTCTGACCATCTCCTGTAACATGTCCCCAGTCGCTGACCTTCTCCTGTATAAAAATATTTTTAAAAACAGTCACTTTCGGTATCGGTGTTGTTTCGGTATCGGTTTTCGGGATCAAATAAGATTTTCAGTATCGGTACCAAAAAACCCATTCGGTGCATCCCTAGTAAAAATGCATCAGAAATGCACCAGTATGCATTGGAACTCATCAACTATGCACCAGACCCCAGTACAGTGAAAATAATAAAATAAAAAAAAGGAAAAAAGAAGAAGGAAAAAAAACAAATAACGCATCAAAAATGCACCTGAAAGTGTCAAAAACACGTTAAAAATATGCATGCAGAAATGCAACAGATCTGTAGTGCATTTTTGTGGTGTGAACCAGCCCTTAAGGTGGTTTTAAACCCTTAAATGTACCCAATGAAGTGACTGGCCTCAGGTGATACACAGAAATTAAACAAATCCTCCTACATAAGTTGTACCTGTCTATCTACAGTGTTCTCTCCTCTACAGCCAAAGTGCAGAATTTACAGCTTGTCTGACAGTTCAGAAAAGAGGGCAGAGAGCTGGGGTTGGTTACACACTGCAGAGCTTAGTAAGGGGAGCTCTGAGAGCTGATTGGAGAGGAGAGGAGAAAAGGGACCCCCCTCCCAGGAACAGAACTGAGGCTGTCACTCAGCTGGAGGTCCCTCCTATGTCACCTTTTTTCTCTTGATGTCAGGAAAACCAGTCAGCAGTGATTCAATCTCATAGCAGAGGAACAAAGCAGCAGACAGAAATGACACTTAGTGCTTTTAATTGAGACCAATACACACTATAGAGGGATATGATGTGTTCATATTTCATGTCTGAGGTTTACAATGAATTTAACCTCTTCCAGCCCAGCCTTGAAGTCCCTTTTAATGGGAAGGGGGGCGGGAGGGTCTGCCTGTCAGCTGTAAGGATGAGCTCCGGCGTGTTCACACAGCCCACGTGTAGAGCCCGCCAGGAAGTGGGCACTGCACTGTGAATCACAGGCAGTGAGACCTTTTCCCGATGTGCGGCTGCAGAGATGGGGAAATGTCTCACTGCCTGTAATTAGCGCAGCTCCTACTCCCTGGCGGGCTCTGCACGTGGGCTGTGCGAACACGCCGGCGCTCATCCTTAGCTGGCACAGTGGTCACATGATCAGGAGCTGGTCCTGCCAACTCCTGATCGCTACTTTTGACAGCACGCTCTCAGAAGAGACGCCTAGCCTGCTCATAGACACATACACTATATTGTCAAAAGTATTGGGACACCCCGCCTTTACATGAAATTTAATGGCATCCCAGTTTTCGTCCATAGGGGTTCAGTATTGAGTTGGCCCACCTTTACAGTTATACCAGCTTCAACTCTTCTGGGAAGGCTGTCCACAAGGTTTAGGAGTGTGTCTATGGGAATGTTTGACCATTCTTCCAGAAGCGCATTTGTGAGGTCAGGCACTGATGTTGGACAAGAAGGCCTGGCTCACAGTCTCTGCTCTAATTCATCCCAAAGATGTCCTATCAGATTGAGGTCAGGATCTTCACCTCAAACTTGCTCATCCATGTCTTTATGGACGATACTCTTGGTGATATAGTGTATGTGTGGTATAGTGGGTGTTTGCACGTGGGTAAGGGCTCGCTCACACCGTGTCCAGTATTGAGCCGCACTGGATAAAAGCCCCTCACTACGAGGGTCCTATGTTTTCATGAGACTTTCTCATGTCACAACACACATCAATGCAAAGCAACATGTAAATACACATGTATGGTCAGTGTATGTCTATGTAATGTGATATAACTCAAGCCTTTAGGTGACACACTGAGACTCCAGGGGGCACTATGGTGTGAACAGGACACATAGATAATAGAGCCACCTTATCATATCACCTGCACTACCATCCCAGGTCACAGGCTCACTCTACACAGATCCCTATCACTCTAGTGACATAGGAAGTGATGGACCATCACACCATACAATCATCCTCCTCCTCCCCCACATTGTACACTCACTGCACGCTGGAACAGCGCCCACAGCCCGGACTCTCCCTCCATGCCACCTGGCTCAGGAAATGCCCCTCTGACAGAGCAGGATACAAAGCAGGCCCCTCCCACCACCTCGCCCCGCCTTCCACCACCTCGCCCCGCCTTCCACCTGTCGCTCAGTTTGGGACTGCAGCGGGTAGATCCAGAGCAGATTCCGCCCCCTGTCTGTCAAACCGTCCTGAAAGTAGGCTGCTGTAGGCGGAGGACCCAGTGCAGTCTCCTCCCACCGCCCCGCCCTCTGGCTCTCCGATCTTGCAGAGCGGCGTCGGAGCCGCAAGCTCGTTCACTTCCGGGGTCAGGGAGATCACGTGATGGTAGAAATCGCCATAGTGAATGATGTGTCCTGTACGGTCAACGGAAGTGAGCTGGAGTCGGTGCTAAAACGACCCGTCAGAATGTGTAGCGGAAGTGACGTTCAGTCGCCGCCATCTTGCTACACCCCGCACTCCTTTACAGGAAGGATACACTGAAAAGGGGGAAAGCGGACATCTTGTTACACCCACTGGAGTTTTGCATTTCACACTTATTTTTAACAGTAAACTAAGGTTATATAGTGAAATACAGTACTTAGAACTCCGTCTGACTGGTTAGATGTTGGATTTTAAAAGGAGTGGCAAGCCTGCTGCATAGCTCTCAAGTGTCCCTGATTTGGAGGGACTGTCCCCGATTTGGAGCAATGTCCCTCTGTCCCTCTTTCCTCATTAGTGCCTCATTTTGGTCTGATCCATATAGTTGTATATAAAATGCACTTTTTATCTTTCAAAAAGAGTTTCCTAGTGCTAAACTTTTTATCCAAATTCTAAATTGCTGCATTTCTAAATGTTAAAAGCCAATATAAAGGAATAATAGTGGTAAAAAAATCCCTTGTAGATTTAATTAACCTTTTTTTTGGTTAATTCTCCTTTAAGGGGGTGTGGCAGGGGGTGTGTCCTATGCCTGCATACGTTTGCTAGTAGGTGTCCCTCATGCCCATCTCAAATGTTGGGAGGTATGCTACTGATCTTACAGGTTTGCTAATCTGACAGAAGTTTGCTGCTTTTAAAATTCAACATCTAAACATTCATATGGAGTTCTAAGTATTGTATTTAACTATATACCTTTAGTTTACTGTAAAAAGTGTAAAAAAAAAAAAAAAGTAAAAACTCCGGTGGGTGTAACAATATGTCCGCTTTCCCCCTTCTCAATGTATCCTTACTATGGAGGGGTGCGGGGTGTAGCAACATAGAGGCGACAAAACGTCACTTCCGTTACACATTCTGACGGGTCGCCTAATCTGACAAAACACAGGCAGTCATATAGGGAAGAAATAACCACCACGTGACAAGCACACATCCGCTGCTGCAGAGATTTTTTTTTTTAGAAAAGTAATTCTGTCCTTTATTTTCACAATCTTCTGATTCAATATGCCAGTTCATACACCAGAATCCCTTAATGCCAGTTCCCCACACTTTCCAAATGCACTGCAGTTGCAATCTGCAGCAAGTGTTAAACTTAAAGGAGTTGGAAAGTCTCCAGGTTTTTTACCTTAATACATTCTATGCATAAAGGTGAAAAATCTTCTGTGCTGCAGCCCCCAGAGCCCCCCATCTTTTCTTACCTGAACCCGATCATTCCAGCAACGAACATGAGCCTAGCAGCTCCAGCCACTGTCTCTGTCCTCATTGGATAGATTGATAGCGGCGGGAGCCATTGGCTCCCGCTGCTGTCATTCAAATCTAGTGACACAAGAGTGGGGACAGGGCAGAATCCTGCTGTCTGTGTCAATGGACGCAACAGCGGGACTTGTGAGCGCGCCCGCACGGGTGCCCCCATGGATAGCGTCTCTCTGTGGGGGCACTCGAAAAGAGGAGGGACCAGGAGTGCCGGCGGGGCACCCCGAGAAGAGGAGGATCAGGACTGCTCTGTGCAAAACCCTTGCACAGAGGAGGTAAGTATAGGCATGTTTGTTATTTAAAGAAAAAAAAAAGCACAAACCTTTACAATCACTTTAAAGCAGATTTACACCCAAAAGGAGATACTCCGCTTGTTTTTTCCCTCCCCCTTCCACTGCCACATTTGGCACCTTTTGGGGGGAGAGTGGATACCTGTCAAAACCAGGTACACGTTTCCACCTCTGGATAACATCACTGCACAACGATTGTGGCGATGTACGCAATTTCCAGCCCCTCCTCCTTGCCCCCCCTGCTGCCATCTGGGAGACACACTGGTCCCAGAAGGCAGCGGGACCATTTTTCAAAGCTGCACAGTTTGTTTTTATCTAGACGCCCCTTACCTGCATAGGCAGTTTTTTGGTGAAGGTGAACTATGCCTTTAAAGTTCACAGGGAGGCCAATTTAATGCAATTGTTTAAAGTGGTTGTAAACCTCAGACATGAAATATGAACAAAGCATATCTCTCTATAGTGTGTACTTGTCTCAATTAAGAGCACTAAGTGTAATTTCTGTCTGCTGCCTCGTTCCTCTGCTATCAGCATGAAACACTTCTCACAAGTTTGTTTGACACCAAGAGCAAAAAAAAAAAGAGGGACCTCCAGCTTATTGATGGCCTCATCTCTGTTCCTGTGTACTGTGTGGAGGGTGGTGTGTCCCTTCCCTCCAATCAGCTGTCAGAGTTCTCCTCACTGAGCTCTGCATAGTTTAACTTCAACTCTCCACTTATAGATCTGCTGCTCCTAAAGATTAGGAACAACGATCGGTCTCCCCCTCCAGAAACGTGTCCAATCTGTCCGCCGCAATGTCGCAGTCCCACTATAAATCACTAATCACCGCCATTACTAGTAAAAAAAAATGAATAATAAAAATGCCATAAATCGATCCTCTATTTTGTAGACGCTATAACTTTTGCGCAAACCAATCAATATACGCCTATTGCATTTTTTTTTTACCAAAAATATGTAGAAAAAAATGTATCAACCTAAACTGATGAAGAAATTTATTTTTAAAAAAATGTTTTGGGATATTTATTATAGCCAAAACTTAAAAATATTGTTTTTTTTTTTCAAACTTGTCGCTCTTTTTTTGTTTTTAGCGCAAAAAAAAGCAGAGGTGATAAAATACCACCGAAAGAAAGCTCTATTTGTGGGAAAAAAAGATGTCAATTTTGTTTGGGTACAACGTCGCATGACACCTTCCGGTCGTTAAGTGGTTAAACACCATTTGTAAAGAAAACCCATACTGAGAGAAGTGTTGGGTATGCAATAACTGTCCTCTGCTTCTGTAAATGCTAGTTCCCTGGCTGTCATGCTTAATACTGGAATAAGTATGCAGATCAATGGTTCAACGACTTTAACCTGTCTTTACATGTTACATACTTGTTTTATGTCAGTAACCTAAATGTTGAAAACAGAGACAACCAGAAATATAGTATTTATGGACGAGTTCAGCAATGGCAGCCACTCCCAGAACAGGGG
This sequence comes from Lithobates clamitans, assembly GCA_037952925.1. Lineage (NCBI taxonomy): Eukaryota > Metazoa > Chordata > Amphibia > Anura > Ranidae > Lithobates > Lithobates clamitans. The sequence goes on along the minus strand of JBBGZY010001323.1, from coordinate 691,338 downwards.
TCCTTTAAACAACATCTCTTATGCCTAAAATAGGAAGTAATCTGTTTGGCTGCATGAGTTAACGTGAAGCAAATGCACACAGAAGTTTTTTGTTTTTTTTTCCTCTGCTAAATTTTGTACCTTGTCCAAAGAAAAGTGGTGTAAGTATCTAGGTGATGTTTTATTGCAAAGTAGCCAATAAACACAACACCTAATTCAGCACAGTGTAAAAAAAGTGTGGAATTAGAAAGTTACCACTAGATGGCAGTACATCACTTTGTATTTCCACTGATGAAGGGGTATAGTAAGAAAGTTTTACTGCATAGTGTTTTGTAATTCTATCAAATACAGCTCATTTGTGCTGGAGAGCAGAGTGAAACTAAACTGAAGTCACTTTTACTTTTTAAATTCATATGTTCATGCTCAATAATTAGCTGTGAAAAAAACAGCCTTCGTATGCTGTAAAACTTTTCCCCTTAAAAGAAGTGAACAGAGAGAATTATATACAGTGGGGACGGAAAGTATTCAGACCCCCTTAAATTTTTCACTCTCTGTTATATTGCAGCCATTTGCTAAAATCATTTAAGTTCATTTTCTTCCTCATTAATGTACACACAGCACCCCATATTGACAGAAAAACACAGAATTGTTGACATTTCTGCAGATTTATTAAAAAAGAAAAACTGAAATATCACATGGTCCTAAGTATTCAGACCCTTTGCTCAGTATTTAGTAGAAGCATCCTTTTGATCTAATACAGCCATGAGTCTTTTTGGGAGAGATGCAACAAGTTTTTCACACCTGCATTTGGGGATCCTCTGCCATTCCTCCTTGCAGATCCTCACCAGTTCTGTCAGGTTGGATGGTAAACGTTGGTGGACAGACATTTTTAGGTCTCTCCAGAGATGCTTAATTGGGTGGTCAGGGCTCTGACTGGGCCATTCAAGAACAATCACGGAGTTGTAGTGAAGCCACTCCTTCGTTATTTTAGCTGTATGCTCAGGGTCATTGCCTTGTTGGAAGGTAAACCTTCGGGCCCAGTGTGAGGTCCTGAGCCCTTTGGAGAAGGTTTTTATCCAGGATATCCCTGCACTTGGCCGCATTCATCTTTCCCTCGATTGCAACCAGTTGTCCTGTCCCTGCAGCTGAAAAACACCCCCACAGCATCATGCTGCCACCACCATGCTTCACTGTTGGGACTGTATTGGACAGGTGATGAGCATCCTTGGTTTTCTCCACACATACTGCTTAGAATTAAGGCCAAAAAGTTCTACCTTGGTCTCATCAGACCAGAGAATCTTGTTTCTCACCATCTTGGAGTCCTTCAGGTGTTTTTTAGCAAACTCCATGCAGGCCTTCATGTGTCTTGCACTGAGGAGAGGCTTCCGTCGAGCCACTCTGCCATAAAGCCCCGACTAGTGGAGGGCTGCAGTGATGGTTGACTTTCTACAACTTTCTCCCATCTCCCGACTGCATCTCTGGAGCTCAGCCACAGCGATCTTTGGGTTCTTCTTTACTTCTCCCACCAAGGCTCTTCTCCCCCAATAGCTCAGTTTGGCCAGACGGCCAGCTCTAGGAAGGGTTCTGGTCCTCCCAAACGTCTTCCATATAAGGATTATGGAGGCCACTGTGCTCTTAGGAACCTTAAGTGCAGCAGAAATTTTTTTTTACCTTGGCCAGATCTGTGCCTTGCCACAATTCTACAGAGAAGAGAATTTTTTGAGGGACTTTGGACTTTGTAGACACAGTAACATCATGTGTTTATATCAAAATTAATTTATTGAAAAGCCATAAACATAGAAAATGCGTTAAAAGCCACAGATCACAAAAAATATATGGTTGGCTTTTATGGTGATGCATTTTAATTATATGTTATGTATTTTGTTAGCCACGACACAGTGTTCACTCCTGAAGAAGCGTGAAGACACGCGCAACTAGTTGAGCACCTATGTGATACGAACCTATTACCCAATGATCTGCTGTTCAACCATCACCTCGGACCTGTCGTTACCCGGGATGGCTATCCTCATGTCTGAGCTGTATAATTAGATGGTTTTGTATAGCACTCGATCTACTGAATATTTCGTACTAGATATATTTTTTGTGATCTGTGGCTTTTAACGCATTTTCTATGTTTATGGTTTTTCAATAAATTAGTTTTTATATAAACACGTGATGTTACTGTGCCTACAAAGTCCAAAGTCCCTCAAAAAATTCTCTTCTCTGTCAAATTATTCATAGGACGTGGCATGTTTATATATTTTATGTATCCACAGGGCCACTCTGTGTAGTGATACTTTCTTCTGGTGCTTGCCACAATTCTGTCTCTGAGCTCTTCAGGCAGTTCCTTTGACCTCATGATTCTCATTTGCTCTGACATGCATTGTGAGCTGTAAGGTCTTACATAGACAGGTGTGTGGCTTTCCTAATCAAGTCCAATCAGTATAATCAAACACAGCTGGACTCAAATGAAGGTGTAGAACCATCTCAAGGATGATCAGAAGAAATGGACAGCACCTGAGTTAAATATATGAGTGTCACAGCAAAGGGTCTGAATACTTAGGACAATGTGATATTTCAGTTTTTCTTTTTTAATAAATCTGCAAAAATGTCAACAAATCTGTGTTTTTCTGTCAATATGGGGTGCTGTGTGTACATCAATGAGGAACAAAAAATGAACTTAAATGATTTTAGCAAATGGCTGCAATATAACAAAGAGTGAAAAAATTAAGGGGGTCTGAATACTTTCCGTCCCCATTGTATATGGCCACTGCTGGCCTCCTTTTGAAAATGCTGGTTTCCTGTCAAACTGGTTAACTTTAAAACAGATAACTTAATAAACACGACCACTGCAATTCTCCAAAACAAAAACTCCCTGTCCCTATAGAATATTAACAACTCCAAATTCCCGGTCTTCAGCTCTCTTCCTGGGTAGGTTGTGGCATTAGAAATACTCAACAACTAGTAGTGGAAGGAAAGCTTATATCTTTTGAAGACCTGCAAACAAAATATAATCTAACAAATTCTGAGCACTATCGCTTTATTCAACTATCACAATTGTTCAAGAAAGGTAAGATCCCTATAACGATTAAAATGGAGAGGAAGAGATATGTAGTTTCTATATCCCAGACAACTCCAGGTTTAAAGGGATCGCTTTCTTCTATGGGAAAATTTGTGCTTCACATAACTTCACCAAAACATCTACAATGCTAAAGTGGGAACAAGATCTAGGTCAACAATACTGGGCACCTTCATGGAGATCAGCTTTACTCTGGACATATAAATCTATGCAATGTTTAGATCACTGGGAACTTTTCCAGAAAATAATACATAGGTGGTATTACACCCCATTTAGATTATCGAAAATATCGCCCAGCAATTCCAGTAAATGCTGGAGAAATTGTGACTCCACATGTTCCCTCATACATATACTATGGTACTGTAAATCTATTAGATCATACTGGAATCAGATCTTTAAATTAATCTCCAAATTTGCCCAACACCCTACTCCTCCTTCAATTGAGCATGCCCTCCTGCATCTCAGCATTAATAATATCCCCCACAAAACCAGGGCCATTGTATTCACATCCTTTTGTCTGCTAAGCTCAATATAATGAGACACTCAGGCTCCCTAAACACACAAAACATATCAGATGTCATCAGGGAGGTAAATAGATGCTGCTCTCTAGAACGGATGTTTGCTATGAAAAATGATTCCCTGACAAAGTTTCATTCAACATGGGACCCCTGGCTAGCACTCTTCTAATGCATGAAAACTATTTTCCCCACTATTTGTGTATCCTCATTACAAAAGATATAACACTTATATTGTTCTATTACCCCTGACCGGCTGTTCCAAATAGTTAATATAATGCACAATGCATGTACCTTATTATATGTGGTTTCAGTTAGTGCTGTACTTTTTATCAGTTTATCTCACTGGGCTGCTTAGGCCCATGTTTACCCTTTTCTTATTCTAACACCTTCCCATATGTTTAAAGCTTCAGTGAAGAACGATGAAACATGAGGTTTGGCTGTGTTGTCTCCCCCTCAGGACACAGTCTTAACTCACTTTGCCATCAGATGGCACCCTAGGGCCAGAAATGTAGATTTTAGTTTTTCAGCTAGAACGATTTTCATAAAATAATCTATTATAGGATAAATTTATATTTTTATATAACAAGTTAGACTATGTGATTCTATCTAAATAGGGTTGCACCGATACCATTTTTTTTACCGGCGAGTACGAGTGTCGATACTTTCAGTCAAGTACTCACGAGTACCGATACATTTGCCATACAAAATTAATGGTCTCCCCATATGGTTTCCCAGCCTGATCCAATCATCCCGTATGGATCGCACATGAATGTTTGGTAGAACGAAGAGAGACAAATGTATGGTTAAGGCTGGATTCACACCGTGTCCGTTGCCTTCAGCTTGCATTATGGCACGATAAATGCACTTGAGCTGATGTGCATTAAATTTCATTTTATCAACGCATTGCATTGCATTGTATTGATATGCATTTTTTTACACATTGCATTGATATGCAGGTTTTTTTAATCAGAACAGGAGCAAGACACATGATTTTTCTTTCCTTAATGTGCACTTCAGGGTCCTGTGATGTGTTTTAAGGCAATGCAGTGTGTTCAATTTTCACAAAACGCACACCAACACAACACATTGGTGAGAACTGAGCCTGTTGGAAACAATAGGTTTTGGCTTGGTATTGCCCTCAGAGTCTAATTGTTATTATCATTCCAATAATTATTATTATTATTATTATGCAGGATTTATCTCCAACAGTTTGCACAGCGCTTTACAAAATAAAGGGAGACAGTACAGTTACATAACAATTCAAGACAAGAATGTTAGGAGGGTCCCACCTGTGAGCGCTTACAATCTAAAAGGGATTGTAAAAGCGAGAGTAAAAATGATACCAACCTGTTTCAGGGGGCTAAACTTCTTTAAAGATACAAATAATATAATAAACTTTTATGAGAATTATACACTAAAGTCAACACAATAATTTTGATACAGTGTAAAGAGTTATGTGAAATATAAAAAGTTTACTATAAGGACATGAGAAGCCGCCTATTAAAGTAGAACAAAAGGCAAAACTTTTTAAAACATTTTGATACAGTAAGGAAGGTTTAAAACCCCTGTCAGGTTTTTTTACCCTCTATGTCCCATTGTGGGGATTTCCCTTCATTTCCTGTCTAATAGCCAAAGCAGTGAGAAAATCCCTGGTTGTCCCCAGGGTCAGCAGAACTAATCAATTTATGTTAACTAAAAAGGGGTGCCAAGGGTTTGCAATCACATGGGGCCACTTCGTAATTTTTGTGGCCCTAACATGACTGGTACAGGCTTCCTGGTTGTGGCTGTCTGCAAACACCTGGGCTCCAGCTGTAGATATCTATAGTATACTTGCCACACATTGGCCGATTTGGTCATGTGATTGAGGCCTAATTAAACCGTACTGACAGGGAAACAGCAGCACCTTTCCAACAAGCAGTCTGTACACAGGGCCATGACTTTTGCTAAAGGGAAAACTTTTTTTTTTGTTTTGGATAGTGGAGAGGGATTAGAGCCCCTCAAAGGTTTTTTATTGCTGTCTGTGCCTTCTCTATTTTTTCTGTTTACCATTATCATCAAAAGTGAAAGCAAAAGAAAATCCCAAATTTCAGCTTGACACCAGAAAAATAATAGAAGGTAAATCTTCTAATGGGGACACTTGTTCTGCTGACCCTGGTGATACCCCAGGATTCCCTCACTTTGGAGGGAAGTCTTCTAATAGGGACACTAGTTCTGGGGACCCTAGTGATACCACAGGATTCCCTCACTTTGGTGGGAAGTCTTCTAATGGGGACACTAGCTCTGGTGATCCTGGTGATACACCAGGGATTTCCTCTCACTTCCTGTTTTGGCTATGGGTCAAGAAGTGAAAGTAATTACCCTCTATGGGACACAGATGGGAAAAAAAAACCTGACAGGGGTTATACATCTCCCTCAGGCCCCTTTCACATGGGGCAGAAGCTGATTCGATCAGCAGGGGATCTTTCTTCTGAGCAGAGCAGGCAGATGACAGGTCTGTGTCAGCTCAGTTTCTGCAGAGCAGACATGGATAGAGCCCTCTCTGCTCTATTGGTGGCTGGGTGTAAAAAGACTCCACTGTCCCTTTACACCCGACTGCCCTCTGATCCAATCTGCCTAGAATAGATGGAGGAGGACAGATCCCCTTCCGTAATTTTTAGCAGACCGGATCAGACGTAGGCGAGTGTATATAGACACAAGCCCGTTTACATCAGACAATAGGGATGAATGGACCATCTGATCAGGTCCGCCAAAAAAACTGACAGGGGGACCTGATTGGACCCTTTGCGTGAAAGGGGTCTTAATCTACGCAAAATGACAAAATGAAAAAAAAAAAACAATTTGACTTTAATCACACTTTAAGTACAGCATGTATCCAGTGTCCAGGCACTGCTCAAATGCCCAGACACAGATTTGAACATTAAAATATGTATTTACTGGCTGTTTTATTAGTTTTTTAGGACCTGACAGGTTCACTTTGACTGAAAATTGCAGTGTGCATTTGTCATACTGAGCTGACAAATGTTTTTTTATCTCAGCATGGGTTTCAGCAGAATTCCCCCCCCCGTAACAAGAAGAGCAGTGAGAGTGATATACTACAGAATATGTTGAAATTTCATTTCCTGACGAGGATCACCAATTTTAAAAGTGGAGATAATGTTGCCTATAGCAACCAGTTATTTTCCAGCTGCTTTTTTTCTTACTTCCCCAGTAAAACGTGCTTGTTATGGAAAAAATACAGTTTTTTCTTGGCTCACTATTTTATATGAATTTTATTATTCACAGTATCATTATGTTTGCTTTAAATTCTAAACCTATTAATAATGTAAGTGGTTACAGGTTATCTTCGAGCTGTGTGTAGGATGATAGCTGCATGTGAACAGATTGCTATGTCGCAAGTAGATTTTCAAGAAGTCACAGCTCCACTTCTTCACCTCCTCATTTACAGCCCACAGTTAATTTTGTTTGCTCAATATGCACACTCAAGACTTGTTCACACCAGAAAACTTGTCAGGCAATACGCTGCCTTTTCCAGTACGGGAAAAATGCATAGATAGGAGTAAATACATTGTTAGCAACAAGGCTTTTTCATACCAATGTGGTGTGAAAAAGCTTTGCATTTTGGGTGCATTGACCTGTATTTTGCCATTTAAAGTGTTACTAAACCCACAACAGTAAAAATCAATCTGTATATGCAGTAAAATATGCTTGTTATACTCACTGTGGAACCCATGGGATTAATCCTCCGCATTGTGTAAAAAGGCTGATGGATCCTGTCTTCTGATCCTCCCCTTCGTCCACTATCTCCAAAACATGTCTGGATAAGACAGAGTTACTGGAGTCAGGCTGCACATGCTCAGTTTGGTGTGTATTGCTAGGGAGTTTTTTTTTCTTGAGAGAGTGCATGTGTTTAGCACAGGGCCAATCAGCACTGTCAAGACAGAGAGTCAAGGGTCCTGAATCCAGATAGGTGAGCCAGTGTGGTATGGAAACTCCTCCTACAAGCTTTAACCAAACACTGATAGAAGCCTCAATGCTGCTATATACTGCTGATGAGAAAAGGTATTTAGCAGTTTATATTTACTAAAATAATTGCATTTTCATGTTCTGTGTACTGTGGGAGACCAGATATAGTGAATGCAGAGTCCTGGGTTTGGTAACACTTTAAGTTAAATGGAGTCTTTAAAGGGACTTGGTCACAGGAATATAGCTGGAATTACACCTTTGCCTAATGAGTTTTCCATTAAAATCCCTCATAATACTTATCGTTGTATCATGTATCAAGACATGCAATGATACAGGTGCATTATGTAGGGCATTAATCTGAAATGTAAAGTGCATTGCAATAGTTGTTAAACTGCACGTTAATACACATTGACATGCATTTTGATGCATTTCCATTGGAAAACCAAAAATTCAAAGATGTGAATGGGCCCTAAAACTTGTAAATAAGCCCAGCCTATCCTTTCCCCACACACTGTGTCTGTGTGAGGAAAGGATTGCTGTTAACCGGCAATGCCCTGATTATCATTGCAGCCCCATCAGTGACAATCAGTGCAGCCTATCAATGCTGCTTATCAGTGCTGCCTATTAGTGCCGACTCATCAGCGCCTCCTCATCAGTGCCGCCTCATCAGTGCCCATCCGTGCAGCCTATCAGTGCAGCCTCAGCAGTGTACATCAGTGAAGGAGAAAAATTACTTATTTGCTAAATTTTATAACAGAAAGAAAGTTTAAAGTTAGTTTGTCTAGCACAAAAAAAATAGTTGTGATTAAATACCACCAAAAGAAAGCTCTATCTGTTTAACAAAAAATATAAAAATGTCATATGAGTACAGCATTGCATGACCACGCAATTGTCATTCAAAGTGTGACAGAGCTCAAAGCTGAAAATTGGCCTGGGCAGGAGGGGTGAAAGTGTCCGGTATTGAAGTGGTTAACATTTGTTGCACTAATGCAGCCCTTAAGGTGGTTACAAGGGCTGAAGGTTTTTCACCTTCATGCATTCTAAGCATGAAGGTGAAAAACCTTCTGTGTGCTGATCTCCACACAGCCCCCCCCCCCCCCCTAATACACCCCTATGGCCTATCTCAATCCAGCGATGTGCTTCGGCTGTCCTGGGTCAATCACATCCAGTAAACCAATGAGGAGAGAGCGAGGGGCAGGGCCAGGCAGGGGCTCTATATATCTCATGGATGCATAGAGCGAGGCTTGGGAACAAGCACACACCAGTGCCCCCATAGTAAGTGGCTTGCTATTGGGGGCACTGGTTAAGTGGGAGGAGCCAGGAGCGCCAGCAGGGGAGCCGAGAAGAAGAGGATTGGGGCTGCTCTGTGCAAAACCATTACACAGAGCAGGTAAGTATAACATGTGTGTTATTTAAAAAAGCTGAACCTTTAATATTACTTTTAAGCAATGCTATACTCACCTCTGCTCCTGTGATGTAATGTTGATGAGCTCCCTTCATGGGATTTAAAGTAGAACTTAAGTCTTTCATTCAAAATCTACGAGTAGGCAGGCCCTTTATTGCAATATTATTTTATTGCAATAAAATAAACTTACCTGCCTGCTCACAGTCTTTAATAGAATGCACACCGAGCTGCACATACATAGCTTAGTTTCAATTCCGACACAGATCCTATGTGCCAAGATGACTAAATTCCTATGTATGCACAGGAGTCGCACAGGAGGCCGCATCTGGGTACCCAGAAAAAGCTGTTGAGGGACCTCATAATTATTGTGGACTTTAGTCCCACATTAATTTATCCTTGCAGCCAGCAGCTGCTAGGATTGTACACTGAGTTGTGAATAAGCAGTTCAGTGTACAGTGTACAGTGTAAAGAGTTGTGAAGAGTTGTGAGGAGGAGGATAAGAATGCTTTATTGCAAAAGAGACATTTGGGTTGGTTTACTAAAACTGGAGAGTGCAACATCTGGTGCAGCTGTGCATGGTAGCCAAAAATGTTCTAACTTCAGCTTGTTCAATTAAGCTTTGACAAAAAACTGGAAGCTGATTGATTTCTATGCAGAGCTGCACCAGATTTTGCACTCTCCAGTTTTAGTAAATCAACACCATGGCATATCTCTTCTGCAAAAATAAAAACAAAACAAAAAACTGCTAGCAAAGTTTATATTTTTTAAATAAAGTCCTGAATAGGCCACCCACATACCACAACAAGTTTCTAATAGGCTTGCAGAGATACACTCTAATGTACAAATGGTTCATGTGGATGAACATGGAGCTGCAAATGTGCAAAGTGCAGGGTTAAAACTTATTCTGCTCTAGGGGCTGAGTATAGGCGGTAAGTATGTTTTTATTTACTGGTATTTGTTACAAAAGCTACAAATGGGGGTTATTGGGTGGGGAGAGGGATTATGCATGTAAGAATGGGAGGGCATGAGGGTGTATTCTGCAAGTAAGATGGGTATTTTTACCATCTGAAAGGGGTTACTGGGGAAGGGGGTGTAGGTGAAGGGGTACCTGGGGAACGTCACAACTGTGTCATTAGGAGAGAGGTACTGGGGGTACATGCAGTTCAGTGGGATAACAAACTTTTCGAGTGTGAAAACTCTCAGCTTAAAAACTCTGAAGCGCTTCTATTGGAGCAGTTATAGGGAAAAGGAAGACATACACTGTGTTTTTAAATTAAGGTGAACTCTGTGCTACCAAAGGCAATGGGTTCAGTAGCAGTTGACTCTTCTTCTTTGGCGTGACTGCTTGGCACAAAAGTATATCTAAAGTCAACTCTTTTTTTTTTTTTTTGGATAAAGCAGTTTGTGTTAAACTTTCTGTTAACTCAACAGTAAGTGAGAGGATATCCCCTCCTAGACAATTGTCTCATGAACAAATGGTCCCCTCTATTTCTGTTCTGGTGGCAACTCACAATTTTGGATCTGACCTCAATTTCATTTCTATTGACATTGGTTATCAAGATAGATAGAGTGAATCTACCTAACAGGGACACAGACAGTGATAGAAGCCTAAAAGGGGTTCTATTCCCCCACCACTCCAAATCTTAAGAAAAGTTTTGCCTTCCGTTATACTTTAAATTGTAATAACTAAATGTGACTACCTGGGACTATTGAGAGTTCTTGTTGTGAGATTTAGCCTCCAGGCAACACATTGCATCTGGTATCACAGCAGGGAGTTTATCAATTAATTTACTGAAAAACTCCATATCTTAGTTATCATACATAAAAGTTCCTCTGCATTTCTAGCCAAGGACGGAACTATTTACAAAACAGCTGATAAATAAAAGGAAATCTCTGAAGTTGCAAGGTTTCCAGTGTACTTGCAATGTGCCTGCTCAAAACATGAAACATATTCAGTATTACGGGATTTGTTTTGCTACTTGTTATGTTTCAGGCATTTTTGGCAATTACCAGAGGGGCTGCTATGCCTGAGACTCTTAGCAATGGTATACTGTATAATAAGTGAAAAATTGTTACATACAGAATACTGTACAGTACCAATAAGAAACAATCAAAATCAATTTTTATACTTACAAAGTGAATTGTGATTGTTTGCTCTTAACACTTAATTGTGGTTGTGTACAGGCAAGTGGAAGTGCCCACTAATACGCGCTACTTCACAAGCTCTTTTCTCCCATTAAGTACATTTAAAAATCATCTTATTTTTTTGTAACAACCAGTCTCCACTCCTCCTGCACTTAAAAGAAGAGGTAAAAGCCGCCAACAAGTACACTAGCTTTTGAACATTTCTTACATACAGTATATTTATACGTTCTTTATATCTATTTATACAGTAGGTTTTGTATGCCAAGGTGTTGTCTATGAAGGTTTTATATGCTTTTCTTGCCTGTCTAGCTGTGGATGCCTTGCCAGTTGCATCCATTAGGTGGCAAGTTGATGGCTGACATGGTTTTGTAGAGTACAATGACTGATGTGTGAAAAGTATGCTGACAGAAAAAGTCCTCAATACCCATAGCAACCAGAATCTTTGTTTTCCTCTCAGACCTGAACTGCAAAACTATAGTGAAAAGTTTATTATTTTCTCAGAGCAATACATGATCTATATTTAATACACTTTTTATAGGGGTGGCCTGATTTTCAAAAAATCTGTTCCTGCTAAAGTTTTAACCAGTTTGACATTTTAAATTCTTAAATGCTCTCGATAGGCTAGAAATACAGTATGTAATCTTAGAGGAAGTTGTTACATGATTCTGTAGGACTAGTTTTTGTGGAGCAGAGGACCAAATTACATAATTGTAGAGGGTTAGCTTTGTATAGCATAGAAGAACCAGTTACCTATTTCTGGAAGCCTGCCTTCTCTGACCTAGAAGGACTTACAGAGGGCTACATCTGGCTCAGAATAACCAGTTAAATAATTTTGAAGGATTGTCTTCTTCTGACCCAGAATTGCCAGGTACACGATCCTTGAGGGCTGGCTAATTTTAACTTGGAAGAACCAGTTACATGATTTTAGAAGGCTAGTTTCCTCTGGCTCAATGAACAGTTAAATCATTTTGAGGGATTTGCTTCTTCTGACTCAGAAATTCAGAATGACCAGGTACATGATGCTGGAGGGCTGGCTTCCTCTGACCTATAGGAACTGTTACATTTTCTGGTGGGCTGACTTCTTCTGACCCAGAAGGACCTGTTATATGGTTCTGGAGAACTGGCTTATTCTGACCTAGAAGGACCTGTTACACGACTCTGGATGGCTGTAGGATAGATAAGTACTGGGTAATGCAAGTTGAAATGTGTGTGAGACAGGAAGGGAAAGGAATGACTGCTGGTTATCTTAAGCTGCCCTTGGTGAATTCATGAGCTGAATTCTATCAGTGGTTGCCAGATAGCTCATGAAGCACTCCTGCAGAAAGCAATGAAGAGATGCTACAATGATCATATGGCCTCAGCATTCAGAGATCACATATATAAATGGTGTAAACCTCCCCTACCCCCACAGTTGTTGAAGAGGCAAGTATGCCTGAATTCCCCTATGTTGCAAGAATAGTGGAAGAATAATCCTGCTTACTCATTCATATGGGTAAAGCTTTTGTTCTGCAATCTTAAACAACATATCTGCCTGTGGAGTAAGGCAGTCTTATGCCCTGTACACACAATAGGATTTTCCAACAACAAAACCGTGGATTTTTTTCTGAAGGATGTTGGCTCAAACTTGTCTTGCATACACATGGTCACACAAATGTTGTTGGAAATTCCAAACGTCAAGAACACGGTGACGTACAACAGGTATGACGAGCCGAGAAAAATGAAGTTCAATAGCCAGTGCGGTTCTTCTGATTGATTCCGAGCATGCGTGGACTTTTGTGCGTCAGAATTGTGTACACAGACTCGGAATTTCCGACAACAAGTTTTGTTGTCGGAAAATTTGAGAACCTGCTCTCAAACATTTGTTGGCGTAAATTCTGACAGCAAATGTTCTGTGTGTGTGTGTGTGTGTGTGTGTGTGTGTGTGTGTGTGTGTGTGTGTGTGTGTGTGTGTGTGTGTGTGTGGTGAAGGCAAGGGGAGTATGTGCAGTAGGTGGCACCTAACTTCTGCAATTCTGACTTCACTCCATCCTCTACTGAAGCACCAACTGTAGTCAGCTTTTCATTGCGCTGTCATGTCTATCTATTTTCCAGTGCAGAATTTACCAAAAGCATTTACTATGTATGCTGTTTTATAACTGGAAAATCTTATGCATAGTAAGAAAACAAAAAGCCAAATGTAGTACTATAAAAATGTTATCCAAAGCATTATGCCTAAAATAAATACATTTTACCATTTGTTAAAAATTATTCAAATCTTTTATATTCATTGGATACAGATCATTAAAATGTTAAGCATGTATTGTCAATGTGCATGTCCTTTCAGAAATATCACAATATAAATAATCTATTTTACGGTTAGTGTTCAAATAAGCTCAGTTAAAATATACTTTTGGACCCTAACTAGGCTTATTCAGTAAAACAATGAAAAGTGCAGCGGAGATGTACAAAATGTTGCAACTTTTGACATTCAATGTGAAGTAATTGATTAAAGTGAAACTTTTAGTGACTTATTACAAACTTGACTAATTACAATAATAACCTGTCACTGTACCCAACAACAATATCATTTTTCCAAACGCTTTATTATTCTTAAAAAGCAGTTCTTAAACTTCAGGGAAGTGACTGCTGTGCCTAGCCTTAGATCAGGGGCAGGCAACCTTAAAGAGGTGGAGATCTACCTGAACAACATGGAAGAAGTCAAAGATCACAGGGCACAGTGTCGCCTCCTCACACTTGATTAAAACCTCTAATTGCCATACTACTGTGTCGCAATCACGTGCATTGCACGGCAGTCGTGGGTTCAGATCAGGTGGTGAGGAGGCAACAGATCGCCTCTTCACCACCTGTCAAACACACTGTGATCGCTTTTTGCAGAGCAGCAGGACCTGCAGCACTTGTAAATGAGCCCTTAGCTGCATTCGGCAGTGGCACCCTTAGCGTTCATGCATACGTAAAGTTTGGGGGATGGTAAAACCCTGCAGTTGAGTTTCTGTTTTACTGCCCCTACATCCCTACCTGCTGAGGCAGCAGCCAAAGTTATACATGTGCCGCAGCAGGACTTTAACCCCCTGTTGCTTTCAGTGAGTGCTACTTCCTGGCAATCTGGTCTCATTCAAGTAAATAAGGCCACTATGCAAGTGCCCCACAACTGCATGCTTCTGAGGGGTCCAAAGGGTTAAAGCAGGTGGTGAGAAAGCAACACAATGCTGCATGCTTTAACCCCTTGTTTGCTGTACTGCAAAACGTTGTAGGGCATTTGCATAGTGACCTCATTAACTTGAATGGGTCATGCTTGGCAGGTGCTACACCCACCAACCATGACAGGGCGTATAAATTCTGCTGCGGCTGCAACATGTGTATACCCCTGGACTCTGCAACTAAAGAGGATGCAGTTAGGGGCGGGAATGGTAAAAACATGTCTTAACTATGAGGTTTTACTACCCCCCAAACCGCAAATGTAAATGAACCCTAATGCCATGTACACATGAGCGGACTTTCGACGGACTGAACTCCGAAGGACTTTTTGATGGACTTTCGACGGAGTTCCGACACAACAGACTTGCCTAAACACGATTACACCAAAGTCCGACTGATTAGAACGTGATGACGTACGGCCGGACTAGAAAAAGGAAGTTCATAACCAGTAGCCAATAGCTGCCCTTGCATCGTTGTTCGTCCATCGGACTAGCATACAGACGAACAGACTTTTCGACCGGACTCGAGTCAGTCGGAAAGATTTGAAACATGTTCTATTTCTAAAGTCCGTCTGATTCAACAGCAAAGGTCCAATGAAGCCCACAAACGATCGAATTGTCCGGCGGATTCGTTCCGTCGGACCTTTGCTGTCGAAAAGTCCGGTCGTGTGTACACGCCATTACTATTCTGATCCCCCTATAAGGCCGCTCTCACACCGATGTGCTGCAGTTTACCTGCATCGTGGGTGCAGCGCAGTACATATGCAACTTTCCTGGGTTTGCTGCGCTTTGCCATAGACTTCTATTATATCCTGCAGGTGTGGTGCACTTTCTGAAAGCTAACCAAAACTCCTGCATTCAGAAAGTGCACCAAACCCGCAGGATATAATACAAATCTATGGCTAAGTACAGCAAACTCGCAGAAAATGGTGCAGGTTCACTGTACTGCACCCGCAGTATGGGTATACTGCAACACATCAGTGTAAAAGTAGTTCTATACTATTATGCCCAGTGCATTGCTTCATACTGACTTGAAGATCTCTTCTTTCCTGCTGCTGGCACCAATCTGGAGACCGCTAGCTGGTATAAGAGGTGGAGCGCAGTTGGTATCACTCCGTATGGTAAAGAAGTCGGCACTGCAGAGGAGGCATAGACTTATGTGGCTCTTTCTCCCTACTACAGCTCCAACTTTACAGTGGTTAAGTGGTTAGCACTTCCTCCTGGCAGCACTGGGGTTGTTGGTTCAAATCCCAACCATGGTGCTACTTGCTTGGAGTTTGCATGTTCTTGTTGTGCCTGTGTGGGTTTGCTCCCACACTCCAAAGACATGCTGGTAGGTTTATTGGATCCTGTCTAAATTTGCGCTAGTATGTGTATGTATGACTGTGAGTTAGGGACCTTAGATTGTAAGCTCCTTGAGGGCAGGGACTGAAGTGAATGTACAATATATATGTAAAAGCACTGCGTAAATTGATGTTGCTATTTACAGTAAATATCTGAAATAATAAATACACTTTACAAGTAGACCCTCTTTATTGCGCTCTGGGATGGTGGGTCTGCAAGTCCAGACTGATCTACTGGTAGATCACGATCTACGGGTTGCTGACCCCTGGCTTAGATAATGTAATCCACTGTAGGCACTTTTTCAGAACCCCCACCCCTGTGATCAGACTGTAATTTTGCAGCAAGTCAAGTTAAGGGTCTACAGAGGCTTATCTGTGTCAGGCATATATGAACACAGCCAGGGGATCTGCAGACACCATGATTTACATAATTGTAGCATATTGGAACATAGAGGTGTCCTTGATGAGCTGCAGTCTCCTCAAAGATGTCAATGGCTCATTCCACTTGCACTGAATTGCTGGTTCTATCCAAAAGTGTTCCAGCTGTCCAATAAAGCAAAACTAAAAGAAAATATGTCATCAACTGTAGCTGTTGTCTTGTTGCTACACCAGGCCCTTGTGATGAGGTGGCAAAAGTGGCAAATATAACCCAGCACAGGTGATCTCCTTCTCTTTAAGTTTATGAGCTTTTAGGGTTACACTGCTTAATAAAATATTTTCTTATTTTTATCAGATATCTTGTCTCATAAGAAGAAACCATAAGCTCATAAGAAGAAAACCATTACTTTTCATATATGGCAATTAACAGAATACATTTGTTTTGTGTTTGAAAGCTGTGAGTCTCATCATATTTCCATTACAACTCATGACAAATAATGAATCTTTTATAACTATTTGAAATACATTTGAATTTTTTTCTATAAACATAGGGAATGTGTTCTTGTGGAGTGACACATAATGAAGTCAGCCATTTCCGAGTTTTCCAGTGAATTCTTTAATATTTTATTACAGCTGCCTTCTGCCTTTGTCACCTTTCTATGTTTCTCCACAGTTTTATCAGGTGCTACCTTTTCCCTTTTCTTACCTCAAAATCACATTTTCCAATTGTGCTGAAAAACATAAAATGTTATTTGCTTAAATAGGCAAACAATTTCTAAAAGCTACCCTGCCCTACCCCCCGTGCCACTCTCCCTTTTGTACTTACCTGGTTCCTGGAATGCAGAAATCATCTTCTTTGCCCCATGATGTCAACACGAGGGCTGAAGAGGTCCTCCCTGCGCTGGTGTCAGGAGAAGGGACATTAGAGTGCACCCTATTCATGGACCATGGAGAGCCATGCTATGCCTTTATTCACAAAGCGGTGGAGTGGAGTATATCCTGCCACTGACTGGAACTAACTGGTGCTGTTGTGGCTGCACAGAATGATAACACTGCAATCATTTCACTGCCATAGAATCGACTTTAGCCCCCAGTTAAAGGAAGTACCTCTCACTGGCAGGATCATGGTATGGTAATATTGCATAATAATAAAAAAATAATGAAATCAAATATGCAGTCTGATTAGGAATTTCTGCATGTTTAAGATATCTGAGTTTTTATTCTTGCATATAATTCTACTTTAGTATTGCATGTTTATGGCTATAAATTATTGTAATATGTTCATATCATAGCACTGCAGGATCAGTAGGGTTATTAGACTTTTTATGTAAAGTAGCTTGGTGTTGGCAGAATTATTAGTGCAGACAGCTAACATATTCTGTTAGGTGAATATTTGGCAGGTTTTAATGTGAATTTGTAGATTACCTCTGGCAATGACAGCCATCTTAGAGATGGAACCATTAAGGAAAACCTGACATAATGAGCAGTGAATTAACATATCAAAAGGTTATATGCTTCTGCTTTTTTTTGTTTTATTGTGAGCATCAGCAATACCCAAGTCAAGTTCCAAAGTTGACAACTTCCTAATTACAACTGTGGACGGCAGTGTGGAGGAAGAGTTCACAGATGGATCAACCTATATTGTGTGCAATAACTACTAGCAAATTAAATCCTGTCACAAGTAGGCTTTAGGACTGGTTCACACGTATAGTGCATCCGGAAAGTATTCACAGCGCTTCACTTTTTCTACATTTTGTTACAGCCTTATTCCAAAATGGGTTAAATTCATTATTTTCCTTAAAATTCTACAAACAATACCCCATAATGACAACTTGAAAGAAGTTTGTTTGAAATCTTTGCAAATTTACTAAAAATAAAAAACGAAAAAAAAATCACATGTACATAAGTATTCACAGCCTTTGCGCAATACTTTGTTGAAGCACCTTTTTCACCAAGTACAGCCTCAAGTCTTTTTGAGTATGATGATACAAGCTTGGCACACCTATTTCTGGGCAGTTTCTCCCATTTTTCTTTGCAGAACCTCTCAAGCGCCATCAGGTTGGGTGGGGAGCGTCAGTAAACAGTCATTTTCAGATCTCTCCAGAGATGTTCGATCAGGTTCAAGTCTGGGCTCTGGCTGAGTCACTTAAGGACATTCACAGAGTTGTCCTATAGCCACTCCTTTGTTATCTTGGTTGTGTGCTTAAGGTTGTTGTCCTGTTGGAAGATGAACCTTCGTCCCAGTCTGAGGTCCAGAGCGGTCTGTAGCAGGTTTTCATCAAGGATGTCTCTGTACATTGCTGCATTCATCTTTCCCTCGATCCTGGCTAGTCTCCCAGTTCCTGCCACTAAAAAACATCCCCACAGCATGATTCTGCCATCCCCATGCTTACTATAGGGGTGGTATTGGCCAGGTGCCTGGTTTCCTCCAGACATGACGCTTGTCATTCAGGCTAAAGAGTTCGAATTTTATTTCTCATGGTCTCAGAGTCCTTCAGGTGCTTTTTGGCAAACTCCAGGTGGGCTGTCATGTGCCTTTTAATAAGGATTGGCTTCCGTCTGGCCACTCCTCCATACAGGCCTGATTGGTGGAGTACTGCAAAGATGGTTGTTCTTCTGGAAGCTTCTCCTCTCTTCACAGAGAAACGCTGGAGATTTCTCTGTGACCGCTGGGTTCTTGATCACCTCCCTAACTAAGGCCCTTCTCCCCAATCGCTCAGTTTGGCCGGGCGGCCCACTCTAGGAAGAGTCCTGCTGGTTCCAAACTTCTTCCATTCATCTTTCCCTCGATCCTGGCTAGTTTCCCAGTTCCTGCCACTAAAAAACATCCCCACAGCATGATTCTGCCATCCCCATGCTTACTATAGGGGTGGTATTGGCCAGGTGCCTGGTTTCCTCCAGACATGACGCTTGTCATTCAGGCTAAAGAGTTCGAATTTTATTTCTCATGGTCTCAGAGTCCTTCAGGTGCTTTTTGGCAAACTCCAGGTGGGCTGTCATGTGCCTTTTACTAAGGATTGGCTTCCGTCTGGCCACTCCTCCATACAGGCCTGATTGGTGGAGTACTGCAAAGATGGTTGTTCTTCTGGAAGCTTCTCCTCTCTTCACAGAGAAACGCTGGAGATTTCTCTGTGACCGCTGGGTTCTTGATCACCTCCCTGACTAAGGCCCTTCTCCCCAATCGCTCAGTTTGGCCGGGCGGCCCACTCTAGGAAGAGTCCTGCTGGTTCCAAACTTCTTCCATTTACGGATGATGGAGGCCACTGTGCTCATAGGAACCTTCAATGCTGCAGAAATTTTTCTGTACACTTTCCCAGATCTGTGTCTCGATACAATCCTGTCTCGGGTGTCTACATACAATTTCTTAAACTTCATGGCTTGGTTTGTGCTCTGACATGCACTGTTAACTGTGGTACCTTATATAGAGAGGTGTGTATAGAGCACTTTAATATGAACATACTAATAATTGCAACAGCATTTTGGAAAAAGGATAAGGCTGGGCAAGAGTGTGACCGGCTCTCAATGGAGCCAGTTCACACAGGTTCAGGGCAGCCGCAGTCTGATTTGCTGAAGGGTCTTGTGCCTCTTTGGGTCCGGTTCAGGTGCAATTCAGGTCCAAATTTTTCCCTGAATGCACACCTGAACCTGCATGAAGGAATGCAAATGGGTGTAAATTCAGGAAAAAATTCAAACTTGAATCGAACCTGAAACATGTACAGGAACGCACCGGACCCCACGCACGAACCCATGGCCGCACATATGTGAACCAGGTCTAATTAAAACATAACTAAATTATTAAAAGAGAAGTCCAGCCTTAGCTTTTTAGGCTGGGCTTCTCCTATGGGTTACAGGTGTGCAATTAGTTTTGCACTCCTGTGGCCCGTTTTAAACGTCAAGCGGTCTGAAGTACGCATCACTGCCATCAGTCGAGGTAGCGCATCATCCCGACTTCCCAAGTCTGGATCCGCCAGCTGTCTTTATTGATGGCAGTCTCAGCGGCTCGCTGAGCCGCTGAGACAGCCGCTCCCCGCCTCTCCACAGCTCAGCACTCCAATGAGCGTGGAGGATCAGAGCAGGAGCAATGCTGACTGACAGTCAGCAGTGCTCTGCTCAGGGAGGAGTGAGAACCGAGCCATCGGCGGTGGTGTTCGGTGGCTCAGTTCTCAGTGCAGAGATGCCAGGGGACAGGTGCAGCATCGGTCTGATGCTCCATCCACCAAGGTAAGTATGATTAGCAAAAAAAATCCCATACTTCTCTTTTAAGCTGCCAAATAATATAGATAGTGTAGCTTACATTGACTGAAGAACAGCTAAGGCCTTGCTCAATTTAAAGTCTTATGCCCCATACACGAGTGGAAATTCCGCCAGCAAAAGTCCGATGAGAGCTTTTGGTCAGAAATTGCGACTGTGTGTATGCTCCATCTGACTTTTGCTGGTGGAATTCCAGCCAGCAAAAGACTGAGAACAGGTTCTCTATTTTTCAGTCAGAAAAAGTTCCTATCCTAAAATGCGTTAGTCTGTATGCAATTCGGACGTGCAAAAAATCACGCATGCTCAGAATCACGTACGAGACGGAAACACTCGGTCTGGTAAAACTGGCGTTCGTAATGGAGATGACACATTAGTCACGCTGTAAATTTTTGAATCTTTTAATGCAGCGCATTCTTTTGTTCTTTATAATGCTAGAAGAATGAATTTGTTTTGCTGCTCATATTCACAGAATTCTGACAAACGTATTTCTTTATTATTTCTCGTGATCTCCTGAATAATCTTTTTTGTTTTTGAAGCCAGATCTCCATAATAATGTTTAGAATTATTTTTTATAGTCATCTTTTTTTTATTTTTTTTTAATCAAGATCTCCTGTTTTTTTGATTATTTTTATATTTTTTTCTAGTGATCTCCATCATTTTTTTTTGTGTGTCAAGTTTCCACAACAACATTATTATCTTGTATTTTTAAAGCTCAAGGAGGTTGGTTGTTGTCCCTTGTTAATTTGACATTGTATTTTTGAAATGTATCTGCCTACTCACAAACAAGCTGTCCTTTTTGAATAAAAACACAAAGGCAAGTATTTTCATATAAAAAAATCTCCATTTATTCTGGCTCATAACAAAATAAAGAGGAAGGCAACGCTGGAGAAACTGCTTGAATCCCTGCAGCCTTCCTTGGAGGCTGTGGCTCTGGGGGTGGACTTGTGGCAGGAGGAGGAGGAGGATGGGTAAGCGCACATAAGTGCATGTTATCACTCATTTGGCCCCTCAACCCCTTCTGAAGGGCCTAAAAAGTAATATTCTCACACATGAGTCATTGGCCCTCCTCCATTTGCTGCAATTTTGCAGCTACATAGCAGCCATAGGCCTCTTCAGCAACAGGGGGTGTTTTCAGGGCCGCATTAGCATCCTTAATGAGGCCCAGTGCTGCCTTCTCCACGTTACTCCCCTTCCTGGTCCTTTTTGTTGTAATGCGGAGGGGAGGCACCTGGGATTGGGTGAGGCTACTGGACCTGGCCACCTCCTGGCTGACACTTACCCCCGCCTCCTCCTGTCTGCCACATTCCAGAGCCTCGTCCTGGCTGAGGTCTTCCTGGGTATGAAAAAGGGGCATGGTTTTAGATTTTGGTTCATCAATCACACACAATTTTCAGCTCATGACTGTTGCAAATTAAATGTTAATAAATAGAAAAGACTATCATTCTGAGCCCAGCATTTTTCATTCTTGTTCCAATCATTTTTGGCCCCTAATGTCTATTGATATGTAAGACACTTTTTATTCAATCATTCATTCGTTATCAATAATAACATCTAGTTAACAACACTAATTTTCAGACAATAAATATGTTCATAAATACTATACTTGGCTCCAGCTGGGCTCCTCAACTTCTTCCAGAATGGAAGGCCCAGGTTGGTCCTCGGAAGCCTCAGCTTGGGTTGAGGGAAGGGTGGATGGAAGTGTAGAAAGTGATTCCCTGGCTTCAATTTGGTCTTCCAGAAACCGCATCCTGTTGTAGTACCACAGACTGGGTACATACACATCCTTTGCTGCTGCTCCTGATTTCATGGAAGCCTGGACTTTATAAGCTTCTTCCTATACGTGCTTTTCAAGCTACCAATTTTCTTATCCACAAACTCGATGCCTGCGTCTTCACAAATTGCAGCAGTTTCTCCAGCGATGCTTTCCTAGCTGGTTTATTTCGATATAAGGGGTTTTTAACCTCCCACAAATTTCTCATATCCCTGTATCTGTCTATGAACTGGCTCATGAATTCCGGGTCTTTGAAATGTTTAATATTTGCTGCCAGACAAAACATAATACAAAAACACTAATATCAGGCTAAACTCTCCTAATCTTATCCCAATATAGGCCTCAATCTCGAATCAGTATAGGCCACTGATGTCCCAAGTCAACCAGTTGCCGACCGCCTCACGCAGATATACTGTGGCAGAATGGCACGGGCAGGCAAAATCATGTAACTGGTACGTGATCTGCCTCCCGCGGGCGGGGGGTCCGATCGGACCCTCCCCCGGAGTGGTGGCCCCCCCTCGCGATCGCTCCCAGCCAATGAGATTCTTCCTCTGCTGCTGTATAGTAAACAGCAGCAGAGGAAGTGATGTCATCTCTCCTCGGATCTGTATTTTCCGTTCCGGTGCCGAGGAGAGAAGACATCTGAGTGAGTTGCACAACACAACACACACAGTAGAACATGCCAGGCACACATTACACACCCCATCACCCCCCGATCACCCCCTAATCACCCCCCAATCACCCCCCCTGTCACACTGACACCAAGCAATTTTTTTTTTCTGATTACTGCATTGGTGTCAGTTTGTGACAGTTAGTGTGGTAGGGCAGTTAGTGTTAGCCCCCTTTAGGTCTAGGGTACCTCCCTAACCCCCCCTAATAAGGTTTTAACCTCTTGATCACCCCCCGTCGCCAGTGTCACTAAGCGATCATTTTTCTGATTGCTGTATTAGTGTCACTTGTGACGCTAGTTAGGGAGGTAAATATACAGGTTCACCGTCAGTGTTTTATAGCGTCAGGGACCCCCATATACTACCTAATAAAGGTTTTAACCCCTTGATTGCCCCCTAGTTAACTCTTTCACCAGTGATCACCGTATAACTGTTACGGGTGACGCTGGTTAGTTTATTTTTTATAGTGTCAGGGCCCCCGCCGTTTATTACCTAATAAAGGTTTAGCCCCCTGATTGCCCGGCGGTGATATAACTTAGGTTTTAAGGTCAGATAGGGTCTGCGTCGCCCCAGGCAGCGTCAGGTTAGCGCCAGTACCGCTAACACTCACACACGCAGCATACGCCTCCTTTAGTGGTATAGTATCTGAACGGATCAATATCTGATCCGATCAGATCTATACTAGCGTCCCCAGCAGTTTAGGGTTCCCAAAAACGCAGTGTTAGCGGGATCAGCCCAGATACCTGCTAGCACCTGTGTTTTGCCCTTGCGCCCGGCCCAGCCCAGCCCACCCAAGTGCAGTATCAATCGATCACTGTCACTTACAAAACACTAAACACATAACTGCAGCGTTCGCAGAGTCAGGCCTGATCCCTGCGATCGTTAACAGTTTTTTTGGTAGCGTTTTGGTGAACTGGCAAGCACCAGCCCCAGGCAGCATCAGGTTAGCGCCAGTAGCGATAACACCCACGCACGCACCGTACACCTCCCTTAGTGGTATAGTACCTGAATGGATCAATATCTGATCCGATCAGACCTATACTAGCGTCCCCAGCAGTTTAGGGTTCCCAAAAACGCAGTCTTAGCGGGATCAGCCCAGATACCTGCTAGCACCTGCGTTTTGCCCCTCCGCCCGGCCCAGCCTAGCCCACCCAAGTGCAGTATCGATCGATCACTGTCACTTACAAAACACTAAACACATAACTGCAGCGTTCGCAGAGTCAGGCCTGATCCCTGCGATCGCTAACAGTTTTTTGGTAGCGTTTTGGTGAACTGGCAAGCACCAGCCCCAGGCAGCGTCAGGTTAGTGCCAGTAGCGATAACACCCATGCACGCACTGTACACCTCCCTTAGTGGTATAGTATCTGAACGGATCAATATCTGATCCGATCAGATCTATACTAGCGTCCCCAGCAGTTTAGGGTTCCCAAAAACGCAGTGTTAGCGGGATCAGCCCAGATACCTGCTAGCAACTGCGTTTTTCCCCTCCGCCCAGCCCAGCCCAGACCACCCAAGTGCAGTATCGATTGATCACTGTCACTTACAAAACACTAAACGCATAACTGCAGCATTCGCAGAGTCAGGCCTGATCCCTGTGATTGCTAACAGTTTTTTTTGGTAGCGTTTTGGTGAACTGGCAAGCACCAGCAGCCTAGTACACCCCAGTTGTAGTCAAACGAGCACTGCAGTAACAGTTGGTGACGTGGCGAGTCCCATAAGTGCAGTTCAAGCTGGTGAGGTGGCAAGCACAAGTAGTGCCCCGCTGCCACCAAGAAGAAGACAAACACAAGCCCGTCGTGCCCATAATGCCCTTCCTGCTGCATTCGCCAATCCGAATTGGGAACCCACCACTTCTGCAGCACCCGTACTTCCCCTATTCACATCCCCAACCAAATGCAGTCGGCTGCATGAGAGGCATTTTCTTTATGTCCTCCCGAGTACTCCTACCCAATGAACCCCCCGAAAAAGATGTTGTGTCTGCAGCAAGCAGGGATATAGGCGTGACACCCGCTATTATTGTCCCTCCTGTCCTGACAATCCTGGTCTTTGCATTGGTGAATGTTTTGAACGCTACCATGCACTAGTTGAGTATTAGCGTAGGGTACAGCATTGCACAGACTAGGCACACTAACACAGGGTCTCCCAAGATGCCATCGCATTTTGAGAGACCCGAACCTGGAACCGGTTACAGTTATAAAAGTTACAGTTACAAAAAAAATATATATATATATATAAAATAAAATAAAAAATAGTTGTCGTTTTATTGTTCTCTCTCTCTCTCTCTCTCTCTCTCTCTCTCTCTCTCTCTCTCTCTCTCTCTCTCTCTATTCTCTCTCTATTGTTCTGCTCTTTTTTACTGTATTCTATTCTGCAATGTTTTATTGTTATTATGTTTTATCATGTTTGCTTTTCAGGTATGCAATTTTTTATACTTTACTGTTTACTGTGTTTTATTGTTAACCATTTTTTGTCTTCAGGTACGCCATTCACGACTTTGAGTGGTTATACCAGAATGATGCCTGCAGGTTTAGGTATCATCTTGGTATCATTCTTTTCAGCCAGCGGTCGGCTTTCATGTAAAAGCAATCCTAGCGGCTAATTTGTCTCTAGACTGCTTTTACAATCAGTGGGAGGGAATACCCCCCCCCCCCCACTGTCTTCCATGTTTTTCTCTGGCTCTCCTGTCTCAACAGGGAACCTGAGAATGCAGCCGGTGATTCAGCCAGCTGACCATAGAGCTGATCAGAGAACAGAGTGGCTCCAAACATCTCTATGGCCTAAGAAACCAGAAGCTACGAGCATTTCATGACTTAGATTTCGTCCGATGTAAACAGCGCCATTGGGAAATTGGGAAAGCATTTTATCACACCGATCTTGGTGTGGTCAGATGCTTTGCGGGCAGAGGAGAGATCTAGGGTCTAATAGACCCCAATTTTTTCAAAAAAGAGTACCTGTCACTACCTATTGCTATCATAGGGGATATTCACATTCCCTGATATAACAATAAAAATGATTAAAAAAAATAAAAATGAAAGGAACAGTTTAAAAATAAGATAAAAAAGCAAAAAAATAATAATAATTAAAAAAAAAAAAAAAGCACCCCTGTCCCCCCCTGCTCTCAAGCAAAGGCGAACGCAAGCGTCGGTCTGGCGTCAAATGTAAACAGCAATTGCACCATGCATGTGAGGTATCACCGCAAAGGTCAGATTGAGGGCAGTAATTTTAGCAGTAGACCTCCTCTGTAAATCTAAAGTGGTAACCTGTAAAGGCTTTTAAAGGCTTTTAAAAATGTATTTAGTTTGTCGCCACTACACGTTTATGTGCAATTTTAAAGCATGTCATGTTTGGTATCCATTTACTCGGCCTAAGATCATCTTTTTTATTTCATCAAACATTTGAGCAATATAGTGTGTTTTAGTGCATTAAAATTAAAAAAAGTGTGTTTTTTTCCAAAAAAATGCATTTGAAAAATCGCTGCGCAAATACTGTGTGAAAAAAAAAAAAGAAACACCCACCATTTTAATCTGTAGGGCATTTGCTTTAAAAAAATATATAATGTTTGGGGGTTCAAAGTAATTTTCTTGCAAAAAAAATAATTTTTTCATGTAAACAAAAAGTGTCAGAAAGGGCTTTGTCTTCAAGTGGTTAGAAGAGTGGGTGATATGTGACATAAGCTTTTAAATATTGTGCATAAAATGGCAGGACAGTTCAAAACCCCCCCAAATGACCCCATTTTAGAAAGTAGACACCCCAAGCTATTTGCTGAGAGGCATGTCGAGTCCATGGGATATTTTATATTGTGACACAAGTTGCGGGAAAAAGACACATTTTTTTTTTTTTGCACAAAGTTGATACTAAATGATATATTGCTCAAACATGCCATGGGAATATGTGAAATCACACCCCAAAATACATTCTGTTGCTTCTCCTGAGTACGGCAATACCACATGTGTGAGAATTTTTGGGAGCCTAGCAGCGTACGGGACCCCGAAAACCAAGCACCGCCTTCAGGATTTCTAAGGGCGTAAATTTTTGATTTCACTCTTCACTGCCTATCACAGTTCGGAGGCCATGGAATGCCCAGGTGGCACAACCCCCCCAAATGACCCCATTTTGAAAAGTAGACACCCCAAGCTATTTGCTGAGAGGTATAGTGAGTATTTTGCAGACCTCACTTTTTGTCACAAAGTTTTGAAAATTGAAAAAAGAAAAAAAAACATTTTTCCTTGTCTTTCTTCATTTTCAAAAACAAATGAGAGCTGCAAAATACTCACCATGCCTCTCAGCAAATAGCTTGGGGTGTCTACTTTCCAAAATGGGGTCATTTGGGGGGGTTTGTGCCACATGGGTACGGCAATACCACATGTGTGAGAATTTTTGGGAGCCTAGCAGCATAAGGGACCCCGAAAACCAAGCACCGCCTTCAGGATTTCTAAGGACGTAAATTTTTGATTTCACTCTTCACTGCCTATCACAGTTCGGAGGTCATGGAATGCCCAGGTGGCACAACCCCCCCCCCCAAATGACCCCATTTTGGAAAGTAGACACCCCAAGCTATTTGCTAGTGAGTATTTTGCAGACCTCACTTTTAGTCACAAAGTTTTGAAAATTGAAAAAAGAAAAAAAAAATTTTCTTGTCTTTCTTCATTTTTAAAAACAAATGAGAGCTGCAAAATACTCACCATGCCCCTCAGCAAATAGCTTGGGGTGTCTACTTTCCAAAATGGGGTCATTTGGGGGGGGGGGTTGTGCCACATGGGCATTCCATGGCCTCCGAAACTGTGATAGGCAGTGAAGAGTGAAATCAAAAATTTACACCCTTAGAAAGCCTGAAGGCGGTGCTTGGTTTTCGGGGTCCCTTACGCGGCTAGGCTCCCAAAAAGTCCCACACATGTGGTATCCCCATACTCAGGAGAAGCAGCTAAATGTATTTTGGGGTGCAATTCCACATATGCCCATGGCCTGTGTGAGCAATATATCATTTAGTGACAACTTTGTGCAAAAAAAAAAAAAAATTGTCACTTTCCCGCAACTTGTGTCATAATATAAAATATTCCATGGACTCAACATGCCTCTCAGCAAATAGCTTGGGGTGTCTACTTTCCAAAATGGGGTCATTTGGGGGGGGGGGGTTGTGCCATCTGGGCATTTTATGACCTTCAAAACTGTGATAGGTAGTGAGGAGTGAAATAAAAAATTTACGCTCTTAGAAATCCTGAAGGGGGTGATTGGTTTTCGGGGCCCCGTACGCGGCTAGGCTCCCAAAAAGTCCCACACATGTGGTATCCCCGTACTTAGGAGAATCAGCAGAATGTATTTTGGGGTGCAATTCCACATATGCCCATGGCCTGTGTGAGCGATATATCATTTAGTGACAACTTTTTGTAAATTTTTTTTTTGTCATTATTCAATCACTTGGGACAAAAAAAAAATAATATTCAATGGGCTCAACATGCCTCTCAGCAATTTCCTTGGGGTGTCTACTTTCCAAAATGGGGTCACTTAGGTGGGTTTTGTACTGCCCTGCCATTTTAGCACCTCAAGAAATTACATAGGCAATCATAAACTAAAAGCTGTGTAAATTCCAGAAAATGTACACTAGTTTGTAGACGTTATAACTTTTGCGCAAACCAACAAATATACGCTTATTGACATTTTTTTTACCAAAGACATGTGGCCGAATACATTTTGGCCTAAATGTATGACTAAAATTGAGTTTATTGGATTTTTTTTTATAACAAAAATAAAAAATATAATTTTTTTTCAAAATTTTCAGTCTTTTCCGTTTATAGCGCAAAAAATAAAAACTGCAGAGGTGATCAAATACCATCAAAAGAAAGCTCTATTTGTGGGAAGAAAAGGACGCAAATTTCGTTTGGGTACAGCATTGCATGACCATGCAATTAGCAGTTAAAGCTACGCAGTGCCAAATTGTAAAAAGTGCTCTGGTCAGGAAGGGGGTAAATCCTTCTGGGGCTGAAGTGGTTAAAATGTTACCTTCGTTCTCACAATGAGCACTTCCTCCACTCACAGATCGTACAAACGACACACACGTGTTAGCTTTATATACACTGCGCATGCGTGAAACTCCGCCCGCGTCGCCCGCCCCTGACGTTCTTTCTAGAATATTCCCCTTTTCTTTCATCGCAGTGGGAGAGGAACATGGCGGAGACACAGCAGGTGCGTAATAGCAGTAACAAGAAGGAAAGCCCAGAGCCAGAAACGTCACGATCCCGCAGGAGATTTAAGGCATCAAATATGGCCTTTGTAGAGATGGTGGAGATGGTGGACATCTTGAAGAGGGCCGACTATGACATGAAGCATGGACCTTACATAAACCCAAATGTGAAAAAGGCCAAGATCATGTCTAAAGTTGTCTGAAGAGTCTGCGACGATCCAAGGAGCAATTGAGGAAACGCTGGTCAGACCTGAAATTGAGGGAGCAGGATCAGTACAGAAGGATCAAGAAAGTGCTTCTAAAAAGTAAGTACTTGTCGTGTGTTCCTATTATTATTACTTGCATGCTGCTCCATGTGCTTTTCTTTACTGTTGTACTGTTCAAAATGGCTATTTTCATGTGTGTGAGCACAGTAATCGGTCGCAGTAAACATCGTTCATTTGCCAAATAAATACAATGTTTTTGGCAGATACAGGGTTAACTACATTTGGTCATGCTAATTTGTATTAAAAGAAGTTTAGGACATTGTTGTCTAGATGTGTTTGAAACTAGAAAGAATTGCAAACTTGATTCAGTGTAATGTAAGGAGAGGACACTCAGCAGCTGTTTACACATCTGGACTCAGGAGCACTGGTGTGGGACACAAGAACAAACTTTTTAGGGTGTCCCGCTGTCATGGATCTGCCACCTAAAGGTTAAATTAGTCCAGGCTGATTTCAGTGATTGGCAACAGCCTTATTTAAACACCTCAGCAGCTCTGTGTCCTTCCTGTTTGATCTGCAGCTCTGTGTATGTGTTTCCTGAAGATCTGATATCTGCTCCTGTTTGACCCGGATTGTTTTGAGACTGTTCCTGTTATCCGCCTGCATCTGACCCTTGGCTTGTTTGACGATTCCTTCTGCCTGCTCCTCTTGCACCTTTGTTGCCAGCCTGATTATCGACCCAGCCTGCCTGACGTTCCAAGACTCTCCTCCAGTCTGCTATACTTACCTACTGCAGCCATCCAGCTTCAGTCCCAGTCTGCTTACCTGTCTGCTGATCCATCCAGTCTGCTCACCTGTCTGCTGATCCATACAGTCTGCTCACCTGTCTGCTGATCCATCCAGTCTGCTCACCTGCCTGCTGATCCATCCAGTCTGCTCACCTGTCTGCTGATCCATACAGTTTGCTCACCTGTCTGCTGATCCATCCAGTCTGCTGGTCCTGTCTGCTGTGCCGGCCATCTGACCCATCTGCAGTTGATGCTGCCAGGCACTCATACCATTCTGCAAAAAAGGTAAGTATTCCAGCTTTGGTAAGGAAAAAAATCATGTCTTCAGCTTGGAACTCTGCCAAAACAGACAATTTTACCCCACTTCCAAGCAATGTTTCATATTCCTATTTCTGGCCTCAAATATCGGTGTGCTAAGTATACCATTTGTTTCATTCTCATAGGGGAGAAAAGACTCTGGACGTCTAAGGACACCAGGTACCCCCCACCTCCTGAAGAAGGGGAACAGAGGACACCACAACCAGAGGATGTGGAGGAAGGAGAGGTGGTTGAAATTGTCACAACAACAGGTGAGTGTCTGAGACCACAGATTCAGGTAATAGATGTATGCCTGCATATTTATAATACATGGTGTGTATTTTTTCTTTTAGGTGATGTGCATGTTGTGGAAGAACAATCTCCTCATTTCACCAGTGACAGTGCACAAAAATGTAAAAAAAAATGGCGTGGGGTTTGGTATGGACTTTAAGGGGAACCCCGCACCAAAATTTTTTTTAAAAATGGCGTGGGGTTCCCCCAAAAATCCATACCGGACCCTTATCCGAGCACGCAACCTGGCAGGCCGCAGGAAAAGAGGGGGGGACGAGAGAGCAGCCCCCCTCCTGAACTGTACAAGGCCACATACCCTCAACATTGGGAGGGTGCTTTAAGGTAGCCCCCAAAGCACCTTGTCCCCATGTTGATGGGGAGAAGGGCCTCATCCCCACAACCCTTGCCCGGTGGTTGTAGGGATCTGCTGGTGGGGGGCTTATCGGAATCTGGAAGCCCCCTTTAACAAGGGGGACCTCCAGATCCCGCCCCCCTCCTGTGTATTGGTAATGCCCCTACCATTTCACAAAAAAAGTGTCAAAAAGGTTAAAAAACACAAGAGACGGTTTTTGAAAAGTCCTTTATTAATTTCTTCTTCTTTCGGCTTCTTCTTCCATCTTCTTTCTTCTGGTGTTCTTTCGGTGTTCTTCTTCCTCCATCTTCTTCTTCATCTTCTTCTTCCTCCACTCTTCTCGTCCCGCATCTTCCTCCAGGCTTCTTCTCCGCTCCGTCCGCACGATCCGCCTCAGTGGGAGTCTTCAGCCGTGTGACGCTTCGCTTCTTCTGTCATTTCTTATATAATTTCTTATATAATGGAGGGCGGGGCCACCCAGTGACTCTGCCCCCTCTGATGCACGGGGAATTCACAGGACTTCCCTGTGGCTTTCCCCGTGTTGTCAGAGGGGGGTGGGGTCACCGGGTGGCCCCGCCCTTTGTTATATAAGAAATGTCAGAAGAAGCGAAGCATCACACGGCAGAAGACTCTCACTGAGGCGGATCATGCGGACGGAGCAGAGAAGGAGCCTGGAGGAAGATGCGGGACGAGAAGAGCGGAGGAAGAAGAAGATGGAGAAGAAGTAGAAGATGATTTTGACACTTTTTTTGTGAAATGTACCCCATTACCAATTCACACGGGGGCGGGATCTGGGGGTCCCCTTGTTAAAGGGGGCTTCCAGATTCCGATAAGCCCCCCACCCGCAGACCCCCACAACCACCGGGCAAGGGTTGTGGGGATGAGGCCCTTCTCCCTTCTCCCCATCAACATGGGGACAAGGTGCTTTGGGGTGCTACCTCAAAGCACCCTCCCAATGTTGAGGGCATGTGGCCTGTTACGGTTCAGGAGGGGGGCCACTCTCTCTTGCGTGCTCGGATAAGGGTCTGGTATGAATTATTTGGGGGGACCCCACGCCATTTTTTTTTTAAATTTTGGCGCGGGTTTCCCCTTAAAATCCATACCAGACCCTTTGAGGGGGACCCCCATGCCATTAAAAAAAAAAAAATTGGCGCGGGGTTCCCCTTAATACCCATACCAGACCTGAAGGGCCTGGTATGGAATTTAGGTGGACCCCCACAATTTAACATGTAAATGTGCACAGAGTAAAAGGTTTTATACTCAACAATGCGTAGCTTCTTCTTTCAATGCTCAATACCAGTTTTTGTATTAAGTTTACAGTGACAATGGGTGTTATTTAATAATGGAAAAACCACTTGGCACTACAAGTGCACTAGGAGAACCTAGGAGACAGCTAAAAGAAACACAAGCAGTAAATCAAAATCAAGATTTTATCAGTTAATTTTTTTTTATATGGAAAATATTTACAAAATTTGCTGGCATAGCAATGGCCCCCCTACCCGTAAATTATTCGACATATTTTTGACGCACCTCACGGGCGCTTTGGGGGGGCAAGCCAGGAAGACCAGCTTCCAGGGCTGTCTTTGCATTTTCTGGAAGTCCGGCCTCAGACCCAACTGAGGCAACATAATTCGGAGCATTTCTCTTTAAAAAGCTGTGAAGTATGCAGCATGCTAGAACTATGTGGTTCAGTTTGTACTCCGCCATATTCATTGCTGTAAGAAATAGGTGGAACCAGCTGATCATTATCCCAAAGGCATTCTTCACGACTCTTCTGGCTCTGGCCAGCCAGTAATAAAAAACCCTCTTCTCTGGGGTGAGAGTCCTCTGGAGGATTGGCCTCATCAGGTGATCACCCAGACCAAATGCTTCATCAGCGATAAAAACAAATGGGAGTCCTTCAACGTTCTCTTCCGCAGGTGGCAGTCCCAAGCCACCACTCTGGAGACGTCGGTCTGGGCAAAGACTCCACCATCTGACATCTGGCCATTCTTCCCGACGTCCACATAGAGAAACTCGTATGTCGCTGACACCACCGCCATCAACACAATACTATTGAAACCCTTGTATGACCCCGAGTGGGGTGGTGGGACGATGTGGACATGTTTCCCATTGATTGCCCCTCCGCAGTTAGGAAAGTCCCAATGCAGAGCAAATTGGGAAGCCACCGTCTGCCATTCCTGTGGCATTGAAGGAAACTGTGGAGTCAGAAAAGAAAACAAAATATTAGTACTTTTGCACATAACATTGCAAGCAGATTAGACACAAACATTCTTGGTCAACATCAGTATAACATTTATTTTAAGGAGTATTTAAAAACAAAAATATAAGGTTCGCTTATCAGATTCCTCACCCCCTTTGATGGCCCATTGGAAACATTTTAGGGGGGAGGGTTATAAATGAGTTTTGGACCCCCCCAAAAAGCCTCTGGCACTCTGCCTGAATTTAAGGACAACAATAACATTTGGACACATTTTAGGATGTGTATGGTCTAAAGCGCTACAATGGAGCTGACAAAATACATTAAGTGACAAGGCTAGGTGTATATGGGCCCAGGATAGCATGCTGGGGAGGTTAATGAAGGAAAATATGCGTGAAGGACAAAAAGGAGCATTAAAAGCTTACAGCATGCATGAGGACAAAGAGCACATTCACAGCATATTACAATCATGGTAATTAGGGAATGATGACAGAAATACAAAACATTAGCATACATTAAATACATAGAATGTGATGTTAAAGGAGAAAACCTATCCTAATATAGTCCTTCTGCAGGACCTGCATGATGGCAGAACAGGTCTCTGGAATAATGATCACCAGAGCCTGGGGGGAGATGCCTGTTGAGAACTTGAAGTCCCGGAGACATCTCCCCGTCGCCAAATACTGCACCGTGGCGACTAGCCTCTGTTCCAGAGTGATGGCTTGCCGCATGCAGGTGTCTTGCTTGCTATAATGGGACAGCAAAGCCAACAGACGGTAAAAAACGGGGTCCGTCATCCGGAGAAAATTCCTGAAATCATCAGGATTATTCTCCTGGATCTCACGCAGCAAAGGTATATGAGAGAATTGGTCACGCTGGAGTAACCAATTTTTGGTCCATGAACTCCTCCCCACCCTGTTCATGGACTGGGCTTGGGTCAAAGCAAGAACCCCAACACCAAGCCCTCGCATAGCATGAACTCTACGACGAGCACATACCCGCAATGTGGCTTCAGAACGGTCAGCTGGTCAGAACGAAGTAACAGAACGCACTGAAGAACAGAAAAGCCTGTGAAGAGCGAGCTGAGAATCAGAAACTAGCGGACAAGAACGCATTGAAAAACAGATACGAACTGACTACACGCACTGAAAACCAGATACAAACCCACAAGCACAAACTGAAGAGCAGTAACAGAATGAAAAGCACGAGGCAGAAAAGCGTGAATCGTCTCTCACCAAACTTCTACTAATACGAGATAAACACGAGATTAGCAGAAGGAGCCCAAAGGGTGGTGCACTGGGTATTGAACTCCTGTTTTATAGTCCTGTCGTACGTGTTGTACATCACCACGTTCTTGACGGTCGGAATTTGGTGTGACCATGTGTATGCAAGACAAGCTTGAGCAGAATTCCATCGGAAAAACCATCCAAGGCTTTTCCGACGAAAATTCCGATCATGTGTACCCGGCATTAGACCACCGAGGGCTGCAAGAAGGATTGAGAGGGCTATGTGTGGCTCCAAAAAATCAGTGTGATATGCCTAGCCTAAACGCTTATGCATTTTTAGTTTTCTTTAAACATTGCATCCAAACACAGAAAACAGAGACTGGTGAGTTGTTTTTCATCATAAATATTTTTTTCTATTTATTTTGTGTCTTGCTCAAAGTCTATCCTGAATTGGTAAAAAGAAGAATAGAAATAAAATAAGTAATTAGTTACCAACCTATTTTTGAGGTTGCCAATTCTGCTCATCAATCACAGTTCTCGGGTAAAACATCTACAATAAAATAGACCGCTTGTCGATTTTGCAGCCATTGCTAAACAATATTAACCACTAAATGACCAGCTAACCTAGATCTGTGTCCTAGTTTGTGGTACATTGCTGCAGAATGTCTTGGACTACATTGGACATGCAGGCACATCCTTGGGAATGTCTACTGAAATGTGCATATCCACATACAGGTCAGCAAAGACATTTGTATTATACACTTACTGTAACCAGCGACAAAGCAAGAATATTAGCTGATATACTGTACCCAGACACCTATAACGGAACTAATGTCCTGCTTTGAAATTTACCAGTAGCTAGATTTTTTTTGGGCAAAAGAGACATGCAAACCATTTATAATGCAATGTATATTACAGCAATAGTCCACCCCACCAAGCAGAATGTAGTTCTATTTTAAAGCCCAACTCCAACCTATACTTTATTGACAAAGCAGGGGAGAACTAGAACCTCCATCAGGATTTTCCTGCTGTTTGTGTTCCTGTTAGGCATAGTCACCTTAACTCAGTATGGGAAATACCTCCATGGGGGCAGGGGCAGGAACAAAAACTATTTTTTAGTAGAGTGGGGAAGGGTTCTAACTTCTGATAATCTTTTAATTGCTATCTATGCCAAACCTGCCCCCCCCCTTTCCCATTTCATGTAGGGTGTAAATCCATGAATATATATATATATATATATATATACATGTGGTGGCTCAAAATCTTTTGCTGAAGTATAACACACTAATTAAGGTGGATGAAACCATTACATTTCACTAATCAGCAACTTTAGCTCCTGCATCTTCTCAAATGTATATCAGCAGCATTAGCTCCTGCATCTTCTCAAATGTATATCAGCAGCATTAGCTCCTCCATCTTCTCAAAGCATGAACCAAGTTGTTT
This sequence comes from Lithobates clamitans, assembly GCA_037952925.1. NCBI lineage: Eukaryota > Metazoa > Chordata > Amphibia > Anura > Ranidae > Lithobates > Lithobates clamitans. The sequence continues at coordinate 655,666 of JBBGZY010001323.1, read as the reverse complement.
GCACAAGAACCTTGTACTAATTTTTTTTTTTTTTTTTTTGGTGGGGGGAGAAGGGAGAACAAATGTACATTGTAATGATGATATGGAAATGAGAAGGTTTATTTTATATGCATTGATGTATGTCTAATTACATAATAAAAGAGAGAATAAATAAAGAACCTTGTACTAAAAAATTGCACAATGCTCCACAGCTACTTCATTGTGGATTTCTTTTGTTTCTGTGGAAACCATTTTCTGTCTGTCCATAGTGGAAAAGGACTTTCCCACTGTGGAGCCTGGATCAGTATATTTCTGTTTAGCCAATCAGTCCTTCATGTTCTGTATAGTCTCCTCCACATTGTACAACTCTCGAGGGCATTTCAGTATATAAACTATGGATGGATTTTGATGGATAAAATGAGCCTTGATATTTATTCTGCTGCCCATATGCGTATCTGTAAAAATACAAGCCTTTTATCATGCTAGAACCCTGTCAACAAGATATACATAGAAATGAGCCATTTGGTTTAGAATCCAAGAAAGTAAGTGTGCATGGAAAAGGAGTAATAAAATCGGTCTGCGTAACACTATAACAAACCAATGCAACCCCTTATGAAAGATTCTAAAAGGGGACCCTGAAACTCCTCCACACATGGATAATTCAGTTTTAATATATTCAAACGTTTCTTCACCACCAAAATTTAACTGAATGTTGAAGGTAAAGTGGACAATGGGTCTTCTTCCTCTTCAGATCTTCTCCATTGATGAGACACTTTTTGTATCATAATATGTGAGTGCCTAAGGGCATCCCCTCAGGGGGCGGGTCCATGACATTCTGAACTCACAGGAGTTTTCAAACCAAAAGATGAGGGACATGTCGTGGCTGAAGGGAATTACTGCAGACACATTGGCAGGAAGGTTCTGAGTATGCAGCCAGTTTTGGACAGCTGCCGGGCACCACTTTTTTATTTTGTCTGGAGTTAGGCTTTAAAGCTAAACTTCAGGTTAATCAAAAAAATTATTCTTGCTGTGGGGCCCCTCCACACTGCAAGGATTAAATGCTCCTTATGTCTATGTGTATAAGCGTGGGAATAAGCAGCAATTCTTACCTATTTTTCCTGCCACTCTGCCTGCCCCCAGGCATCTGGTGCTCTCCTCCACTCTCCAACATCCTGGAATGATAGTGGATCCATGCCACTCTCACATATAATGCAGGACTGATGGTACTAAATTGTACAGAATATGATGATGTCAGAGTTCCTGTAACAGATGTAGCATGGAGGGAAATAGCTCCCAGGGACTAGCTGTAAAGCATGATGGAAGCCTGGCTGAGAGAGAGAGTAATAGGGTAGGTATACCTTCTTATTCTTTTACTCCTAGACAAAAACATATTTACCCTTGCATTATGGGAAAGAGAGGGTGGCAATGCTTCCACTTCAAGGGTCAAATTTTCACTTTAGCTTTAAAGCCAACAAATAAAAATGTGCACACATGGATATGAAATGGTAAGAATGTTTTCCGTTTAATTATTGTGCTATACTGATTTACTCATTTCATAGAAATTTAGAAATAGCAGGTAAAATAAGGTATATAGGTATTGATATTAGTTTGTCAGATGAACCTGCTCATTCAAAGCCATTGAGTCATACTATAGAAACTTTTATTTATGCAATTGTTTTACAAATATAATTCTTTTAACAGCTAAAGCAAAGGTCTGCAAATAACATTTTGAAAGTTTGTTAAAATGATTTTACTTGGAGACATCACAGGGATTGCTGCCCTGCTTTTTGTTTCTTAATGAACGCAGGATAATAGTGGATTTATAGTCTAGGTTTAGGAACACAAAGAGTATTTCACACATTATTATGTGTGCAATGATTGGTTTTATAAAATGTACTGTGGCCTAGGGCTTTGAAAGTGCTCCTTCTATTGTGTTCTGTGCTTTACACAGCATTTGAGCAGCAGAAGTGGTTATTTACAATGGCTGCACACACAGCAAAGTTCATCTCTTCAGATCAGGATAGAATGCTATAGGATTCAGATTAAAGGCTATTGGCAATTTCCTGCTTGATCAAAGCCGGCAAGGAAAATTCTGTACAAGGAGAACAGCTACAGGCAGAGAAAAAAAAAATACTTTTGTTTCCCCACAAAACATATTGTTTAAAGTGCTTAATTAAAAAGTTTTTAATTACTGGAAATTAACATTTCATGTTAATTTGAGCACTGGGTATCGAGCTTAACGCATGACTCCGGGCCCGACTTCCTCTCCCCTATGGCCCCTCCTCCCCTCAGAGGCCCCCCACTCTGTTTGTTTTGTGTTCTTTTATAAAGTTACCTTTTCCAGATGTCTTCAGGTTTGTCATATGACATGCTGGGTTCTCTTTATTGTTTTTAGTGCCAGGTGGTCCTCAATGATGCAGAGAGTGATGCTGATATGATGTATACTGTGAATGAAGGACACTGTGGTGACCCATGATGTCCTGCATTTACAGCGAAGTCCTCAGTCTTTAAAGCAGCGTTCCACCCAAAAGCAGAACTTCCACTTTAAGCACTCCTTGCCCCCTTGCATGCCACATTTGGCATGTAATTTTTTTTGGGGGGGAAGTGGGGGCTGAGTCTTGAGTGGGACTTCCTGTCCCACTTCCTGCTTGCGCCTATGGGCTGCCTAGGCATCGCCTCCTCTCCCCGTAGGTGGCCCCTCCCTCTCAGCGATCTTCTGGGACACGTGACAGGACCCAGAAGATTGCCTGTCCACTCAGAAAGCGCAGCACGACTCCTTTTTATAAAGAAAGTCCGGAGCTGGGCTTTAATGCAGTCCTTATTTAGTCTTTAGCTCTCCCCATGCAAAAACTCATAGCTTAAAATAAAATCAAACTTTAAGAAAAAGTGAATAATATGCTTATCTTACATTCCAGCTTCCACCCATAGTGCATAGACTGGGGTGATGTCACATGTTACTCAACGATAACCCTGTGCCCCCTAGTACAATCCAGGAGTATCTTCTCCCAAGATATAGGATCCGCAGCTTTCTCAGAATCATCTGAAATGCATTTGATGTTCCCCATGCCTGTGCACCATGGGCAGAAGCTGGGTATTAAAGAGTTACTCCTCTTTAGTTGAGAAAAAACAAACCCCTCTGGGTGATCAATGAATATTGCAGGACTTTAACAAACTTTGCAGCAGATTTCTACCTTGTGCTGCTGTGAATAAAAAGCCCTTTGTTTCACTAGACTGATTGCATATTCATTCTGCATGAAAGGGTCTGGCTCATTATTAATCAGCTGACACACTTTCTGTGTTCTAATAAAAAGCTGCAGTGTCTGCATCCCTTTAGGTGTGATTAATCCTTGGTGAGTATCTCAAGGAAACTTACATTTTCATTGCAGGGGTGCCTAAAATCTGACTTTTGGCTAATGCCGCGTACACACGAGCGGACTTTACGGCGGACTTTGCCCGGCGGACTGGATTTCGTCGGACAATTCGATGTGTGTGGGCTCCAGCGGACTTTGTTTTCTCAAAAGTTGGACGGAATTAGATTTGAAACTTGTTTAAAATTTATCCGACGGACTCTTCTTTCTAGCGGACAAACCGATCGTCTGTGTGCTAGTCCGACGAACTCAAACTGACGCATGCTCTGAAGCAATTACAAGACGGAAGCGCTCGGTCTGGTAAAACTAGCCTTCGTCTTGAAGCTAGCACATTCCTCTTCTGTCGTCTTTTAATACAGCCTTTTTTTAGGATTGATAATGCGAGAGGAATGAAGTTGTTTTTCTGCTTTATATTCACACAGAGTTCTCACAAACTTCTTTCTTCGTGATTTATCCTCCTGCCATGACTAATATAATATTTTGTAACAGCCAGATCTCCATAAATTTTTAATTGTAAAATATAATTTTTTGTTTTTGTTTTTTTTTATTTCAACACTTTAGCTATTTTACAATGTGTGTTAAATGCTAACCACATTTTTGGTGTGTATTTTCAAGTTACCACAATTAACATTCATATTTTGTGTTGTTTGAAAGAACCTTAATGAGGTTGTTGTCCCTTGTTCATTAGACATAGGGGGGTGTATTTAACAAATGCAAAATCATTTTTCACTCCAATTGCTAATTATACATATAATTCCACATAAAGAGCATTTTGAAGTGTGTTCGCTGTGGATCCGAGGGGCACATGCAAGGAAGCCCAAACCAAAACAATTAATTTTTTTTTTACATGTTTTTCATAAAAAATCAGCAGAGCTTCCCCCGAGCTTGTTTTTGACAAAAGGCTTAAATCATTTAAGAATATCAAGTGAAACGTTCACTTGAGAAATTGCACACCAAGTGCACTTGTTGGAAGTGCAGTCGCATAAAAACTGAGGGCAAGAGCTTAAATTCGGGGAAGCTCTGCTGATTGATTCCTAAAATCATGTAAAATCAAAATACATTCTTTTTATTTGACAAAAACACACATAGGGGTTGCTTTCCTAAAGGTAAAAAGGCTGTGCATTTTAGAAATTGCATTTGCCCTCTGCAAGAGCAGTTGCTCCCAAGCTTTATTAAATGTGAAGCAGCTCTGCTGACTTCCATCATCCAATCATGTGCAAGCAAAAAGGTTTTTTTTTTGGTTTTACTTGCACAGGATTGGGTACTCTTTGCAAAGTCAAGCTTTTAACTAATTTCTGATGCTCTGGAGCAATTGCACTTGCAGAGGGCAACTGCCCTCTGCAAAGTGCACAGACTATTTGCTTTTGTAAAATCAACCCCATAGTCTTTTCGACCTGTACCTGCCTACTCCCAAACAAAATGGCGTCTTTTAATCCAAACACATAGGCAAGAATGTAAGGTAAACACAAAATTTTTTTTAGAATAAACACAAAAATTAGGAAGGCAACACTGGACACACTTTGAGAATCTGGGAAGCCTTTCGTCCCCCAGGACACACATCAAGTTTCAGGACAAGAAAATAGGTATCTTGCGACTATAGGGAGCACAGGGAGCACAGTCCGAACAGACAGAAACCAGGCAATCACTTTCGACTCTTCCGTGTAGCCTTCCCTCCACGCTTCTCTGCAGCCTTCCCTCCACGCTTCTCTGCAGCCTTCCTCGGAGGTTGTGCCTCTGGTGGTGTACTTGGGGCAGGAGGAGGAGGAGGAGGAGGAGTGGCTTCATCTGCTATATATGTGTTAGCAGTAAGCTCCCCTCTCAAGCCCTTCTGGTAAGCCTGGAAAAATAGACCCTCACAGAGGAGGCGTTGGCCCTTTTCCAACTCCTGTAATCTGCCGGCTAGATAGGTGCCATACGCCTCCTCTACATTGGGAGGTTTACTCAGGATCCGGCTTGCTTCCCGTATGAGCTCTAGGGATTCCTGCTCTGTTGCAGTCATCCTCCTGGGCCTTTGGTGGAGAATGCGGAGGGGAGGCACCTGGCACTCCGTGCGGCTTCTACTTGGCCCAGCCACAGCCTCCTCCTCTCTCCCACTGGGCAAGGCCTCCTCCTCTCTCCCACTGGGCAAGGCCTCCTCCTGGCTGAGGTCATCCTGTGTAAAAAAAGGGACATAGTTGTAATTTTCTGTTATGCAATCACACACAATTTTCAGCTCCTTAACTTTCAAAGATAATTACACAAAATAGTAAAGGCTATCTATTTGACCACACCATTATTTCAGATGATCAACAAGATCTGAAGTTACGTATATATTTGGCCACTACTGTCTAGTGATATGTCTACATATTACTCTTTGTGCAGAAGTGATTTTTGATGAAGCACTTTCAAAATTAACACCTTAACATCATTAATAACATTTACACAATCCCAAAATGTTCCAAAAAAGTATACCTGGCTGAAGCTGGGCGCATCCACTTCATCTATGGTGAAAAGGCCCAGTTCATCCTGGGACTCCTCAGCTGGGGTGGAGGTGGATGGAAGGCTGGAGGGAAGGCTGGAGGGAAGGGTGGAGGGAAGGCTGGAGGGAAGGGTGGAGGGAAGGCTGGAGGGAAGGGTGGAAAGGGATTGCCTGGCTTCGGTCTGCTCATCCAGGAATCGCAGTTTGTGGTAATACCACAACTTGGGTACATAAACTTGGTCAGCTGCTGCCCCGGATCTCAGCGACTCCTGGATTTTTCTGTGTTCCCGCTTATACATATTACGCAAGATACCTATTTTCCTGTCCACAAACTTGAGGTCTGCCTGGGGGAGTCGAGTCTTCACAAACTCTAAAAGTGTGCCCAGTGTTGCCTTCCTAACATCACGATTATAATATTGGTGGTGTTTGACCTCCCAGAGGTTTTTCTTCTGCTCATAGAGATCAATGAAATGTGTCAAAAACTCTTCCTCTTTAAAGGGATTCATTATTTCTGCAAGACAAGACACAAGATCAAAACTTAAATGTCAGTCCCAAATCTCAGGATTAGTTTGTGTTGTAATCTAGGGGACACACACGGGGACACACACAAACACACACACACACACACACACACACACACACTTTAATCTTACCTTCGTTTGTTCCGCTCGCTACTTCCGCACGGACATACATAGGCCATCGTACTAGCTTTATATACACTGCGCATGTGTCATGCTCCGCCTGCGTCGCCCGCCCCTGACGTTCGTAAGTACGATTTGGCCCCGCCCCTTCACTCTTCGTTGCGCAGTGGGAGTAGATAGCAAAAGATGGCGGAGCGATTAAGTGAGAGTAGCGCGGAGGAAAGCCCGGAGCCCCAAACATCCACATCCCGGAGGAGATATAAGGCCACCAACATGGCTTTTGGAGAGATGGTGGAGATGGTGTCCATATTAAGAAGGGACGACTACGATGGCAAAAAAGGACCGTACACACGACCCAATCTGAGAAAGGACAAAATAATGTCCTCAGTGGTCACCGCTCTGGAAGAGAAATTTGGGACAAAACGTTCCAAAGAACAATTGCGGAAGCGGTGGTCTGACATAAAAAGTCGTGAGCCAGAGCAATATTTCCGAATAAAGAAGCTGCTGAAAAAAAGTAAGTACTTGTGTTTTACTATTGAGATACAGAACTTGCATGCTGATCCTTATTTTTGGCGGTTTTTCTGCATCGTTCGTAAATACCGTTCTTTGGAATAGATCGTATACTTTATAAAGTGACGTTATTTTTTCGCCAAATACGATGGGACAGGGTTGGATATACATTTATGGCTTGATAATTTTGCGAATTCCCACAATGAGTTGATGTGGTGTAGATGTGTTTGAAAATATAATGCTTCATCCAAAATGATTCAGTGTAATGTAGGGACAGGACACAGCAGCTGTTTCCACATCTGGACTCACGAGCACTATAGTTGTTGGGAATGATTTAGCAGTCCCACTATTGTTCTTCGATTTTATTTGTGTCTAAATTTTTAGACTTTTCTTCCGTACGTTTTTTGGCTCTGCGTAACTTCTGCATACTTTCAGCTATTAAAACCATTCAACTATTAAAATGTTCGTCTCTTTTAGCTGATGTGTGGTCATTTTAAAATTTGTTAATAACATTTATACTTTATTAAATAATAATTTTTTATTAACTTTTTTCAACATTGAATTCAATGGGAGCATGCTTGAAATCCTCAAATTCTTCTTCCGTTCCCAAAAGTTTCCGGTCCTTCATACTTTCACCTAGAGACACCAAACAAACTTTACAATGTTCACTAAATATTCATCTATCTGGCTATATCCTTTCTGTTTGATATTTTTTTTAATTTTGGAGAAAAACCTTTTTGTTTAGAGGTCATTTCGTGACATTTTAGACATTAATCAGAGTGTACTGTGTTTGTTTTGTTGCCATGGTTACCCAAGCTTCTGTTATACACAGGGGGGAGGTGGCTGGAGCATCTCAGCTCTGATTACAGAGCCCGGGGGGAGGGGACAGACACACCATGTACTGATTTATAATATAGGAATATGATGGGGCAGTTTTGATGGCGGGCATTTTAGCCATGTAGCTATTCTGCTTTCCCACGCATTTTGCGAAGGAAATGCATTTTCTAGTGTACTATGTGACCATAACGAAATTTTTGAGGGGTAATACACATAGGAGATCATTGAGGTGTCAGCATCTGTGAAAATTTCCTAAAAATATTAAACAACGTTCTACTTTATTTATTAAAACATAAAAGATCAGTGTTTTTTAACTATATACCTTTTTTTCTAATCTCATAGGGGAGAAAAGACTCAGACAACAGTCCAAGGATCTCAGGACCCCCCCAAGTCACCAGCCTGAGGCCGAACCTACCCCAAGCCCCAGCCCAAGACCACGCCCACCCGACGACCTTGAGGAAGGAGAGGTGGAGGAAGTGTGCGAGGTTTCAAGCCCACCAAGTGAGTGACTGACACCCCAGCTTCAGTTTTACTGTATTTTGGCGTGCATATTGTAAACCTTGTTTTTATTCACTCGTTTTAGGTGAGTTTCTGGTTGTGGAAGGCCAAGCGGCAGAGCACTTCACCACAGACAGTGCGCAAAGATTAATTGGCCAGATTATGCTGTGGAATGGCCACATAGATCAAATGCGTGAACAAATTCACAGCATGAAACTTCGCCTGGACTCCATGCAACAGGAAATGAAGAACATGATTGATGTTTTGGGCCGAATATAATCACGTTTGGCCTAAAAACATCAATCATGTTCTTCATTTCCTTGTGAAGTTATTTTGTTAACACAAAGTTTTTGAAGTTTTTGGGGGTATACCCAAATTTAAAGTGTGTGATGCACACGGTGTGTCATCATGTGCTATCTTCCATCATGGGTTAGCAATGTACTTGTTTTGTGTTTGCAAACCCTTCATCCTGAAAAATCTTTGGTGGTGAGAGGAACCAAAAATGGGTTTGCACACACAAAACACGTACATTGCTCTCCCATGATAGGAGATAGCACATGTTGACTTGACCCTTTCTTAAAGGTCAATTTTGAGCATCTTATAAATGAACAATTTCCAAGGGTGACATTACATGCACCGTTCTCGAAATATTGTTGAACTTTGTAAGTTCATTTATATTCTAATTTTTGTTTCTAAAAACACTGTTGTGTATGTAAATCTTGTTAGATAAAGGTCTATATTTTAGATAAAAAATGGCTTTAATAATTTAAGAAAATAGTATTTTTTTACACAACGTAAAATATTTTTGAAATAAAATTATAAAAAAATAAAAAAATAAAAACATATGGTAAAAAATGCACCTTTCAATGTGCACCAAGTAAAATTTTTTACCCTATACAATGTGTGTGGCTGTTTCTTGAAGTCAAAATTTAGGGGTTGTTTTTGTGGGCCTGATTAACTAAAGCGAAACGCACTTGACACTACTACAAGTGCACTAGGAGACAGACATAACTTAAAGGTAAACAACAAGAAAAACAAGATATTTAGATAAAACAATTTTCGTTTTGATTTATGATCTAAACTTACAGCTGTTGCTGAATAGCAATGGCCCCCCGACCATTAAAATAATTGACATAACGGTCACGCACTTGACGTGCGGTTCGGGGGGCCAAGCCAATACGCCCAATTTCTAGGCCTGTTAAAGTGCTAGTAGACTCTTCCAGTCTGGGCTCAGGCCCAACAGAGGATAGATATGTGGCTGAATGTCTCCTTAAAAAGTTATGCAAGATGCAGCAAGCAAGGATGACATGGTTGATTTTATAGTCCGCCAAATTAATAGCCGTAAGGAAGATACGGAACCGGCTGGCCAGAATACCAAAGGCATTCTCCACAACCCTTCTTGCTCTGGCCAGCCGATAATTAAATACCCTCCTCTCAGGGGTGAGTGTCCTTTGGGGGAACGGCCTCATCAAGTTCTCACAGAGAGCAAATGCTTCATCAGCAATAAAAACTGAGGGTAGTCCATCCACATTATCGTCATCAGGTGGCAATTCCAGGCCACCGGTCTGGAGACGATGGCACAGCTCGGTCTGTGCAAAGACTCCTCCATCAGACATCCGGCCGTTCTTCCCCACATCCACAAACATAAACTCCAAATGTGCCGAGACCACCGCCATCAAAACTACACTATGGAACCCCTTGTAGTTAAAGAAATAAGACCCCGAATGCGGTGGTGGCACAATCCGGACATGTTTCCCGTCAATCGCCCCGACACAGTTGGGAAAGTCCCAACGGTCAGCGAACTGGGAGGCCACAGTCTGCCATTCCTGTGGACTTGTAGGAAACTGTGGAGTGCAAAAAAAAAAGATAAGGACTTTAATAACAAAAATTTTAGTTCAGATTACACCAAAACATTAGTAAACAACAGCAGTCAAATATTATGAATATGTGTGTTTGTAATTGAAATGTTGAAAAACATAAGGCACACTTATTAAGATTAATCACCCCCTATGATGGCCCATTGATACATTTGAATGTGGGGGAGGGGTTCTAATTAGGTTAACAAACACACCTGACTGGATGAAACATTAGTGGGGTGGGGGAGGGGTTCTAATTAGGTTAACAAACACACCTGACTGGATGAAACATTAGTGGGGTGGGGGAGGGGTTCTAATTAGGTTAACAAACACACCTGACTGGATGAAACATTAGTGGGGTGGGGGAGGGGTTCTAATTAGGTTAACAAACACACCTGACTGGATGAAACATTAGTGGGGTGGGGGAGGGGTTCTAATTAGGTTAACAAACACACCTGACTGGATGAAACATTAGTGGGGTGGGGGAGGGACAAACAAGACAATGGAGCAGACAATATACATTGTTCAATGGACTATAGTCTAGAGATAAAAATGCACCCAGCATTGCATGGTGGGGAGGTTAATGAAATAAATTAGGCATGTATAGGGCAATAAATTATTAAAATAGGCATTCACAAAGAGAAAGGGGACATTCACAGCAGATTGAAAGCATGGCAATTAGGTAAAGAGGACAGTTCTACAATACATCCAAAAACAGTTAATACATATCATGTAATGTTAAAGGATAAAACTTACCTTCATATATTCCTTCTGCAGGACCTGAATAATAGCAGAACAGGTCTCTGGGATTATGATCCCCAGAGCCTGGGGGGAGATGCCTGTCGAGAACTTTAAGTCCTGAAGACTTCTCCCTGTCGCCAAATACCGTAACGTGGCAACTAGCCTCTGCTCCGCACTGATGGCTTGCCTCATGCAGGTATCCTGCCTGCTGATATAGGGGGTCAGCATAGCCAGCAGACGCTCAAAGATGGGGTCCGTCATCCTGAGAAAATTCCTGAAATCATCAGGATTGTTCTCACGGAGCTCACGGAGCAAAGGCATATGACAGAACTGGTCACGCTGGCGCAACCAATTCTTGGTCCATGAACTCCTCCTCGCCCTGTTCATGGACTGGACTCGGGTCAAAGTATTAACCCCAACACCAAGTCCCCACAAAGCACGAACTCGAGAACGAGAACGTCCACTCGACATGGCTTCAAAACGGTCGGCTGCTCAAACAAACAAACTTATAACAAACGCACTGAAGAACAGCAAGGCCTATGAAGAACGACCTGAAAATCAGGAACGAGCGGAGCAGAACGGCCTGCAAGGCAGGTTACGAACTGACCAACACGCACTGAAAAGCAGATACAAACCTCACAAGCACAAACTGAACCGCAGAAAACGAACTAAATAAGCTGAAGTGTGAAAAGCGCGAATCGTCTCTAACCAAACTTCTACTAACACGAGATTAGCAGAAGGAGCCCAAAGGGTGCCGGAGTGGGGCTTGGACTTCCTTTTTCTAGTCCCGTCGTACGTGCTATACGTCACCGCGTTCAAAACCAGCGGACTTTTGCAGTGACCGTGTGTGGCCAAGTCCGTTCGTTTTTAAGTCCGGCGCAAGGAGCAAACAAAGTCCGACGAAAAGTCCGCCGGGCAAAGTCCGCCGTAAAGTCCGCTCGTGTGTACGCGGCATAAGTGTAAACTTTTGGAAAAATCACTGAGCGAATCACACAAGCAGGAAATGAAATTTTAGGAGGCGTTCTGTACACCAACAGTGCACAGAACACCTCCTGATTGTCAAATTGCATTGAATTTTACATAAAATGACAGTGGGAAAAGTCAGCATAATTTTTATGTTAGGACATTTTTATTAAGTTTCAAGTTTTGAACACAGAGATAAGAAAGAGATAATAACGAGTTACAACAAAAAAACTACTAATCAGGAATATCCACAAGAGACAATGCTTCTGCGCAGGGCAATAGATGATTCTCTAATAACAATACAAGTTTGTGTGGAGTAGCTATAAAGTACTATCCGGGTATTTACTCCCTAGATTAGTGGTTTCCAAACAGTGGCCCTTTGCTTGCCTTTTCTCGGCCCTTGGGGCACTTTTCCTCCCACTGATACAAGACACTAATCCACCCACTGACACCAATAATGGGGCACTATTTCACCCACTGACACCAACGATGGGGCACTATTTTTCCCACTGACACCATTACCATTTCCCACTGGCACCAGGGCTATTATCCCTCAAACTGACACCAACCATAGGGCACGGTTCCTCCCTGCATTGTTTACTCCTACTGATGCCAGGCCAATTTCTACTCCCAATGACCACAGTCCAGTCCCTTAAGTTTAAAGGACAGTAAACTGACCCTTTGTTTAAAAAGTTTGAAGACCCCTGTCCTAAATCAATAAATCAGACAATAATTCAATGACTACACCAGTCTGTCCATGGTTTCCATAATTTGTCAAAAGATTTGCATTTACCCGTTCTGATAGATAAGATTCACTCATAGGAGTAGTTCAATTTGACAAAAGTAAACATAATTTTTAATAACATTAAATTACAACATGGCTTGTATAGCAGTCATATATATACTACATTTTTTATTATTTTTCCACAAAAGAGGAGTTACCCTTTAAGTAAGTATGTGTTTTACTTTTTTTTTAAAGTTTGATTTTCTTTTTTTAATGTAGATATTTGCATTTGTGCATGTAAAGTTAAAGGACAAGCAATTCCAGACAACAAATTGAACCAGTGAACTGCTAATGCTATCAGCAAATATGGAATCTGTGCTGAAGTCTACAAATACCATAGTTTCCGTTTATACCTGACTGCATATTATCATCTCTTGCATAATCCTGTACAAAGATCTATATTATAACAACTCAGATAGACACAGATGCTACTAAAAGTGATGATAGGTTCTGTTGAAAGGCGACAGAAAGCTTTGATGACTTCAGGTCAAAATCATTAATTGTTCTTGATATGGAAATTTCTTGTCTGCTGTTCACACACTTATCCCTTTTCTCACTTACACGAGAATGTGAAAATTTAAAGTGCTTAAACTAAAAGGTTTACGACAGCTGTTTACAGTAAAGGTGAAATACATGACAGATACAATTATATAATGGTCACTTGGGCCAATTATCTAGAAGGCGAGCTATAAGTGTGGAATGAGCCACAGCAGAGCAGGTTTTTGGGAAAAACTTCCCTCAGCAGAAAGAGACAGATTTTACTGTACAGTATTTATATACTGGACTTGATTTTACAGATGAACAATTTCCTGCTGAGTGACTGAAGCTATTTTGCTATATAAATGTTACCTACAAACTTGTATACCCTGAAATCATGTTTTTGACTTTTAATGTTACTGGATTTGATTGTAATCCGAACATAGGCATATGTTCGGATTATTTATTTCCCTTCAGGACCATTTGTGATTACAGTAATACTGTATAGAAAAAATAGCAAATATTAGAGTCTATTTTACTTTCATTTATTTAGTAATTTTCATGCCTACTCTTCCATATTTTTATAGTAATGTTTAATGTATAGATCCTTACCACTAGAGGGCAGACAGATAATTACACAGAATATTGTTACAGAAATAAGCCCTCTTCCTTTTATCTTGAAAGGAATGTGGAGTTGAATACTTCAGTAAAGATAACTAATGGGGTCCCTGTTAGGTATAGCATCTGCCTAAAAAGAACACAAGTAGAACATAAAAATTCTAAATAGGACCCGGTGGAAATTGAAGCCAGGAGCCAGGTACCATAAGCTTTTTAATATATTATAGCTTTCTTAAATTAAAAAAAAAAACAGGCCTATTTCTAAAATAAAATGCCACAGCCCAGACTGGCTAGTTTGCATTCCTTATATATTATTTTTATAGAAACCCCTAGAAACCAAGCCCAGCTATCAGCCTAAGCAATTATTTAGGTATTGGTTGGCCTGAAAATTATCCATAACGTCTCATAGTTATAATTCTGGTACAACCCACTGGACTAATCAAAGACAATTGTTACAAAATAAAATCTAAGGGGACCCTTCATTCTCAGTTAATCCCTTTCAGTTTTAATGAATCATCCACACTGCTAGGCTTAAAGTGGTTGTAAAGGTTAAAATTAGAGAAAAACCTTGCGAGCCACAATGACCTAATGCCTAAAGAGTAAAAAGTAAAAACACCTAGCTGCCTGCGTAGAACACGTCTCATATACCGTGCACCAATATAGAAAAAGAAAATACGCTGCGCTAAAGTGTAAGTAATAACCAATTATATAAATATATATTGAATGTATCAAATAATAATCTAAAGAGAGAATATTTTAAACCATATATATATATATATAGCGTGCTGAAAATCACACAAAATAGTGATAATGCATCGGTGCAATATAGAAAATATGTAAAACGATATCATCAAATAAAGGTATATATAATAAATATAACATAAAGTGCAAATTGCATGATATAACACAGTAAATGTGTCTTTTGTGAAATATGCAAAAAGTGCCCAGTGCCACACAGTAGTGTGATATACATTCAAAAACAATATAAAAAGTGATCCGTGAATTCAGTAGTCAATAACATAGGTATATTAAATAAATGTCCATAAATGAAAATCCAGCATGCTCCAAATGATCTCAGTGCTTATTAAACCATGCTCCAGTGTCATCCAGTGACCCCCCCAGGAATGCCGCTCATCTCAGAGCGTGTGACTCAGCTGTGAAACTAAATCCAAACACGCTTTGGAGCCATCCCACGGCTCAATGATGATATCCAGGTACACAGTAGAATAAAGCAATTAAGAGAACCGCGCTAAAAAATATTGGATACACAAATTACCTCAAAAATTGTGATGCATTCCCCTATTAATTATATTTGTGAACCAAAATACAACACAATATAAATAGAATAGAATAGAATATAAATAAATTAACTTAATATGTCAGAAAAATAATGTAAAGCACTTATTCTAAGTAGAAAAATGTGACAAAGATCATAGAATCTGTGACTTTAAAAATGACTTTAAATATCAACAGTCCATATTGTAAAAAATTTCCACCAATAGTGATTGAAGACCTTTAGTGAAAAGACATCTCGTGAACAAAATCCACCACCAGTAAAAATATCTGTTTACCAGAGGTAAGCTTTAATGGAGCTTATGTTCGAAATCCACTCCGTGGGGACACCAACATCGACCTCGGCATAGAAGGAGGATCACCCGGAACCAACCGACAGAAGGGTCAGATATTCAGCAATAAAAACCCAGGGAAATAAAAAGTATATCCTCCATAGTGTGAATCCGTTTAAAGCAATTTATTGAATAAGGTAAAAGTAGCGCACTTACTAAAAATAGCGAGTAAAACAGCGTATAGTAACAATCAGCCGGCCGGCCTGCATACACCCGTTCACTGTGGGATGGAAACGATGACGTCAGCGCGTCTGCCTTCCGACGTACGTTTCGTCCTATTGGACGTTGTCATAGGTACCCTAGTCCCACTCAGTCTCTGATCCCCAATAACCAATTCCCTCTTCCAGGGTTCCAAATCAGGCTTGAATCGGGGTGACCCCACTTCAATGGTAACTGCCTCCTTCTCACTGGACGAAGTGGAGGACTTCAGCTTCTGGATTCATTGAAGACCCTCTGCCTCTTTAAGAGCTGGACTTTGGGCTGCGACTATTACTGAGGCACCCAGTGACCGCGACTCAGCCTTCATAATTTGAGTATATTGCACCTCTGAGACATGGGTTTGCCTTGTTTGGCAGATTGTGGTATGGGTGTGCACCAGTGGTCCCGGCACCAGTGGTGTTCTCAGCACTCCCTGTCCTCTCCCAAATGGAATAGCCACTATGGGTGTCAATAGGGCTGCACCGATACCACTTTTTTAAGAACGAGTACATGTACCGATACTTTTCAAGTACTCGTCGATACCATTTTTTTAATGTGACAGTGGCATTAATATGCAGTACTGATGGGCACTGATAGGTGGTACTGATAGGCACTGAAGAGGCATGTGTCAGTATTTTTTCTTTTTTACAATTTTATTTTTTACAATTTTCTTTATTTTATTATTTTTTACAATTTTATATTTTTTTGTGTTATTTTTTTAAGAATGCTTTCTTTTTTTTTTTTTGGAGGGTGGGGGGGGGGGGCGGGGAGCTGACGGAGTCAGTTTTTTTTTTTTTTTTTACAACTTAACTTTGAAATATTTATTACAATTTTTTTTCTTTTTATTGCCGGTAGCAACCACTCCTGTAACTCAGAGAGATGTCCGGATGATGTCCCTAAATGTAGCACTGTCCCCGTAGGGCATGCTGAAAGTTGACTTCTTAGTCCTCCCTCTGGTTACCTGCAACTAGTTGCTAAGGCTTTCCACTTGGTTGCTAGAGGTTTCGACTTGTCCCACCCTTATGCCGCGTACACACGAGCGGACTTTACGGCGGACTTTGCCCGGCGGACTGGATTTCGTCGGACAATTCGATGTGTGTGGGCTCCAGCGGACTTTGTTTTCTCAAAAGTTGGACGGAATTAGATTTGAAACTTGTTTAAAATTTATCCGACGGACTCTTCTTTCTAGCGGACAAACCGATCGTCTGTGTGCTAGTCCGACGAACTCAAACTGACGCATGCTCTGAAGCAATTACAAGACGGAAGCGCTCGGTCTGGTAAAACTAGCCTTCGTCTTGAAGCTAGCACATTCCTCTTCTGTCGTCTTTTAATACAGCCTTTTTTTAGGACTGATAATGCGAGAGGAATGAAGTTGTTTTTCTGCTTTATATTCACACAGAGTTCTCACAAACTTCTTTCTTCGTGATTTATCCTCCTGCCATGACTAATATAATATTTTGTAACAGCCAGATCTCCATAACTTTTAAATTTTAAAATAGATTTTTTTTTTTTTTTTTTTATTTCAACACTTTAGCTATTTTACAATGTGTGTTAAATGCTAACCACATTTTTGGTGTGTATTTTCAAGTTACCACAATTAACATTCATATTTTGTGTTGTTTTAAAGAACCTTAATGAGGTTGTTGTCCCTTGTTCATTAGACATAGGGGGGTGTATTTAACAAAGGCAAAATCATTTTTCACTCCAATTGCTAATTATACATATAATTCCACATAAAGAGCATTTTGAAGTGTGTTCGCTGTGGATCCGAGGGGCACATGCAAGGAAGCCCAAACCAAAACAATTAATTTTTATTTGACATGATTTTCGGAAAAAATCAGCAGAGCTTCCCCCGAGCTTGTTTTTGACAAAAGGCTTAAATCATTTAAGAATATCAAGTGAAACGTTCACTTGAGAAATTGCACACCAAGTGCTCTTGTTGGAAGTGCAGTCGCAGAAAAACTGAGGGGAAGAGCTTAAATTCGGGGAAGCTCTGCTGATTTATTCCTAAAATCATGTAAAATCAAAATAAATTCTTTTTATTTGACAAAAACACACATAGGGGTTGATTTCCTAAAGGTAAAAAGCCTGTGCATTTTGGAAATTGCATTTGCCCTCTGCAAGAGCAGTTGCTCCCAAGCTTTATTAAATGTGAAGCAGCTCTGCTGACTTCCATCATCCAATCATGTGCAAGCAAAAATGTTTATTTTTTTTGTTTTACTTGCACAGGATTGGGTACTCTTTGCAAAGTCAAGCTTTTAAATAATTTCTGATGCTCTGGAGCAATTGCACTTGCAGAGGGCAACTGCCCTCTGCAAAGTGCACAGACTATTTGCTTTTCTCAAATCAACCCCATAGTCTTTTCGACCTGTACCTGCCTACTCCCAAACAAAATGGCGTTTTTTAATCAAAAGACATAGGCAAGAATGTAAGGTAAACCCAAAAGTATTTTTTTGATAAACCAAAAAATTAGGAAGGCAACACTGGACACACTTTTAGAATCTGGGAAGCCTTTCGTCCCCCAGGACACACATCAAGTTTGAGGACAAGAAAATAGGTATCTTGCAACTATAGGGAGCACAGGGAGCACAGTCAGAACAGACAGAAACCAGGCAATCACTTTCGACTCTTCCGTGTAGCCTTCCCTCCACGCTTCTCTGCAGCCTTCCCTCCACGCTTCTCTGCAGCCTTCCTCGGAGGTTGTGCCTCTGGTGGTGTACTTGGGGCAGGAGGAGGAGGAGGAGGAGGAGGAGGAGGAGTAGGAGTGGCTTCATCTGCTAGATATGTGGTAGCAGTAAGCTCCCCTCTCAAGCCCTTCTGGTAAGCCTGGAAAAATAGACCCTCACAGAGGAGGCGTTGGCCCTTTTCCAACTCCTGTAATCTGCAGGCTATATAGGTGCCATACGCCTCCTCTACATTGGGAGGTTTGCTCAGGATCCGGCTTGCTTCCCGTATGAGCTCTAGGGATTCCTGCTCTGTTGCAGTCATCCTCCTGGGCCTTTTGTGTAGAATGCGGAGGGGAGGCACCTGGCACTCCGTGCGGCTTCTACTTGGCCCAGCCACAGCCTCCTCCTCTCTCCCACTGGGCAAGGCCTCCTCCTCTCTCCCACTGGGCAAGGCCTCCTCCTGGCTGAGGTCATCCTGTGTCAAAAAAAGGGACATAGTTGTAATTTTCTGTTATGCAATCACACAATTTTCAGCTCCTAACTTTCAAAGATAATTACACAAAATAGTAAAGGCTATCTATTTGACCACACCATTATTTCAGATGATCAACAAGATCTGAAGTTACGTATATATTTGGCCACTACTGTCTAGTGATATGTCTTCATATTACTCTTTGTGCAGAAGTGATTTTTGATGAAGCACTTTCAAAATTAACACCTTAACATCATTAATAACATTTACACAATCCCAAAATCTTCAAAAAAAGTATACCTGGCTGAAGCTGGGCGCATCCACTTCATCTATGGTGAAAAGGCCCAGTTCATCCTGGGACTCCTCAGCTGGGGTGGAGGTGGATGGAAGGCTGGAGGGAAGGCTGGAGGGAAGGCTGGAGGGAAGGGTGGGGGGAAGGGTGGAAAGGGATTGCCTGGCTTCGGTCTGCTCATCCAGGAATCGCAGTTTGTGGTAATACCACAACTTGGGTACATAAACTTGGTCAGCTGCTGCCCCGGATCTCAGCGACTCCTGGATTTTTCTGTGTTCCCGCTTATACATATTACGCAAGATACCTATTTTCCTGTCCACAAACTTGAGGTCTGCCTGGGGGAGTCGAGTCTTCACAAACTCTAAAAGTGTGCCCAGTGTTGCCTTCCTAACATCACGATTATAATATTGGGGGTGTTTGACCTCCCAGAGGTTTTTCTTCTGCTCATATAGATCAATGAAATGGGTCAAAAACTCTTCCTCTTTAAAGGGATTCATTATTTCTGCAAGACAAGACACAAGATCAAAACTTAAATGTCAGTCCCAAATCTCAGGATTAGTTTGTGTTGTAATCTAGGGGACACACACGGGGACACACACAAACACACACACACACACTTTAATCTTACCTTCGTTTGTGCCGCTCGCTACTTCCGCACGGACATACATAGGCCATCGTACTAGCTTTATATACACTGCGCATGTGTCATGCTCCACCTGCGTCGCCCGCCCCTGACGTTCGTAAGTACGATTTGGCCCCGCCCCTTCACTCTTCGTTGCGCAGTGGGAGTAGATAGCAAAAGATGGCGGAGCGATTAAGTGAAAGTAGCGCGGAGGAAAGCCCGGAGCCCCAAACATCCACATCCCGGAGGAGATATAAGGCCACCAACATGGCTTTTGGAGAGATGGTGGAGATGGTGTCCATATTAAGAAGGGAGGACTACGATGGCAAAAAAGAACCGTACACACGACCCAATCTGAGAAAGGACAAAATAATGTCCTCAATTGTCACCGCTCTGGAAGAGAAATTTGGTACAAAACGTTCGAAAGAACAATTGCGGAAGCGGTGGTCTGACATAAAAAGTCAGGAGCCAGAACAATATTGGCGAATAAAGAAGCTGCTGAAAAAAAGTAAGTACTTGTGTTTTACTATTGAGATACAGAACTTGCATGCTGATCCTTATTTTTGGCGTTTTTTCTGCATCGTTCGTAAATACCGTTCTTTGTAATAGATCGGATACTTTATAAAGTGACGTTATTTTTTCGCCAAATACGATGGGACAGGGTTGGACATACATTTATGGCTTGATAATTTGTCGAATTCCCACAATGAGTTGATGTGGTGTAGATGTGTTTGAAAATATAATGCTTCATCAAAAATGATTCAGTGTAATGTAAGGACAGGACACAGCAGCTGTTTCCACATCTGGACTCACGAGCACTATAGTTAGTGGGAATGATTTAGCAGTCCCACTATTGTTCTTCGATTTTATTTTTTTAAAAATTTACTTTGAATTGTATTCCGTACGTTTTTTGGCTCTGCGTAACTTCTGCATACTTTCAGCTATTAAAACCATTCAACTATTAAAATGTTTGTCTCTTTTAGCTGATGTGTGGTCATTTTCAAATTTTTTACTACCATTTATACTTTATTAAATAATAATTTTTTATTCACTTTTTTCAACATTGAATTCAATGGGAGCATGCTTGAAATCCTCAATTTTCTGTGAAAACTGCCCAAAAATATGCATTCTTTATAATTGTTGTTCAGAGGTAATGTTCATCCTGTCTTCAACATTTATTATGATGCAAAATTGGCAAAAAATATTAACCAACGTTTTACTTTATTTATTAAAACCTAAAAGATCAGTGTGTTTTAACTATACCTTTTTTTCAAATCTCATAGGGGAGAAAAGACTCAGACAACAGTCCAAGGATCTCAGGACCCCACCAAGTCACCAGCCTGAGGCCGAACCTACCCCAAGCCCCAGCCCAAGACCACGCCCACCCGACGACCTTGAGGAAGGAGAGGTGGAGGAAGTGTGCGAGGTTTCAAGCCCACCAAGTGAGTGCTTGACACCCCAGCTTCAGTTTTACTGTATTTTGGCGTGCATATTGTAAACCTTGTTTTTATTCACTCGTTTTAGGTGAGTTTCTGGTTGTGGAAGGCCAAGCGGCAGAGCACTTCACCACAGACAGTGCGCAAAGATTAATTGGCCAGATTATGCTGTGGAATGGCCACATAGATCAAATGCGTGAACAATTCACAGCATGAAACTTTGCCTGGACTCCATGCAACAGGAAATGAAGAACATGATTGATGTTTTGGGCCGAATCTAATCACGTTTGGCCTAAAAACATCAATCATGTTCTTCATTTTCTTGGGAAGTTATTTTGTTCTAAAAAATTTTTTGACAATTTTGGGGGTATACCCAAATTTACAATGTGTGATGCACACGGTGTGTCATCATGTGCTATCTTCCATCATGGGTTAGCAATGTACTTGTTTTGTGTTTGCAAACCCTTCATCCTGAAAATTCTTTGGTGGTGAGAGGAACCAAAAATGGGATTGCACACACAAAACACGTACATTGCTCTCCCATGATAGGAGATAGCACATGTTGACTTGACCCTTTAGTAAAGCTCAATTTTGAGCATCTTATAAATGACCAATTTCTGCAAGGGTGACATTACATGCACCGTTCTAGAAATATTGAACTTTGTAAGTTCATTTATTGTAAGTTTTGTTTCTAAAAACACTGTTGTGTATGTAAATCTTGTTAGATAAAGGTCTATATATTTGGGAAAAAATGGCTTGAATAATTTACTAAAATATTATTTTTTTACACAACGTGAAATATTTTTGAAAAAAAAAATAAAAAAAAAAATAAAAAATATGGTAAAAAATGCACCTTTCAATGTGCACCAAGTAAAATTTTTTACCCTATACAATGTGTGTGGCTGTTTCTTGAAGTCAAAATTTGGGGTTTGTTTTTGTGGGCCTGATTAACTAAAGCTAAATGCACTTGACACTACTACAAGTGCACTAGGAGACAGACATAACTTAAAGGTAAACAACAATAAAAACAAGATATTTAGATAAACCAATTTTCTTTTTTATTTTTGAAACAAACTTACAGCTGTTGCTGAATAGCAATGGCCCCTCGACCATTAAAATAATTCACATAACGGTCACGCACTTGACGTGCGGTTCGGGGGGCCAAGCCAATACGGCCAATTTCTAGGCCTGTGAAAGTGCTACTAGCCTCTTCCAGTCTGGGCTCAGGCCCAACAGAGGATAGATATGTAGCTGAATGTCTCCTTAAAAAGTTATGCAAGATGCAGCAAGCAAGGATGACGTGGTTGATTTTATAGTCCGCCAAATTAATAGCCGTAAGGAAGATACGGAACCGGCTGGCCAGAATACCAAAGGCATTCTCCACAACCCTTCTTGCTCTGGCCAGCCGATAATTAAATACCCTCCTCTCAGGGGTGAGTGTCCTTTGGGGGAACGGCCTCATCAAGTTCTCACAGAGAGCAAATGCTTCATCAGCAATAAAAACTGAGGGGAGTCCATCCACATTATCGTCATCAGGTGGCAATTCCAGGCCACCGGTCTGGAGACGATGGCACAGCTCGGTCTGTGCAAAGACTCCTCCATCAGACATCCGGCCGTTCTTCCCCACATCCACAAACATAAACTCCAAATGTGCCGAGACCACCGCCATCAAAACTACACTATGGAACCCCTTGTAGTTAAAGAAATAAGACCCCGAATGCGGTGGTGGCACAATCCGGACGTGCTTCCCGTCAATCGCCCCTACACAGTTGGG
Source organism: Lithobates clamitans (assembly GCA_037952925.1). Lineage (NCBI taxonomy): Eukaryota > Metazoa > Chordata > Amphibia > Anura > Ranidae > Lithobates > Lithobates clamitans. Next base: position 632,851 of record JBBGZY010001323.1, on the reverse strand, counting down.
AAAGTCCCAACGGTCAGCGAACTGGGAGGCCACAGTCTGCCATTCCTGTGGACTTGTAGGAAACTGTGGAGTGCAAAAAAAATAAGATAAGGACTTTAATAACAAAAATTGTATATCAGATTACACCAAAACATTAGTAAACAACAGCAGTCAAATATTATGAATATGTGTGTTTGTAATTGAAATGTTGAAAAACATAAGGCACACTTATAAGAGTACTCACCCCCTATGATGGCCCATTGATACATTTGAATGTGGTGGGAGGGGTTCTAATTAGGTTAACAAACACACCTGACTGGCTGAAACATTTGTGGGGTGGGGGAGGGGTTCTAATTAGGTTAACAAACACACCTGACTGGCTGAAACATTTGTGGGGTGGGGGAGGGGTTCTAATTAGGTTAACAAACACACCTGACTGGCTCAAACATTTGTGGGGTGGGGGAGGGGTTCTAATTAGGTTAACAAACACACCTGACTGGCTGAAACATTTGTGGGGTGGGGGAGGGGTTCTAATTAGGTTAACAAACACACCTGACTGGCTCAAACATTTGTGGGGTGGGGGAGGGGTTCTAATTAGGTTAACAAACACACCTGACTGGCTGAAACATTTGTGGGGTGGGGGAGGGGTTCTAATTAGGTTAACAAACACACCTGACTGGCTCAAACATTTGTGGGGTGGGGGAGGGGTTCTAATTAGGTTAACAAACACACCTGACTGGCTCAAACATTTGTGGGGTGGGGGAGGGACAAACAAGACAATGGAGCAGACAATATACATTGTTCAATGGACTATAGGCTAGAGATAAAAATGGACCCAGCATTGCATGGTGGGGAGGTTAATGAAATAAATTAGGCATGTATAGGGCAATAAATGATTAAAATAGGCATGCACAAAGATAAAGGGGACATTCACAGCAGATTGAAAGCATGGCAATTAGGTAAAGAGGACAGTTCTACAATACATCCAAAAACAGTTAATACATATCATGTAATGTTAAAGGATAAAACTTACCTTCATATATTCCTTCTGCAGGACCTGAATAATAGCAGAACAGGTCTCTGGGATTATGATCCCCAGAGCCTGGGGGGAGATGCCTGTCGAGAACTTTAAGTCCTGAAGACTTCTCCCTGTCGTCAAGTAACGTAACGTGGCAACTAGCCTCTGCTCCGCACTGATGGCTTGCCTCATGCAGGTATCCTGCCTGCTGATATAGGGGGTCAGCATAGCCAGCAGACGCTCAAAGATGGGGTCCGTCATCCTGAGAAAATTCCTGAAATCATCAGGATTATTCTCACGGAGCTCACGGAGCAAAGGCATATGACAGAACTGGTCACGCTGGCGCAACCAATTCTTGGTCCATTAACTCCTCCTCACCCTGTTCATGGACTGGACTCGGGTCAAAGTATTAACCCCAACACCAAGTCCCCACACAGCACGAACTCGAGAACGAGAACGTCCACTCGACATGGCTTCAAAACGGTCGGCTGCTCAAACAAACAAACTTATAACAAACGCACTGAAGAACAGCAAGGCCTATGAAGAACGACCTGAAAATCAGGAACGAGCGGAGCAGAACGGCCTGCAAGGCAGGTTACGAACTGACCAACACGCACTGAAAAGCAGATACAAACCTCACAAGCACAAACTGAACCGCAGAAAACGAACGAAATAAGCTGAAGTGTGAAAAGCGCGAATCGTCTCTAACCAAACTTCTACTAACACGAGATTAGCAGAAGGAGCCCAAAGGGTGCCGGAGTGGGGCTTGGACTTCCTTTTTCTAGTCCCGTCGTACGTGCTATACGTCACCGCGTTCAAAACCAGCGGACTTTTGCAGTGACCGTGTGTGGCCAAGTCCATTCGTTTTTAAGTCCGGCGCAAGGAGCAAACAAAGTCCGACGAAAAGTCCGCCGGGCAAAGTCCGCCGTAAAGTCCGCTCGTGTGTACGCGGCATTACTCCCGCTTTTTGTATTTTATTTGGAACTTGGATGGGAGAAGGAATTAGTGGGATAATCCAACTTGAACTATTCACAGTGGATAGGGACAACTCTCACTTGGCCATACCAGATTATTTGTGGAAGCAGTCACACTGCTTATCTTCAGGGTACTTTCTAGAATCCCCTTTACTGGCACCTGACCACTGACTTTTCTAGCTGAATGGGTGGCCCTCACTCGACAGGCCACAAAGACACAGATCTGTACTCACAGTAGGCAGAATCAGATCCCAGGTGGTGTCTCCCTTCCAGTCAGCTTTGCAGGGCCTCTGGGTTCAACTTCTCTCTCTCTCTAGGCACTTGGATCGACCACCAAAGGCCACATTACCACCTCCACAGAGGAGAGGGCAGCCGCCCCCTCCCTCCTGGACTCTGTTCCCCGACTCAACTAACTCTGAGAGCATGTACCCTGGGCCTTTATACAGTATCCCAGCATGCAATGCAGCACTTTTCCTCTGCCAGTTGCAAGGACTATAACAAAGCCTGTGCACTCACTTGTCAGATCCCCTTCCACTGTCCAATATGCCTCCCTATTGGACCAGTGGGGGACAATCAAACAAGCTGAGCTGCACCCGAGAACAAATGAGCACACCTAACCAATAGATCCTGCTCCCAAGTAGGCAGGGAGCACTCTAAGTTTTACATGACCATCTTCTTGGTAAGCAGAAAGACCAAAACTTTACTCTCTTCTAACACCTACCTAGGAGGGTGCTACATAACTATAACATATTTGTTATTTTTTTTTAAATATCCGAACCTTTAAAAGAGATGTATTGGAATTTTTTTTGCAGATTCGTACTTACCTAGGTGGATGCGGCATCGAACCGATGCTACATCTGTCTCCCGCCGGCTCTAAGACTGAGAACTGAGTGATATATCACCACCGATTGCTCGGTTCTCAGAGATCTGTGAGCAGAGAGCTGGTGACTGTCGGTCACCTCTGCTCTGCCCACCCCTTGCTCACTGGAGCGCTGGGCTGTGGAGGGGGCGGGAGCGGCCGGCTAAGGCTCTCAGCAGCTTGCTGAGAGGCTGAGCTGGGTGCCGGTCCAGGCATGTGGGAAGATCCTGACTTCATTGTTGTGATCTTATCCGAGCCTGGATGTCAGCCTCAGCCTGCTATCTGCTGAAAACGGGTCACAGGAGAAGTACAGTTAAACAAGCATTAGTTGTACTTCTCCTTTAATGTCACTTTAAGTGTATCCAAACCCAAGAGCAGACATCTTTAGATGTGGTGGCTGCATTTGTTTTTTGTTTTTCTTCACATCTTTTTTTTTTCTGGTATTCCTTATTACTTACTTATTACTTAATAATAAACTTCCTATCCTAGGGTGACAACTGCACTGAGTAGCACTGTAACCCTAGGACAGAAAGTGTGTTAACACTGCATAACATTGTGCTAGAACTGCATATCACCTCCCTCTCTTCTTTATAACGGGGGTAGGGGGGTGTTTTGTAGTTCATGGAAATAGCAGGGAACAATCTGGGCCGGATTGAGAATAAAAACCAGCCCTAGAAAGAATTTCATACCAGCCCCATAGCATTATTATATCAGCCCGACAGCATAACGTCATTATTTTCTTGTTCATGAAAGGGAAAACCATACATTTTTAAGCACATTTGAAGAGTGTATTATATATAGAGAAGACAGATATGAAACACATAAGGCTTTATATATATAAATATAAAAGCAAATTCCAGTTAACAGTGGTAAAAGTGATCAATCATCAAGGGGGACACCAGGGACTCTGGGAAAGTAGGAGGTGACCAGAGACCACCTTCTGCAGAAAGAATACACTAAGGTAAGGGGGTGGGATTACTGATATAAGGGGGAAACCTTTATATCAGTGCCCCCTTACATTATTGTATTCACTCCCCTCTTACATCAGTGACGACCCTCAGATTGGCCTGGTGGCGCTGTCACTGACCTCCTCTCATGTGCACCATGCAGGGCTTAGTCTTTATAATTACATTTTTATTTTATTTTATTAAGATTCAGCTTGACAATCAAATTAGGACAAAACACGTGTGCATATATAACATTTGCATAATATCAAAAGGTATACACATCTCAAAATATACTGTTCAAAGAAAGAAAAAAAAAACAAAAAAACAAAAACGCTTTCCTTATTAACATACAATATATTATAAGAGTTTAAATTCACTCCGACACCCCCCCCCCCCCAATTAAGGAACCCAACCTCCCCAGCTATTCAGGTTCCTGATATCTCCCAGTTTGATAGTCCTTACATCCCTAATTCAGTAAAGAAAGTGGGATTGTATCCTTTTAAATAAGAAGGGACTCCACCCCGACTCCTAAGTGACTATACACCCAGTGAGGAATTGGTGAATCTTCGCCTGAGTCACCAACCCCCCCCCCCAAAAAAAAAATTCCCTTCCCCCTTTCCCTTTTTTCTCCTTTGTGCACTTAATAGTGTAACAATCAAAAACATATATACAAGGCCTGTAAGGGCAACATTGCCATCAGGTGTTAAAAACAAAAAAACAAACAAACAAACAAACAAAAAAAACATATTTATTGTGCGCTTTGTAATGTAACAAGCAAAAAAAATATATATATATAGAAGGTCTCTAAGTGCCACTAAGTGCCTATTTAAATTAACTAATACCTAAAAAAAATTACATTGTCTCACCAAATAAAAAAGTGACCATTATCAATGCAATTACCCCAATCCATATGTGCCCACTCTCTTTAACACACTTAAATATATACTGCAACTTCTTCCTTATTTCAGATCCCTCTTCCAACTACCCCTATGACTCTTTTTGGGGAGTGATATCAGAGATAATAATTCAACATGTAATTCCCCTATGCATGTGTGCATACATGCACCCATACACACCTGCGTATCCATATGTACACACATACATATATACCAAAAAAAGGAAGGGAAAGGCAAAAAAAAAAAGAAAAAAAAAAGGGGTATAAACATTCAAGGTCATCAACCTATATAACAAATTCACAGAGCATTTATGCAGAGAACATGGAGAACAAGCGGCATTTTATACACACTTAAGTCATAAACATTGTTCACTCTATTTAGATCTCTGAGGGGGTAAGTTCCCGGTCTGCCCATATATTTTTAAACTTATCCTGTTGGTCTTTAGCTGCATACACCCATCATTCCACTTCCATTGTTAAATTGACCTCCCATTTCCAGTCCAGTAAAGTAGGGCATAAAGCCTGTTTCCAGAACTTTGATATTAGTAATTTGGCTGCATTCAATAACTGCGGGGTAATACTGTTTTTTGTAGGACTTATTGGACACTATAACCCACGGGGCAATCGCCTCCCAGAATGGTTTAATCTCAGGACATGTCCACCATAGGTGGAGAAATGTGCCCTTCTGCCCACACCCCCTCCAGCAGTGGGTGTCAGCTGTCGAGTACATCTGTGCCAGCTTAAATGGAGTCCGATACCACCTAGCCAGGAATTTGTTTGACATTTCTTGTACATGGGAACTTATAGAAGTAAAATGAGTGGATTTAATTATTTTTTTAATTAGTATGGAAGTAAATACCTGATTTAGTTATCTTTCCAATTCTCTAACAAAATAAGGGACTCTAGTATTTTGGCCACTTAAAATCAATTTATACACTTTGTGATAGTAAATGTTTACCATTTGGTATATGTACACATAAAGATTCAAATGTAGTAAGTGAGTTTAAGGGCCTTAGTAGGAGTTTCAATTTATTAAAAAAAACATCATTTGATGATATCTCCACCTGGCTAGGGGTGCATTCCCCAAGCCTGACACCAGCTCTGAAAATGGGGACAGAATTCCCCGTGGGGCAATTTTGCCGCACGTCATGTCCCCATCCATCCCCCATGCACCTGAGAATCATGCTTCCTCCCCAGGAGGAAACCAAGGATTTCCCTCCAGTGGAGTCAAAGGGGATATCCGAGGTACATATTTACCCGATTTATTCAATTTATCCTATACAGATAAGGAATTCTGGGTTAAAGGGGATGTCCAGTCTAAAAGGCCCCTGGATAAAGTTGGTATCCATGGGGCACCTGCCAGATTCCCCCCTGCCATTGTCTTCTCTAGAAAGACCCACATTTTTTTAGAGGAGTCATGGCACCAATTCAAAATGCGTACTAAAGCCATAGCTTTATAATACAGGGCTATATCTGGTAACCCCACTCCCCCTTCCAATTTGCTTTTACACAAGATGGCATAAGCCAACCAGGGCCGTTTATCATTCCATACAAACGCCACAAAGGCTTTCTGTAATACATTTTAAAAAGGTCTGTGGGAGTGTAATTGGTACCGTGTGAAAGATATAGATTATTTTGGGTAAAATACTCATTTTAAGAGCACTCACCCTTCCAAACCATGTTAAATAGTGGCCCTTCCATTTCTGCAGGTCTCCTGTTATTCCTATCAATAAAAAACTATAATTAGGATCATATAAAAGTTTTGGATCCAACGTAATATGCACCCCCAAATAGAATAAAGAATCAGTATTCCAAATAAAGACATAAGAGTGTTTCAGAGTAGCTGAAGGAACTTGGCTGGGCAAGAGTGCAGACTTCTCAAAATTTATTTTGAAGTTAGATAAGCTGCCAAATCTACGAACTTCAGACATCAAAGCTGATAATGACGCCGAGGGGTAGAAAGATAAAATAATAAGTCATCAGCATATGCTGAGACTTTATGTTCAACAGATCCCATTTGTATCCCTACTATCTTCATATTTCTCCTCACTTTACAAAGAAAGGGCTCCTGTATCATAGCTAATAATAATGGAAAAAATGGTCACCCTTGCCTCTCACCGTTACGTATGAAAGTAGTCCGAAAGCGTACCATTCACCTTAACCCTAGCTCTTGGATCCACATATAGTGCCAACACCCAGCCCATCATACGATCACCTAAGCCCACCCCCCTCAACACTTCAGTCATAAAGACCCAATTCACCCTTTTGAATGCCTTGTCGGCATCCATTGATAATGCCACTCTTGGGGTTTTATCAGGGCCATGTTGCATCCAATGGAGTATAGGAAGAGCACGAATAGTATTGTCTCTAGCTTCACGGTCCTTCAAAAACCCATCTGATCTGGGTGAACTAACTTCACTATATCATCCTGTAGGCAAAGGGCTAAGATCTTAGCTAAAAATTTGGTATCGGAATTAAGTAGGGAGATGGGTCTATAATTGGCACAATATTGTGGATCCTTCCCTGATTTAGGGAGAACTGTGATATATGCCAACAGGGCTTTGGGAGGCAAAGAGTCAGAGGCATTAATTGAATTTAAATAATTACATAATGGAGATGCCAATATAGTAATAAACTTCTTATAGTATGCATTCATCAATCTGTCCGGCCACGGACTTTTACCTGCTGGCAGGACTGCCATTACTCTGCCCAGTTCTTCCGTAGTAATTGGGTGTTCTATTTGTTCGATAACCACAGAGGGCAACTTGGGCAGCGCCGAGTCCTTGATGTAATCTTGTATCTCATCCACCCACTTTTCCTGCCTGGCACTCGAAGACAGCAGCTGGATATTATATAAGGCCTTATAGAATCTATGAAATTCTGCCACCATACTGAGTTTCGACTATCTTTTTATTATGAACCAGTAGATTATGGACGTACCTAGAGTCCTGCTGCTTTTTAAGTTGTCTGGCCAGTAATCGGCCACATTTTTTCCCTTGTTCATAACACCAATGTGCAAAATATCTATACTTATTTTTGACTTTACGGTCCAGACATTGTGAGAGATTACAACGTAATGTCTCTAATTGTTGGGCATCTGTTGGATCAAGATGGGTTTTATGTTTAGTCTCCAACTCACTAATTTCCCTCAGCAGGTCAGTCTATCTCTTTCTGTTTTTCTTTTTTAATATGATAGCCATGTGATATCAGTTTCCCTCTAACCACGGCCTTGTAGGCTTCCCAGACTGCTTGTTCGGACACTTCCTTGGGTATATTCATTTCAAAGTATGTTCCCTTTTTAGGAAGTAATGCCTCCACTACAATTTTATCATCTAATAGTGACTCGTTAGTTCAACCACCAGGTCCATTCCGCATGGCCTGCGGAGACCAGGAAAAAGGTCAAAGTTATAGGAGCAATGCTCTGAGATGGTTATAGATTTAATAGTACAAAGACAAACATTCTTCAAATAAAATTGATATACAAAAAATAAATTAAAGATGAGAATATGTACCATGCGTTTTGGAATAGTAGCTATAGTCCTTTACCCCGGTATGAATTACCTGCCAGCTGTCCACCAAGTGGAGAGAGCGCAAAAGTTGCTTTACATATTTTAAAGCTCTAAAAGATAGTGGGGTTTTACCTGTTGAAGTATCCATACTTGGATCTAATGTGAGGTTAAAATCTCCTCCCAAAATCAGGAAACCCTACCTGAATTTTTCCAACATCTTTAAGGTTCTGGCAAGGAAATTAACCGTACCTGTATTGGGTGCGTAAATATAACACTGGCCATGCAACATGCCTTTAATAAAAAGAAAGCGCCCATCAGGGTCCAATTGCGAGGACATAAGAAGCAGTGGGCATGGCTTTCTAAAAGCTATTGTCATCCCCTTGCCCTTGCAATAGGAGATGTTGCATGAAACCAATGATTGAAAGGGTATAGGGGCAAACTGGGGGCTGACCCTGTCACAAAGTGTGTCTCCTGCAAAAAAAACACATCTACAGCCTAGTGACGCAATTCATGCTAGAGGCGGCCCCTTTTATGAGGTGAACACAAACCCCTTGCATTATAAGATACAAGCTTTAATGTTGCAGCCAGTATTTAATTTCCAACTAAATATCCAGTACCATGACCACCGCTGTCTTCAATTTGTTCTCTGCTGATGCAACTGAATATACTACAACACAAAAAAAAAAGGAAAAGGGGAAAAAAAGTAGAACCGTACCAAAATATTAAACTCTGTGGAATCTACCAACTAACAGGAGGATTGATCAGTGTAGGTGTAGGGGCTTATATTTTCACTGACATATTTGGCACACAGGGCAACACAATGGGAGAGGGGGGAGGGAAGGGAAGGGAGCAGAAAAAATATATATACTTACTAAGTACATATGTATCAGATCATAAAATGACCCGCAAATGTTTGAAAAAAGCAGACGGTGCAATTTAGCACCACACGTATAGATTCAATAAGGATCTAAGGGAACGTCTTATAACCTACAGAGGGATATAGAGCTAAATTCAATAAAAAATAGTACACAGATAGAAGGCTATTAAGTTAACACAATATCTTACAACTAACTCACCAGTAGTTTGATTATTTACAGAGGTATGTATCTTATAAATAGTGAAACCTCATGGGGCTAATACAGGTAGATATAGATGCTTGTAAAAAAAGAAGAAGTTATTGTATCTAATAATTTGGGTGGAAGCACCCGGGCCTATGGTCCCCCTGTTTTGTCTTGGGGACTATTAGTGGTTTTCAATCATTTTTTTGATCAACTACTAGTGATATTTTTTCTTTTTACCCATCAATAGTCTTCTTTTTACTAATAAAATAAAATATATACAGACTAGATTTCATGGACTTTGTGGGCACAGCATGGACTGGCTATATGTCAGAAATCCAAACCAACTGCAATGTGAACACAGAACAGGAGATTGGGATCAATCAGTATATGGTGAAAATGAAACGCCTTTTAAAAAAGAAATCAAACCTTTACTGGCACATAGAATTCTTGAACAAATGTGTCCGTGAAAATATAAGCCCCTCGGGCCTTTGGATACAAATATATCCTTCATTTAAAGCCACTACCCCCGAATTTAAAGTAGCATGGGAAAGTGTACTAACGATCTATAGCATCAACTTGATGAAACTTCTCATCACCCAATACCAATCAGAACTCACAACACTCGATCAGAAGATTGTATTGTTACAGTCTTCCGAGAGTATAAAAACTCATGCCTTATTTACCAAACGCTGGCAGGATATAAAGGACTTTGTTACCAGGATCACCAGAGACATTATTTATAAGAAACAAAATAAACTATCTAAGTATAGGCTGGCCTTCATGGAAGGCTTTGCATATCACTGGCAGCTACCTTCCCAAAACAAAGGGTCTAGGACTAAACATCATACATCTAAAAGCCAGGGAAATATTCCTTATACTACTGATGATGACACAGAATCTGACTCTTCTTTGTTTCTTCCACAGCCTTCTTCCAGGAAAAACAACTCTACAGTTCACCATTCTCATCAAGGAGCACGTAAGCGGGATCTTGGTGGTGGGTCTTATACACCCTACTTCAAAAAACGTCCTCCTTCAGCAACTACCTTTTCTCATGCTAGGCCCTTCTATGACACTCCTCAAACTCTAGACACTAATGGTCACCCACCAGGCAAATACCTGGGTGCAACAGCCCTACAGGCCATTCACCTTCTTAACTCACAATCACAGACACAGACTATGCCTATGAATGTGATCCCTCCTTCTACCGGGGGCGACATGGGTAGACTTCCCTTGCAGGGAGCTGCTGCTGCCGAGATTTCACAATCATCACTTTTAAACACCTCTAGCAATAATATACTTGCCACACAACTACAAACGTTTACACGGTAAAGCACTTTAGACGCACACGTCTCTCAAATCAGAAATCCCCCACTAAATTTTCAAACACCTGCCCACACACCACTTCCCAATTGAGTTCCAACCTTGACATTCTAAATCTAACACCATATTCTTTCACCACTCATCAATTAGAGGTTCTTCGACTGGGACTTAGCTTTTGCCCCTCTATGACAATTGATAAATATGAAACCATTAAGGACCTATATCTATTTTCTCGCAAACCTTACATATAAATTTCTTTTTGACAATGATCGTCTTCGATCCATACAGGATAAACAAATTTCTGAACAAGTCAAAAACTACACAATGGAGGACTTTCGGGCCCTCCGTGACTTAATGCTATTACTAGACGAAAATGAACAACTTAATCAGACTGATACTCCAGTGGCCCCTAACCCCAGTCCTGAAACATTAACGTCAAAAGTTGCATTCAGATGCAAATCTCAATGCTTTCCTGACCTTATGACCAACTCCAATATCTGGGCCTTCCTGATGGGAACAATCAATGATATAAAAAAAATGGACATCACTCCCAAACATAAGAACCTTACTCCGGCACAGACACAAGCAATTTTACAGTTACAGAATCACCCAGACCTTATAATTAAACCCGCTGATAAGGGCGGAAATATCGTCCTTATGACGAAGGCCAACTACGAACATATGGTTATGAATATTCTGAACAACAGAGAGTGGTATAGATGGATCTACTCAACTTTAATTGACCAATACAGAATGGAATTTTTGACTATCATTGGTTCTGCCCACCAGGGAGGCCTGATTGACCAGGAGCTTTACAATTTTCTGAACACACGCCATCCAAGATTGGCTACATTTTACGCACTTCCAAAAGTGCACAAAAACTCCATTAAACCCCCTGGTAGACACATAGTATCAGGCATTGGCTCCCTCACGGAAAATGACAGCCGCTTGGTTGACTCGATACTCATACTACATGTGCTGGCATTACCATCTTATATCAGAGATACATTAGACCTTCTTAAATATATCGAAGGGATGGTCATGCCTCCTGATGCACTGCTCCTGACCCTGGATGTCGAGGCTCTATATTCGAGCATCCCTCACGAGTAGGGCATCAGGACAGCACGTACCTTCCTTCGCGAACAAACCCACCACCAGTGGGAATACTGTGAGTTTATCCTGGATTTGTTACAATTCATACTTACACACAATTGTTTTACCTTCAAAGAGTCCCACTTCCTCCATGTACAGGGCATGGCTATGGGCACATGTTGTGCACCTACTTATTCCAACCTGTACCTGGGGGGGTGGGAACGCACCATTTTTTCGGATGACAATCTGTCACAATTCACGAGCCAGGCGTTGTGCTGGCTAAGTTTTATTGATGATATATTTGTCATCTGGTCGGGTACTACGGAAAGCCTGAACACCTTCATTGAGTAACTCCTTTAATCTTAAGTTTACAGTCCTTAGTGATCGATCCAAAATCACCTTTCTTGACCTCACGATCTGTAAAGATGCAATGGTCGCCTGGCCTCTACGCTCTTTCGAAAAGAGATGGCAGGCAACACCCTTCTACATGCTGAAAGTGCTCATCCACATACCCTGATCCGTAGCATGCACAATATTTAAGACTCCGTAGAAACTGTACGTTCACGGAGGAATTTAAATGTCAGGCCAACTCACTTCGTAACCGGTTGAGGGCAAGAGGTTTCAGTAAATCCCTCCTCCTCCGTCGGGCATAAAACAAAGCGTTGTGCCAATCATGTAACTCTCTGCTATACCAAGATCTCCAAACCTAGCCAAATAGTAAGATATATTACCAGGTTTTCCCAACATCATGCCGAAGTACGTGACATCTTAACAGCACACTGGTCATTGTTGCGTGATGATCCCATTTTGGCTAAATATGTGACCCCCACCCCGGCCATCACGTTCCGGAGGTCTAGATCTTTACGGGACCAACTCACCTCGAGCCATTACCAAAATAACCCCCTAGCCCAACACCATTCGAACGGTATCACTAAGTGCGGTAGATGCTCTTTCTGCCCCTGGATTCGCACAGGCACTTGCTTTACATTAACTAATGGGGAAGTTTTTACCCCCACTTTCCACGCAGATTGCGAAACCCGGGGTGTAGTCTATCTAATGACATGCAGTTGCCGAGCGTTCTACGTGGGGAAAACAATTAGGCAATTTCGTTCCCGGATTAAAGATCATATCTATTATTCAGGTGGGGGTATAATGGTCACTTCAGTAAGCAGGCACTTGGACCTTTATCACAAATTCGACACCTCGGTGGTTTGTTTCATAGCCTTGGTGGTGATTGGGACAAACAAATACTCAGAAAAGAGACACTCTGGATAGAACGTTTGGATGTCATGCGGGCCCCAGGCATTAATGAGGCTCAATCTTACAAATCCTTCCTTTAATCAAATGTATGTCTTTTCCTGAAAGATTGGTCCGTGTTCAGTATCTAATATATAGTATAGTATATAGGCTACATGCTTTATTCCATACAATCATCTGCAGCTTCTCCTCATATGTAGAATATGTAGATGTTCATCTCCTTTTTTCCTCCCCCAGTCCTGCTGCACGATTTAGGTCCTTTTAAAATCTAGACTGTTTAGAAATCATTATATACGGCTGTATCTGGTTATCATAGTGCGGTTTCTAGCTTCTTAGCCTATAGCACCACTGTTATGAAGACTATTGATGTTTAATTTGCCTATCTGTGTCTATACAAGTGTTTAAATGTCAAATTTCTTTCACTGGTATTCCCTGTGCTGGTCTTTCCACTGCGGCTGGGATAGGCGCCATCTGGTGGCAGGTTTTCGGTCACCATGCGGCCACCCAGCGTCACAACACCTATTCTTTTGGTGCTGTGACGCTTTCAATGGCCGGCGTGGGTCTTTTCATCTCCCAGCTGGCCATTGCGGCTCCGTGCTGCGTGCGTTCCTCCCCTTGGTAGGCGCGCCGTCTGTGTCCTTGACGGCGCTTCTTGCCAAGTGGCACGCATGTGCACTGGAAGCTTCTGGCCGGTCCGGATGATGTCACGTCGGCTACGCCGATTAGTTGACTACGGACGGGACGGGCATTTAAAACGGATGACGTCCTGTTACTGTTTACAACCTGCTCCAGCCTACGGATGGCACCACACGTTGCTAACCCTCTCCCCATGGGACCCAGGTACCTTCATCCCTATTCAGGCAATAGCTCTATCAGGACATGGGATATTTGGTAACCTGCTAATCTTTCATTACTGTCCCCCTCTCTCCCTGTTGTTTGTATTGTAGGCAGATGGAATTATTCTGTCTTTAGTATCCATACAACTGTTGGCTACTTGAAGCTTTTTTTACAAGCATCTATATCTACCTGTATTAGCCCCATGAGGTTTCACTATTTATAAGATACATACCTCTGTAAATAATCAAACTACTGGTGAGTTAGTTGTAAGATTTTGTGTTAACTTAATAGCCTTCTAACTGTTTACTATTTTTTATTGAATTTAGCTTTATATCCCTCTGTAGGTTATAGGATGTTCCCTTAGATCCTTATTGAATCTATATGTGTGGTGCTAAATTGCACCGTCTGCTTTTTTCAAACATTTGCGGGTCATTTTTATGATCTGATACATATGTACTTAGTAAGTATATATATTTTTTCTGCCCCCTTCCCCCCCTCCCGTCGTGTTCCCCTGTGTGCCTCTTTCCTCCCCATCTCTCTTCCCCGTTTTCCCCTCCCCTTCTCCCCCCCCAGCTTCTCTTCTCCTCCTTCCCCCCTGTCTTCTTTCCCCCCTTTTCTCTTTCCTTTTCTGGACTGTTTGTCCTGTCTCTATACATGGTCCATTCATGAACTTACAATTTCCTTACCATGACACCCTTTGGAGATATAGCTTAACACTATGTTCTGCACGCCCCCGTGGTGACTTTTCATTGCCCCCTGTTGGTTTCCTATTCTTTGCCGCATTGGAACCAGCACAGGTTCCTTTTTTCTAATCGTATGATCACTTTTTTGTAGTGCTCCATATGTTGGATTTTATGGTGTTATATATTAATTATACGTTATGTATTTTGATAGCCACAACACATTTTCTGCTCCTGAAGAAGCGTGAAGACACATGCAACTTGTTGAGCACTTATGTGATATGAATTTATCGTCCCCTGATCTGCTATCCAACCATCTCCTTGGACCTGTCGCTACTCTGCATGGTTATCCTCATGTCTGAGCTGCTATGTACATAGATGGTTTTGTATAGCAACCGCTTTACTGAATATCTCGATGTATTCTTGTGATTTGTGGTTTTTTAACCAGTGTTCTATTTATATGTTTTTTCAATAAACTATTTTTGATGTAAATATTTGGTGTTCCTGTGCCTTCAAAGTCCAAAGTCCCTTTTGTTTTTCTTTTGCTAATATAGTTTTAGGACGTGGCACGTTTATATTCGATATGTATCCACAGTACCAGTCTGTGTCATACATTTTCATTATTGTATCATACGAACACCGTTAAAGTCTATGGGACACGAACATAAATAATCAAAAGTGCTCATTTTAAAGGCTTATATGCAAGTTTTTGTCATAAAAAGTGTTTGGGGACCTGGGTCCTTCCCTAGGGGACATGAAGCAATGCAAAAAAATTTTTAAAAAACGGCCATTTTTTCGGGAGCAGTTATTTTTTTAATGCTTAAAGTGAAACAATAAAAATGAAATATTCCTTTAAATATCATACCTGAGGGATGTCTATAGTATGCCTGTAAAGTAGCGCATTTTTCCCATGTTTGGAACAGTACCACAGCAAAATTACATTTCTAAAGGAAAAATTGTCATGTAAAACTGATCGTAGTTGTAATGAATTGTCGGATCTCGGCAATATAGATACAAATCATTGAAAAAAAAAAGCATGGGATTCCCCCCCAGTCCATTACCAGGCCCTTTGCGTCTGGTATGAATATTAAGGGGAACCCCAAACCAAAATTTTTTTTAAAAATTGCGTGGGGTCCCTCTAAAATCCATACCAGGCCCTTCGGGTCTGATATGGAAATTAAGGGGAACCCTGCGCCAAATTAAAAAAAATGGAGTAGGGGTCCCCCTCAAAATCCATACCAGACCCTTATCCGAGCAAAAAACCTGACAGGCCGCAGGGAAGGGGGGGGAGACAAGAGAGCGGCCCCTCCCCTCCTGAACTGTACCAGGCCACATGCCCTCAACATGGGGAGGGTGCTTTGGGGTAGCCCCCAAAGCACCTTTTCCCCCTGTTGATGGGGACAAGGGCCTCATCCCCACAACCCTTGCCCGGTGGTAGTGGGGGTATGTGGGCGGTGGGCTTATCGGAATCTGGAAGCCCACTTTAACAAGGGGACCCCCAGATCCCGGCCTCTGGGGGTGGGGTCACCCATTTACATAAACGGGTGACCCTGCCCCCCTCTGATGCCACGGAAAAGCCATAGGGAAGTCCCTGTGGCATCAGAGGGAACGGGTTCACCAGGTGACCCCGTCCTCAGTTATATAAGAACTGTCACAAGCACAGAAGCGTCACACTGCGGAAGCCTGCCATTGAGGCGGATCGTGCGGAGGACGAAGCGTGGAAGAAAAAGTCAGAGGAAGATTGAGAAGATCGGAGGAAGAAGCAGAGGAAGATGGAGGAAGAAGCGGGGAAGAAGAAGATGAAGGAAGAAGGAGAAAACCGAAGGAAGACCAGAAGAAGATGGAGGAAGAAGCGGGGGAAAGAAGAAGGCATTATTAATAAAGGAATTGTCTTTTTTACCATTTTGACAGTTTTTTTGTGAAATGGTAGGGGTACGTCATACCCCATTACCATTTCACATGGGGGAGGCTGGGATCTGGGGGTCCCCTTGTTAAAGGGGGCTTCCAGATTCCGATAAGCCCTCCGCCCGCATACCTATTAACCTTCTATGAGGAGGTGAGATGCCATCTAGATAAAGGAGGGCCCGTAGACAAGGTGTATCTGGATTTTGCAAAAGCATTTGACACAGTTCCAATAAACGTTTACTGTACAAAATAATGTCCATTGGCATGGACTGTAGGGTGAGTACATGGATTGAAAACTGGCTACAAGGGCGAGTTCAGAGGGTGGTGATAAATGGGGAGCACTCGGAATGGTCTGGGGTGGGTAGTGGGGTCTCTCAGGGTTCTGTGCTGGGACCAATCCTGTTTAATTTGTTCATAAACGACCTGGAGGATGGGGTAAACAGTTCAATCTCTGTATTTGCAGATGATACTAAGCTAAGCAGGGCAATAACTTCTCTGCAGGATGTGGAAACCTTGCAAAAAGATCTGAACAAATTGATGGGGTGGGCAACTACATGGCAAATGAGGTTCAAATTAGAAAAATGTAAAATAATGCATCTGGGTGGCAAAAATATGAATGCAATCTATACACTGGGGGGAAAACCTCTGGGGGAATCTAGGATGGAAAAGGACCTGGGGGTCCTAGTAGATGATGGACTCAGCAATGGCATGCAATGCCAAGCTGCTGTTAACAAAGCAAACAGAATATTGGCATGCATTAAAAATGGGATTAATTCCAGATAAAAAACAATAATTTTCCCGCTCTACAAGACTCTGGTCCAGCCGCACCTAGAGTATGCTGTCCAGTTCTGGGCACCAGTCCTCAGGAAGGATGTACTGGAAATGGAGCGAGTACAAATAAGGGCAACAAAGCTAATAAAGGGTCTGGAGGATATTAGTTATGAGGAAAGGTTGCGAGTACTGAATTTATTGTCTCTGGAGAAGAGATACTTGAGAGGGGATATGATTTCAATTTACAAATACTGTACTGGTGATCCCACAATAGGGATAAAACATTTCCATGGAAGGGAGTTTTACAAGACTTGTGGCCACTCATTAAAATTAGAAGAAAAGAGGTTTAACCTTAAACTACGTAGAGGGTTCTTTACTGTAAGAGCGGCAAGGATGTGGAATTTCCTTCCACAGGCAGTGGTCTCAGCGGGGAGCATCGATAGTTTCAAGAAACTATTAGACAAGCACCTGAACGACCACAACATACAGGGATATACAAGTTACTGACATATAATCACACACATAGGTTGGACTTGATGGACTTGTGTAGTTTTTCAACCTCACTTACTATGTAACTATGGGGGTTATTTAGGAAAGGCAAATTCACTTTGCACTACAAGTGCAAACTACAAGTGCAAGGTGCACTTGAAATTGCACTGAAAGTGCACTTGGAACTGCAGTCGCTGTAGATCTAAGGGGGACATGCAAGGGAAATAAAAAACAGCTTGCACAGGATTGGATAATTGGATAATAAAATCAGCAGAGCTTCCCCTCACTTCAGATCTACCCCTCAGATTTCAAGTGCACTTTGCACTTGTAGTTTGCAGTTGTAGTGCAAAGTGGATTTGCCTTTCCTAAATAACCCCCTATATGTAACTATGTAATATGTAAATTACTACGGGCAATTTTCGTAATAGTTTCTTTTACTGAAAATTTGTGTACTATAGATATAACATCTCACAGCATTTCTGTATTCTGAATGGTATAAGATGGAATACAGTGAACCCAATCTATCTCGATAAACTCAGGTGCATAGTCCCCCATAATCTGACAAAAAAAACTCTTGAACTGTTGAACACAACTTAGGCGTCAGAATTGTTTCAGGTAGGCCCCTTATGCGGATATTTTGCCGGCGGTCCCTATTTTCATAATCATCCAGCTGATCCCTGTAGGAGTTTAAAATCTCCTCGTGGTGTTTAGCAATGTCCTGCACATCCGCCACTTCCTGCACCATTGCCTCATGGCCATTTTACAAGGGTTCTATTCTATGCCCTAATGCAGTGTATCTTCCCTAAGGCCCTCCACAGCTTGTTGGCATGATTGTTCCACCACAGTTATCAATTTCTGTATATCTGCCTTAGTGGGAAGGGCCCTTAGGAGCTCTATAATGTCCAAGTCTCTACCCTCTTCTGTGACATGTTACCTGTGGTGTCGGTCCCTCTCCCAAGGAACTGGGTTCAGCTTGTCCTTGTCTGTTACTCATGTCTATGAGGCCCTCTTCAGATGCTGGAGTTCTGCTGCCCATTCCAAGCAAGTGTTCCTTAGGAGCTGGCACCGCTAGCGTACCAATACTGGCACAAGTCACTATGATCTTGTGTCAGGGAATCCTGATCAGAGGCTAGTGAGCCATCCCCATATCTCGGAGTTGCTGTGATCAGGAGCCAGGGACCCTCCATTCAACCCTGCACAGTCCCGACCTGGGGTTGATAGATCCTCTACAAGCCTTGGGGGGCCTTGACCGGGTACCGGACTGCCATGTCCCGGGACCATCCCGGGACCATCCTTCAAACAGGACTGTGACGGGAACCTCTAATTTTAAAAAACCCATCATTTTATGGATCATACGCATACCTATAAGATATTGTGTGAGACAAGTGTGACCCTAACTAGCAGGAACCTAGCTAAAGAGAGGTAGGGAACAACACTTATATGTCGTAAACTGTTTCCGTCACGTCTCTCTTCCCTGGTATTGTAAGGGTGGCACCTACCAATCACCGCATACCGATTGAGATTTTCAGAGTAAAATGTAAAAAAAAATAGAAAGATAAAAAGGATGACACCAAGGTGTCAGGAAAAGATTGAGATAGGGGGGTGTGTGGAGAAGGGGAGAGAGAGAGGGAATTAGGAGGATGAAGGGGAGTAAGAAGGAGGGAAGGATAGGGAGTTTCGGCGGGGTCGACGGCTCCAGACTTCCGATTTACATGGAGAAACTTACTCAAGTGTATGTCTCATATTCGTGAACCGGAAAAAATACCAGTGTATCTAACGTGCATTGTGTTCCTCCTCCCTTTCACCAAGGGCTGCCGTCAGGCGTTCCATCCGCTGTATGTCGTTCACCCTGGCAAACCATTGTGACACCAAAGGTGGGGACTGTTGCTTCCACATGCTGGGGATGCAGGCCCTTGCTGCATTTAAAAGGTGTTTCAGTAAAGATTTGTGATATCTCTTATGCCGCGTACACATGACCGGACTTTACGGCATACTTTGTCCTGCAGACTTTTCGACGGACTTTATGACGGACTTTCCGAATGAATGGACTTGCCTACACACGATCAACCAAAGTCCGACGGATTCGTATGTGATGATGTACGACCGGACTAAAACAAGGAAATTCATAGCCAGTAGCCAATAGCTGCCCTAGCGTCGGTCTTTGTCCGTCGGACTAGCATACAGACGAGCGGACTTTTCGACCGGACTTGAGTCGGTCAAAAAGATTTGAAACATGTTTCATTTCTACGTCTGTCAAAATTTTGGGAAAAAAAAGTCCGCCGGAGCCCACACACGATCGAATTGTCCGACGGACTCCAGTTTGCCGGACCAAGTATGCCGTAAAGTCCGGTCGTGTGTACGTGGTATTACAGGACATAGGGGTCAGGTTTAGGAGTACAGCTGCCGGGTTGTCATGAAGGGAGAAATCAGTAAGCTTATGTACGATCTTCAGGACCTGGCTCCAGAAAGGTGCCAGCAGTGGACATTCCCAGAAGATTTGAAGTAAAGTGCCAGTCTGGGTACCGGACCTCCAGCACAATGCGCTATGTCCTGGAATTATTGACGCCAGCACCGATGGGGTCCTGTACCAGCGTGTCAGGGTCTTGAAAGTAATCTCTTGGTATTTGCTGCACAGGGAAGACCTGTGCACAAATAGAAGGATACGAGTCTTTTGCTCCCCTGTGAACGTGATGTTGAGGTCTCTCTCCCACTCCTTCAGATACGGAGTATCATGTTGCGATGTGGCTGTCAGTAGTATATTATATAAACAGGATAGAGATTTCCATATGGGCTCGTCTCCTCGGCATAGGTCTTCAAACGGCTTGGGTTGTCTATGAAAGCAGCCATGATCTGGGAGGGATCAAAGAAAGTGAGATAGTTGTGAGATCTTCCATTTACCCAAAATGGAGGAATTAAGGGGGGGTACAAGCTTTGGAGGTTAGTCCATGCAGAGGATCCCAGAAATGAAGAGGCTCTGACCAGTCTTTCCTCCGGCTGGAGCCGGAAAGCCCCGTCGGCGATACCCAGTATGAAGTCCGGGTGCCCGATAATAGGCGTTAACGGTGAGGGAAAACTGTCCGTCTCTGCTATACTAAAGTATCTGCGGAGCTCGTGTAAAAGTGGGTTCAATTAATGGGTGTGGAGAAGAAACACTGGAGTAACTGATCCCACTCCAAGGCAGGCCTGCCAGAGGTGTCGGAACTGTTTCCTGCTCTAAGGAAACCCACAATTTGTGAGTTGAATGTCTGCACCAGTCCACTACTCTATTCATGTGGACCGCTGTACAATATAAAGCTGGGTCGGGGAGACCAACCCCTCCTCTGAGCTTCGGTCGCTGTAAAAGGGGTCTTCTGAGCCTCGAGGGTTTGCCCTGCCAGACATAATTAATAAAAGTCGTTCGGAGCTTACAAAAAAACTCTGTGGAATCCTAATTGGTAATGCTTGTAAGAGGTAAAGCAGCCTCGGCATAATGTTAATCTTTAGGACATTGCATCTGCCAAACCATGAAACCATGTTCTTCCATCTGTCTAAGTCTGAGGAGAAGCTGTTCAAAAGGGGCTGAAAGTTGAGTTGGTAAATGAGGGAAAGGTTGGAGGGGATCTTAGTGCCTAGATATTGGATGGCTTGAGAAGCTCATTGGAAGGGGAAGTTGCCACTAAGGCAAACGAGAGATCTCGTGGGTGTAAGATACGCCAAATGTCAACTAACTGATGGGAATGGAGCAGCTCTCTAACCGAGTTTGTGTCCTCTGGGATAAAGCAGAGGAGCTTGTCGAGGAGTCTTTGCGGGGATCCATGGTGAGGTTAAGGTCACCCCCAACACCAGGGTACCCTCGGCGAAAGAAGTCAAGGCAAAGATACAAGTCTCAGGCACTGGAAGCTGCTCCATATTGGGGAGATACAGGTTAGCCAAGGTGAACGTTTGCGACTGGAGTTTACCCTTCACAAAGAGGTAGCTACCCTCCCGATTAGTATAGAGGTCTGTGAGCTTTCAGGGTACAGTTTTGGCTAGGAGGATACACGTGCCTTTTGATTTAGCTGAGGGCGATACACTATGGTACACTGTTGGGAAATGTTTACTGTACAGTTTCAGAATCCTATCAGCTCGGAAATTAATTTCTTGTAAGAATACAACTTGAAGTCTCTGCCCCCATAGGTCAGAAAGACAACTGGAAACCAGGAAATGAATTTTAAAGTCATTTTTAAGGAAGCAGGTTCTGGCCGTCGTCCCCCGCCGAAACTTGGAACAGTGGGTATTGTGAGATGGGAGAGGAGGGTAAGGTAGGATAAGGGCAGAGAAGAAAAGGGGGCGAGGGAGAACAGTCAAAAAGGGGGAAGTAAATATAGGAGGTTAGAGGTTTAGAGGGAGGTATGGGTGAAATTGGCAAAAACAAAGTCTCCAAAAGGAGGTTTACAGCCAAAAAGGGCAGCTAAGGCCTAGTAGGGGATGAGGTAGGGCACTTCAGAGGATGAGCCCCCTGGCCGCGGGAACTCTCCAACCACCCCTGTGCCAGACGCGGCTTTAAAAGTTGCAAATCTAACTTCTCTTACGCACAACATATGATACAAATATAAAGAATACCATGAGTAGTAACAACGGTGAAATATTCAAAACCTCAACGGTAAACATTATCAGAAATCAATATAAGGAGAGACTGTTCGCTCTCCGCCGACCGTCATCCAATGGAAGTGAGCCGTGGCTCCCTTGCTTGACCCCTCAGGGGTACCAGTGGAATACTACAGCCTGCATAGGCCTATGCAGTCAAGCAATATGTGTGCCCCATCAGAAGTTTACCCCCCTGCATAATACACCACAACATTCAAGGATTCCCTAGATCAGGAAGTATGCGTGCTGCTGCAGCAGCCGACTTAGCCCACCACTTCGGTACATCTGGGGTACAAAAAAAAAAAAAAAAACCCCTAAAATTCACTCAGGACTAAGTGCAGCAGAACACACACCACCGAACAAACATTCCTACATTATATTGTTAGGTAAAGAAAAATAAAGAAAAGTAAAAAGCATCCAGATACATGTACATATGTGGAGGAGGAACACCTAGGGGTATGGCACCAGAGGGGCACCTGGAGCACTACTTTATGATCAAAACATTTTAGTAATGGAATGTACTCCTAAGAACGCCCCAGGAGCCCCCCTCTAGTCTCTCCAGCTTGACATGAACTCGAGTGATGGAGAGTGTTGTGAAATCGTTGCTCTGTTACTTAGTCCCTAGTAATACCAGACAGTATATCATGCAGGCAACAGGTGTGGGGGGGGCTCCCCAGGGATCCCCCTAGGTGGTGCCCCACTCCATCCGAAAGGCCCAGCCAGGCTCTCTCATTCCGGATGGTGATCTCATAACAGAGCCAACACTGAAGGCCATCCTGTACTCCCTCCCATCCCGAAGATCAACCCCCTGCCTCTAATTCTGACAAGTTTTTCTGGGGGTTGGCTGAAACCAGGGCACCTAGGGGAAAATACCAAAGATGGCCTGCCTTTGAGTCTGATGAAAGGTCACTGGTCCGTGAGTTCTCCAAGATCGAGGTGCCCAGTACCAGTGAAGGTACTGCCTGGAATGTACAAGTTTGGTAGTCCCTGGGACTGGGGACAAAGCTGTAATGAGGATGAAGTTATTACTTCTGATAGTTAAGGCTCATTGACCTGTGGGGCTGGCGGTCATCTGCGTTGAGACCGGCAATTCCTACGGGGTCTCTGGGGTCTGTCAGTTGGAATCGCAGTGGGATTGCTGTTGCTCAGTGGTAGGACGAATGTGAGCCAATTGGGGAGAGGTACAGGGGGCATGTCTAGAGATCTGAAGAAAACTGGGAGCTCCGAAGGGTGCCAGAGGGCATATGATCTTCCCCCCTTCCGGGCAATCAAATGGAAAGGATGGCCCAACTTGTAAGTGATCTCCAATTCGCCAAACTTCTCTAGTAAGGATTTCATACAGTGGCAAATCTGTAGGGTCCTCTGGGACAAATCTGGTAGGAGAAGGATCTGTGCGCCATCAAAGTTCACATGTCCCTTGTGCCATGCCCTTTGGTGTATGTCTTCTTTGACTGAGTAATTGTGCAGACAGCATAAAACATCTCTGGGTCTGTCTTCTGTAGGACCCCTGGGTCACAAGGTCCTGTGGACCCTATCAATGGCAATGGTGGTCTCAGGAGGGCACTCTAAGCAGTCGTTGAAAATGGCAGTTACAGTCGCCTTTAAGTCAGCCTGGCGAGCTTCTGGCAGGCCGCAAATTCTAATGTTGCGCCTGCGATTTCGGTTTTCCAGATCATCCAATAGCAGGTGCAGCTGTGCAATTTGGTCTGACACCTCATTTTGTGAATCTTGTATGCTAGAAACATCCTGATGAAGGCAGCAGAGTCAGTTTTCAAAGTGGAAACACGTGCAGTCACATCAACTACCTCTTTTTTAAGACCTATAAGTTCCCTTCGGAGTGCTGACTCCACTCTAGAGGCTAGTGAATCAAAGTCCTCTCTAGTGGGCAACTTCTGTAGGAGGGCCCATAGTGACTGTTCGTTCATAGCGGGGGAGAGGACTCCTGTGACAGCAAGGCTAGGTGAGCAGGGTTCACTGTGATTTGCCTATGCTGAGTTGCAGACAGTGGTACACAGGATGTTGAGGCTTGAGAGTGCAGTGTGTATGGTGGAGCCCTGAAACCGCACGCCATATGTAATGGTGATCTGCTGAGTTCCCCCCCAGGGCTGCCGAGTGATGTGAGGGGTAGTGAGTGGGGAAGGCGGGGAGAAAGGTCACTGGGTGGTGAGAACGGCTGTATGTCATTGCCGCGATCGTACCTTGCTCCCCCTCCTTCGGCTGCAGGCAAGTTGGGCTCTGTCCTCGTGGCAGGAGTCGGCGCCATCTTGGCTGGG
Source organism: Lithobates clamitans (assembly GCA_037952925.1). Lineage (NCBI taxonomy): Eukaryota > Metazoa > Chordata > Amphibia > Anura > Ranidae > Lithobates > Lithobates clamitans. The sequence continues at coordinate 608,380 of JBBGZY010001323.1, read as the reverse complement.
TACGGTGTGGATGCGGCCGGCTGAACTGGGACCAGGTAGCGTTCCATGCAGGCGGTGGTAGTTTGGGGTCCTCGTTACCACTTCCCTGGCTATCTGTGCTGTGTGTAGAGACAAGAACATGGGGTATTTCTGTCTGTGTGCGCTGCCGAAGAGCCGTGGACTGGGAGCTCAGGGAGGAAACGCCCTCACGTTTCCATGCCGAGACTCAAGAAATATTTAAAAAAAAATTTCTTGCACTTGTCAAACAGATGTAATAAAATACTTTCAATGGTATATTTTACAACCAAAAGGAGCAAATAAGATAAATGTACAATCAACCTTAAATTTGTACACATTTGGCAGACATTTGTAGCCAAATCAACTTTTTTGTTATATTTCTATTCTGTAAGACTGAATTCTGAAACAAACTGCAGGATAATGTATTATATGAGCTAACATCAGTGCTATTTTTTATATTTTTCATGCCGGCAGATCAGAATTATCACAATGAAACTTTTAAAATATTTTGCTGAAAAATAAATTGCCAAGTTCTTCTTCCACAATGTACAGTCTTGTCTTGTGGATCTTAGTCAACAAGTCAGCATCTTGGTAACATCAAAGATCTATGCTGCCCAGTGTTATTAACACAAAATCACTATTCTCCCGCCTACCTGGGTTACCACTAAAAATGTATAAGCAAACTTTCATTAATCTAGGACACTCACTTAATAATAAACTTATCTGCATCTAACTGTGCTTTGTTGAAACATATTTAACTGCAGAAAATTCTCTTTTGTACTAGTGCCTTAGGGCTGCAGATATTAAGGTAGAATTGTAAGTTAACTGCATGTATTTATTAAACATGCCATGATCTTTGTATGTCATTTTAAAGGGTTCTCAGTTTACGGACAAATTGGCCTGTGAGCACTACTGTGATGCCAGTTCCACCATTTGTGCTGAGGGTGGTATCCTAAGTAATAAATTCCATCATTATACACTTCAGTGCAACAGGGTTCAGAAGGCCCTGCTTGTGAGAAGTTACATGCTAGGAAGGTGAAGTGATACAGAAGGTAATGTTAAGGATGTGCTGATGGAAAAAATAAAAGTACAGTTTATTAGGTGCAAGGGGGTAGGCCTTCCTTAAGAAATTTGTTTTCAGGAATCACCTAGAGACAAACAGGGGGTCATTTACTATAGAGCTGCAGCGCTAATTAGCGCAGATTCCTGAAACCAAATAGCGCCCAAACCCTTACTCTGCTGCTACAATGGCGTCCCTAGGGGGGCCAGAGGGGGCCCTGACCCCCCAACATTTTGCTGTGCCCCACCATGTGCCCCCCCAATTAAAAAAAGAAGAGCAATTTGCAGGAAGGACTCCACCAGGACTCTCAGTTACTGAAACCAGCCTGTAAATTCCAAGAGATGCCAGACCAGTGCTGTCAATAGCAGGGGCAGGACAGCAAGAGGAGGCTGTGGAACCCCACAGTGGCAGAACACCAGGTCCCGGTGGCAAGATAACCTTTGCAACCCTGATAGTTCTCCCACTGCTTTGGACCCTTATATTTTCTTGGTATGCTGATGACATCTATCTCTTGTTTTCTGCCACCTTGGGGGGCCCCAATACAGTAGGAAGGGAGCTCACTGCAAAACATGTTAAAGGGCCCATTGTGGGATTGTACTAAAGGGCCCCAGGATATATATATATATATATATAAAATTGCATTTTATTGTTGCACCCCTACTTCTGTTCCTGTCCCCCCATGTGCCCCCCCCCAAATATGAAAGCTGGAGACGCCACTACTCTGCTAAAACCTGGAGTAGTGCACATGGAAATAATGTTTAGAGCATTATATAATTGCCTACATGGTACTGAAAAATGCAGTATATTATTTAAAGATAATCTGCTTTTAAACAATGTGAAAAAGTAATTTCTACACTGAAATATCTTTAAAAGTCTGTGAAGAGATAAATTCCTCGTTTTTGTACAACTAGCATTCTCAGACCTGCAAATAGCTCTCATTTTAGCTCCAATGTCATTTTTACAGGGCGCTATAGTAAATACCAGAATGAGCGCTGTGTTAACCTGTTCCTGACCAGCCGCCGCAGTTGTACTGCGGCAGAATGGCACAGTCAGGCGAATCGCTGTTATGCTACGTCGGGCGCGTGGCGGGTGTGCCCTCCCGCCGGCCACGATGATCGGATTCGATCAGGAACCGATCAATCCCCAGGCCCAGGCCAATGAAATCTGGCCTTTACCTGGTGATCGCTCCTGACAAATGATATGCTTCCCCTTTTTGTGTAACTGTAAACACTGACGGGGAAGTGATGTCATCTCCCTCGTGTCGGTCTTTTCCGTTCCAGACCGAGAGGAGAGAGCATCAGAAAAGTAAGTTGCATAACACTACACTGACACCAGGTCACGTAGGCACATAATTCACCCCGATCACCCCCCCCCAGATTACCACCTGTCACTGTGTCACCCAGTACAGCAATCAGATTTTTTTTGATCGCTGTACTAGTGTCATTAGTGACATTAGTAATTAGTAAATAGTCTTAGGCCCAGATAGGTCTAGGGACCCCCCTATCCCCCCACTAAAGGTTTAACCCCTTGATTACCCCCTGTCACCTGTGATCACAGTATAAGTGTCACGGGTGAAGCAGGTTAGCTAGATATTTTTTTTATAGCGTCAGGGCACCTGCCATAATTTACCCAATAAAGCCCCTGATCACCTGGCAAGTGATCAAAGTTAGGTTTTAGCAGCAGATAGGGTCTGCGTCACCCCAGGCAATATCAGATCAGTGCCAGTACCGCTAACACCCACGCACGCACCATACACCTTCCTTAGTAGTATAGTGTCTGAACAGATCAATATCTGATCAGAACTATATTAATGTCCCCAACAGTTTAGGGTTCCTAAAAATGCAGTGTTAGCGGGATCAGTCCAGGTACCTGCTAGCGCCTGCGTTTAGCCCCTCCGCCCAGCCCAGCCCACCCAAGTGCAGTATCAAATTGATCACTGTCACTTACAAAACACAACACACATAACTGCAGCGTTCACAGAGTCAGGCCTGATCCCTGCGATCGCTAACAGTTTTTTTTGGTAGCGTTTGAATCAGTCGCTAACAGTCAGGAGCTTTTTTACCTGTGAGTCTCCGTACTGTACCAATAAATTTCGAGAACAAAATGTCAAATCGAAGGTACAGTAGTGAAGAGGCCTACACGTTTCTGAGCATGACAGATAGTGAAGAGGAAGTCACTCATCTGTCAGATTCAGGCTCAGAATACGATCATGTAGACGACAGTGGCACCCTAACAGTTAGCTCTGATGATGGAGTTGTGGTCCCTGTCAAGGTCAGGCGTACCAGACCCCGATCTTCTTCTGCTGTCGTTGAGGTGCAAGAACCGCAGGTCCCTCGTATGGAGCAGAGAGCCAGTACTTGCGCCGCTATTGCTTCTGGTGAACTGGCAAGCACCAGCGGCCTAGTACATCCTGGTCGTACATCCAGCACTGCAGTAACACTTGTTGACGTGGCGAGTCCCATAAGTGCAGTTCAAGCTGGCGAGGTGGCAAGCACGAGTAGTGTCCCGCTGCCACCAAGAAGACAAAGACCGGCCTGTCAAGCCCATAGTGCCCTTCCTGCTGCATTCGCCAATCCTAATTGGGAACCCACCACTTCTGCAGCACCCATACTTCCCACATTCACTGGCCAACCCAGCATTCAGGTGGAAACAGTTGATTTTACGTCACTTGATTTTTATTCGCTGTTTTTCACCAAAGATCTCTATGGATCTATTGTGGACCAAAGCAATTTGTACGCTGGTCAACACATCGCCACTATTCCCCAGTCCTCCTTTGCCAGAGATTGGAGACCAATTACGGTTTCTGAATTTAAGCTCTTTCTGGGCCTTTCCCTCAACATGGGCATAACTAAAAAGAGTGAGTTGCGGTCATATTGGTCCACTGACCCAATTCACCACACGCCTGTGTTATCTGCCTCCATGACCAGGACACGATACGAGCAGATCTTGCGGTTCATGCACTTCAGTGACGATGAACTCTCTCGTCCTCGGGGTGACCCTGAATTTGATCGGCTCTACAAAATTCGGCCCCTCGTAAACCACTTCAACCTTGTTTACTCCCCATCAAGTTGTCTGCGTTGATGAGTCCCTGATTAAGTTTTCTGGCCACTTGTCATTCAAACAGTATCTTCCCAGCAAGCGTGCCAGATATGGGGTCAAGATGTATAAGCTCTGTGACAGGGCCACAGGCTATACATGTAGTTTTATGGTTTACGAGGGAAGAGATAGTTACGTAGAGCCGACAAACTGTCCTGACTACATAGGAAACACTGGCAAGATTGTGTGGGACTTGGTGTCACCCTTATTCGGAAAGGGGTACCACTTGTATGCAGACAATTATTACACAAGCGTGCCACTTTTTAGCAGTGGGAGGGAATTCCCCCCCCCCCACCGTCTTCCATGGTTTTCTCTGGCTCTCTTGTCCCAACAGGGAACCTGAGAATGCAATGGTTCCGCCAGCTGACCATAGAGCTGATCAGAGACCAGAATGGCTCCAATGATCTCTATGGCCTAAGAAACCGGGAGCTACGAGCATTTCATTACTTATATTTCGCCGGACAGCACCATTGGGAAATTGGGAAAGCATTTTGTCACACCGATCTTGGTGTGGTCAGATGCTTTGAGGGCAGAGGAGAGATCTAGGGTCTAATAGACCCCAATTTCTTCAAAAAAGAGTACCTGTCACTACCTATTGCTATCATAGGGGATATTTTCATTCCCTGAGATAACAATAAAAATGATTAAAAAAATTGAAAGGAACCGTTTAAAAATAAGAATAAAAAGCAAAAAAAAATAATTAAAAAAAAGCACCCCTGTCCCCCCCTCTCACGCAAAGGCGAATGCAAGCGTCGGTCTGGCGTCATATGTAAACAGCAATTGCACCATGCATGTGAGGTATCACTGTGAAGGTAAGATCGAGGACAATAATTTTAGCAGTAGACCTACTCTGTAAATCTAAAGTGGTAACCTATAAAGGCTTTTAAAGGCTTTTTAAAATGTATGTAGTTTGTCGCCGATGCACGTTTGTGCGCAATTTTAAAGCATGTCATGTTTGGTATTCATGTACTCGGCCTAAGATCATCTTTTTTATTCCATTAAACATTTGGGCAATATAGTGTGTTTTAGTGCATTAAAATTAAAAAAAGTGTGTTTTTTCCAAAAAAAGCGTTTTTAAAATCGCTATGCAAATACTGTGTGGAAAAAAAAATGAAACACCCATCATTTTAATCTGTAGGGCCTTTTCTTTAAAAAAAATATAAATGTTTGGGGGTTCAAAGTAATTTTCTTGCAAAAAAAAATATTTTTTCATGTAAACAAAAAGTGTCAGAAAGGGCTTTGTCTTCAAGTGGTTAGAAGAGTGAGTGATGTGTGACATAAGCTTCTAAATGTTGTGCGTAAAATGAGAGGACAGTTCAAACCCCCCCCAAAAGACCCCATTTTGGAAAGTAGATACCCCAAGCTATTTGCTGAGAGGCATGTTGAGTCCATGGAATATTTTATATTTTGCCACAAGTTGCGGGAAAATTCCAACCCCTTTTTTTTTTTTTTTGCACAAAGTTGTCACTAAATGATATATTGCTCAAACATGCCATGGGCATATGTGAAATTACACCCCAAAATACATTCTGTTGGTTCTTCTGAGTACAAGGATACCACATGTGTGAGACTTTTTGGGAGCCTGCCCCTGTATGGGACCCCGAAATCCAAACACTGCCTTCAGGGTGTAAATTTTTGATTTCACTCCTCACTGCCTATCACAGTTTCGGAGGCCATGGAATGCCCAGAGGCACAAACCCCCCCCCCCCAAATGACCCAATTTTGAAAAGTAGACACCCCAAGCTATTTGCTGAGAGGTATGGTGAGTATTTTGCAGATCTCGCTTTTTGTCACAAAGTTTTGAAAATTGAAAAAAAAAAAAATTTTTCTTTTCTTTCTTCATTTTCAAAAACAAATGAGAGCTGCAAAATACTCACCATGCCTCTCGGCAAATAGCTTGGGGTGTCTACTTTCCAAAATGGGGTCATTTGGGGGGCAGGGGGTTTGTGCCATCTTGGCATTTTATGGCCTTCGAAACTGTGATAGGTAGTGAGGAGCGAAATCAAAAATGCCCTTAGAAATCTTGAAGGCAGTGATTGGTTATCGGGGCCCCAAACGTGGATAGGTTTCCAAAAAGTCCCACACATGTGGTATCCCCGTACTCGGGAGAAGCCGCAGAATGTATTTTGGGGTGTAATTCCACATATGTCCATGGCATGTGTGAGCAATATATCATTAAGTGTCAACTTTGTGCAAAAAAAAAAAGTTTGTCATTTTCCTGCAACTTGTGGCAATATATAAAATATTCCATGGACTCAACATGCCTCTCAGCAAATACCTTGGGGTGTCTACTTTCCAAAATGGGATCATTTGGTGGTGGGGGGGTTGTGCCATCTTGGCATTTTATGGGCTTCAAAACTGTGATAGGTAGTGAGGAGTGAAAAAAAAAATTTACGCCCTTAGAAATCCTGAAGGCGGTGCTTGGTTTTCGGGGCCCCGTACACAGCTAGACTCCCAAAAAGTCCCACACATGTGGTATCTCAGTACTCAGGAGAAGCATCAAAATGTATTTTGGAGTGCAATTCCACATATAACCATGGCATGTGTGATGTGTCCGCCGCAATATCGCAGTCACGATAAAAATTGCAGATCGCCGCCATTACTAGTAAAAAATAAATAAATAAATAAAAATGTTATAAATCTATCCCCTATTTTGTAGACACTATAACTTTTGCCCAAACCAATCAATATACGCTTATTGCGATTTAAAAAAAAAAAATATGTAGAAGAATACATATCGGCCTAAACTGAGGAAAAAATTTGTTTTAAAGAAAAAAAAAATTGGATATTTATTATCGCAAAAGGTAAAAAATATTGTGTTTTTTTTCAAACTTGTCGCTCTTCTTTTATTTATAGCGCAAAAAATAAAAACCGTAGAGGTGATCAAATACCACCAAAAGAAAGCTCTATTTGTGGGGAAAAAATGATAACAATTTCATCTGAGTACAGTGTTGTATGACCACGCAATTGTCATTCAAAGTGTGACAGCGCTGAAAGTTGAAAAATGGGGGTGCCCAAGGGGGTGAAAATGCACTGTATTGAAATGGTTAATCTATTTTGTTTTTAAGAATGGTAGAATGTGGAATGTTTTGATGTTTTGGTAAAATATATTTTTCTCTGTCACTTTCACTTGTTACGCTCCATCTCACAACAATCTTTACCCAAACTCACACAGGTGTCTTTAAAAACTACAAACAATACCATTGCTGAAGCAAATTTAAAACGAGTCACAATTTTTTGTGTTTTTTATTATTTCCAAATAATCATAATTTGAACCCAAAAAATGTGATATGTGTACCAACATCAGAAATCAAAATGTAATTCCCAAATATTTGAGGGTAATATCAGTATTCTACACTCACCCACAAAGAACATCCAAATATCACAGAATAAATCAAGAAGAATAACTCGAGTAATGTAATTCCATCACCTGTATGTCCAAAGAAATGCAGTATTTATGTGTAGGAGGTTCCCCCATGTGGCAGCTCTGTGGTTTAGAGGTTAGAACTTCTGCTTAGCATTCCTGTGCGTATGGGTTCAAATCCCAAACATGCAGCTTCATGTAGAGAAGTTGCCTCATCTCCCAGGTCCTAAAACTATGTATAAATGTAGTATTTATATGTAGGAGGGTTCCGCCACCATTGTAAATCTTTCCAGGTGCACTATCTAGCCAAAATTATTGGGACACCTGCCTTTACACACACATGGACTTTAATGGCAGCCCAGTCTTAGTCCGCAGGGTTAAACATTAATTTGGCCCAGCCTTTGCAGCTAAAACAGCTTCTAGGAAGGCTGTCTACAAGTTTTAGTGTGTCTATGGGAATGTTTGACCATTATTCCAGAAGTGCATTTGTGAGGCCAGGCACTGATGTTGGATGAGGCCTTCTCGTCCAACATCAGTGCCTGACCTCACAAATGCACTTATAGAAGAATGGTCAAACATTCCCATAGACACACTCCTAAACCTTGTGGACAGCATTCCCAGAAGAGTTGAAGCTGTTATAGCTGCAAAGGGTGGGCCAAATTAATTTTGAACCCTACGGACTAAGACTGGGATGCCATTACAGTTCATGTGCGTATAAAGGCAGGCGTCCCAATATTTTGGACAATATATTGTATATTGCTTGTAACACTGAGCAGTATACTTTAGGGCTGGTTCACACCACAGGGAGGCAGACAATATGTGTGAGGCTACTCGCTGGCTAAATGGGTAGCAATTCCGTCTAACAGCACTGGGGTTGCTGGTTCAATTCACCAACATCCTAATGCTCGTGTTGAAGTTTATATGTTCTCCCTGTGTGGGTTTCTCACCACAAGACATGCTGGTATTTTGTCTCCTGTCGAAATAGCTTCCAATCTAAAGTCCAATACTAATGTAAGAAAGTTAGTATTGGACTTTAGATTGGAAGCTCATTGCACCCGTGGACTGATGTTAATGTTTATTAGCACTAATCATGTCCAGGGACTTGGACATTTAAAATTGTAGGGTTTACACTGCACAGGTACATATGCTTAGAAAACTGTTGCTTTGTTTACGTGCATGCAAATGGACTTCGATCTTTGGCCTAGTTGGAGATTTGATGCACATAGCCAAGAGCTAACACAGTTGCAAATAGTATTATGTGTTCCTGCTCATCAGTTGCAATCACTTTAGACATACATGAAGAGACAGATTGAAAGATACTGGTGGGCGTGTACTATTCTATTGGGCATGTGTCAGTGTACTAACAATACAACCTATCTTATATAAAGGGCTGCAGTAGGAGGGGTTCGTTTGGCCTGAGAAGGCCAGTTTTTTTGCTGTGATTTGTGGGGGAGAAGGAATCATATTGTGCATATTGACAAATGCCCAACTAGGGCTGTTTGTTAAAATTCTTGTGCATTTTTTCCATCAAAAGTGGATTTATGTGGCCAAGCTGTCAGTGTTGTGTATGCATTGTTCCTTTAGACATGGTTTGGGAGCATGTGCTGACCTTCTACTCTTTCATCTCATTGCTTAATCATGTGCACAGAAATGCAGCTTCCAGCAGAACATGGTCACCTATGTATGTGTGTGGATTGTGGGATGGTGGTGGGTGTTATATTTTGAATATATGCCTTTTTTTAATATTATGTTGGAATGCTTTGTAAGAATAATGACTGTTAAGTATGTTTCTCTAATCTTGCAGATAAAAATGATGTGGGCTGGTGGGTGAGTTGTAGTATGTAGTATGTTGTAGTATGAAATTTTACTCGTTATACACTGAAAGTAAAGCTGTGTTCACTCTAATGTTCAGACAAATTTTAGATTGGAAGCTCCTATGAACAGGGCCCTTAAAACCCAATTGCTAACAGTTTTGCTACATGTAGCACCATATATCATGTAGAATTTTGTTTTGAAGCTAGTAAATGAATGTACATAATTTTGTTTCTTGCAGTAAGGACTGACATGCGGGAATGAAATTGTGCGAGTTCAGCTGAACTTGCACGATTTCCTCCCGGTGTCAGTGTGAACCAGGGCTCAAACTAGGCCTTTGTCTTTGTAATTCACCTGCTGCTATCCCAGGGACACCATTTCTTATCGAACTCCTTTAATTTTGCCTTCAAATATCATATGTAGAAATACAGATTCGCATATCTGCAAATAAACAAAAAAAAAAAATTCTAATCATGGTTGAGATCAAATATTTGCATCTGCGATTAAAAGAGCGTGGTTTCACCTTATGACCCAGAAAATTAGTTATTGTAATCACCCAATAGTTCCTCTGCTAGCAAATAGGAGGTGCTGCTCATTTGCCGGGTAAGTGTAAGATATGTACTTGTGCTTACTCAATGTTGGGGTGGATGTGGTAGTTAGATTTGGTGTGGGTGGAGTTCATTGATTTGTTTGGCATCACCACACATTTGCATCTGGCCTATGTGTACACATCACTTCCTGCATTTGTTCTGCTGATGTAAATCAGTAAGGACTATGCAAATATAAATGAGAGCTCCTTTCAATTAAAATATATATGACTTGTTTCACAGTTGGGTGACTTTTCCAGCAAATTTGGACCTCCGAGTTGTATCCCGTGATGCTCAATGATAACCATTCATATCTGTGCTACTTCAAGTTGCAACAACTTCAAAGTAGTCCCTGTACTACTTTGGTGTGACTTTCATGTGACTTGAGGTACATAGGGTGCAATATTACACAGGCATTCCCAGAAGTTGGAGCCACATGGCAGCAGCAAAGTAGCAGCAAAATAGTGTGACTTTCAGGTTGCAGCAGTGTGAATGAGATTCATGGATAATACCTTTGAATTAGGCACTATTCTCACTTGTGAATCCTGCAAGTGGGTCAAATTCGTCCCTGCACTACTTTGGTTTGACTTTGATGCGACTTGAGGCCCATATACTGCAAGATTACACAGGCATTGGTCGCAAAAGTGCAAATGGGGCCTAATTCAAAGGTGTTATCAATGAATCTCATTAGGTTCCTTTCACACTTGGCCGACTTTTCATACAACTTGAGGTCCAAAATCCCCTTTCACACTTGTGTGACCTGAAAGTCCTGCAATTTTGCTGAGCATTTTACCACAAATTTGATGTGATTTGAAGCACTGCCAGTGTAATCTTGAGGTCTATGGACGCAGGACTCGCAGGACAAGTCACACAAATGTGAAAGGGGCCTTAGGGCAAATCACATGCAATGTCTGTGTGATGCAAACTCAGCCATACAGGTTGTATGGTTGAATTTGCATCGCATTCGGACCAAACTTGCACAGGACCCTTTTTTTGGTCCGCAGCAGAATCGGATCGCATGGGTGTTGTCTGAATTTGCAGTTCGCTCTACGATATGACAACTGATTTGGAGGTGTCATTAGCTTTTTACTGACACTCCCAGCAGTTTGCATATGGCAGTGTGAACTGCCAGCGAGTTGTATGCGATGCTGGATACGCAAGGTTCCCGCATCGCCCCAGTGTGAACTGGCCCTGGCCCTAGGTTCACACCTATGCATTTTTTAGCGTATTTTGCCATTTTCAGAAACACTCTACAGTTCATTTAACATGGTTTCCTATGGCACTAGTTCACATCAATGCGTTTTGCAGCCAGTGCGTTTTTGGAAATGGTCGGGGACTTTTTTCACGCTATTTGTGGGTAATAGATTTCAATGAAACCACACCAGAAATGCAACTGTTGCGTTTGTGGTGCGATTTTTGATGTGTTTTGCGGTTCTTATTTTAGCACTGTATATAGCTGGTTGCTAATGGGGGGTCGGGAAGCCAGCTGCCGCGTCCTTAACAACCAATGAGTCTTCAGCTGTCAACGGCTTCCCCACTGAAAGTAAAAAAAAATGCCAGCCAAAAATCGCAAAAAAAAAAAAAAAAATTCATGAGCTCCCCCCCAGGTATATACCAGACTCTTCGTGTCTAGTATGGACCCGGAGGGGACCCCCCATGCCAAAAGTAAAAAACAAATGGCGTGGTGGTCCCCCTCAAAATCCATACCAGACCCTTATCTGAGCACACAACCTGGCAGGCTGCAGAAAAACAGGGGGGGCGAGAGAGTGTCCCCTCTCCTAAACCGTACCAGGCCACATGCCCTCAAAATGGGGAGGGTGCTTTGGGGTCCCTCCAAAACACCTTGCCCTCATGTTGATAGGGACAAGGGCCTCATCCCCACAACCCTTGCCCTGTGGTTGTGGGGGTCTGCGGGCGGGGGGCTTATCGGAATCTGAAAGCCCCCTTTAACAAGAGGGTCCCCAGATTCCGCCCCCCCCATGTGAATGGGTATCGGGTATATTGTTTGTACCCCTACGCATGCACCAAAAAAAAAGCAGTGAAATGTGACAAAAAAACAATAACTGATTTTTGACAATCCCTTTATTGTAAAATAGCTCAGAGTGGTCTCCTCCCCCGAGCCGTGTCTCCTGCCGTCATCTTCTCCTGGTGCTGTCTCTCCTGCCACTATCTTCTGTCGCTATCACTCCCGCCACCGCCTACTTCTCCTGCTTCTGTGTTTTTCCTCGCAGCCGTGTTCTTCCTCGCCGCTGTCTTCCTCCGTTGTGTTGACACCCGCTGTCTGGTGTCTCTTATACAGCCATGGGGCGTGACCATCCATTGACGTCACACAGAAAGCCTGCCACCTTTATTTTTTGGAAAAAATAGGCAGGTAGGTTAAAGCTTCTCATATAAGTGTGGGGAAATAGAACCATGTTTTTAAATGCTTAAATAAAGCAAAAAACTGATGGACTCTGATTTGCAGCAAATTAAGCAATCAAACTTTGCTGTCAACGGGAGAAGTTGTTCTTATAACAATATTACATTATGTCATCTATGTACATAGTGACCAAAGATCATCTGCCTTGAATTGAAACTGCTCTAAGATCTTCCTTGCAAGTTTTGGTCTTTCCATTTTCTTGTCGTGCCTCATCTCTATTCGCTCTTCTGGTTTGTGACTGCTCAGCGACTTCTGTATCAGGAAACACTTTCCAGAACCAACAAAGGGAAGAAGAAGAAGGAGCATCAAGAATTGCACTATGGGCACAATTCTTTGCTTATGTTTCTGAGTGTTAAGGATCCAGCAGGCCGGGACATCCATTTAGGTTTTTGAGAGACCGAATTCCCTGAGCTTGGTGAGACCGCCATTGCGGTCATCCCTGCGGGTAAGGAGACTACATACTCACCCTGGGTGTCAAGCCTGTCTGGAAGAAGGGCACTTACTACTTTTTTTCTTCATGGCATTATGTTCACTATGTGTTTTTACACTTGTATGGATATCCTTTATTCACTGTCACATTAATTTGGGACTTTATTTGTGGATTTTTTCCTTTATTTTGAGATTTTTATGTTTTTTATGATTGTATTTTTCATATGAATGATATTCCGTATAACTCTCTGGGATCACTTTTTTTGGTGTATAATCATTTAAGTTTATGACATTTATTATTAGATTTATGATTTACAATTACTTTTTTGGCTTTTCACTTATGTCACCTTTTATTTTCCACATGATTTGATTCATTGGATTGTTCTTGTCATTTTCCCTGTTTTGAGCTATAGGGACTCTGCCTTAGTTTTCCACTTACTTAACTTTTCACCATTACTGAATATTTGTAATATTATTTTATTCAGTTTTTTCGTTTTTTCATTTTTGGATTTAGATATTCAGCGCTGCATCCACCCCATGTTTTTAGAAATAAAACATGTTTCAAATCTGTCCGACAGACTCAGCTTTCTAGCGTGCAAACCGTTCATCTGTGTACTAGTCCGACGGATCAAAACTGACGCATGCTCTGAAGCAAGTACAAGACGGAAGTGCTCGGTCTGGTAAAACTAGCCTTCGTATTAAAGCTAGCACATTCCTCATGCTGCTAATTCTGTGATCTTTTAATACAGCGCATTCCTTTCTTCTTTATAATGCTAGAAGAATGAAAGTGTTTTGCTGCTTATATTCACACAGAGTTCTCACAAACTTCTTTTTTCATTATTTATCTTCATGTCATGACTAATATTCTAGTTTTTAAAAGCCATATCTCCATAAATAATGTTCACAATTCTTTTTTAGACTCATCTTTTATAATTTTATATTTCAACAATATATATTTTCCAATGTGTTAAAAAATAAAATAAATTCTAGTGATTTCCATTTTTTTTTTTGGAGTTTCAAGTTACCACAATAACATTATAATCTTGTATTTTTTATGAACCTTAATGAGGTTGGTGTCCCTTGGTAATTTGACATAGGGAGGTTATTTACAAAAGGCAAATTCATTTAGCACTACAAGTGCAAAGTGCACTTAAAATTTTACTGAAATAGCACTTGGAAGTGCAGTCGCTGTGGATCCGAGGGGCACATGCAAGGAAACTAAAAAAACAGCATTTTAGCTTGCACATGATTGGATGATAAAATCAGCAGAGCTTCCTCTCATTTCAGATCTTCCCCTCAGATTTACAGGGACTGCACTTCCAAAAAGTGCACTTGCAGTGCAATTTCAAGTGCACTTTGCACTTGTAGTTTGCACTTGTATTGTGAAACTGTCCTTTTTGAATAAAAACACATAGTAAATTATTTTTTGTAAATAAAATATTTATTCTGGTTAACAAAATAAAGAGGAAGGCAACACAGGAGACACTTTTGGAATTTGTGAAGCCTTTTGTCCCCCAGGGCACACATCAAGTCAGTGGAAACCAAAATTGGGATCTTGCGGAGTCCACATAATATACGGAGCACAATTTGCGTCTTCTGTCAGACCAGACTGAAGCCAGGCAATCACTTTCGACTCTTCCGTGTAGCCTTCCCTCCACGCTGCCCTGCAGCCTTCCCTCCATGCGGTCCTAAGTATTCAGACCCTTTGCTCACTATTTAGGAGAAGCACCCTTTTGATCTAATACAGCCATGAGTCTTTTTGGGAAAGATGCAACAAGTTTTTCACACCTGGATTTGGAGATCCTCTGCCATTCTTCCTTGCAGATCCTCTCCAGTTCTGTCAGGTTGGATGGTAAATGTTGGTGGACAGCCATTTTCAGGTCTCTCCAGAGATGCTCAATTGGGTTTACGTCAGGGCTCTGGCTGGGCCATTCAAGAACAGTCACAGAGTTGTTGTGAAGCCACCCCTTCATTATTTTAGCTGTGTGCTTAGGGTCATTGTCTTGTTGGAAGGTAAACCTTCGGGCCAGTCTGAGGTCCTGAGCACTCTGGAGAAGGTTTTCTTCCAGGATATCTCTGTACTTGGCCGCATTCATCTTTCCCTCGATTGCAACCATTCGTCCTGTCCCTGCAGCTGAAAAACACCCCCACAACATGATGCTGCCACCACCATGCTTCACTGTTGGGACTGTATTGGACAGGTGATGAGCAGTGCCTGGTTTTCTCCACACATACCGCTTAGAATTAGAGCCAAAAAGTTCTATATTGGTCTCATCAGACCAAAGAATCTTATTTCTCAACATCTTGGAGTCCTTCGGGTGTTTTTTAGCAAACTCCATGCGGGCTTTCATGTGTCTTGCACTGAGGAGAGGCTTCCGTCGGGCCACTCTGCCATAAAGCCTCAACTGATTGAGGGCTGCAGTGATGGTTGACTTTCTACAACTCTCTCCCATCTCCCGACTGCATCTCTGGAGCTCAGCCACAGTGATCTTTGGGTTTTTCTTTACCTCTCTCACCAAGGCTCTTCTTCCCCGATAGCTCAGTTTGGCCGGACAGCCCGCTCTAGGAAGGGTTCTGGTCGTCCCAAAATATCTTCCATGTAAGGATTATAGAGGCCACTGTGTTCTTAGGAACCTTAAGTGCAGCAGAAATTTTTTGTAACCTTGGCCAGATCTGTGCCTTGCCACAATTCTGTCTCTGAGCTCTTCAGGCAGTTACTTTGATGCAGTATTTGCCTTACATGCACTGTGAGCTGTAAGGTCTTATATAGACAGGTGTGTGGCTTTCCTAATCAAGTCCAATCAGTATAATCAAACACAGCTGGACTCAAATGAAGGCGGAGAACCATCTCAAGGATGATCAGAAGAAATGTACAGAACCTGAGTTAAAAATATGAGTGTCACAGCAAAGGGTCTGAATACTTAGGATCATGTGATATTTCAGTTTTTCTTTCTTTAATAAATCTGCAAAAATGTCACCAATTCTGTGTTTTTCTGTCAATATGGGGTGCTGTGTGTACATTAATGAGGAAAAAATGAAATGATTTTAGCAAATGGCTGCAATATAACAAAGAATGAAAAATTTAAGGGGGCCTGAGTACCTTCCGTCCCCACTGTATATATACACTCCGGCTGTCCGGTGATTGGAGTACTTCTGCACTGAGTTTGTTAATGCCAGGATACCCGGAAAGTTAGCTTTGATGAATTTTATTATCTGATCTTTTCCATGCCTGAGGGTCACTCTGTGGCCATTACTGTCTGGTGAGCGCTTTGATATACCAGTTCAGGTGAAGCAAGAATAAGATAGCATTTGCACTTTATTATCATGTGGTGATTGGATTTACTAAGAAGATTGTGTTTTGGTTCATATTGACAAAAGGATAATTTGAACTTTTTTTCACTATATGCACTTTATTGGCATTGTATGATTTAATTTATTATATATGCACTGTTGCACCTTAATATATGATTGAGTCAACACGATAATTACCTATTTTTGCACTATTGATGCGCCCTTTACTGTTTGTTTATTATTTAGCCCTATAGCTATTTCTCAATTTCCCCATACAGATTTACTATCTTTAGATACCAGGTATTTCTCACCGTTTTTCCAAACAAAAAAAAAAAGCTTTCACTCCTGTTTTAGGAAGGCTCATCCTCATTATCAGTGGGATTAGTAGCAAAAATATTTACCCCAAAATTACCAGGGCATTATTTCTTTATATCCTTTTCAGGGTAGTGCAATCTAGTTATTTCCCAGTAGGGGGAGTCAAGTCTTACGATTCCCCATTCATGGTACACCTAATTATGTTAATGTTAGAGTCAATCAGATCCACCCTATTGGATCTTCTTAGTATTCATTTTTTTAGAGTTTAGGTTGTAATATAAGATGAATGATACATACATTTTCGGATCGGTAATGGTTTTATTTTATGTGAACATTAGCGTGGATGCAATCTGCAGTGTCCGGCATGGGCAGATGGGCATGTTTGACAGTACGAGACATTCTTTCCAAATTTTGTCCCCATCCTCCATTCTGGAGGAGTCCAACCAATAGGATTCATTTCACAACCATAAAAGTAAAGAAATGACGGTCACTTCCTGAAGACGCCAAGTACAGCGAAACGTACGGAGTGGAGTGGGGAACTCATCACTTCAGGGTCCCGTGTGACCATCCACCCGGCCTATCACTGAGAGCGAGCCGTAAATTGCACGCCAGCCCATCTGCACACGCTTACATAGGCACTGATACACGTGAGTGCAAACTTTTATATGTACTTGTTTTTATAGTATTAAATAAACATACTACACCATGAAGCAGAGGTGGGGGACTCGAGTCACATGACTTGACTCGAGTCAGACTCGAGTCACCTGTTTGAGGACTTGCGACTTGCTTGACAAAATTAAATAAATGACTCGACTTGACTTTGACTTGTCACTAATGACTTGCGACTTTACTTTGACTTGCGCTATTTGACTTGCAATGACTTGGCACCACCAGTGCTATGTCTTGGCCTAGGCAAAAGCCGCCCCCCCACCACAAAAGAAAGCTCCCCCCAAGTCCCGGCTTCGGGGTAGATCAGCATTTTGACTTAATTTGTGACTTGACCAAAATAAATGACTTGACTTGCTTAACTTCTAGCAGGGACTCGACTTGACTTGCTTGCTTTTCGCCACAGTAACTTGGGACTTGTTTGTGACTTGAAGGTTAAGACTTGAGACTTGCTTGTGGCTTGCACATGTGTGACTTACTCCCATCACTGCCATGAAGTACTTCTCAATGTCTCCTGTGGCGTATTCCTACATCCTAGCCTTTCCTGAGGGATCTCAGAAGTGGAGTGGTATTATCTAATGAACAATCTGGTTTTCCAATAACACTTTTTTTTTTACCTTTTGTAATAAGAGGTCAAACACCTTTGGTGAGTTGCCACCTATCTTTTGAGCACTCACAGTGAAGGAATCAGCAGACAAGATTATGTAGAAGCACTTATTTTTGGTGTTGGGAATCATCACATTGGACTTTGCTATATTGCTTTGCATTGTATGATACGAGACCACAGAACATATGGTTTTCTTATTGTTAGCACTGTTTAAGTTATGATGTAACAGCAGGATAGGATTCCAAAAGCTTTCGGCATATATACAGTATGTTAATCTGTATGCGTATATACCCTTTTTAGCAGCTGAACCCCCGAAGAAGCTCAATTTGTGAAACACCTAGGGATAATATACCTCCCCACAATCTACATGATGTGATATGTTGTTCTAGTACCATTTGTAGCCCCTGTAATTGTAATATTATACTTGAGAAATGTGTTTGGGGGGCTTGCTGAACCTTACTAAAATATGACGTTTGTTCTGAGTTTATCAACCCATATTTTATGTCTCATACAATACAATTTATGTTTTAACATACAGAGTATGTTGTTTATGTGCTTTTTCCTGAGGGTGGTGTAGATGCACCCTTAAAGTCCCATTTACTCAACCCTTTTTTGTACATTGATTTCTTATTGGGACGTTGGTGCCAGAGCTATCAATAATAACCATTTTGTTTGATTCAACGAACTGAACCTTCCCATTGAGAATCAGTCTGCTATGGACATATTGAAACAAACAGTACATCATTTTGCCCCTGGATTTTGCAGTTCAGCTTTGGGCACCAGTTCACAAAAAGAATATTGTGGAACTGCAGAAAGTACAGAGAAAGGCAACCAAACTGGTAAGAGGCATGGAGGAGCTCAGCTATGAGGAAAGATTATTTGTACTGAATTTATTCTTGTTTGAGAAGAGTAGATTAAGGGGAGATATGATCAACATGTATAAATACAAAAATGGTCCATATAGTGAACTTAGTGTTGAGTTATTCACCTTAAGGTCATCACAAAGGACAAAAGGGCACCCTTTTTAGCTGGAGGAAAAGAGATTTAATCTCCAAATATATAAAAGGCTTCTTTACAGTAAGAGCTGTGATAGTGGGGAATATACTCCCTCAAGAGCTGATTCAGCTCAATAGATTGTTTAAAAAAAGACCTGGACTTTTTCCTAAATGCACTTATTATAACTGGATACTAATACTTATAAGTAAAGTTGATCCAAGGAATATCCAATTGCCTTTTGGGGGATCAAGAATTATTATTGTTTCCCTGCTGGAGCAAATTAGATCATCCTTTATTTGGGTTTTATGCCTCTCTCAGGATCAACTGTGGGTATAGGATTGTATATATGGATGTTTTCTATGTGTGTGTGTGTTTGTGTGTGTTTTCTTTGTTGGTTGAACTGGGTGGTCTTTTTTCAACCAGATTAACTATGTTACTATATAAGAAAGGCAGGACTCTGCTACAAAGTTTGAAAAAATCCCTGCAAAGTACATTGATCACCCAGATAGAACTGTTTTTTTTTCTTCACAAAAGTTGAATTACACTTTTAAGTGTGGTCCTTTCCAAGGCCATTGCTTGAGCCAAACTATGTACTTGTGGCAATCTGCCAAAGTAATTCTCCCTGGAAAGCATTAGTTGCAACCCATGTGTAAGTATAGGAATTACTTCCCAGACCTCACACAATCAGAGTTTACAAAGAGTAAGGTTATATAATACCATTTTAAGAAATATGCAGCTAGCTTTTCAGCTAAGTACAGAGCAAGATCAGGTCTTAAGAAATTATATACTGACAGAATTAGCCTAAAGCTATACATGATCTGATATTTTTTTTCATTAAAAGTATTTTTTTACAAACAGTAAAACCTGGACTTTGATCAGTCACTCTTGTTCAGAATCTTAGGTATTTGACAAGAGTAAGGAACTTTTAAAGCAATATGTTTTATGTGATTATAATAAAATTTTTATCTTGTGTGGGTACCTTATAAGTGCCCTATGAAGGGTCTCTTTTTGTATTGGGTATATGACAAAAGTAAAAGAAAAAACTATTAAACTTTAATATTTTATTATAAGGTTTTTCTTTGTAAAGTGATTTTAATCATAAATGGTTATTTTAGAATTAGAGCTAATTTGAATTTCTATTTTTTGTATTTTAAATGTATCCTCTTACTTCTTAAAATGAACCTTGCTTCCGGTAGTTCAAGGTACAGCTTGAATAGCATCTTGAAATAGAACTATACGTTTTAAGATATATTATTTTTCTGCTTTGTTCAATCGGTTAATCATATGCATTTACCTAATTGGGCCCAGACAGCTTGGATTCATGTTCTAAAAAATGCCAGGCTTCCTTTTGGCAGTCTCTGTTCACTTTCTTGTGTTCAGCTGCAAGACTGTCAACTAAAATAAGACTCTGCTCTTCAACTTGTTAGGGATCAGATCAAAGCAGACTCTTCTTTCATCCCCTTGTAGTTTAATCCCTTACCTGTCAAAGTCCATTATTTCAAAAGAAGTCTTATAATTTTAACAAGTATATAACTTGAAGAGAAACTAAAGGCACAGTCAAAAACTTTTTTTTTTAAACTGAGTTTCAAAATGTATTTAAATAAATCAACAAAGCAGTGCAGACAGCAACGAGTTTGTTAAAATGGGGCAGAAGGCAAGTAATTGTTTTTCTTTGTGTTGAAGGGGGTGGAGGGTATGGAAGTCAAACCTTTGCTCTTGACCACTCATCTGTGCTCAGGCAAACAATCTTGTTAACTCGAACTCAGAGTTAAAACATTTTGTTGTTAACCAACTAAATGTTGTGAAATACCAAAGTCTAAGCTACTATTTTGTAATGTCTGTGCTAATCAGTGGTGGCCGGTCCTTAAGGGTGCAGCCCCCCTAATTTGAAAATCTAATCATAGAACGATTTATATCTAAATAACTGATACTATGACTAACATTTTTTAACATCTCAAAGTTCAAAAATGTTAGTCATATTATCATTTATTTAAAAATCAATCGATCTATGTGTGTGACTGTGCACTGTGTGGGGCACGGACTAATAGCTTTCTATTAGGTCCGTCATTTTTCTACAAGCATGTGATTAGAGCCTGAGGCTCTAATTGGCTTGTTTTAGGCTGTCCTTGGGCTGCAGAGCCCTGTATGCCATCAGTTTCCATCAGTTTCCGGCTTCTCATCCTGGCCAGTCAGGACAGGAGGCTGAAGAAAGAAGACCGGGTGTCAGGTGTGGGTATGGAGACCGAGATGCTAAGAGGGCTCCCCTTGCGCCTAAGCTCAGCGTGCCCCTGGGGTTGGGAACAGGGAGCGCGGTGTTCAAAGAAGCACGGTTCGCCAAGTGCTTGCTTGTAGTGAGATGAGCTGGTCACCAAGGCATGACTGTAGCAGGCTGGTAGCAATAGCTGTACTTGCTGTGCTTGGTAAGAGGAAAAACCAGGAGCCAGGCCAGATGTCATACAGGGTAAATCATTCCAGAAGCATAAACGGGCAAGCCAAAGTCATACACAGGAGACAGGAACAGAAGCAAAGTCCAGATGCAAGCCAGAGGTCAAGCCGGGAAATCAGGGAGCAAGCCAGGTCCATAACGGGTAGTCCACAGATCAGGATACAGGAATTACAAGGAACACAGAGAAGCTGAGATAATCCAGCAATCTCCTGTCTTTAGTGGCTGGTGTAAATAGGGCAGGAAACAACAAAAAAGTGTAGCGCTAAACCATATCATAAATGACAATAGATGGGTAGGTATACTTAAATAAAGACCCATCCATGGGCAGGAAGTCCTGATATGGATGTTATGACTAAAAGGTAACCATAGTTATTCCTCAGGTAGACATATTGTACACAGGTAAATCCAATCCAATCCAATCCAATTTGGATTTACCTGTGTACAATATGTCTACCTGAGGACTAACTATGGTTACCTTTTAGTCATAACATCCTTATCAGGACTTCCTGCCCATGGATAGGTCTTTATTTAAGTATACCTACCCATCTATTGTCATTTATGATATGGTTTAGCGCTACACTTTTTTGTTGTTTCCTGCTTATATACCTTGTTGGTTGTGTTAGCTGCTTCCCCTTTTTTGTTTTTTGTGAGCAGCGCAGAATTATTTTGCATATACTGGTGTAAATAGGGCAGCTGGCGCCAGCATCTATCACGACACTTGCGTGCCGCTGTGCATGCACCGTATTGCGCATGCGCATGTGCCGATCCACGTCGCGCACTTACGCACGTGCCTGAACTCTCTGTGGGCTACCATGTTGGATTTGGGTGACATTGCCAGTCCTGCGATGGTCATGTCCCTGACAGTGCCCCCCCAAGGGGCAGCCTCAGATGCCCAAACAAGCCCATCTCTCTGGATACCTGTTGCGGATGTTCTGTAACAGTCTAGGGGCATGTATGTTTCCTGCAGGTTCCCAGGAATTCTCCTCTGAAGAATACCCCCTCCGTTTA
The DNA here is from genome assembly GCA_037952925.1 of Lithobates clamitans. Lineage (NCBI taxonomy): Eukaryota > Metazoa > Chordata > Amphibia > Anura > Ranidae > Lithobates > Lithobates clamitans. Next base: position 586,287 of record JBBGZY010001323.1, on the reverse strand, counting down.
ACAAGAAATTGAGTTTGCCTACCTCTCTTCCGGCAGTCCATGATGGCTTCCACTTCATATTCCATGTCATTACCTATAGTGACTGGGGGAGGTGGCAACTCTTCTCTTCCTGGGAATGGGCTTGGCACAGCTGGTTTCAATAAGGAGACGTGGAACACTGGGTGGATCTTGTAGGAAACTGACAAAGCACGTTCAAAAGCCCACAGGGTTCACTTCTCTTTTAATCTTGAATGGACTTCCTGGAAGGACAAGAGAGTTTAAGGTTAATAGAGGACAGCCATACCTTGTCTCCCACCTTATAGATGGGGTTCCCTCTCCTTCTGTTGTCATATTGCCTCTTGAGGTCTTCTTGAGCTTTCCGCATGGTTTCTTGGAGGACTTGGTAATGTGTTTAAAAAAAACTTATCCTGTCTTGAATGGCTGGTACTGGAGATTCATAGATGGTGTTGGGTAGGAATGAAGGGTGAAAGCTGTAGTTAGCCCAGAAGGGTGACTGATTGGTGGCCATATGTATGGAGTTGTTGTATGCAAACTCAGTGCAAGGCATCAAGGAGGCCCAGTCATCTTGGGAAAATGAGCAGAAACAACGCAAATATTGCTCCAGGGTCTGATTTGTCCTCTCCATCTGGCCGTTACTCTGAGGATGTTAAGCAGAAGAGAGACATACCCCAATTGACAGGATCTTGCAAAGGTTCCTCCAAAATCCAGAGGTGAATTGTACCCCTCTATCAGAGATGATGTTATCAGCTAGTCTGCGTAATCTGACTATTTCTTTGAAAAAGATTTTCGCTGTGTCCATAGCGGAAGGTGTACCAAGCATAGGCAGGAAGTGAGCCTTTTTTGATAGTCGGTCCACTACCACCAAGATAGTCGTGAAATTCTCTGATGGAGGAAGATCAACTATAAATTCCATAGAAATATTTTTCCAGGGTTGCTCTGGGACTGGTAAGGCCCTTAACAGACCCCAAGACTTGGTATTGGAACCTTTGTTGCGCTGGCATATCAAACATGAGTTCACATATTTCCTGCAATCCGATTTTAGGGAAGGCTACCACAGGTATCGCTGGACGAGGTCAATTGTCTTCCGACCCCCGAAATGCCCGGCAAGTTGGTGATCATTAAACTTTTTTCAGGTTTGCAGTCTGACTTCTTGAGGGACAAACATTTTGCCTTGGTGCCACAAGAACCCTTCGTGATTTCTTAAGGCTGAGATTTCTGGCTCAGTGCATTGGAGATAGGCTTGTTCAATAGATGCCCTTAGGTCTGGTTGAATTAACAAAAAATTTTGCATAGACAAGATTGTGCCAGGAGCAATTTCTTCCGGGGTGTCTGGGAACATCCGAGAAAGAGCATCAGTTTTTTCATTATTGGATCCAGGGCAGTAAGTAATATGGAAATTGAACCTAGAAAAGAACAATGCCCACTGCGCTTGACGCGGTTTCAGACATCTGTCAGTCCTCAAATTTTCTAGGTTCTTGTGGTCTGTGAAGATCATGATGGGATGAGCCACACCTTCAAGCAAGTTCACTCCTCCAAGGCTGTTTTAACGGCCAAAAGCTCCCGGTCTCCGACATCGTAGTTCTTTGATGGTCGGATCATTTTCCATGAAGAAAAAGCTATGGGATGTAGCAGTGATTTGGGGCCCTGTCGTTGGAACAGGACAGCCCCTGTGGTCATTTCTGAGGCGTCAACTTCCAAAGGGTCAGGATGCTGAAAAACTGGTGCTGAAACAAACACAGCTTTGAGTTTATCAAAGGCTGCCTGAGCCTCTGAGGACCACTGAAATCGAATGCAAACGGGTTAGTTGGGTAATGGGAGCAATAATGGCCGAGACGTTCTTGATAAATCTTCTGTAAAAGTTTGAAAAAATCTTTGAACACCCTTTTTGTCTGAAGGGGCAGCCTTGAGACTCTCAAATGTCTTAACGGACTCTGGAGACCAACTCTGTGGGTTACAATCCTTTCTGGTCATATCAGTCAGGGGCTTGACCAGAGATGAGAAGTTATGAATAAACATCCGATAATATTTGGCAAAGCTCAGGAAATGCTGCAGAGGACGTAAACCCACGGGTTGGGGCCACTGTAGGACAGCTGAAAGTTTCTCTGGGTCCATCGAAAAACCAGCAGTGGAAATGACATAGCCCAGGGATTTAACCTGTTCACGATGGAACTCTCGCTTCTCCAGTTTACAATAGAGATTGTTCTCTCTTTCTTGTTTCTGACGCACATGACAGACATCTGTGTGGTGGCTCTCCAGGGACTTGAAAAACATGAGAATATCATCGAGATAAACCACCACACATAACTGCAACAAATCTCGTAAGGACATCATAAATAAATTCCTGGAAAACTCCCGGGGCGTTACTAAGGCCAAAAGGCATTACGAGGTAGTCATAATGGCCTGCTCTGGTATTAAACACAGTTTTCCACTTGTTGCCCTCTTTAATCCTCACGAGATTGTATGCCCCTCTCAAATCAAGCTTTGTGAAAAACATTGCTCCCTTGAGGTGTTCAAATAACACCGTAATCAATGGAATCGGATATGCATTCTTAATCGTGAAATGATTGAGACCCCTATAATCAATACAAGGTCTCAGTTCACCACTCTTCTTTTTCACAAAGAAGAAACCAGCACCAGCAGGAGACGCCCCTTTTTCTGCAGCTCAGGATGGACTCCACCTCAAACTCATTTTCGCCATCCACTTTGATTGACGGAGGAGGAGGCTCTCCTCTCCCCGGAAAAGGGCTAGGTACCACAGGTTTCAATAATGACACGTGGAAGACAGGGTGAATCCAATATGTCTGGGGTAGTGCTAGCTCAACAGCCACAGGGTTAATGATTCTCTTGACTTGGAAAGGACCAATGAACTTGGGTCCAAGTTTTCGAGATGACAGCGGTAATTTAAGGTTAGCGGTGGATAGCCAGACCTCTTCTCCCAAGTCAAACTTTGGGTTTGCCCTTCTGCCCCGATCGTACTGTTTCTTGTAGTCTTCTTGCGCCTTGTGTAACATATCTTGGATTCTCTGAAAGTTGGATTAAAACCACGTTATCCTGTCCTGGACTGCAGGGACTGTCATTTCGGGAATGTCGTTGGAGAAGAATGTAGGATGGAACCCGAAATTCGCCCAGAAGGGTGTTTGGTTGGTAGAGGCATGAATTGAATTATTATACGCAAATTCAGCGTAGGGAAGAAGACTCGCCCAATTATCCTGGGAACCTGAACAAAAGCAACGGAGGTATTGCTCCAACGTTTGGTTTGTCCTCTCCGTCTGGCCGTTGCTTTGGGGGTGATAAGCTGAAGAGAGACAAACTTTGATGCCCAGGGATTTGCAGAGTTCCTTCCAGAATTTGGACGTAAATTGCACGCCCCTATCCAACACAATGCTTCTTGGTACACCATGGAGTCTAACGACCTCTTTCAGAAAAACATTGGCTGTGTCTACGGCGGAGGGAGTGCCCCTCATGGGTAAGAAATGGGTCATCTTGGAGAGACGGTCGATAACAACAAGGATGGTAGAAAAATCTTCTGAGGTTGGCAGATCGACAATAAAATCCATGGACACATCAGCCCATGGTCGTTCCGGGATGGGTAATGGTTTGAGCAAGCCCCAGGACCTAGTGTTTTGGCCCTTGTTGCACTGGCACAGAGAGCAGGATGCCACATACTCCTTACAGTCTCCTCTCCATCCAGGCCACCAGAAGGAGCGAGAAAGAAGCTCCGACGTCTTCTTAATTCCGAAGTGTCCTGCCATCTTATGGTCATGACACATTTTAAGGGTTAAGGAACGTGTCACTTGTGGTACGAATATTTTTTCCCGAATCCAAAAAAGATCCCCATGTTTCCTCAAGGAGTGTACTACTGGATCAGTACACGAGCTAGATGAAGACCTAATGGATGATATTAAGTCCGCCTGAGTTAATCCAAGGAAGTTTTGCGGAGAGAGGATCGTGCTTGGAGCTGGTGCTTGAGAGTCTGCGGAGAACATCCGAGAGAGTGCGTCGGCCTTCCCGTTTTTTGCTCCAGGTCTGTAGGCTATATGAAAGTTGAAACGGGAGAAGAAGAGGGCCCAACGGGCCTGGCGGGGTTTTAGTCGTCTTGCTGTTCTGAGGTACTCTAGATTCTTGTGATCCGTAAAGATCATAACCGGGTGTATTGCACCCTCCAGCAAATACCTCCACTCCTCTAAAGCAAATTTTATAGCCAGCAGCTCCCTGTCACCCACATCATAGTTGAGTTCCGGTGGACTAAGTTTCCTGGAGGCGAAGGCTACAGGATGTAGAATGGCCTTAGGTCCCTGTCTCTGAGAGAGAATTGCTCCAGTTGCGATTTCTGATGCGTCTACCTCTAGTACGAAAGGTTGAGTCGGGTCAGGATGACAAAGAATTGGGGCAGAGCTGAACAACTTCTTTAATTTTAAAAAAGCTTCTTGAGCAGCTGGGGACCACTGGAAAGAACTGTGCTGCTGAGTTAGTTGGGTGATGGGTGCCACAATAGCAGAGAATCCAACAATAAACTTTCGGTAGAAGTTAGCGAACCCGATAAACCTCTGCACCCCCTTCTTGTTAGAAGGAGCCGGCCACTCCTGGATTGCCTGAATCTTCTGTGGGTCCATTGCGACCCCATTGGTTGAAAGGATGAACCCCAGGAATTGTATAGTTGACCTTTTGAATTCGCATTTTTCAGCTTTCAGGTATAGCTTGTGCTGTCTAAGAACCTTCCTTACATGTCCTTTGTGTATCTCCAGAGTGGGGGAAAAGATAAGAATATCATCCAGGTATACAACAAGGAAATCATCCAGGTATTCTCGGAATATGTCATTCACCAGATGTTGAAAGGTGGCCGGGGCATTACAGAGACCGAATGGCATCACTAGGTACTCGAAATGCCCGAATCTGGACCTGAAAGCTGTCTTCCACTCGTCCCCAGACCTGATCCTGACAAGATTGTAGGCCCCCCGGAGGTCAAGTTTCGAGAACACCTTAGCTGATCGGAACCGTTGGAACAGCTTGGGAATGAGAGGTAGAGGATATCGGTTCTTAACAGTGATATTGTTGAGCTGCCGATAATCTACACAGGGTCTTAAGGTACCATCTTTCTTCCCAACGAAAAAGATACCTGCTCCAGCAGGTGAGGATGAGGGACGGATGAAGCCTTTCTTGAGGTTTTCGTCTATATATTGTTTAAGAGCTTCTAGCTCGGTTTCTGAGAGAGGAAATATTCGACCGAATGGGATCTGGGACCCAGGCAGGAGGTCGATTGGGCAGTCATAGGAACGATGGGGGGGTAGGCGGTCAGCCATCTGTTTACTGAAGACTTCTTGAAATTCAAGATACTCGGAAGGAACATGCTGGACGTTGCCTGGTGGAGCAGTAATCGTAGCACAAACTTTAGGAGCCGTAAGAAGACAATGTTGGGAGCAATACTGAGAAGGGAAGGATACCGCCTTAGTGCTCCATTTAATTTGTGGGTCGTGAGCCTGTAACCAGGGCAAGCCTAGTATAACTGGGAAGATGGGTGAGTGAATTAGGTCGAGCCGTAAAAACTCCCGGTGGCCGGAATCAGTGGTTACCGGAATGGGTTGGGTTTCCTGGGTGATGGGTCCTGAGCGAAGAAGAGATCCGTCAGTCAGATGTACCCGTAGGCCTTGATCTTTGGTTTGCAGAGGGATGTTCAGACTGTGCGCCAAGGCAGAATCTATGAAGCAACTGCATGCTCCGGAATCAATGATGGCCTGCAAGCGGGTCTCCCTTCCCGGAAGCTGTAGGGAGATAAACAACATCACATAAGTCTTTGGGATACTATTGTTTGGATGATTCAATACATTTGGCTGAGAGGACTTACTGGGCCTGATCGGACAGCTGCGCAGGAAATGTCCGGCTCCTCCGCAGTAGAAACACAGGTTGGACTGTCGTCTGCGTTGCTTCTCTTCAGAGGTTAGCGGGCCCCGAACCAGGCTGAACTGCATCGGTTCGACCTCAGGGACCGGTGCAGTGACAGCCGGAGTTGAGGTCGGAGTCTGCGCCAAGTGGGGTCTTGGTAACGCCCAGGTGGGGCGTTGACCTTGGAAGCGCTCTGAGCGTCGCTCCCGCAGTCGCCTATCCAGTTTTGTAGCCGCTTGGATGAGTTTTTCCAGGGAAGCAGGGGTTTCCATCCTAGCTAATTCGTCCTTGAGTAACTCGGACAAGCCTTGGCGGTACTGGTAGCGTAGGGCCGGATCGTTCCAATTTGTATCGGCCGCCCATTTACGGAATTCCACCGTATAGTCTTCGATGGGTCTTCTTCCTTGGGACAGATGGTGCAGAATGGCCTCAGCTGTAGCCATACGTTGCGGGTCGTCATAGAGCTGAGACATACTATCAAAGAAGGCCTCAATTGTATTGAGAACAGGACTGCTCTGTTCCATCAAGCCGTGGGCCCAAGCTTGGGGTTCTTCAGACAGAAGAGAAATTGCAAATCCCACCTTAACAATCTCTGAAGAAAAGGTTCTCGGTTGGAGGGCGAAGTAGAGGGAGCATGCATTTTTGAAGGCCCTGAACTTCTTGCGGTCCCCTGAGAACCGTTCCAGTGTGGGAACCCTGGGTTCCGGAAGTGCCATGACAACGGTGGGGTTGGCGGAAGCCTGAGGGAGCGAACCCCCACTGCTGGGTGCGGGAGCTGCGGCTGAAAAGGGCAGTGACCCTGTGATCTGCTGAAGGCGGTTATCAATTTGGGTATAACCTTCCTGTAACTTTTGCACTGAATCGGCAAGAGTAGACACCTGTTGGCACAGGATCTCCAGAGGAGAGCGCACTCTGTCGGCCTCGGACATCTGGCTGGTTCGTACTGTCACGGACTAATACTCACCGAGGCCGAGATGCCGAGAGCGGCTTGCCCTTGCGACCACGCGCACCCAGACCCCCGAAGTGGGTACAGAGAGCTGGGGGCACGCGGAGGCACGGGCTTCTGGAAGGCAGGAGATCCGTAGATGGAGATCTGGTGCACTGGAATCCGTATGGGACCGATAGTCCGGATCAGGTATCAGGCAGAGACAAGTCCGTAATACAGGCAGAGATCAGGGTATCAGGCAATCAGTGCGGGCAAGTCTGTTATACAGGCAGAGGTCAAAGGTATCAGGCAATCAGAGTAGGCAAGTCCATTATGCAGGCAGAGGTCAGGGTATCAGGCAATCAGAGTAGGCAAGTCCGTTATGCAGGCAGAGGTCAGGGTATCAGGCAATCAGAGTAGGCAAGTCCGTTATGCAGGCAGAGGTCAGGGTATCAGGCAATCAGAGTAAGCAAGTCCATTATGCAGGCAGAGGTCAGGGTATCAGGCAATCAGCAGAGTAGAGGTTAAACAGGCCAGGGGTTTGGTACACTTTCAGCAGGCAGATAGGTACAGGTTTCACTGGGGACAAGAGATCAGGGGAGAGCTGACGACGAACCAGCAACCCGACTGGGTGCTGGCACCGTCAGAAATGGTCTCCCCCCGGCGAGCGCGTCAGTGTGACGCGCTACCGGGTACCCGCACGAGCGACGGCGCGCACACGGGGACCGCCATGCACCCGCACGCGCCGCACCTTTAGGCCGCGGACGGGTGTGCGGCGAAGCGCCAGTCCGCCGCGCATGCGCACCGGAGCTCGGCGAGCGGAGACGCTCCCGATCTCCTGACAGCCTGGGAGCAATTCAATAGGACAGTCCTATGAATGATAAGGTGGAAGGGCGTCAACACCTTTTTTGTCAAGCACGTCCAGAAATTCTTGGTAAGCAGGTGGTATACAGGCCCCTAAATCAATGATAACTGAGAGTCCACTGTGTAATCTTCTGCGATGTGCTGCCATACATTGGGGGTCATCATATAGCTGGGCCATGGCCCCCGAAGAAAGCATCAACAGAGTCTCTTTTGTTCCAACAGGCCGTGGGCCCAGACCTGGGGTTCGTCCGAGAGTAAGGATATGATGAATCCCACTTTTATGTTTTCTATGGATAAAGTTCTTGGTTGAAGAGCCAGGTATAGCAGACAGGCATTATTAAAGGCCCTAAATTTTCTTCGGTCCCCCGAGAACCATTCAGGGGTCAGCACTCGTGATTCAGGAGGCAGGATCAGCACTGTGTGGGTGGAAGTGGTGCGTTCCAGAGGTGTAGCAGCAGAATCAGTACTGGCAGAAGAGGATCAGAAGAAGTAGGAGCTTGGGGCAAATGTTGCAGATGACCTTCCAGCTGGACGTAGCCATTTTGTCGCCTCTGTACCGCTTGGGTTAAGGCAGTAACCTGCTGACACACAGCCTCTATAGGGGAAGCACCTCTGTCGGTCTCCGACATGGCTGGATTATACAGTCAAGTGCGGGTATGGAGACCGAGATGCTAAGAGGGCTTGCGGATAAGCACAGAGCGCCCCTGGAGTTGGGTACAGGGAGCACTGGGCTCAAAGAAGCACGGTTTGCCAGATGCTTGCCTGTAGTCAGATGAGCCGGTTATCGAGGGATGACTGTAGCAGGCTGGTAGCAATAGCTGTACTTGCAATGCTTGTTAAGAGGAAAAAACAGGAGCCAGGCCAGAGGTCATGCAAGGTAAATCAGTCCAGAAGCATAAACAGGGGCATGAATCTACCTATTGGTCGTAGAGGGGGGTGGCTGGAGAGAGTGGGTGGCGCCCGCGTGCCCTTATGGACGCACCACCAATGTCTGCAGCCTTGAAATTGATGATGATACTTTAGTATTATGCACCGCTAGCCCCCCTCCCACACAATATGACATTTATTTTTTATTTTTTTTTCCATAATAATATTTATTGTCCGATGCACAAAACAGAGAACGTAAACAGTGACCGGGATATTACATGGTACAAATTGTTTCACAAATCTGAGGTACAGATAGATAACATAGGCATATCCAATATCAAATTCAAAATATTAGGTTGTACATCAGTCATTTAACAGATTGTCTTAATTAACCCTTTTAGGGTAAGTAATGAAAGAGTATTATAGCACCATTTAGAGGGTAAGGGTTATGAGTAGGGATGAGCCGAACACCCCCGGTTCGGTTCGCACCAGAACCTGTGAACGGACCAAAAGTTCGCACGAACGTTAGAACCCCATTGACGTCTATGGGACTCGAACGTTCGAAATCAAAAGTGCTCATTTTAAAGGCTAATTTGCATGGTATTGTCCTAAAAAGGGTTTGGGGACCCGGGTCCTATCCCAGGGGACATGTATCAATGCAAAAAAAACTTTTAAAAACGGCCGTTTTTTCGGGAGCAGTGATTTTAATGATGCTTAAAGTAAAAAAAAAAAAAAGTGAAATATTCCTTTAAATATCGTACCTGGGGGGTGTCTATAGTATGCCTGTAAAGTGACGCGTGTTTCCCGTGTTTAGAACAGTCCCTGCACCAAATGTCATTTTTAAAGGAAAAAATCTCATTTAAAACTGCTTGCGGGTTTAATGTAATGTCGGGTCCTGGCAATATGGATGAAAATCAGTGAGACAAACGGCATGGGTACCCCCCAGTCCATTACCAGGCCCTTTGGGTCTTGTATGGATATTAAGGGGAACCCCGCACCCAAATTAAAATAAGGAAAGGTGTGGGGCCACCAGGCCCTATATACTCTGAACAGCAGTATACAGGCGGTGCAAACAAGACAGGGACTTTAGGTTTGTTGTTAAGTAGAATCTGTTTGTAATTTTGAACGGGTACATTTTTAACGTGTTTAGCTCCAGCCAAAAAATCTTTTTTAAGCTTTTTGGAAAACATAGGGAAGGGTTATCACCCCTGTGACATTTGTTTTGCTGTCTTTCCTCCTCTTCAGAAGATTTCACCTCACTTTTTGTCCCAATGAAAACTGTTTTTTGAAAATTTGGGTTTTTTTGTGGAACAAGGATTGGAAAGCATCAGTGGAAAGGAGAATTTTTTTTCCCATATTAACTCTTACAGGAGAGAATTTCCCTTCCTAGGGGTAGATTTCATCTCACTTCCTGTTGTCTCCTTCCGTTTGCAAGTAGGAGTCATTTGTAAGTTAGATGTTTGAAAGTAGGGTCCTGCCCTATATACTCAGCAGAAATTTGGGCCTTAGGTGTTGCTGTGGCCACAACACTGTAAGCCCTCACAGGGCCCTGCTGTGAAATATTAGATCAAGAATTGTAATTACATGCCCCTGTTGAACAGGAGCTGAAAAATTAGGCCTTAGGCACTGGTGCTGGTGCCACAACACTGCAACCCCTTACAGACACTCTAGTTGGAACGCAGGAACGAGCCCTGCTGCAAAGTATTACATCAATAATTGTAATTACACGCCCCTGTTAAACAGGGGCTGAAAAATTGTGCCTTAGGCACTGGTGGTGGCGCCCAGAACCAAAAATGTTCTTACAAGCTATCAGCGTGATGATTGAGGAGGAAGAGGATAATTACTCAGGGATAGTCACTCAGCATCAGCTTAGGCAGTCTTTGAAGGGATCTGAGATTTCAAAAAAAAATTATTCGGTTACATCAGCATCAGGTGCTTGGTAGCTGGTGGTGATCCAAGACTGATTCATTTTTATGAAGGTAAGTCGATCGACCGAGTCGGTGGACAGACGCACCCTGTGATCGGTTACCACGCCTCCAGCAGCACTGAATGTGCGTTCCGAAAGAACGCTGGATGCAGGACAGGCCAGTAGCTCAATTGCATACTGTGCAAGCTCTGGCCAGTGATCCATCCTCAAGACCCAGTAACCCAGAGGATTTTCGGTGGGAAAGGTGTCCAAGTCTGATCTTGCCCCTAGGTATTCCTGCACCATGTAAAACAGACGCTGGCGATGGTTGCTGGAACCGATCATACCTTGGGGCTGCGGACCAAAAAATTGTCTGAACGCATCGGTCAGACGGCCACCTACTCCACCGCTCCTTCTTTGACTGACCGAAGCCTCAGCAACACGTTGTCCAGAAACAGGAGTTTGTAACCTCCCAGTCTCTGGGAACGCGTTGCACAGACCTTTCTGCAAGGCCTCCCGAAGATGTTTCATCCTCTGCTCCCTCTGCGATGGCAAGATAAGGTCCGCAACCTTACCCTTGTAACGTGGATCAAGGAGGGTTGCCAGCCACTATTGGTCCTTCTCCTTGATACCACGAATACGAGGATCCTTACGCAGGCTTTGCAGGATCAGGGAGGCCATGCAGCGTAGGTTTGCTGAGGCATTCGGTCCGGAGTCCTCTGGGTCACTAAGGACGACATGGTCCGCAGCCACCTCCTCCCAGCCACGTACAAGTCCATGTGTTTCTTGGGACTGATCCCTTAAAGACTGCTGCTGATGCTGAGTGCCAGGCTCCACCTCCATACTGACACAATCTTCCTCCTCCTCCTCCTCGTCCTCTTCCTGTGTGATCGGCGGGCACGCAGGAACACTGTCTGGATAAAGGGGGCCTTGAGAGCTAAGGAAGTCCTCCTCTTCCTGCCTCTGTTCTGCCTCAAGTGCCCTGTCCATTATTCCACGCAGCGTGTGCTCCAACAGGTGGACAAGGGGGACAGTGTCACTGATGCATGCACTGTCACTGCTCACCATCCTCGTGGCCTCCTCAAATGGTGACAGGACAGTGCATGCATCCCTGATCATGGCCCACTGGCGTGGGGAAAAAAAAACAAGCTCCCCTGACCCTGTCCTGGTGCCATAGTCGCACAGGTACTCATTGATGGCCCTCTGCTGCGTGTGCAGCCGCTGCAGCATGGCCAACGTTGAGTTCCACCTGGTGGGCATGTCACAGATTAGGCGGTTCTTGGGCAGGTTAAACTCCTTTTGGAGGTCCGTCAGCCGAGCACTGGCATTATATGACCGGCGGAAATGCACACAGACTTTCCTGGCCTGCCTCAGGACATCCTGTAAGCCCGGGTACCTGCCCAAGAACCGCTGCACCACCAAGTTAAGGACGTGAGCCAAACAGGGCACATGGGTCATTTGTCCCTGTCGGAGGGCAGAGAGGAGGTTGGTGCCATTGTCGCAAACCACCATTCCTGCCTTAAGTTGGTGTGGCGTCAACCACCTCTGAACCTGCCCCTGCAGAGCTGACAGGACCTCTGCCCCAGTGTGGCTCCTGTCCCCCAAGCACACCAGCTCAAGCACCGCATGGCATCTTTTGGCCTGCGTACTTGCGTAGCCCCTTGAACGACTACGGAGCACCGCTGGTTCCGAGGAAGAGGCCATGGAGGAAGAAGAAGAGGAGGGGGTGGAGGAGAGAGGTGTGTCACAATCATTAGCATTTTGGAGGCGTGGTGGCGGAACAACCTCCAACACTACTGCACCTTGTCCTTCATCCTTCCCAGCTGCCAGCAGAGTCACCCAATGCGCCGTGAAACTTAGGTAACGTCCCTGTCCATGCCTGCTGGACCATGAGTCAGCGGTAATATGCACCTTACCGCTGACCGCCCTGTCCAGCGAGGCATGGATATTGCCTTCCACATGCCGGTAGAGAGCCGGAATCGCCTTCCGTGAGAAAAAGTGGCGTTTGGGTACCTGCCACTGAGGAACCGCACATTCCACAAACTCACAGAAGGGGGCAGAGTCTACCAACTGAAAAGGCAGCAGTTGAAGTGCTAGCAATTTTGCCAAGCTAGCATTCAACCGCTGGGCATGTGGATGGCTGGGAGCAAACTTCTTTCGGCGGTGCAGCAGCTGGGGCAGGGAAATTTGCCTGGTACAATCTGACGTCGGTGTACCAAAAGCAGATTGCCCACAAGTACTTGGCTGTGACACACCTAATTCTACACCTTCATTCCTCTCAGTACAGGTCTCAGAGAGGACTGAAGGTCTAGTGGGGTTGGAAATCTCAGCTGATGAGGAGCAAGGAGAGGTCCTCTTTGTTCTTTGGTGTGGGTCTTTTAGATGCGCTTGCCAACGAACTGCATGGCAGGTCAACATATGTCTGGTCAAGCATGTGGTACCCAAGCGGGAGATGTTTTGGCCACGTGAGATACGCTTGAGACATATGTTGCAAATAGCAGCGGTGCGATCTGATGCACTCGTCTCAAAAAGGCCCACACCAAAGAACTTTTTGAATAACGCGCAGAGACTGCAGCGCCCTGCACATGTGATGCAGTCAATGTGCTGCCCTTAGGCTGGCCCCTCGTTGGTGATGTGCCGCCTCCTCCTCCTCCTCCTCTCTCCTATCAGGCACCCACGTTGAGTCAGTGACCTCATCATCCCCTCCCTCCTCATCACTGGAGCAAACCTGGCAGTATGCTGCAGCAGGGGGAGCATGACTGCCAGATTGCTGTCCTTCTTGGGCACCCCCTCTGTCCGTGCTCATGTTACCGCCTTCATCGAGCTCAGTATTATCATCAGAGCCTTCCAAAAGCTGGGCATCCTCCTGGAGCATGTACCCAACACTGTGGTCAAACAGTTCGAGGGACTCCTCAGGAGGACATGGTGGAGCTAGGGAAGGAGTCACTGATGACATTGAGCCAAGGGAAGAGGCCGCTGCTTTGCCAGACAAAGCACCCTGGGCATGGGTGAGAGAGGATGAGGAGGATGAGGACGGCTTGGTCATCCACTCGACCAAGTCTTCCGCATGTTGCGGCTCAACACGGCCAGCTGCCGAAAAAAAGGCCAAGCGTGTCCCATGGCCACGTGCTGATGAGGATGCACCGTCTCCACGACCAGCACTAGACACAGAGCCTGCTTGCCCTCTCTTATTGGCTTGTGACTGTCTGCCTCTCCTTCTTGGCCTTCCAGACATACTAATGGCCAGTAGCTGCACTAAGCTGGGATATATATATATATATATATATATATATATATATATATATATATATATATATACTGCAGCTAGCAAAATCAACTGCCTGCCTGTAGTATGAGAACACCACCAACCTTCTACAGGTAGCTTTAGCTGAACACTGTGAGGTGGACGCACCCCACTAACTTGTAGGTTTAGCTGAACACTGTGAGCAGGACGCACTGCACTAACTGTAAATAGTCTAGCTGCCTGACCGTGGTACTAATGGGATCAAAAGAACACCAGTAATATTCTTTAGGTAGCTGTAAATACTTTAACAAGACAAGCCTGCCTGTCAGTAGGAAGATAACAGGAACGGATCTAGCTGAACACTGTGAGCAGGACGCACTGCACTAAATGTAAATAGTCTAGCTGCCTGACCGTGGTACTAATAGGATCAAAAGAACACCAGTAATTTTCTTCAGGTAGCTTTATATACTGTAACAAGACAAGCCTGTCTGTCAGTAGGAAGATAACAGGAACGGATCTAGTTGAACACTGTGAGCAGGACGCACTGCACTAAATGTAAATAGTCTAGCTGCCTGACCGTGGTACTAATAGGATCAAAAGGACACCAGTAATTTTCTTCAGGTAGCTTTATATACTGTAACAAGACAAGCCTGCCTGTCAGTAGGAAGATAACAGGAACGGATCTAGCTGAACCCTGTGAGCAGGACGCACTGTACTAAATGTAAATAGTCTAGCTGCCTGACCGTGGTACTAATAGGATCAAAAGAACACCAGTAATTTTCTTCAGGTAGCTTTATATACTGTAACAAGACAAGCCTGCCTGTCAGTAGGAAGATAACAGGAACGGATCTAGCTGAACACTGTGAGCAGGACGCACTGTACTAAATGTAAATAGTCTAGCTGCCTGACCGTGGTACTAATAGGATCAAAAGAACACCAGTAATTTTCTTCAGGTAGCTGTAAATACTGTAACAAGACAAGCCTGCCTGTCAGTAGGAAGATAACAGGAACGGATCTAGCTGAACACTGTGAGCAGGACGCACTGCACTAAATGTAAATAGTCTAGCTGCCTGACCGTGGTACTAATAGGATCAAAAGAACACCAGTAATTTTCTTCAGGTAGCTTTATATACTGTAACAAGACAAGCCTGCCTGTCAGTAGGAAGATAACAGGAACGGATCTAGCTGAACACTGTGAGCAGGACGCACTGTACTAAATGTAAATAGTCTAGCTGCCTGACCGTGGTACTAATAGGATCAAAAGAACACCAGTAATTTTCTTCAGTTAGCTTTATATACTGTAACAAGACAAGCCTGCCTGTCAGTAGGAAGATAACAGGAACGGATCTAGCTGAACACTGTGAGCAGGACGCACTGCACTAAATGTAAATAGTCTAGAAGATAACAGGAACGGATCTAGCTGAACACTGTGAGCAGGACGCACTTTACTAAATGTAAATAGTCTAGCTGCCTGACCGTGGTACTAATAGGATCAAAAGAACACCAGTAATTTTCTTTAGGTAGCTGTTAATACTGTAACAAGACAAGCCTGCCTGTCAGTAGGAAGATAACAGGAATGGATCTAGCTGAACACTGTGAGCAGGACGCACTGCACTAAATGTAAATAGTCTAGAAGATAACAGGAACGGATCTAGCTGAACACTGTGAGCAGGATGCACTGCACTAAATGTAAATAGTCTAGAAGATAACAGGAACAGATCTAGCTGAACACTGTGAGCAGGACGCACTGCACTAAATTTAAATAGTCTAGAATTTAACAGGAACGGATCTAGCTGAACACTGTGAGCAGGACGCACTGCACTAAATGTAAATAGTCTAGAAGATAACAGGAACGGATCTAGCTGAACACTGTGAGCAGGACGCACTGCACTAAATGTAAATAGTCTAGAAGATAACAGGAACGGATCTAGCTAAACTGAATACAGTGTATATATATATATGCAACACCTGGGATGCATATATATACACAATACACTGTAAGTGCAGCTAACTGACTGACTGTTCTGCCTAATCTATCTAACTCAAATCAAATGACACTGTCTCTCTGTCTATCTCTTTCAACGCCGGAACACACACTACACAGGGCCGCCGTGCAGGCGGCCTTATATAGTGTGGGGCGTGTACTAAATCCCCTGAGCCATAATTGGCCAAAGCCTCCTTGACTTTGGCCAATTACGGCTCTCTGTTCAGGCGGCGCTTTGATTGGCCAAGCATGCGGGTCATAGTGCATGCTTGGCCAATCATCAGCAAGCAATGCACTGCGATGCCGCAGTGAATTATGGGCCGTGACGCGCCACACGAATTTGGCGCAAACGGCCCATATCTTTCGCAATTCGGCGAACGACCGAACAGCCAATGTTCGAGTCGAACATGGGTTCGACTCGAACACGAAGCTCATCCCTAGTTATGAGCAAAAGGAGAAGTAACAGAAAAGAAGAAGGGGAGAGAAAAAGGAGAAAAAGGAGAAAGAGGTAATAGGAGAGCAAAGGGAGAGGGAGGGAGGAAAAAAGAGGCACGAGGGGGGAGGGGAGGGGGGGGATCAAGTTACACAGAGAATAAGCCCTACAATAGTGGGGCAGGGGAGAAAGGAACTGTAGGAGGGGGATTGGTGAGGTAATAGGGAAATAAAAGAGAGGGGGGAGGAGGAAGGGAACAAGGTCTTCCCCCCCGTCTCCGTCCCGCCCCCCCGCCCCGGCGCAGCTTCCTCTACCTTCTATCCCCCAAGGGGTAAAGTTGAGAAGGTTCAGGGGTTATATTCGCCAAAGCGCTGGGACAGTTTGAAGTGTGTCCAACAGGCCCATGTGGTCGAAAAATAGGTAGCTTTAGCTGAACACTGTGAGGTGGACGCACCCCACTAACTTGTAGGTTTAGCTGAACACTGTGAGCAGGACGCACTGCACTAACTGTAAATAGTCTAGCTGCCTGACCGTGGTACTAATGGGATCAAAAGAACACCAGTAATATTCTTTAGGTAGCTGTAAATACTTTAACAAGACAAGCCTGCCTGTCAGTAGGAAGATAACAGGAACGGATCTAGCTGAACACTGTGAGCAGGACGCACTGCACTAAATGTAAATAGTCTAGCTGCCTGACCGTGGTACTAATAGGATCAAAAGAACACCAGTAATTTTCTTCAGGTAGCTTTATATACTGTAACAAGACAAGCCTGTCTGTCAGTAGGAAGATAACAGGAACGGATCTAGTTGAACACTGTGAGCAGGACGCACTGCACTAAATGTAAATAGTCTAGCTGCCTGACCGTGGTACTAATAGGATCAAAAGGACACCAGTAATTTTCTTCAGGTAGCTTTATATACTGTAACAAGACAAGCCTGCCTGTCAGTAGGAAGATAACAGGAACGGATCTAGCTGAACCCTGTGAGCAGGACGCACTGTACTAAATGTAAATAGTCTAGCTGCCTGACCGTGGTACTAATAGGATCAAAAGAACACCAGTAATTTTCTTCAGGTAGCTTTATATACTGTAACAAGACAAGCCTGCCTGTCAGTAGGAAGATAACAGGAACGGATCTAGCTGAACACTGTGAGCAGGACGCACTGTACTAAATGTAAATAGTCTAGCTGCCTGACCGTGGTACTAATAGGATCAAAAGAACACCAGTAATTTTCTTCAGGTAGCTGTAAATACTGTAACAAGACAAGCCTGCCTGTCAGTAGGAAGATAACAGGAACGGATCTAGCTGAACACTGTGAGCAGGACGCACTGCACTAAATGTAAATAGTCTAGCTGCCTGACCGTGGTACTAATAGGATCAAAAGAACACCAGTAATTTTCTTCAGGTAGCTTTATATACTGTAACAAGACAAGCCTGCCTGTCAGTAGGAAGATAACAGGAACGGATCTAGCTGAACACTGTGAGCAGGACGCACTGTACTAAATGTAAATAGTCTAGCTGCCTGACCGTGGTACTAATAGGATCAAAAGAACACCAGTAATTTTCTTCAGTTAGCTTTATATACTGTAACAAGACAAGCCTGCCTGTCAGTAGGAAGATAACAGGAACGGATCTAGCTGAACACTGTGAGCAGGACGCACTGCACTAAATGTAAATAGTCTAGAAGATAACAGGAACGGATCTAGCTGAACACTGTGAGCAGGACGCACTTTACTAAATGTAAATAGTCTAGCTGCCTGACCGTGGTACTAATAGGATCAAAAGAACACCAGTAATTTTCTTTAGGTAGCTGTTAATACTGTAACAAGACAAGCCTGCCTGTCAGTAGGAAGATAACAGGAATGGATCTAGCTGAACACTGTGAGCAGGACGCACTGCACTAAATGTAAATAGTCTAGAAGATAACAGGAACGGATCTAGCTGAACACTGTGAGCAGGATGCACTGCACTAAATGTAAATAGTCTAGAAGATAACAGGAACAGATCTAGCTGAACACTGTGAGCAGGACGCACTGCACTAAATTTAAATAGTCTAGAATTTAACAGGAACGGATCTAGCTGAACACTGTGAGCAGGACGCACTGCACTAAATGTAAATAGTCTAGAAGATAACAGGAACGGATCTAGCTGAACACTGTGAGCAGGACGCACTGCACTAAATGTAAATAGTCTAGAAGATAACAGGAACGGATCTAGCTAAACTGAATACAGTGTATATATATATATGCAACACCTGGGATGCATATATATACACAATACACTGTAAGTGCAGCTAACTGACTGACTGTTCTGCCTAATCTATCTAACTCAAATCAAATGACACTGTCTCTCTGTCTATCTCTTTCAACGCCGGAACACACACTACACAGGGCCGCCGTGCAGGCGGCCTTATATAGTGTGGGGCGTGTACTAAATCCCCTGAGCCATAATTGGCCAAAGCCTCCTTGACTTTGGCCAATTACGGCTCTCTGTTCAGGCGGCGCTTTGATTGGCCAAGCATGCGGGTCATAGTGCATGCTTGGCCAATCATCAGCAAGCAATGCACTGCGATGCCGCAGTGAATTATGGGCCGTGACGCGCCACACGAATTTGGCGCAAACGGCCCATATCTTTCGCAATTCGGCGAACGACCGAACAGCCAATGTTCGAGTCGAACATGGGTTCGACTCGAACACGAAGCTCATCCCTAGTTATGAGCAAAAGGAGAAGTAACAGAAAAGAAGAAGGGGAGAGAAAAAGGAGAAAAAGGAGAAAGAGGTAATAGGAGAGCAAAGGGAGAGGGAGGGAGGAAAAAAGAGGCACGAGGGGGGAGGGGAGGGGGGGGATCAAGTTACACAGAGAATAAGCCCTACAATAGTGGGGCAGGGGAGAAAGGAACTGTAGGAGGGGGATTGGTGAGGTAATAGGGAAATAAAAGAGAGGGGGGAGGAGGAAGGGAACAAGGTCTTCCCCCCCGTCTCCGTCCCGCCCCCCCGCCCCGGCGCAGCTTCCTCTACCTTCTATCCCCCAAGGGGTAAAGTTGAGAAGGTTCAGGGGTTATATTCGCCAAAGCGCTGGGACAGTTTGAAGTGTGTCCAACAGGCCCATGTGGTCGAAAAATTTTTGGATTCTCTCCTGCGATATATGGACTAGCTCCTCCATCTCCTCTATCTTGGAGATCCTACGAAACCACTCCCCGATCGTAGGGGTGGACGTAGATCTCCAATGTGTCGGAACGCACAGTCTAGCCGCATTCACCAAGTGCATTGCCAGTGACCTGTAGTATTCGTTTTTAGTTAAGTGAGTATGGTGTAGGAGGTATTGAGCAGGGGAGAATGTTAGGGAGTACGTCGTAATGTGTGTAATAAGATCGTGTACCTCCTTCCAATATGGTTGAATGAGATCACATTCCCACCATACATGTAACATAGTCCCTTTTGCCTTTCCACACCTCCAACATGTATCTGGGATTGTCGGAGAAAATTTATGTAGCAGCGCCAGGGTCCTGTACCAGCGTGTTAGAATTTTGTATCCATTCTCTTGAATGGCTACATTAAGGGAACCCTTATGTACGTATTCATAGATACATGTCCAGTCCTCGTCTGTGAAGGTCATCTGCAGATCTTTATCCCATTTCGTGCGTGCGGGGTCAGAGGGGCAGGTAGCATCATCTATAAGCTCGTTGTATATGTAGGAAATGAGGTGTCTCAACGGGGGGGCTCGGGTACATAATTCCTTAAATGGGGTTAATGGTCTTGTCCATGTCTGTGTTGTGCCCTGGGTGGAGAGGAAGTGTCTAATTTGTCGGTATGTCCAGAAGGGGAAGGAATGGAGAGGGGACAAGTCAACTAGGTTCTCATATGATCTAGGTGTTTTACCTGTATAAAACTGGTGCGCTAGTATTCTGTCGTGTGGCCAGACTTGGTTAAGAAAAGATGGTGGAAGCCCTGGTGTAAAGTCAGGGTTACCCCTCAGAGGGGTTAGTGGGCCCGGGATGGACGAAAGTGATGACATTTTAATCGACCGTTTGAAGGCTCCTAATGAGGCTGAGATGAGCGGGTGTCTTACTATTTTCTGTGGCCAATGTTTGGGTAAGATCCAGGGCAGGGACTCAAGTGGGGTTTGGGAGAACGATTTCTCTAAGGTGACCCAGACCTTTCCCGCTTCATGTATATTCCAATCCATGAGCCGGGAGAGGTGACTTGCTAGAAAATATTTGTGCAGATCCGGCAGCCCGATACCACCTCTGAGTTTTAGACGCATGAGACGGGTAAACTTAATGCGTGGCGGTGAGCCCTTCCAAAGGAACAGTGTGCACATCTTCTTGTATGCAGCGAAAAAGGAGGCCGGAAGGCTAATAGGAAGACATTGGATAATGTGGAGGAACCGCGGCAGGGTTACCATTTTTAAAAGAGCAGCGCGACCGAACCAAGATACATTGATTTTTACCCATTCCTTAAGGTTGAGTTGTGTTTTTTTTAGAACCTTGCTAAAGTTGGCGCTATATAAGTCCATTAAATTAGTAGTTATATTGATACCTAGATAGGGTTTAGCCTGTTGGTTCCACTGGAAGGGGAAGGATGTCTGGCAGCGTTCCACCTCCCGTGTTGTGAGTGAAATATTTAGCGCTTGCGATTTCGCATAATTGATCTTTAAATATGACAAGGACCCAAAGTGTTCTATATCTTTGAGCAAATTGGGTATGGAGGTAGTTGGGGCGGTCAGGGAGAGTAAGATATCATCTGCAAAAGCAGAAACTTTGTACTCTTTGCCTTGTATGTTAATCCCTTTAATATCGGGATTATCTCTTAATTTGTTAAGGAGGGGTTCTAATGAGAGTATAAATATCAAAGGCGAAAGGGGGCAGCCCTGGCGAGTCCCGTTTCTGATAGGGAAGGCGTTCGACAGGTGGCCATTAACTCTTACCGCCGCGCTAGGGGAAGCGTACAGCGCCGAGATGTGGGCCAGCATGCACGGGTGAAGGCCAATCTTCCTGAGCACCTCATGCATGTAGTCCCAGGCCACTCTGTCGAACGCCTTCTCAGCATCTAGGACATTTATTTTTTATTTAATACTTTAATATATTGTTCCTTGTCCCCTCCTGCTACTTTTGGAGTTCTCGCCTAGGCCAAAATGATGCCCCGTTGTCTTCAGCCTCCTTGGATACTAACATCACACATCCCAGGAAAACCTTGGGGTCTGGTACAGCACATGTGCCACTGCCCATCATCAGGGGCCAGCTGCATCTTTCTGGTTCTTTCAGACAGCCCACTGTTGATGTGCAACAGGACATACATGCCATCAGGCTGCAAAACCTAGAAGAGACAGCACCCCTTTGATAACATAAATAAAGACGATGGCAGCACGTAACCCAGCATGTGATGACAGATCAGCAGGTTGCAGCTGGACAATGCTGAATTCGGTGTATGTGGGAGTATGTATTTTGAGGATAGCCCAAAAAACTAAGTAAGAGGTGATAGACAAAAAAAAAATAACACTAGAGTGTGTGAAGTTCCTGTTTAAATTGCCCATTCACACGTGTGCATTTTAGATTGCATTTCTACAAAATACAAATCAGTGTTACCCCCTGGCACCGGCTGCATGCAAATATTCTACCTCTGGGCACCTGGTCCTTGGCGCCGCGAGGCCACATATTTTCATGAATTGTGGTCAGTTCAGCTGTGCCGAGAGTGCATGCCCTGTGTGCTCCCGGCTAGAGCTGCACCATTAATCGTTACAGAATCAAAAAGCAATTCTACCCCCCTCCTGATCCTAAAACAGAATTTCCCCGATTTTATGTAACAGGTGAAGGGAGTTCTCTGCTCACTTCTGACAGCTGACAAAAAAATTTATAAAAAAATCCAGGCAGCCTGCCAAGTTTATCTCAACCTCAGAGATAACTATAAACAAAGTAACATTTCGTTCTTAGATCAAAGGAATGAACTTTGGTCTGTAAAGGAGGTCAGTTTAACCACTTAAAGACTAAACCTTTTTCTGACACTTGTTGCTTACAAGTTAAAATCAGTATTATTTGCTAGAAAATTACTAATAACGCTCAAACATTATATATATTTTTTTAGCAGTGACCCTAGAGAATAAAATGGCAGTTGTTACATTATTTTATGTCGCACTGTATTTGCGCAGCGGTCTTTCAAACGCAATTTTTTTGGGAAACAATACACTTTAATGAATTAAAAAAAAGCTAAAGTTAGCCCAATTTTTTGTATAATATGAAAGATGATGTTTCGCCATGAGAATCGTGAGAGAATTGTGATCTTTATTCTAAGCATTATTCTACTCTTGGCACAGTTACCTGCGTCTAACCAAAAGCAAGCGGCAACCGGGAGGTTTGAGGAAATCGTGACCGCCATGACAGCCAATCATGGTGGTGATGTGGTTTTAGACCCCGCTCGCCTCCCGGCAAATTAAACCTCTTAAAGGGCTGGGAGATGCCTTGTATTTTTCTATATTTTGTATTTTGTATGTAATTTTATGTATTTTTTTCTCACAATTCAGTTTTTTTTAAACATAAGAAGCAAATGTTTACATATTATGTATATCCAGTAAACAAAGAAATAAACACATTTTTGAACAATACAGTGATGATAATCGAACTGTACTTAAATTATTAGTAAACACAGGACCCTGCATTCACTATATGTGGTCTCCCACAGTACACAGAAGATGGAAATGCAATTATTTTGGTAAGTATAAACTGCTAAATACCTTTTCTTATCAGTTAGAGTAGTCTTGTGACTTCTATCAGTGTCTGGTTAAAGCTTGTAGGAGGAGTTTTTATTCTTCTCTGACTGTTCTATGAGGTTGCATGACTCCTGACCCTCTGTCTGGACAGTGCTGATTGGGCCTGTGTTAATCACATGCACCCTCTCAAAAAAAAAAAAACTCTCTAGCAATACACATCAAACTGAGCATGTGCAGAGTGACTTCAAATGCCCTGTACTATCAGCGAATGGTTAGGGGACAGTGGAAGAAGGGGAGGATCAAAGAAGACAGGATCAAACGGTCTTTTTACACAATGTGCACAATTAACCTTTAGGTTCCACAGTGAGTATAACAAGCATGCTTTACTGCATATACAGACTGATTTTACCGTTATGGGTTCAGTAACACTTTAACCACTTGAGCCCCGGACCATTATGCTGCCTAAGGACCAGAGGTCTTTTTCCAATTTGGCACTGCGTCGCTTTAACTGCTAATTGCGCAGTCATGCAATGCTGTACCCAAACGAAATTTGCGTCCTTTTCTTCCCACAAATAGAGCTTTCTTTTGATGGTATTTGATCACCTCTGCCGTTTTTATTTTTTGCGCTATAAACGGAAAAAGACCGAAAATTTTGAAAAAAAATGATATTTTCTACTTTTTGTTATAAAAAAAATCCAATAAACTCAATTTTAGTCATACATTTAGGCCAAAATTTATTCGGCCACATGTCTTTGGTAAAAAAAAAGTTAATAAGCGTATATTTATTGGTTTGCGCAAAAGTTATAGCGTCTACAAACTAGGGTACATTTTCTGGAATTTACACAGCTTTTAGTTTATGACTGCCTATGTCATTTCATGAGGTGCTAAAATGGCAGGGCAGTACAAAACCCCCCCAAATGACCCCATTTTGGAAAGTAGACACCCCAAGGAAATTGCTGAGAGGCATGTAGAACCCATTGAATATTTATTTTTTTTGTCCCAAGTGATTGAATAATGACAAAAAAAAAAAAAAAAAAAATATTTACAAAAAGTTGTCACTAAATGATATATTGCTCACACAGGCCATGGGCCTATGTGGAATTGCACCCCAAAATACATTCAGCTGCTTCTCCTGAGTATGGGGATACCACATGTGTGGGACTTTTTGGGAGCCTAGCCACGTACGGGGCCCCGAAAACCAATCACCGCCTTCAGGATTTCTAAGGGCATAAATTTTTGATTTCATTCCTCACTACCTATCACAGTTTTGAAGGCCATAAAATGCCCAGATGGCACAAAACCCCCCCAAATGACCCCATTTTGGAAAGTAGACACTCCAAGCTATTTGCTGAGAGGCATGTTGAGTCCATGGAATACTTTCTTTTTTGACACAAGTTGCGGGAAAGTGACGATTTTTTTTTTTTTTGCACAAAGTTGTCACTAAATGATATATTTCTCACACAGGCCATGGGCATATGTGGAATTGCACCCCAAAATACATTTAGCTGCTTCTCCTGAGTATGGGGATACCACATGTGTGGGACTTTTTGGGAGCCTAGCCGCATACGGGGCCCCGAAAACCAAGCACCGCCTTCAGGATTTCTAAGGGCATAATGTTGTGATTTGACTCCTCACTACCTATCACAGTTTTGAAGGCCATAAAATGCCAAGATGGCACAAAACCCCCCCAAATGACCCCATTTTGGAAAGTAGACACCCCAAACTATTTGCTGAGAGGCATGTTGAGTCCATGGAATATTTTATATTTTGACACAAGTTGCGGGAAAGTAACACTTTTTTTTTTTTTTTTTTTTTTTTTGCACAAAGTTGTCACTAAATGATATATTGCTCAAACATGCCATGGGCATATGTGGAATTACACCCCAAAATACATTCTGCTGCTTCTCCTGAGTATGGGGATACCACATGTTTAGGACTTTTTGGGAGCCTAGCCGCGTACGGGGCCCCGAAAACCAATCACCGCCTTCAGGATTTCTAAGGGCATAAATTTTTGATTTCATTCCTCACTACCTATCACAGTTTTGAAGGCCATAAAATGCCCAGATGGCACAAAACCCCCCCAAATGACCCCATTTTGGAAAGTAGACACTCCAAGCTATTTGCTGAGAGGCATGTTGAGTCCATGGAATACTTTCTTTTTTGACACAAGTTGCGGGAAAGTGACAATTTTTTTTTTTTTTGCACAAAGTTGTCACTAAATGATATATTTCTCACACAGGCCATGGGCATATGTGGAATTGCACCCCAAAATACATTTAGCTGCTTCTCCTGAGTATGGGGATACCACATGTGTGGGACTTTTTGGGAGCCTAGCCGCATACGGGGCCCCGAAAACCAAGCACCGCCTTCAGGATTTCCAAGGGCATAATGTTGTGATTTGACTCCTCACTACCTATCACAGTTTTGAAGGCCATAAAATGCCAAGATGGCACAAAACCCCCCCAAATGACCCCATTTTGGAAAGTAGACACCCCAAGCTATTTGCTGAGAGGCATGTTGAGTCCATGGAATATTTTATTTTTTGACACAAGTTGCGGGAAAGTGACAATTTTTTTTTTTTTTTTTGCACAAAGTTGTCACTAAATGATATATTGCTCAAACATGCCATGGGCATATGTGGAATTACACCCCAAAATATATTCTGCTGCTTCTCCTGAGTATGGGGATACCACATGTGTGGGACTTTTTGGGAGCCTAGCCGCATACGGGGCCCCGAAAACCAAGCACCGGCTTCAGGATTTCTAAGGGCGTTAAGTTGTGATTCCACTCCTCACTACCTATCACAGTTTTGAAGGCCATAAAATGCCAAGATGGCAAAAACCCCCCCCAAATGACCCCATTTTGGAAAGTAGACACCCCAAGCTATTTGCTGAGAGGCATGGTGAGTATTTTGCAGCTCTCATTTGTTTTTGAAAATGAAGAAAGACAAGAAAAATGTATTTTTTTTTTCTTTTTTCAATTTTCGAAAGTTTGTGACAAAAAGTGAGGTCTGCAAAATACTCACTATACCTCTCAGCAAATAGCTTGGGGTGTCTATTTTCCAAAATGGGGTCATTTGGGGGGGGGTTGTGCCATCTGGGCATTCCATGGCCTCCGAAACTGTGCTAGGCAGTGAAGAGTGAAATCAAAAATTTACGCCCTTAGAAAGCCTGAAGGCGGGGCTTGGTTTTCGGGGTCCCGTGCGCGGCTAGGCTCCCAAAAAGTCCCACACATGTGGTATCCCCATACTCAGGAGAAGCAACAGAATGTATTTTGGGGTATAATTTCACATATTCCCATGGCATGTTTGAGCAATATATCATTTAGTGACATCTTTGTGCAAAAAAAAAAAAAAAAAAAAAAAAGATTTGTCTCTTTCCCGCAACTTGTGTCACAATATAAAATATTCCATGGACTCGACATGCCTCTCAGCAAATAGCTTGGGGTGTCTACTTTCCAAAATGGGGTCATTTGGGGGGGGTTTGAACTGTCCTGGCATTTTATGCACAACATTTAGAAGCTTATGTCACACATCACCCACTCTTCTAACCACTTGAAGACAAAGCCCTTTCTGACACTTTTTGATTACATGAAAAAAATAATTTTTTTTTGCAAGAAAATTACTTTGAACCCCCAAACATTATATATTTTTTTTAAAGCAAATGCCCTACAGATTAAAATGGTGGGTGTTTCATATTTTTTTTTCACACAGTATTTGCGCAGCGATTTTTCAAACGCATTTTTGGGGGAAAAAACACACTTTTTAAAATTTTAATGCACTAAAACACACTATATTGCCCAAATGTTTGATGAAATAAAAAAGATGATCTTAGGCCGAGTACATGGATACCAAACATGACATGCTTTAAAATTGCGCACAAACGCGCAGCGGCGACAAAATAAATACATTTTTAAAAGCCTTTAAAAGCCTTTACAGGTTACCACTTTAGATTTACAGAGGAGGTCTACTGCTAAAATTACTGCCCTCGTTCTGTCCTTCGCGGTGATACCTCACATGCATGGTGCAATTGCTGTTTACATTTGACGCCAGACCGACGCTTGCGTTCGCCTTTGCGCGAGAGCAGGGGGGGACAGGGGTGCTTTTTTTTTTTTTTTTTTTTTTCTTTATTATTTTTTTGCTTTTTTATCTTATTTTTAAACTGTTCCTTTCATTTTTATTTTTTTTTAATTAATTTTATTGTTATCTCAGGGAATGTAAATATCCCCTATGATAGCAATAGGTAGTGACAGGTACTCTTTTTTTAAAAAATTGGGCTCTATTAGACCCTAGATCTCTCCTCTGCCCTCAAAGCATCTGACCACACCAAGATCGGTGTGATAAAATGCTTTCCCAATTTCCCAATGGCGCTGTTTACATTCGGCGAAATCTAAGTCATGAAATGCTCGTAGCTTCCGGTTTCTTAGGCCATAGAGATGTTTGGAGCCATTCTGGTCTCTGATCAGCTCTATGGTCAGCTGGCTGAATCACCGGCTGCATTCTCAGGTTCCCTGTTGGGACAGGAAAGCCAGAGAAAAACATGGAAGACGGTGGGGGAGGGGGGGCATTCCCTCCCACTGCTTGCAAAAGCAGTCTAGAGGCTAATTAGCCGCTAGGATTGCTTTTACATGAAAGCCGACCGCTGGCTGAAAAGAATGATACCAAGATGATACCTAAACCTGCAGGCATCATTCTGGTATAACCACTCAAAGTCCAGCAACATACCAGTACGTTGCTGGTCCTTGTTAGGCATATATTGTAAACTTTTTTTTCATGCAGCCTGTGGGCTGAACGAAAAAAAGATATTGATCGGTGGGTATGCCCACCATTAGAATACCTCCCTTCATCCACCCACTTCTAATGATGGGCATACATGCACCATTTATATATGCCGAAGCATGGGGGCATCCTCCCGCAAAAGGCAGGAGCAAATCGCTCCTCCACCCACTACTGCCCCCACGCTTCGGCATATATGCTGAAGTATGTACCTGTGGTGGTGAAATCACCTCCGACAGCGTTGGAGTCACGGCTTTATATATCGTGGGAGCAAACGCTGTTGCTGTCAAGATAAATAAATCCGCGCTGCAACTGAATGGCGTACCTGCTAAGCAAATGATGGTTAACAATAAAACAAAGCAACATTACAGTATAACAGTAAGACTTACCATACCTGCAAAGCAAATACAAAAAAAAAAATAGTAAAAAATAAAACATTTAACGCAACCTGTGCCTAAAATATATATATGCCGAAGCATGGGGGCATCCTCCTGCAAAAGGCAGGAGCAAATCGCTCCTCCACCCACTTCTGCCCCCACGCTTCGGCATATATGCTGAAGTATGTAACTGTGGTGGTGAAATCACCTCCGACAGCGTTGGAGTCACGGCTTTATATATCGTGGGAGCAAACGCTGTTGCTGTCAAGATAAATAAATCCGCGCTGCAACTGAATGGCGTACCTGCTAAGCAAATGATGGTTAACAATAAAACAAAGCAACATTACAGTATAACAGTAAGACTTACCATACCTGCAAAGCAAATACAAAAAAAAAAATAGTAAAAAATAAAACATTTAACGCAACCTGTGCCTAAAATATATATATGCCGAAGCATGGGGGCATCCTCCCGCAAAAGGCAGGAGCAAATCGCTCCTCCACCCACTTCTGCCCCCACGCTTCGGCATATATGCTGAAGTATGTAACTGTGGTGGTGAAATCACCTCCGACAGCGTTGGAGTCACGGCTTTATATATCGTGGGAGCAAACGCTGTTGCTGTCAAGATAAATAAATCCGCGCTGCAACTGAATGGCGCACCTGAAAACAATAAAATGGTTACCAACAAAACACAGTAAACGGTAAAGTATGAAAAATCTGAAAAGGAAACATGGTAAAACATAATAACAATAAAACATTGCAGAATAGAATAGAGTAAAAAAGAGAAGAACAATAGAGAGAGAATAGAGAGAGAGAGAACAATAAAACAACAACTATTTTTGGTTTTTTTATTTTATATTTTTTTTTGTGTTTTTATTTTTTTTAATTTTTTTTTTATTTTTATTTTTTTACACTTTTTTTTAGTAACTTTTAACTTTTGTAACTTTTGTTCCAGGTTTGGGTCTCTCAAAATGCAATGGCATCTTGGGAGACCCTGTGTTAGTGTGCCTAGTCTGTGCAGTGCTGAACCCTACGCTAATACTCAACTAATGTATGGTAGCGTTCAAAGCATTCACCCATGCAAAGACCAGGATTGCCAGGACAGGAGGGACAATAAGACCGGGTGTCACGCCTAAATCCGCGCTTGCTGCAGACACGACATCTTTTTTGGGGGGCTCGTTGGGTAGGGGTACTCGGGATGGCATAAGGAAAATGCCGCTCATGCAGCCGGCTTACTGCATTTGGTTGGGGAAGGTGAGGTAGAGCACCGTCTGGAAACAGAAGGGCTCTGACGATCTCTTCCTGGAATTTAAGGAAGGATCCAGTCTGTCCTGAAGCTCTGTATAGCACATGAGCATTCAGCAAAGCCAATTGAAATAAGTATACAGACACTTTTTTGTACCAGCGTCTGGCCTTACGGGCAACTAAGTACGGCGCCAACAACTGGTCGTTGAGGTCCACCCCTCCCATATTAAGGTTGTATTCGTGGACACAGAGGGGTTTCTCCACAACACCAGTCGCCGTAGAAATTTGGGTCGTCGTGTCTGCATGAAGGGAGGTGAGAACGAAAACATTCTTCTTATCCCTCCACTTCATAGCGAGCAAATTATTATACTTCAAGCAGGCTCTCTCCCCCAGCCTAAGACGGGAATCTACAAGCCGCTGGGGAAAGCCCCGGCGATTAGGTCGCACGGTGCCACATGCTCCAATCTGCTGATCAAACAAGTGACTAAAAAGTGGCACGCTCGTATAATAATTGTCCACGTACAAGTGGTACCCCTTTCCGAATAAGGGTGACACCAAGTCCCACACTATCTTGCCAGCGCTTCCTATGTAGTCAGGGCAGTTTGTCGGCTCTACGTGACTATCTTTTCCCTCGTAAACCATAAATCTACATGTATAGCCTGTGGCCCTGTCACAGAGCTTATACATCTTGACCCCGTATCTGGCACGCTTGCTGGGAAGGTACTGTTTGAAGGACAAGCGGCCAGAAAACTTAATCAGGGACTCATCAACGCAGACAACTTGATGGGGGGTAAACAAGTCTGCAAAACGTTGGTTGAAGTGGTTTACGAGGGGCCGAATTTTGTAGAGCCGATCGTATGCAGGGTCTCCACGAGGACGACAGAGTTCATTGTCGTTGAAGTGCATGAACCGCAAAATCTGCTCGTATCGTGCCCTGGCCATGGAAGCAGAGAACAAGGGTGAATGGTAAATTGGGTCAGTGGACCAATATGACCGCAACTTACTCTTTTTATTCAACCCCATGAGGAGGGAAAGGCCCAGAAAGGTCTTAAATTCGGAGACCGTAATTGGTCTCCAATCTCTGGCAAGGGTGGACTGGGGCATAGTGGCGATGTATTGACCAGCGTATAAATTGCTTTGGTCCACAATAGATCTATAGAGATCTTCGGTGAAAAACAGTGAATAAAAATCCAGTGGCATAAAGTCAACTGTTTCCACCTGAATTCCGGGTTGGCCAGTGAAAGGGGGAAGTACGGGTGCTGCAGAAGTGGAAGGTTCCCAATTCGGATTGGCCAATGCAGCAGGAAGGGCACTATGGGCACGACGGGCCTGTCTTTGTCTTCTTGGTGGCAGCGGGACACTACTAGTGCTTGCCACCTCGCCAGCTTGAACTGCACTTATGGGACTCGCCACGTCACCACGTGATACTGCAGTGCTGGATGTACGACCAGGGTGTACTAGGCCGCTGGTGCTTGCCAGTTCACCAGAAGGAGTAGCGGCGCTAGTACTGCTCTGCTCCATACGAGAGCCCTGCGGTTCTTGCACTTCAAGGACAGAAGAAGATTGGGGTCTGGTACGCCTGACCCTAGCAGGGACCACAACTCTGTCGTCAGAGCTATCTGTCATGGAGCCGCTGTCCTCTACAGGATCGTATTCTGAGCCTGAACTTGACAGATGAGTGACTTCCTCTTCACTATCTGTCATACTCAGAAACGTGTAGGCCTCTTCACTAGTGTACCTTCTATTTGCCATTTTGGGCTCTAAATTTAGGGGTACACTAGTGAGACTCACAGGCAAAAAAGCTCCTGACTGTTGGCGACTGTATCAAAACGCTACCAAAAAACTGTTAGCGATCGCAGGGATCAGGCCTGACTCTGCGAACGCTGCAGTTATGTGTGCTTAGTGTTTTGTAAGTGTCAGTGATCGATCGATACTGCACTTGGGTGGGCTGGGCAGGGCTGGGCCGAGGAGCAAAACGCAGGTGCTAGCAGGTATCTGGGCTGATCCCGCTAACACTGCGTTTCAGGGAACCCTAAACTGCTGGGGAGTATAGATCTGATCGGATCAGATATCGATCCGTTCAGATACTATAGCACTAAGGGAGGTGTATGCTGCGTGCGTGGGTTTTAGCTGTACTGGCGCTAACCTGACGCTGCCTGGGGCGACGCAGACCTTATCAGATCCTAAAAACTATAAATCTATCACCGCCGGGCAATTAGGGGGTTAAACCTTTATAGGGTAATAAACGGCGGGTGCCCTAAAACTATAATAAACTATAATAAACTGTAATAAACTGTAATAAACTACAGAAAACAAACTAGCTAACCAGCGTCACCCGTAACACTTATACGGTGATCGCTGGTGAAAGGGTTAACTAGGGGGCAATCAAGGGGTTAAAACCTTTAGCAGGTAGTATATGGGGGTCCCTGTCGCTATAAAACACTGACAGCGAACCTATATACTTACCTCCCTAACTAGCGTCACCTGTGTCACTAATACAGCGATCAGAAAAACGATCGCTTAGCGACACTGGTGACGGGGGGTAATCAAGGGGTTAACTTTTATTAGGGGGGGTTAGGGGGGTACCCTGGACCTAAGGGGGGGTACCCTAGACCTAAAGGGGGCTAACCTAACTGCCCTAAAACTTTTAACTGACACAAACTGACACCAATGCAAAAAAAAAAAAAAATGCTATTGGTGTCAGAGTGACAGTGGGTACAGGGGGGTGATCAGGGGGTGATCGGGGGGTGATGGGGGGTGACAAGTGTGCCTGGCGTGTTCTACTGAATGTGTAGTGTTGTGCAGACTTACTTGGATGTCTTCTCTCCTCGGCGCGGCGACGAAAAGACCGGCTCAAGGAGAGATGACATCACTTCCTTTCCCTCTGTTTACATTACAGAGGGAAGGAAGCATTTTCATTCGCCGGGAGCGATCGGGAGGGGGTGGCCAACAATGGATGGCCGCCCCCTCACCTCTCATTGCCCGGGAAGAAATGGCGACCGCCTCGGGCACCGGGGGGGGGACCGATCGGACCCCCCACCCGCGGAAGGCAAATCACGTACATGTACGTGATTTTGCCTGTCCGTGCCACCTTGCCGACGTACATCGGCGTGAGGCGGTCGTCAAGTGGTTAAAGTACATTTATACGTGTTAGTGGTGTATCGTTGTAGTAATTATATAGATTTATAAATCAAGGCGTGTTCTTTATGATTATAGTAACCATGTAGTCAACACAAAAGAGTCCCGGAAAAGGAGAGAAATTGGTGGAGGGACAACATGACATTATGGACGGCACAGTGGCTGCTTTAAGAGCAGGGTTTCCCCTTTTAGAAAGGGGAGGGGGCTTGGTGAGGGTGGCTCTCAGAGCTGGAGAGAGAAAGGGAGAGGGGGAAGTGATGTCAGTCGTAGAGCGGAGGAGGAAGCGATTCCCACCCACCCGCCCTGAGTTGGTTAGAAAGTAGGTAAAAGGACAGGTCAGGATAACCGGCAGTTTTGGGTCGATGGAGAAGGAGAAGATAGAGGTTACATGTAGGGAACATGTTGTACCCATCAATGGGATGGGGTGGTTTCTGGTACCCATCCATGAAAGGATGGGGGTTGTTGCTGGTACCCATCCATGAAAGGATGAGGGTTGTTTCTGGTACCCATCCATGAAAGGATGGGGGGTTGTTTCTGGTACCCATCCATGAAAGGATGGGGGGTTGTTTCTGGTACCCATCCATGAAAGGATGGGGGTTGTTTCTGGAACCCATCCATGAAAGGATGGGGGTCATTTCTGGTACCCATCCATGAAAGGATGGGGGTTGTTTTTGGTACCCATCCATGGGATGGGGGTTGTTTATGGTACTTTCAGGTTACGAGGAGTTAACCTGGAAGGGTTAAAAAGGGCAGGTCACTGTGAATGTTGGGTACCGCCTCCGAGTCAGGGGTTTCCGACTGGAGGCCTAAAGTTTAAAGAAGTTGTTCGCAGTGACCAATCTATGTTGTTTTCCTTCTATGACACTAAACAAGTATATGTTAAAGTTTAATGGTTATTATGAAGATGTTATTTAATTAATGTTATAATTGGTTAATAAAAGGCCGTCAAGGCCATTTACTCCAAAACCTGGTCAAGTCATTTGTGAAGGGTTTGGAGGGGGGGAAGTTTTTGTGGGGACAGGAGACTGGGCTTAAGTCCTAGATATGTCATGGTCTGCGAGTACACGTTGGTCTGCGAGTGCACGTTGGTCTGCGAGTGCACGTGGGTCTGCGAGTGCACGTGGGTCTGTGAGTACCTGAAGCTAGTTGTTAGGTAATTTGGACAGGGTATAGTCCCCAATCCTCATTAAATTAGTAGGTACGAGTGTGGAGATGTGACTCGCTGTACATCTTGCGGCATGTATGTGTTCCTTGATCATCCAATTGAGGGCAAATACTGCTGTGCAAAATGTAATCACATTGTTTCCCTGGAAGCCCAGGTTCTGAATCTGGGGAAGCAACTGTCAGCACTGAGAAGACCCTCCACATTAAAGGAGAACTGGGAATGTACCGCCAGGGGCCAGCACAGAGGTGGGTGGAGGAAAAAAGGTGGAGGCACCAGAAAAGAGTAGATAGGTGACAGTCAGGAAGAGTAGAGGGGGAAGTGCCAGGGAGGCCGATCCAGGGCTGTAGCATTCCAATAAGTATGCTTCATTGAGTGACATTGGTGAAACCAGTCAGTCAGGCACTGCTGGAGCTCAGGGACTCTCCCAGGGGAAGAATTCCTCCAGTGAGAGTCAGGGGGGGGCAAAGGGAAAGGAAAGACAGATTCTGGTGGTAGGGGACTTAATTCTTAGAAGAACAGAGAGGGAGAGATGGCAATCTGTAACAAAGACCTGAAGCGCCAAACTGTATGTTGTCTACCGGGCGCTCGGGTTCGGCACATCACGGATCTGGTGGACAGATTTCTGGGAGGGGCTGGGAAAGACCCGGCTGTCATGGTACACATTGGCACCAATGATAAAGTCAGAGGCAGATGGAGTGTCCTAAAGAATCATTAGTGGTAGGTTGACCAAGGTAAGTATAATAACAAGTCCTAGCTGAAACTTCGGAAACACTCAATAAGAGGACAGTATGCAACTGGTCTAGACTATGTGGCATGTTCACCAATGCCAGGAGCCTGTTGGACAAGATGGGTGAACTAGAGATACTGTTGTATGAGAAGGAACTTCCCTAAACTATGAACCTTGCTAGAAGGCATAAATCATAATAAAATCTTATGAACAAAGAACACGGAGGAGAGATGGGTTTGCTTTAAGAGCATATTAAATAAGGGCATTAGCCAATACATCCCACTGGGTAATAAATTTAAAAGAGTGAACAAAAGTCCGGGATAGCTTAACTCCAATGTAAAAATGCATATAAAAGCAAAGGATAAGGCCTTCAAAAAATACAAGGTTGAGGGATCATCATCAGAATTCAGACTTTATAAATAATACAACAAGAAATGTAAGGGTGCAATAAGGACGGCTAAGATAGAACATGAAAGACACATAGCGGAGGAGAGCAAAAAAAATCCCAAGAAATTCTTTAAAGTTATGTTCCACGGAAAAAAAAAAAGCATGAATGTTCCTAAAAAAAATTAAAAAAAAAATATGTGAAAAAATGTTTTTTTTACTCACCTCTAAATGGCTGTTGCCAGGTGGTCCCTCGTAGCCTGCCTCCTTCAGTGCCTGGGCTGGTGACATCACTTCCCCTTGGCGCAGGAAGGGCTCAGCTCTGCCCCCTCCCTCTTGTCAATCATCTGGGACACATTACAGGTCTCAGATGACTGAGCAGCCAATCACGGTGCGCAGCGCCACTTGCGCATGCGCAGTGGGTGCCCGGCTGTGAAGCCACAGCTGGCGCCCACAGTTGCAATGCTGATGCCGCCGTTCAGAGGAGGAGATGAGCGGAGCTTCTATCCCCCGCATCGCTGGACCCTGTCCGATTATTAAAAGTCAACAGCTGCAGTATTTGTAGCTGCTGACTTTTAATTTTGTTTTTAAAATGGGAACCCCTCTTTAAGTATGTAAACAGTAAAAAAGGGAGGACAGACCATATTGGCCCCATAAGGAATGAGAAAGGACATCTGATTACAAAGGATGGAGAGATAGCGAAGGTATTGAATGTATTCTTCTCCTCAGTCTTCACGAGGGAATCGGGAGGGTTTCAGTAACCAAAACAGTGTTTATCCTCATGACACATCACATGAAACACCTCCATGGTTAACAGAGGACAGAATTAAAATTAGACTTGGGAAACTTAACATGAATAAATCAAGTAATTGCCAGACCATTGTTCCTAATTTTTACTGACAGTTTACTGACTGGAATGGTACCAGCTGATTGGAGAAAAGCCAATGTAGCACCAATATTTAAAAAGGGCCATATATACACCCCTGAGAATTACAGACCAGTTAGCCTAACATCAATAGTATGCAAGCTCTTGGAGGGCATGATAAGGGACTATATACAAGATTTTAGTAATGAGAACGGTATCATTAGCAGTAATCAGCATGGATTAATGAAGAATCGTTCTTGCCAAACCAATCTATTAACCTTCTACGAGGAGGTGAGTTGCCATCTAGATAAAGGAAGGCCTGTAGACGTGTTTTATCTGAATTTTGCAAAAGCATTTGACACAGTTCCCCATAAACGTTTACTGTACAAAATAAGGTCTGTTGGCATGGACCATAAGGTGAGTACATGGATTGAAAACTGGCTACAAGGGTGAGTTCAGAAGGTGGTGATAAATGGGGAATACTCAAAATGGTCAGGGGTGGGTAGTGGGGTCCCCAGGGTTCTGTGCTGGGACCAATCCTATTTAATTTGTTCATAAATTACCTGGAGGACGGGGTAAACAGTTCAATCTCTGTATTTGTGGATGGTACTAAGCTAAGCAGGGCAGTGACTTCACCACAGGATGTGGAAACCTTGCAAAAAAGATCTGAACAAATGAATGAGGTGGGCAACTACACGGCAAATGAGGTTTAATGTAGAAAATTTTGAAATAATGCATTTGGGTGGCAAAAATATGAATGCAATCTATACATTGGGGGGAAAACCTCTGGGGGGAATCTAGGATGGAAAATGACCTGGGGGTCCTAGTAGATGATAGGCTCAGCAATGGCATGCAATGCCAAGCCGCTGCTAACAACGCAAACAGTATAAGCCATATTAGAATGATAAGACTGAATTATACTGTTGGGACACATCCTGTGAGGAGATGCTAATGTCATCAACTCCACTCACCTGTCTGATGTCAGCTATAATGGGTTTAATGTAAATAAGTTTAGTCTAGGTTCTAAGGGTATTCAACTCATTGTTGTTTGTTCTAATTAACCCTGTGTTGATGTTTATGGTAATGTATGTTAATTGAATGAGCTGATCACATTGTCCTCTATACAATGTAGGAGACGGGACGACTCCTATTGGAGCTCATGTTAATTAGGTTAATTAGGTTAGCGTTGAGTCAGCCTGGTGTATAAATGTGTGTGAGATCTCAAATAAAGAGTTAGTTCTGATGTACTCCAAGACTGGTGTTGTCTAGTTCTTGGGGGTTCCTATAGCCAGATCCATTGGGCTCGTGTTCCAGAACTTAGGAAGCGGTATACTGACGGATAGGGATGAGCCGAACACCCCCCGGTTCGGTTCGCACCAGAACCCGCGAACTTACCGAAAGTTCGCACGAACGTTAGAACCCCATTGACGTCTATGGGACTCGAACGTTCAAAATCAAAAGTGCTCATTTTAAAGGCTAATTTGCATGGTATTGTCCTAAAAAGGGTTTGGGGACCCGGGTCCTACCCCAGGGGACATGTATCAATGCAAAAAAAACTTTTAAAAACGGCCGTTTTTTCGGGAGCAGTGATTTTAATGATGCTTAAAGTAAAAAAAAAAAGTGAAATATTCCTTTAAATATCGTACCTGGGGGGTGTCTATAGTATGCCTGTAAAGTGACGCGTGTTTCCCATGTTTAGAACAGTCCCTGCACCAAATGTCATTTTTAAAGGAAAAAATCTCATTTAAAACTGCTTGCGGGTTTAATGTCATGTCGGGTCATGGCAATATGGATGAAAATCAGTGAGACAAACGGCATGGGTACCCCCCAGTCCATTACCAGGCCCTTTGGTTCTTGTATGGATATTAAGGGGAACCCCGCACCCAAATTAAAATAAGGAAAGGTGTGGGGCCACCAGGCCCTATATACTCTGAACAGCAGTATACAGGCGGTGCAAACAAGACAGGGACTGTAGGTTTGTTGTTAAGTAGAATCTGTTTGTAATTTTGAACGGGTACATTTTTAACGTGTTTAGCTCCTGCCAAAAAATCTTTTTTAAGCATTTTGGAAAACATAGGGAAGGGTTATCACCCCTGTGACATTTGTTTTGCTGTCTTTCCTCCTCTTCAGAAGATTTCACCTCACTTTTTTGTCCCAATGAAAAATGTTTTTTGAAAATTTGGGTTTTTTTGTGGAACAAGGATTGGAAAGCATCAGTGGAAAGGAGAAATTGTTTTCCCATATTAACTCTTACAGGAGAGAATTTCCCTTCCTAGGGGTAGATTTCATCTCACTTCCTGTTGTCTCCTTCCGTTTGCAAGTAGGAGTCGTTTGTAAGTTAGATGTTTGAAAGTAGTGTCCTGCCCTATATACTCAGCAGAAATTTGGGCCTTAGGTGTTGCTGTGGCCACAACACTGTAAGCCCTCACAGGGCCCTGCTGTGAAATATTAGATCAAGAATTGTAATTACATGCCCCTGTTGAACAGGAGCTGAAAAATTAGGCCTTAGGCACTGGTGCTGGTGCCACAACACTGCAACCCCTCA
This sequence comes from Lithobates clamitans, assembly GCA_037952925.1. Lineage (NCBI taxonomy): Eukaryota > Metazoa > Chordata > Amphibia > Anura > Ranidae > Lithobates > Lithobates clamitans. The sequence continues at coordinate 548,264 of JBBGZY010001323.1, read as the reverse complement.
CAGACACTCTAGTTGGAACGCAGGAACGAGCCCTGCTGCAAAGTATTGCTTCAAAAATTGTAATTACACGCCCCTGTTAGATAGGGGAAGAAAAATTGGGCCTTAGGCACTGGTGCTGGTGCCACAACACTGCAACCCCTCACAGACACTCTAGTTGGAACACAGGAACGAGCCCTGCTGCAAAGTATTGCATCAAAAATTGTAATTACACGCCCCTGTTAGACAGGGGCACAAAAATTGGGCCTTAGGCACTGGTGCTGGTGCCACAACACTGCAACCCCTCACAGACACTCTAGTTGGAATGCAGGAACGAGCCCTGCTGCAAAGTATTACATCAAAAATTGTAATTACACGCCCCTGTTAAACAGGGGCTGAAAAATTGTGCCTTAGGCACTGGTGGTGGTGCCCAGAACCAAAAATGTTCTTACAAGCTATCAGCGTGATGATTGAGGAGGAAGAGGATAATTACTCAGGGATATTCACTCAGCATCAGCATAGGCAGTCTTTGAAGGGATCTGAGATTTCAAAAAAAATTATTCGGTTACATCAGCATCAGGTGCTTGGTAGCTGGTGGTGATCCAAGACTGATTCATTTTTATGAAGGTCAGCCGATCGACCGAGTCGGTGGACAAACGCACCCTGTGATCGGTTACCACGCCTCCAGCAGCACTGAATGTGCGTTCCGAAAGAACGCTGGATGCAGGACAGGCCAGTAGCTCAATTGCATACTGTGCAAGCTCTGGCCAGTGATCCATCCTCAAGACCCAGTAACCCAGAGGATTTTCGGTGGGAAAGGTGTCCAAGTCTGATCTTGCCCCTAGGTATTCCTGCACCATGTAAAACAGACGCTGGCGATGGTTGCTGGAACCGATCATACCTTGGGGCTGCGGACCAAAAAATTGTCTGAACGCATCGGTCAGACGGCCACCTTCTCCACCGCTCCTTCTTTGACTGACCGAAGCCTCAGCAACACGTTGTCCAGAAACAGGAGTTTGTAACCTCCCAGTCTCTGGGAACGCGTTGCACAGACCTTTCTGCAAGGCCTCCCGAAGATGTTTCATCCTCTGCTCCCTCTGCGATGGCAAGATAAGGTCCGCAACCTTACCCTTGTAACGTGGATCAAGGAGGGTTGACAGCCATTATTGGTCCTTCTCCTTGATACCACGAATACGAGGATCCTTACGCAGGCTTTGCAGGATCAGGGAGGCCATGCAGCGTAGGTTTGCTGAGGCATTCGGTCCGGAGTCCTCTGGGTCACTAAGGACAACAACGCCTGCAGCCACCTCCTCCCAGCCACGTACAAGTCCATGTGTTCCTTGGGACTGATCCCTTAAAGACTGCTGCTGATGCTGAGTGCCAGGCTCCACCTCCATACTGACACAATCTTCCTCCTCCTCCTCCTCCTCCTCCTCGTCCTCTTCCTGTGTGATCGGCGGGCACGCAGGAACACTGTCTGGATAAAGGGGGCCTTGAGAGCTAAGGAATTCCTCCTCTTCCTGCCTCTGTTCTGCCTCAAGTGCCCTGTCCATTATTCCACGCAGCGTGTGCTCCAACAGGTGGACAAGGGGGACAGTGTCACTGATGCATGCACTGTCAGTGCTCACCATCCTCGTGGCCTCCTCGAATGGTGACAGGACAGTGCATGCATCCCTGATCATGGCCCACTGGCGTGGGGAAAAAAAACCAAGCTCCCCTGACCCTGTCCTGGTGCCATAGTCGCACAGGTACTCATTGATGGCCCTCTGCTGCGTGTGCAGCCGCTGCAGCATGGCCAACGTTGAGTTCCACCTGGTGGGCATGTCACAGATTAGGCGGTTCTTGGGCAGGTTAAACTCCTTTTGGAGGTCCGTCAGCCGAGCACTGGCATTATATGACCGGCGGAAATGCACACAGACTTTCCTGGCCTGCCTCAGGACATCCTGTAAGCCCGGGTACCTGCCCAAGATCTGCTGCACCACCAAGTTAAGGATGTGAGCCAAACAGGGCACATGGGTCATTTGTCCCTGTCGGAGGGCAGAGAGGAGGTTGGTGCCATTGTCGCAAACCACCATTCCTGCCTTAAGTTGGCGTGGCGTCAACCACCTCTGAACCTGCCCCTGCAGAGCTGACAGAACCTCTGCCCCAGTGTGGCTCCTGTCCCCCAAGCACACCAGCTCAAGCACCGCATGGCATCTTTTGGCCTGCGTACTTGCGTAGCCCCTTGAACGCCTACGGAGCACCGCTGGTTCCGAGGAAGAGGCCATGGAGGAAGAAGAAGAGGAGGGGGTGGAGGAGAGAGGTGTGTCACAATCAGCATTTTGGAGGCGTGGTGGCTGAACAACCTCCAACACTACTGCACCTTGTCCTGCATCCTTCCCAGCTGCCAGCAGAGTCACCCAATGCGCCGTGAAACTTAGGTAACGTCCCTGTCCATGCCTGCTGGACCATGAGTCAGCGGTAATATGCACCTTACCGCTGACCGCCCTGTCCAGCGAGGCATGGACATTGCCTTCCACATGCCGGTAGAGAGCCGGAATCACCTTCTGTGAGAAAAAGTGGCGTTTGGGTACCTGCCACTGAGGAACCGCACATTCCACAAACTCACGGAAGGGGGCAGAGTCTACCAACTGAAAAGGCAGCAGTTGAAGTGCTAGCAATTTTGCCAAGCTAGCATTCAACCGCTGGGCATGTGGATGGTTGGGAGCAAACTTCTTTCGGCGGTGCAGCAGCTGGGGCAGGGAAATTTGCCTGGTACAATCTGACGTCGGTGTACCAAAAGCAGATTGCCCACAAGTACTTGGCTGTGACACACCTAATTCTACACCTTCATTCCTCTCACTGCAGGTCTCAGAGAGGACTGAAGGTCTAGTGGGGTTGGAAATCTCAGCTGATGAGGAGCAAGGAGAGATCCTCTTTGTTCTTTGGTGTGGGTCTTTTAGATACGCTTGCCAACGAACTGCATGGCAGGTCAACATATGTCTGGTCAAGCATGTGGTACCCAAGCGGGAGATGTTTTGGCCACGCGAGATATGCTTGAGACATATGTTGCAAATAGCAGCGGTGCGATCTAATGCACTCGTCTCAAAAAAGGCCCACACCAAAGAACTTTTTGAATAACGCGCAGAGACTGCAGCACCCTGCACATGTGGAGCTTTGGGGTGTGATGCAGTCAATGTGCTGCCCTTAGGCTGGCCCCTGGAGGGCATCCTGCCTCGTTGGTGATGTGCCGCCTCCTCCTCCTCCTCCTCCTCCCTCCTATCAGGCACCCACGTTGAGTCAGTGACCTCATCATCCCCTCCCTCCTCATCACTGGAGCAAACCTGGCAGTATGCTGCAGCAGGGGGAGCATGACTGCCAGATTGCTGTCCTTCTTGGGCACCCCCTCTGTCCGTGCTCATGTTACTGCCTTCATCGAGCTCAGTATCATCATCAGTGCCTTCCAAACGCTGGGCATCCTCCTGGAGCATGTACCCAACGCTGTGGTCAAACAGTTCCAGGGAATCCTCATGAGGACATGGTGGAGCTAGGGAAGGAGTCACTGATGACATTGAGCTGAGGGAAGAGGCCGCTGCTTTGCCAGACAAAGCACCCTGGGCATGGGTGAGAGAGGATGAGGAGGATGAGGACGGCTTGGTCATCCACTCGACCAAGTCTTCCACATGTTGCGGCTCAACACGGCCAGCTGCCGAAAAAAAGGCCAAGCGTGTCCCATGGCCACGTGCTGATGAGGATGCACCGTCTCCACGACCAGCACTAGACACAGAGCCTGCTTGCCCTCTCTTATTGGCTTGTGACTGTCTGCCTCTCCTTCTTGGCCTTCCAGACATACTAATGGCCTGTAGCTGCACTAAGCTGGGATAGAACACCTGTAATTTTCTTCAGGTAGCTTTATATACTGTAACCAGACAAGCCTGCCTGTCAGTAGGAAGATAACAGGAACGGATCTAGCTGAACACTGTGAGCAGGACGCACTGTACTAAATGTAAATAGTCTAGCTGCCTGACCGTGGTACTAATAGGATCAAATAGAACACCTGTAATTTTCTTCAGGTAGCTTTATATACTGTAACCAGACAAGCCTGCCTGTCAGTAGGAAGATAACAGGAACGGATCTAGCTGAACACTGTGAGCAGGACGCACTGCACTAAATGTAAATAGCAGGAACGGATCTAGCTGAACACTGTGAGCAGGACGCACTGCACTAAATGTAAATGGCAGGAATGGATCTAGCTGAACACTGTGAGCAGGACGCACTGCACTAAATGTAAATAGCAGGAACGGATCTAGCTGAACACTGTGAGCAGGACGCACTGCACTAAATGTAAATAGTCTAGAAGATAACAGGAACGGATCTAGCTGAACACTGTGAGCAGGACGCACTGCACTAAATGTAAATAGCAGGAACGGATCTAGCTGAACACTGTGAGCAGGACGCACTGCACTAAATGTAAATGGCAGGAACGGATCTAGCTGAACACTGTGAGCAGGACGCACTGCACTAAATGTAAATAGCAGGAACAGATCTAGCTGAACACTGTGAGCAGGACGCACTGCACTAAATGTAAATAACAGGAACGGATATAGCTGAACACTGTGAACAGACGCACTGCACTAAATGTAAATAGTCTAGAAGATAACAGGAACGGATCTAGCTGAACACTGTGAGCAGGACGCACTGCACTAAATGTAAATAGCAGGAACGGATCTAGCTGAACACTGTGAGCAGGACGCACTGCACTAAATGTAAATAGCAGGAACGGATCTAGCTGAACACTGTGAGCAGGACGCACTGTACTAAATGTAAATAGTCTAGCTGCCTGACCGTGGTACTAATAGGATCAAATAGAACACCTGTAATTTTCTTCAGGTAGCTTTATATACTGTAACCAGACAAGCCTGCCTGTCAGTAGGAAGATAACAGGAACGGATCTAGCTGAACACTGTGAGCAGGACGCACTGCACTAAATGTAAATAGCAGGAACGGATCTAGCTGAACACTGTGAGCAGGACGCACTGCACTAAATGTAAATGGCAGGAACGGATCTAGCTGAACACTGTGAGCAGGACGCACTGCACTAAATGTAAATAGCAGGAACGGATCTAGCTGAACACTGTGAGCAGGACGCACTGCACTAAATGTAAATAGTCTAGAAGATAACAGGAACGGATCTAGCTGAACACTGTGAGCAGGACGCACTGCACTAAATGTAAATAGCAGGAACGGATCTAGCTGAACACTGTGAGCAGGACGCACTGCACTAAATGTAAATAGCAGGAACGGATCTAGCTGAACACTGTGAGCAGGACGCACTGCACTAAATGTAAATAGCAGGAACGGATCTAGCTGAACACTGTGAGCAGGACGCACTGCACTAAATGTAAATAGCAGGAACGGATCTAGCTGAACACTGTGAGCAGGACGCACTGCACTAAATGTAAATAGCAGGAACGGATCTAGCTGAACACTGTGAGCAGGACGCACTGCACTAAATGTAAATAACAGGAACGGATATAGCTGAACACTGTGAGCAGGACGCACTGCACTAAATGTAAATAGTCTAGAAGATAACAGGAACGGATCTAGCTGAACACTGTGAGCAGGACGCACTGCACTAAATGTAAATAGCAGGAACGGATCTAGCTAAACACTGTGAGCAGGACGCACTGCACTAAATGTAAATAGCAGGAACGGATCTAGCTGAACACTGTGAGTAGGACGCACTGCACTAAATGTAAATAGCAGGAACGGATCTAGCTGAACACTGTGAGCAGGACACACTGCACTAAATGTAAATAGCAGGAACGGATCTAGCTGAACACTGTGAGCAGGACACACTGCACTAAATGTAAATAGCAGGAACGGATCTAGCTGAACACTGTGAGCAGGACGCACTGCACTAAATGTAAATAACAGGAACGGATCTAGCTGAACACTGTGAGCAGGACGCACTGCACTAAATGTAAATAGTCTAGATAGAAGATAACAGGAACGGATCTAGCTAAACTGAATACAGTGTATACATATATATGCAACACCTGGGATGCATATATATACACAATACACTGTAAGTGCAGCTAACTGACTGACTGTTCTGCCCAATCTATCTAACTCAAATCAAATGACACTGTCTCTCTCTCTCTCTATCTCTCAGCACACCGGAACACACACTACACAGGGCCTCCGTGCAGGCGGCCTTATATAGTGTGGGGCGTGTACTAAATCCCCTGAGCCATAATTGGGCAAAGCCACCCTGGCTTTGGCCAATTACAGCTCTCTCTACTGACGGCGCTGTGATTGGCCAAGCATGCGGGTCATAGTGCATGCTTGGCCAATCATCAGCCAGCAATGCACTGCGATGCCGCAGTGAATTATGGGCCGTGACGCGCCACACGAATTTGGCGCGAACGGCCCATATCGTTCGCAATTCGACGGACGGTCGAACAGCCGATGTTCGAGTCGAACATGGGTTCGACTCGAACACGAAGCTCATCCCTACTGACAGAAGCACTCAAGCGGAGTGTGGGACGTTCCGTGACAGTGCCCTATGCGTGTCACAGGAAAGACAAGCAAAAAAAGTGTGCTTCCACTAAACTAGGTGTGAATAGGACTTGAAAGTGAAATTGCTGTGTTTACACAAAAACAATGAGGCTCTGTTCACATCGATGTGTTTCTGATGGAAATGTGCTGCAAATGCACATGGTACTTGCTTTGCCATTAAATGTTAATGGCACCCAGTGCGAGGGTAGCAGGTGCACTTTTGCTAGACATTTTGCAAACATGCTGCAAATGCACGAAGGTAAAAAAAAAGAAGCTCCATGCTTTGCTCAAAAAAGAGTTCTGGAGTTCCTTTGGAGTGTTTGTTGCATGTAGGGCAGCATTTTCAAGTGAATGGACTGCCCTATTTGTTATGAGCAGAAACACTTCAAACCCCCCCCCCAAAAAACAGGTACAAGTACCTAAATTCCCACTATGCAGAGATGTGAATGGGATCTGATAGGTGAGTGTCACTGTCCACTCCCTCCTACAGTATTTACTTGTACTGATTATACAATCTCTGTATGATTTACCAAAACTATGGAATAGGAGGACCCACCTATCTATCAATTTACTCTGTATGTAACCAGGCAGGCCCTTGCACTACATAGTTGATGGTTGACCTAAAGAAGATTGTACTATCAGATTATATAGTGTATACAGACTTCCAGGAGATTGGGTAGGTGCAATCTCCTGAGGGCAGGTGCAGGGTGTGTGCTTATGAGGTCAGCTGGTGAACTCCTTCCTGTGTCTTAACAATTTTTATGACCTAAATCTACATACCAGGAAGTCATGAACATTTCTATGGAACAAGCTAGAAGCCGATGTAAAGACTTGTCCTAAAATACATAGAAAGCTTTTTCTTTTCTGTAACAGAAGTACATTAATGATATATTGGTACATAGGGGAGCTGGAATGTAGAAAAAATGTGAACTTAGCCTTTAAATCATTTTTAAGGAGGGATATTGATATTTATATATTCCAGATATAACAAAGAGTTTGTTCAAAGCTTGAAGCTTTAAAGAAAAAATTCTTTGTGTAAGGCATTATGTTACAATGTGTAATAGTAGAGAGCATAGTATGGTTTGTTGGAGGCCAGCTTACATTTCCTTGTTTGAAGTTTGAAGAGACCTGTGGAAGAGAAACTCGCTGTTCACAAGAGGTTTCAATGAATTTATCTTCTGCTTTCTCCCTTAATTTATGTAAGGCAGATCGGGTGGTTATCCTTATTTATTATTAGATAGAGAAATGCTGTATGTAAACCCCTAACAATGAACTTTTCTTAATTTATCCCTTTTGATATGTTAAATATACCTTCTAGAGCGTTATATTATATCTGTTTAATAAGTGAAAAAAAAATTCTGTTGATCATGCCTGAAATCCAGTGAACTTTTGGTTTCCTTGCTCTCTTATCAATTATTATTGATTTTATTTCTTTCAGTGGACTACAGAATGCATCTCCTTTATGGCATGTAGATGAAAGTAGGAAGTGTTCTGTTGTCCTGTCCTACGGTGGTAATTATGTCCCTCCATAGATACAGTACAGTTTGATGAGTGAGCATTGTCACTCTAGAACAGAAAGGGGTTAACTTACTGAAGGCAAATAGGCTGTTCACTTTGCAAGGCAATTTTTGCTTAGTATAGTGAAGGAGGCGACGGTCTTCTGACTTCCATCTTCCAATCATGTGCAAGCAAAAATGTATTTATTTTACTTGCATGTGATTGGGTATTTTTTGCAAAATGAATTTTGACTGTATTCACTAAGCCAATGGAAAATCCCTTTCAAAGTGAACAGCCTATTTGTCTTTGGTAAATAAACCCCATAGTGCATTACTGGCTTGATCACCACATCAAAATAAAAGAAAAAAAGGCTTGAAAAAGATAACGAATGCAGCCATGTTCTGTTTCAAATGTCGCTTTATGCGTTGACATAAATCCTTAGACACAGTCTGTCCAAACATTATGGTTACCTGCACAATCCACTGGCAGCTCAACTCTTAAATAAGACACAGAAGTTGAAATTAATGCAATTTTACTTCAGCTAATTGCAGTACAGAGGATGTTTGTTGGTGTTGAATTACTAATACTGACTGAGGGAACATAGAAAAATGGGGTGGGTCTAGCTAGGACAGAGAAAGAAACCAAAAATCATATAATAAACAAGTTGCAGTGCCTTAAAACCACCAATACAACTGTAGCGCTGGTAGATTTTTAATCTACTGCTGATAGGTAAATTTAGTGGGTTATCTGTTCATACATAGTCAGATTTGCCTCTGTTCCAGCTCGGCTGAGTTGCATGTGATTTCACACTGTGCCAGTGGGTGTCGTTGTTACTATGGGCCAGTGTTGGAAAGGCAACACGTTGAAGTGTATAAGTGCTCCTCTGTCCTGGAGATAACTCAGTGGAGGTGGTCCTCTGAGTTGTATTCTGGGAGAGGGTATTTATGGGACAGACGCCATGTTTCGGGGTTGCTTTTCGTCCACCTGCTGGCCCTCCTGGCCGACAGGTATGTGCTAAGAGTACTACCTCGTGGTCCCCCGATCGGGAGGCCCACGGCGCTGCGGCATGTGGGTGGGCCCAGGGGCTTGTCTGGGGCCTACTACAGTGGCAGAGAAATAGTCCTGAGCTGTCTACCCTATGTGAAGAAGCTGGGCAACTGAGAAGATCCCAGGGGAGGACCCATCACGGAAGGATCATGCAGAGTGCTGGTCTGGAGAGGGGCCTGGTGACTCAGTTGGATGACGTATCCTAAAGTAATCCTACCGCATGGCACTGCCGGGTTGGCTTAAAGGTCCTGGTGCTGTGTTCGTTGTTCATCGAGAACCAATACATCCTGTGGCAGAGGATCGTATGGGTTTTGTTTCAATCAAATCTGTGGCAGAGACTTTTGTTCGTGCTACGTACTGGCTGCTAGGTTAGTGAGAGAAACCTATCCAGGCGGGCAAAGATTCAACTCTAGAGAGAGAGTATATTTAGCTACAAGTTTCAATCCCTAATACTACACAAAGAACATTAAGAAGAGCTTCCCTGCAACTTTCCTTCTACCTCTGTTCAGCTACTTCCTTCAATTTACGTTTATTGGAAAAGCATTTAAGCATTGGAAAAGATACTCAAGTTTCCGGTGCCTACAGTATATATGGTAAACTCAACGGGACCCTAGACCCGGTTCTGGTGAAATAGAGGTAAGGAAGGTGACGGTAACAGCCCGCTTAAACCAGCAGCTCAACCGAGAGTTATTGCTACATGTGGGGGAGTCGTCCGGGATTTGTTAGCCGTCAACCTTCTGCAACCCTGAGAAGCATTTCACCGGGAGTTTACGTTGGAATAAATTACTGGACTTTGTCATTTTTCAGGAGAAGAAGGGGTTGAAGTTGCAGGACTTTATTTCTGACTGCGTAGGCTGTGGGTGAGAAGTAAAAGCCCGGGAGCTACGTGATCAGAAGAACAAGTGGGAGGAGCCTAGCCTACTTGTTACCACATGGGACGCATGTGTGTTGGCGCCAGAGAAGAAGAGAGGCCTCGTGATCGTGCTGAGAAGATCAGAGTGCAGCCATGTCTTTTTCGTTGATACAGCCAACTGTGGGAGCTAGGATGTTCCCTACGAGTACTGCTGCGGGTGCTATGCTGACCGGAACCTTGCTGACAGATACCGATATTCGTCTGAAACCGCAGGGGAGGTTTGTTCTCTATACAGTCGGAGATATTGAAGGGCTGGGCATGCTTTGCCACAGGTGTGAAGGACTGGCCATACATCTCCATCCATTTGGTCATTGTTTGCAGTGCGGAGAATATTTGTTCATAGTGGAGCAACCTACTATGTCGCCCTGTGCTTATCGGGTGGACTGGGCTACAGGTATTGCCACAGTAGAAGATGCTACTATTGCTTCTGAAGAACAACAGGCCGTGATTTTGTCTGTTGCCACCGAGAGTGTTTCTGAGGGAGATACCGCTGTCACTATTTCATCAGTGGACGTTACTTTGATTTCTGCGTCCACTACACCTATCCCCGTTGCACCTGTCCATAGGAACGTGGGATATGTGAAGGCTTCCAGTGGCCGTGGTTGAGGCCTACCCCAGAGACTACCCGAACCGGAGCCGAAGAAATATATGGATCTGGAGAAGTCCACGTCATGAGCGGGTGAGAGATCAGAGGGAAACATTATTGGGACTCTGTGTAAATATTTGCCTGCAGAGGAGTTAAGACATTCCGAGATAGATTCCATGTCGGATCTCTCCGGTGAAAATGATTTATTTGAGACTATGTCACAGGAACTGTTATGGGCTCAGGGTAAAGATGTTGCTTCTGCCTTGACTTTCTCAGAGTGGACAGCCTTGGATTCTGGGAAGACATCACCTAGTGTGGAGCCACACCGTACTATTAAGGAGACATTGCCTAAAGTTGCTACTTTGCTTCCGACACCCGTCGGGTCTATGGTGAGTAAATCAACGAACTCTTGTGTGCCTCCTGGTTTGAGGGTAAATAGATCTTTGCCTAAACTTGCACGTTTGCAGAGTGCTTAACAAAGTGTTGCTATGGAATATGGTCTGGAGTTTCCCTATGTTACTCAGGACATTATGCAAGAAATTGAGGCCAACCGGGAGCTCTGGTACAGTGAAGCTGTTTGGGACTATTTGTGCCTAAGCCTTTCCGGAAAACTGGATGTTCCGTTGTCATGGACGAACGCTTCAGTGGATGTTTTCTACACTGGAACTATGGTCGGCACATCTATGCTGACAAAGTGGTCATTTGCAGGCCCGAAAAAGATGATATTGTGTACTTTGTCACTACAGTGGATAAACTGGGAAAGAAACTGACATTGCCAGATCCCCGGTTTTGAAAAAAGGAGGGGTGTGGAGGCGCCAACTGTGGTAGCTTGTTTATTCAAAAATGAAAGTTAGTGTAACAATTACACTTACTGGTTCGCAGGGTGGAGGTGTTTCTTTGAGATGAGAAGTGTCCTGGGATGTGCTGTTATCTTGTTTCCGGCTCGGATTTCATTCCTTCAGGCGTCGGGGTGTGGAGTCTGTAAACAGGCTGAACCGCTGCATCCAGTGGATGGAAAGCTCCACGCTGACCACTCTGGAGCGCGGAAGCGGAAATGATGTCACTGATGCACGGCAAACGTCCAGGCTGGTGTTGGGGATGATACAGGGATAGTACAGGCTACGCGCTTGGGGCTCACAGCTCCTTCTACTGGCCTTTTTGCTCCCTGGAGGAGAGCAGCTTGAATATATAGTGGAGGCAATTAGGCAATTAGGCAATTAGGTTAAAGTGTATGGGCTGGAGGTCTGTGGCTGTGGAACCACAACAGCCAGAGGACCCACAATCTTCCAAAAAGCACAAAAAAGTTGAAAGTAAAGTATAAAGAATTAAAAATATGATGAATTGGGGGTAAGTTTAATAAATATAAGGATAATAATAGTAAGTGGAATTAGAGTTAAAACATTTATTTAAAAGATGAAAAAAATGTGCAAAATTAAAAATGAAATAAAAATAAAATAAAAAATAAAAAATAAAATGAAAAATAAAAACAATGAAAAATAGAAATAAAAATAAGTATAAAAATAAAAGTAAATATAAAATTTATAGACCAGACCTATCCAAAGAATGGGCTTTTGTATCTGAATTCTGTATAGAAAAATGGATAAAAATTATTATTGCACAAAGAAAAAGGAAATATGAAACTTTGGTAGCTGAAATTAGGGAAACCTGCAGCAGCATCACACAACACATTGCGTAACTTCCATACACCTGGCTCAGGACACTAAAAAGGAACACCATCAGACAAGAAAATGACCTTATCCAAAACAAATTAGGAAAATTCAGGAGGGACATTGGTGATTATACCAACAACAGGGTTTTCTGCTGGAAGAAAAAACTGGTTGCTCCACCACCCTGGAGACCTGCACCTAGGTCACTCTTAACAGGCCCCTCACTGACAACAACCACCCAGCACTCCCACCATAACCCTTCACCTATCCCTGTTCCCCAACCTCTTCTCCAACTCATTTCCAAACCACAGCGAGTGGCAAAAACCAACAAAAACAAAAAAACTCATCTCCCCGAGTCAAAAACAATGCTCACACCAGTCAACAATACTCATGCGGATCCAGGTCCATCACCAGATTCACCTTCAAACCCAGTGGTTGAACCTTACTCCACTACACTTTGCCCAAGTACTCCTCCCTTCAACACCAGGGTTATAACAAATACACAGTCCAACCCAGTCACCCCCCTTTTTCCCACTTATCCTATAGCCCCACAGTGACCAACAACACAGAATCAACCAAGGATGATGATTTTTTAGGGTCAGCCCCCCACTCGGCACCTTCAAAAGAGGAGAACTCAAAAGGAAAAATACGTAAAGTATAAAGATTTTCAACTTATCCACCCATATATTATCTATGGAAGAGACCTCACTCTTGAGCAAAGGTCTCACCTTTGCACCTACCATCCGCCCAAACCCATTCATGCTATTCAAAGACCTTAATAAATTTATACGAGACTTGACAGTGAAAAGATTCTACAATATCCAATCCTCTCTGAAACCCCGACCCTCGCAAGAACCCATTGAAACCATTAACCATGATGTCCTCCCAATAGATACTGACACAGATTCCTCCATCATCTTGGACCCAGATGAACTCCATACAGAATATCCCTTTGCAGATATGGAATTGTACACTCAACACTACCAAACATCCCCTCCGATCCAACATACAAAATTCAAACCCAAGTCCATCTTCAACCCAGTACATAAAAAAGGCCCCTATCTACAGGCATTCTATCAAGTCATGTATACCGACCTTGTCCAAATGTGTAAATCGGCTCCCAAGAAAAGAGCTAACCTCTCTAAAGCAGAACAGAAGGCCCTGGATGAGTTAACCAACAACCACAATATCATCATAAAGGCAGCAGACAAGGGAGGCGGCATTGTAATACAGAACAGTTCAGACTACATGGCGGAATCACTCAGACTATTATCCGACACCAACACTTATTCCAAACTCACTCATGATCTACCAGAAAGCCACAAAATTAGCCCACAGAGCACTAGAAGATGGTATTATTTCCAAAGCTGAACTGTCATTTCTCATCAAAGGTTTTCGTAAAACTCCCTATTTTTACCATTTACCAAAAATTCATAAAGACCAGTCCAACCCACCAGGCCGTCCCATAGTAGCTGCTATGGAGAGCATCACCAGCGGGTTTTCTATGTACATAGACCATTTCCTTCAACCCCTTGCGCAACACCTCCCATCTTATATTAGAGATAGTACCCACCTATTGGAGATGCTTTCCTTCTACACCTGGGAACCCACCTACCAGTGGGTATCCTTGGACGTTACATCTCTATACACTTCCATCCCCCACGCAGTAGGCCTCAGAGCAGTAGAATATTTTCTCTCCGAGGACCACCTCATCAATCCCAGACAGGCACAGCACATCCTGGAGGCTACACAATTCTGTTTCTAATTTCTCTTTATTAGTTTTTCATATAAAACAATAATATGTATCGACAACATCCCAATTAAACATAAACAATTCCACAGATTATACATCGTATTTCAATTTTCGTGATAATTTTCCTTTTTTCTTTTATTACAAACTGTGAAAGCATTCTTATTTAAAACCTTTTTCTACCATGCAGTCTTAACCCTCCTTCCCACCCCCCTAATTTCTGTATATACATCCGTACCACTTTCATACAAACAAACAAACATCCAATTCCATAACCCAAAGTAAACAACCGAAGGAAAAAAAAAAAAAAAAAAAATTATTCTTTCCTCTTTCCTCCTCTCCCCCTCCCCCCTCTCCCCCCCATTCCCTCTATATTTTATTATAGATATTCTAATACTTCTCTTGATGATCGAAACTCATCCCAACTTTGCCAAATTTCTGATAAATGATTTGTTATATATCCTTCCTCTCTTATCTGCTTTTCCATACAATGAATTTCATTCATTTCACAAATCCAATCTGCTATTGTTGGACTCCTCGTTTTCCTCCAATTTCTTGCTATTATTGTTTTTGCTGCCGATAACATATGAATAATGATATCTTTTTTAATTGTCTTTATGGGTTTAGGTATTAAAGACAGTAACGAGATTTCCAAACTTGGGGTTAACTCTACTCCTGATACCCTATAATAAATCTGAAATATCTCGTTCCAGAAACCTCTCACTAGGGGGCATCCATACCATATATGCTCCATAGTTCCTTTTTCTATTTCGCACCTCCAGCATAAGTCTGTATTTCCTTTATTCATTAATTTTAGGGTGACTGGACTTCTATACCACCTCATTACTATTTTATAATTTCTCTCTTGGTATTTATTTGCTGTGGTTATTCTATGCATAATTTCAAAAACCCTTTCCCATTCTTCCTCTGATAAGGATCTACCCAATTCTGCATCCCACTTCTTTATACTTGTTATTTCTTTACAGGGGTTATTCGGAATTAATTCAGCATATATTTTGGATAAATTCTTAACTGGGATCTGTTCGCACAGCAATATTTCTTCAAATTTGGTTAGCGATCTATCTAACTTAAATATTCTGGGCTCTATGAACTTCTTTAATTGTTGATACTGTAACCATTTATTTTCGTTTTCCAATCCCAGTTCCCGCAGCGTGGGTATTTTCCCATTCTCAAGAACTTGTACCAGTCTTGTATGTTCCGATCTATTCCATTTTAAAAACTTTCGCGCTTCCCTAGCTGGGGGGAACTCAGGATTGAGAAACAATGGGGTCATGGGTCCAATCATCGTGGAGAGCTTACCCCCTTTCATTACGTCATCCCATATCTTTAATGTGGCTTTAACGAAGAGTGTTAATTCGTTTCCTTTAGGTCTTAAGTGGGACTCTGTCCATGGAAGAATTTTTAATTGGGGCCCCGCTATTTCTTCCTCCATACTAACCCATTGCTTCTTTTCTTTATTATGGTACCAGTCTACTATTCTGGTTAGTGATGCTGCCTGCAGATATTTTACGAAATCAGGTAACGCGAGCCCTCCATTTCTTTTTCTTCTTGTTAGATTTTCCCTTTTTATCCGGGGGGTTTTGTGCATCCATATAAACTCGACCGTAGCTCTCCTCAACTCTATCATCAGTTTTTTGGGGGGTTCCAATGGTATTGTTTGAAAGATGTATAAAAGCTTTGGTAGTATGTCCATTTTTACAATGTTGACTCTTCCTGTCCATGAATATTTTAATTTCTCGTATTTCTGTAGTAGTTTGATAGCTCTCCGAATTGCTTCCTCATAATTCTTCCCCTGTAGTTGTTTCAAATCTTTTGTTATGGAGATTCCCAAATATTTTATTGCGTCTTGTTTCCATTTAAATGGAAAATCCCTTTGCATAAGTATGTATATTTTTTCATTTATTGATATATTCATTATTTCGGATTTATCATAGTTTACTTTGAAATAGCTTAATTCCCCAAATCTTTTGAATTCCTTCATTAGATTAGGAATAGTTGTTAAGGGGTTAGTTATATATATTAGCAAATCATCTGCATATGCCGCTATCTTGTACTCTTTCCCCCCCAGTTTTATTCCCTTTATATCTTTATTATTTCTAATTGCTGTAATTAGGTGTTCCATTATTAATACAAACAGTAGAGGGGAGAGAGGACAACCCTGGCGGGTTCCGTTCGTTATTTTTATATCTCTTGATAATATGCCGCTTATTCTTACTTTTGCTTTCGAGTTGGAATACAGCGCGGAGATCCTGCTACGCATTATTGGACCCAAACCTAGTTGTACTAATGTCTCTTCCAGAAAGCCCCACCCTATCCTGTCAAATGCCTTTTCGGCATCTACAGCCAGTATACATGTTTCCGTAGCTGTTTTTTGGGCGAACTCTATCAATGTGCAAGTCTTTATGATGTTATCTTTAGTCTCTCTGCCTTTCGTGAATCCTGTCTGGTCTAGTTTTATATAGCCAGGCAGGATAGGTGTTATTCTATTCGCAATAATCTTAGAATATAGCCTTATATCTATATTGGTTAAAGAGATAGGTCGGTAGTTTTTACAAAGTGTGTGGTCCTTCTCTGGCTTTGGAATTAAGATAATGTGAGCCTCTGTGCTTTGTGGTATGAAGCCTTGAATGTGAGATATAGAGTTGTATGTTTTTTTCAGGATGGGGGCGATTATATCCTGGAAGTGCTTATAAAATCTAGTAGTATACCCGTCAGGTCCTGGGCTTTTCCCCGGGACTAATTCTGCGATCACTTTCTGAACCTCTTCTATTGAGATGTCCCTTTCCAGGACCTCGAGTGTTTCATTAGGGAATCTCGGCAGGGCTGTTTCTTCAATATATTTTTTAATTTCTTCCCTATCCATTTCCTCCTTCTTTTTCCCCTGTGGTGATTTAATGTTATATAAATTTGAGTAATATGCGTGAAATTCCTTCAATATTTCTTTTGGGTCATATGTATATTCCCCATCTGCTTTTAATATTTTAATTATATTTGTTGTATTTTGTTGCTCTTTTAATGATTTGGCCAATATTTTACCTGTCTTATTTCCCTGCTGGTACCATTGTGCTCTTCTTCGGTCCCTAATTCTAAGAGATTCTTCATCAAGCATGGCTTGTAATTCCATTCTTTTCCCTTTTAAATTTATTTTTTCTGATGGATTAAGGGTTTGTTTATGTTTTATTTCCAGTTCTTCTATTTCTTTTATTAACTGGGATTTCTTCTGACTCTTACTTTTTTTTAATCTTGAGCCATGCTTGATGAATGTCCCCTTTATTACACATTTTAATGCTTCCCACTGCATGGGTATTGATGTTTCATCATTCTCATGAATCTCCATAAATTCCCTTATTGTTTTTCTTATATCTTCTACACATTCTTTATCTTTTAACAAGTTGTCGTTTAGCCCCCAGTTACCTTTTATCTTTTCACGTTCTACTACTTTGATTTCCAGAAACAATGGGGCGTGGTCTGACCATAAGAACCCCCCTATATCTGATGATGGAGTCATTACCACTCCTGAATTATTAATAAAAAAATAGTCTATCCTATGGTAGGAATCGTGTATGTTAGAATAATATGTATAATTTTTTTCCGTTTGATGTTGGGCTCTCCATATATCCACCAGATGGTGCTTTGCTAATGTCCCTTTAAATTCCTCTATTTGATTTTTATTTTTATAAGCATGGGTATTAGTTGTATCCATTCTTATGTCCATGATGAAATTAAAGTCCCCGCCCATTATCACTGTACCCTCAGCTTTCTCCATAGCCCTGTTTACAGCCCTTGTTCCCGTCTTTATTTGATCATAATTTGGTAAATATAGATTAATAATTGTAAAAATTTTACCATATATTGCTACCTTTATGACCAAAGATCTGCCATCCTTGCCCATATTCTTTTGTATTATCTGATAGGGTACTTTCCTATGAAAGGCTATGGATACCCCTTTCGACTTCGAGTGGGGAAATGTATCATGTATCCAGTTGTTATAATTTCGGTTATTAAGTTTTGGTATGTGATTAGAACGAAAATGCGTCTCTTGAAACAGTATAATATCCACATTTTGTTTATTGAATAAATTTAAAATTTGATTTCTTTTGTTGGGAGAGTTAAGACCCCTTGCGTTGAAGGAACAAAATTTGATCTCACCCATTCAAGAGAGAAAGAGTGAAGAAGGAAGAAAGAAGAGGAAAAAAAAAAAAAAAATCACCCTTTTTTCTACACCGCACTTAATCTCACTCACATTCACATACGTTACTCATACAATCTACTCTACTACTACTTGACTTACAATAAACAAGTCTATCTTACTAACTAAAGTAAGCTCCCTACTTTGGGGGATTTTGAGTCTGCTGACCAGAAGCTGCCGTCCTATTGCTGGCCGCTTGCCATATTTTTATTTGCTGGTATTCCTACTTTTTCTCCCTTCCCTTTCTCTTTTATTCTATATGTCTTCTTGCACTCCCTTTTATTTGTCCCAGTTCCCTTTCTCTCCTCCCTCCCCCTCCTCCCCTTTCACTCCTCCCTCCCCTCTCCTTTACCCCTCCCCCTCCGCAGCCTCTCTCCATTTCCCTCCCGTACCTTTTTACTCCCTCTTCCTCCCTGTTTAACCTTTCTTTACTTTCTCTCATATTGAGAACCGTCAAGGGACAAGATAGGGGTGGTCATTATTAATCTTATTACCATGAGAGAAGAAAGAAAAGAAAGGGGAAGAAGAGAGAGAAGAAAAAAAAAAAAAGAAGAAGAGAAAAAAAAAAAAAATAAAATTAAATAAATAAAATAAAAAAAAATAAATAAATAAATACATTTCTTATCCTAGAGCTATAAACATAATTATTATTCTCTCTCTATCCTGCATAATGATGACCTTATGCTATTGTCATCATTATTATCTTTTATTCTTTCTACTTGCCTTTTCCTATCCCTCCCCCCTTTCCTTCCCCCCCCAGCAACAACAAATATTTACCCCAAATGCATGTACTACTACAATCATTTCTATATCCCAGTGCAAAAAAAATACATAAGGGGGAGAAAGAAAGAGAAGAGAAAAAAAAAAAAAAAAGTCTTGTGCTTAAAACTTATTTATCATCTCTTTTGTGTTAACTATTTACCTTTTCCCTTCTTACCCACCCTTCCCCCTAACATTATCAAGTTTTTACCGCAAATACATGTATTGCTTACATTAATTTTCATATCCCGTTGTGAAGAAAAAACAAAAAAACAAAAAACAAAAACAACCTTGTGCTTAAAACATATTTATCATCTCTTTTATGCTAATCATTTACCTTTTCCCTTCTTACCCTCCCTTCCCCCAAGCATTATCAAATTTTTACCAAAAATATCTGTACTATTACATTAATTTCCAAATCCCAGTGCAAAAAAAAAAAATTTTCACCAAATACTGAACATATTAATTCTTCTCCTTATCCCTAGCTCAATTACCTAAAACATGCATAATTAACTTTTTGATACTTATTATTTCCCCTCGGGGGAGGGGGAGAGATAGAGAGAAAAAAAAAAAAAAACACAAACCCATTACATTTTTTTAAATGTTTGAATATATGGAACGGGCCAGTCTGGTAGTGTTATTTCTGGGATTTTAAGAAAGTCCAAAAACTCTGGCAGGTCCTCCAGATCTCTAAATGTTATAACACGTCCTTCTGCTTGAACCTGTAATTGAAATGGGAATTTCCATCTATATTGTAGTTTGTTCTTTATCAGCTGCTCCACTAGAGGTTTTAACGCTCTTCTGCGATCCAGGGTAAATTTTGATAGATCCTGGAAGAACATCAGAGGATCTCCGTCATATTGGATGTTCTTATTTTGACGGACAGCGAACATTATCTTGTCTTTTATATGAGAAAAATGCATTCTACAAATTATATCCCGGGGCTTTTTTGGATCTAGCTTCCTTATTCCTGTTACTCGGTGTGCTCGGTCTATAATTAAATCTTTTGTATCAATATCTGGAGCGATTTCCTGAAAATTTTTTTGTAGTGTTGTTATGAGTGTTTTTGGGCTCACCTCTTCTTTTAGGCCTCTTATTCTTATATTAGATCTTCTATTTCTGTTTTCTTGTTCGTCTATATTGTTTATTGTTTGTATTAGTTGTTTTTCTTGTTTCTGTATTTTTTCCTCTAACCTGATCAGTTCCTGTTCTGTTTTTAGAACTCTCTTATCTAATGTAACCATTTTTTCTTGCGTGTTTTTAGTGGATGTTTTAAGTTCTTGTATCTCCATTTTATATGATTCTTCTAATCTATGCACGTATTGATCCATGTCCGCCCTAGTTGGAAGCGAGCGAATATATGCTCTTATATCCCATTTCTCCTTATCCTGCTCTTTTTGTTCGTTTATTGATCCTGTTGTATCAATAGGTGAGCTGTTTCTAGGATGGTTTTTTTGTTCTTCTCCCGATGATCTGGATGTTATAGATGATTCTGCTATATTTGATAATTCTTGTGATGTTTGTATTGCTTGTGTTGCGTGGGGAGACTGTGGTTGTAACTGTTGAAAAAATTCTTTGATATCAGTCGTTTGTATTGTCTGTACCCCTGTAGTGCTTTTATTATTATTTTCCGCTTTATCTTTTTTGCTCTTTTGCAATTGCGGTGTTTTGTTGCCTTTCTTGGGTGCCATCTTCCTCTCTTCTTCCCCCTTCTTCCCCACCCTCCCCCTCTCCGAACCCTCAATATTTTTATTGTACCTTTTCACAAGGAGAAGGGAAAAAAAAAAAGGGGGGGGTATTAGGGATGTCCTGATGTCCTTACAGTCCTTTTAACATCTCCCTCTAACCCCTCTCTAAGCTCCCCTCGGGGCGTTTTGTTCAATCGTTACTTAGCCGTTATGTTTACTTATGGAGTTAATTATACTGTCATTTGTGTCTCTCGTGCTTTTGTTTCAATTCAGTATGCAATATCACAGTCTGTTAGGAGGTGAGCAATAGTAAAAGTAGTAATGATACTTGCTCTTTAGGTGACTTTAGGCGATGTGCTGATTTTTTCCCGGGAGATCCCTGGATCCCTCTGATCCTGCCTGATCACTGCCGTCCCTCTCACGAGGCCCCCGTCGGAGAGGGCGTCCGCGGACGAGAGTCTCCGCCGTCCGCTTCCGCAGACACACAGAAGCTCCCGCTCGGTCGCGCCCGCTGTCTCTCAACTCTGCCCCGGAAACAGTCTCGGCACTCCACAGGCAGATCCTCTATCAGCGCCACTGGCTCTTTCGCACCTGGTCTCCTCTTCCTCTCCTTCTCCTTCCTTCACCTCCACCTCTCCGCGTCTCTTCAGGCTCCCCCTCGAAGCAATGGGGTAACTACCCCGGAGAGAAGCCGGCAGCACAAGGTATGTTTGTCTGTTAAACGAACCGCCAGAGTCTGCAGCTTGTTAGCATATCAGCTTGTCAGCATATCCGCTTCAACTGCATCGGCCAGCATGTCAGACGCTCGATCCCTCTATGCAGCCATCTTGGTCAGCAGCTCCTCCCCCAATCAAAGCTTCCCCGTTTTCTTTTAGCTTTGGATAGAGTGGAGAGGAAATAGAACACCTGTCAGTGTTTATTGCTGTCTGTGTCCCCCGGAGGCTACACAATTCTGTCTAGAACACAACTACTTTGAGTTTGACCACACCTTCTATCTACAAACTCAAGGCACTGCCATGGGTGCCAATTTTGCCCCAAGCTACACCAACCTGACTATGGACTACTGGGAACTACAATACATCTCACATAACAACCCTTTTGCTGCCCATATCATATATTATGGGCGCTACATCGATGATATCATTTTGATCTGGGAGGGCACATCAGAGAGTATAGAGTCCTTTGTCAAGCATTGCAACTGCAACTCCCAAGGGTTATCCTTCACCTATGTCATAGACCCTGAAAAACGAATCTTCTTGGACCTAGAACTTTTTCATAGTGAATCTGAAATACATGCTACAAACTTTGTCAAACCCACCGCTGGGAATTCCTATATTCACTACCAGAGCTGTCACCATCCAACATGGATCAACAATATACCGAAGAGCCAATTCCATAGAATTTGGTGGAATTGCACCAAGGGCGAAGATTACCACATACAGGGTAAACTCCTTTCCAACAAATTTCAGGACAAAGGATACCCACCACATCTGGTACAAAAGGCCTTCCTCCAACAGGCAAAGAAACCTTCACCCAAACCCAAAACTTCAGATAATCCACAACCAACACGTTTCACTACCCAGTTTCATGATTGTCACAAGAAGATGGAGAACATCTTAGCCAAACATTGGTGCATCTTGCTTGGAGACCCCTTTCTAGGTTCTTCCCTCACCCAACTACCCAAGGTTTTATATCGTAGAGCAAAAAATATTAAAAGTAAGATAGCACCCAGTAAAATCTGCAAAGTCCCACCCACTCCAGCCTCACACATCCCCCTAATTCCATTAGTGGGAATGTACCAATGCCAGAAAAAATTATGCCTAACCTGCAAATTTGTTGACCATGGACAAAAAAACTTCACTCTTAAAGACAAAACATACACCATAAAAGACTTTTATAATTGCTCCAGTGAATACGTGGTGTACTGCCTGACCTGCCCATGTGGTCTCTTTTATGTGGGCAGGACCATACGCCCCCTACGCCAACGTTTTGGCGAACACAGGCGTTTCATAGAAAAGGGCTGGGACAAACACAGTGTCCCTCTTCATTTTTTGAAGGAACACCAAAAATCTACCATGGGCCATGCCCAGAGGTCTTCCTGCTGCGGAACGTTTTAAATGCCTGTGTCAGCAGGAGGCCTACTGGATATATTCATTGGGTATTCTCTCGCCAGGGGGACTCAATGAAGAATTAGAAACACATTCTTTGTTGTAGTTTACTTTTCTTTCCCCCCTTCCCCTTTCCAATCATACATTCGTTCTTCACTTTCTTAGTATATATATATATATATATATATATATATATATATATATACACACCTTGCCCATCACTATACAAACCATGTAGAAGTTTTTTAAAACATAAAAATACCCCCATGGTCCTTTGCTGTCGTATCATCCAGTCACCTGAGGGACCGCTGTCCCCTCATGGACCCAGATAGCAACTCCACCGTTCTACATAACAACTTCACCCCCCTCTTTCCCCCCCACCCCTCCCCCCCTTCCCTCATGTCCCCCCTGAGCTCATCCTCATAATGTGTATCCCAGTGCTTTTTAATCTCATTTTTTATTTATTTATTTATTTATTTTTTCCCCCATTTTCTATTTCTATTTTTATTTTTTATTTTTATGTTTCATTTTTATTTCTTATTTTTATTTTTATTTTATATTTACTTTTATTTTTATACTTATTTTTATTTTTATTTCTATTTTTCATTGTTTTTATTTTTCATTTTATTTTTTATTTTTTATTTTATTTTTATTTCATTTTTAATTTTCCACATTTTCTTTATCTTTTATCTTAAATGTTTTAACTCTAATTCCACTTATTATTATTATCCTTATATTTATTAAACTTACCCCCAATTCATCATATTTTTAATTCTTCATACTTTACTTTCAACTTTTTTGTGCTTTTTGGAAGATTGTGGGTCCACTGGCTGTTGTGGTTCCACAGCCACAGACCTCCAGCCCATACACTTTAACCTAATTGCCTAATTGCCTCCACTATATATTCAAGCTGCTCTCCTCCAGGGAGCAAAAAGGCCAGTAGAAGGAGCTGTGAGCCCCGAGCGCGTAGCCTGTACTATCCCTGTATCATCCCCAACACCAGCCTGGACGTTTGCCGTGCATCAGTGACGTCATTTCCGCTTCCGCGCTCCAGAGTGGTCAGCGTGGAGCTTTCCATGCACTGGATGCAGCGGTTCAGCCTGTTTACAGAATCCACACCCAGATACCTGAAGGAATGAAATCCGAGCCGGAAACAAGATAACAGTACATCCCAGGACACTTCCCATCTCAGAGAAACACCTCCACCCTGCGAACCAGTAAGTGTAATTGTTACACTAACTTTCATTTTTGCATAAACAAGCTACCACAGTTGGCGCCTCCACAACCCTCCTTTTTTCAACATTGATTATCAACAGAGGTAATGGACACCCTCTGAGGATGGCTGCCTCCTCATTCTAGAATTTACCTGCCTTATGTTAATGTGCTATTATAGCTACCATTGTACTATTTACCTTAGACATCACATGCTGCGGAGCGCCGGAGACCCCCCCCCTTTTAGATCCCCGGTTTTATTGGTGATTATGAACAAAGAACTTTGGGGTATACAGTTAGATAGTGTTAGTGTCTAGAGATCTTCGTGGCCAAGAGATAATGCTTATCCCAGCACTTCTAAATCCAAAGACTGTTTGCTAGCTGGATTTTCTTTATTGAAAGGAGGTGATTTGCCTAAAAACAGGGATGGACTTCTAAAGTTACTTTAGTTTGTTTCATTACAAGATATACGGGAAGAGAGTGTCATTCTCCTTTTGGAATGAGACTTTGCTCCTAAAAATGTTTAATATAGTGTGTGTCTAACTTTGTTTTTTTTTTTTTTCAGGAAAAAGTGGATCCCTTATCAAGCTGTTAGGCTTTTCAGCTAGATAGATAGTGGGGGTTGTGACAATTATAATGTGATTTTGTTTGTGGATGTGAACATATTGTTATATAAATGTTGAAACTGTAATATCTCTATACTGTCTTTCCTTCTTCTTTGCCCTTATCCAAGTTTTTAAGTTCAAATACCTACTCTCAGGCTTAGGAGTTGTTTTGACAGATGTTGGGGACAACGTCTGTTGTAGTGGGGGGAGTATTTAGCGCTGGTAGATTTTTAATCTACTGCTGATAGGTAAATTTAGTGGGTTATCTGTTCATACATAGTCAGATTTGCCTCTGTTCCAGCTCGGCTGAGTTGCATGTGATTTCACACTGTGCCTGTGGGTGTCGTTGTTACCATGGGCCAGTGTTGGAAAGGCAACACGTTGAAGTGTATAAGTGCTCCTCTGTCCCGGAGATAACTCAGTGGAGGTGGTCCTCCATGTTGCATTCTGGGAGAGGGTATTTATGGGACAGACGCCATGTTTCGGGGTTGTTTTTCGTCCACCTGCTGGCCCTCCTGGCCGACAGGTATGTGCTAAGAGTACTACCTCGGATTCCTCCGATCGGGAGGCCCACGGCGCTGCGGCGTGTGGGTGGGCCCAGGGGCTTGTCTGGGGCTTACTACAGCGGCAGAGGAATGGTCCTGAGCTGTCTATCCTATGTGAAGAAGCTGGACAACTAAGAAGATCCCAGGGGAGGACCCATCACGGAAGGATCATGCAGAGTGCTGGTCTGGAGAGGGGCCTGGTGACTCAGTTGGAGAACGTCTCCTAAAGTAATCCTACCTTAAAGGTCCTGGTGCTGTGTTCATTGTTCATCGAGAACCAATACATCCTGTGGCAGAGGATCGTACAAGTTTTGTTTCAATCAAGTCTGTGGCAGAGACTTTTGTTCGTGCTACGTACTGGCTGCTAGGTTAGTGAGAGAAACCTATCCAGGCGGGCAAAGATTCAACTCTAGAGAGAGAGTATATTCAGCTACAAGTTTCAATCCCTAATGCTACACAAAGAACATTAAGAAAAGGTATTTGAGCTTCCCTGCAACTTTCCTTCTACCTCTTTCCTGCTACTTCTTTCAATTTACGTTTATTAAAGCATTGGAAAAGATACTCAAGTGTCCGGTGCCCACAGTGTATATGGTAAACTTAGCGGGACCCTAGACCCGGTTCCGGTGAAATAGAGGTAAAGAAGGTGACGGTAACAGCCCACTTAAACCAGCAGCTCCACCGAGAGTTATTGCTACACAACCTATTACCAAAAGTATTGGAGCGCATGCCTTTACATGCACATGAACTTTAATGGCATCTCAGTCTTAGTTTGTAGAGTTTAATATTGATTTGGCCCACCCTTTGCAGCTATAACAGCTTCAACTCTTCTAGGAAGGCTGTCCACAAGGTTTAGGAGTGTGTCTATGGGAATATTTGAATATTCTTCCAGAAGTGCATTTGTGAGTTCAGGCCTTACCTGGCTCGCAGTCTGTGCTCTAATTCATCCCAAAAGTGTTCTATCGGGTTGAGGTCAGGACTCTGTGCAGGCCAGTCAAGTGCCTCTACCCCAAACTCGCTCATCCATGTCTTTATAGACCTTGCTTTACGCACTGGTGCGCAGTCATGTTGGAACAGGAAGGGGACAACTCAAAACTGTTCCCACAAAGTTGAGAGCATGAAATTGTATAAAATGTCTTGGTATACTGACACCTTAAGAATTCCATTTTACTGGAACTAAGGGGCCAAGCCCAACCTCTGAAAAACAACACCACACCATAAGCCCCCCTCCACCAAATAATTTGGACCAGTGCACAAAGCAAGGTCCATAAAGACATGGATGAGTGAGTTTGGGTTGGAGGAACTTTACTGGCCTGCACAGAGTCCTGACCTCAACCCGATAGAACACCTTTTGGAATGAATTAGAGTGGAGACTGCGAGCCAAGCCTTCTCATCCAACATCAGTTCCTGACCTCACAAATGCACTTCTTGAAGAATGGTCAAACATTCCCATGGACACACTCCTAAACCTTATGGACAGCCTTCCCAGAAGAGTTGAAGCTGTTATAGCTGCAAAGAGTGGGCCAACTCAATATTGAACCCTGTGAACTAAGAGTCCTTTCACACTGACAGCGCGGCCGTGTTAGCGATAAAGCACCGCTAGTTTTAGAGGTGCTTTACTGTCGTTTTAGAGGTGCTTTTTGGCCACTAGCAGGGCGCTTTTAACCCCCACTAGTGACCGAATAAAGGGTTAAAAGCGCCGCTGCCGAGGCGCTTTGCAGGCGCTTTGCAGGGGCTCTTTGCAGGGGCTCTTTGCAGGCGCTGCCCATTGAGTTCAATGGGTAGGGGCGCTTTAGGAGCGGTGTATACACCGCTCCTAAAGCGCCCCAAAGATGCTGCTTGCAGGACTTTTTTTTAACGTCCTGCCAGTGCAGCGCCCCAGTTTCAAAGCACTCGGGCTTTCACACTGGGACTACAGATGAGGCATTTTCAGGTCTTATTTTTAGCGCTAAAGCGCCTGAAAAACACCTCCAGTGTGAAAGGGGTCTAAGACTGGGATGCCATTAAAGTTCATGTGCATGTAAAGGCAGGCATCCCAATACTTTTGGTAATAGAGTGTATGACCTAGTACTAACATACAATAATAATCTGAAGAGGTTCAGTAAGTACAAAACATAAAAATGCATGTAAGTGGGACAGAACACTATTTAAGGACTGGTACAGTAAGATGCAATTAATTACATTTGTGTTCTTGGGTTAACCACTTGACCACTGGGCACATAACCACTTCAATACAGGGCACTTAGACACCCTCCTGCCCAGACAAATTTTCAGCTTTCAGCGCTGTTGCAGTTTGAATGGCAATTCAGCGGTCATGCTACACTGTACCCAAACTAAATTTTTATCAATTTGTTCCCACAAATAGAGCTTTCTTTTGTTGGTATTTGATCACCTCTGCGGTTTTTATTTTTTGCTAAACAAATAAAAAAAAGACCGAAAATGTTGAAAAAAATAAAAGTTTTGCTTTTGTTACTGTTAAAAACATTTGTAAATAAGTAACTTTTCTCTTTCACTGATGGGCACTGATAAGGCGGTCTGACAGGCACTGATACGACTGCACCGATGAGGTGGCACCAATGAGCGGGCACTGACAGGCACTGATGATGGGCACTGATATGCGGCACTGATGGGCACTGGTAGGTGGCACTGATGGGTGGCACTGATATGCAGCACTGATGGGCATTGATATATGGCACTGATGGGCCCTCATGGGTGGCACTGGGTGGCACCGGTTGGCACTGATTGGCACTGATAGGTGGCACTGATGGGCACTGAAAGGCGGCACTGCTGGGCACTGATGGGAACTGATATGGTGGCACTGATAGGCGGCACTGATAGGCGGCACTGCTGGGCACTGATGGGCATTGATAGGCGGTACTGCTGGGCACTGATGGGCACTGATGGGCACTGATGGGCATTGATACGCAGCACTGATATGCGGCACTGATAGGCATCCCTGGTGGCACTGACAGTTGTAGGCATTGGAGTGGGCACTGATTGGCCGCTGCCTGGGCACAGATTGGCAGCTGCCTGGGCACATATTGGTATTTCCCTGGGGGTCTAGGGGGCATACCTGGTGGTCCAGTGTGGTGGCCATCCTGGTGGTCCTGGGTAGGATCCGAGGGGGGGCTGTGCTGATAAACAATCAGCACAGGCCCCCCCTGTCAGGAGAGCAGCCGATCGGCTCTCCTCTACTCGCGTCTGTCAGACGCGAGTGAGGAAAAGCCGATCACCGGCTCTTCCTATTTACATCGTGATCAGCCGTGATTGGACACGACTGATCACATGGTAAAGAGTCTCAGTCAGAGACACTTTACCTAGATCGGTGTTGCAGGGTGTCAGACTGACACCCCGCAACAACAATCGCCGTGATTCGCACCCCCTGGGGGTGCGCAGCAGCTCGATATCCTGATCACGTCATATGACGTCCGGTCAGGAATATCAAACCACTTTGCTGCCGCCATTTTGTAATAAGGCGAGCGGCAAATGGTTAAATTTCCTTCCTAACCAGACCAATTTTCAGCTTTCGGTGCTCTCACATTTTGAATGACAATTTACTTTTTTCACACAAATAGAGCTTTCTTTTGGTGGTATTTAATCACCGTTGGGTTTTTTATTTTTTGCGCTATAAAAGAAAAAAGACTGAAAATTCGGTAAAAAAATGATTTTTTCTTTGTTTCTGTTATAAAATGTAGCAAATTAGTAATTTTTCTTCGTAAATTTTGGCCAAAATTTATACTGCTACATATCTTTGGTAAAAATAAGTACAACTTAGTGTATATTATTTGGTCTTTGTGAATGTTATAGAATCCAAATCTATGGTGCCAATATCTGAAAATTGATCACACCTGAAGTACTGACGGCCTATCTAATTTTTTGAGACCCTAACATGCCAGAAAAGTACAAATACCCCCCAAATGACCCATTTTTGGAAAGAAGACATTCCAAGGTATTTAGAAAGATGCATGGTGAGTTTTTTTGAAGTTGTCATTTT
Source organism: Lithobates clamitans (assembly GCA_037952925.1). Classification (NCBI taxonomy): domain Eukaryota; kingdom Metazoa; phylum Chordata; class Amphibia; order Anura; family Ranidae; genus Lithobates; species Lithobates clamitans. The sequence goes on along the minus strand of JBBGZY010001323.1, from coordinate 519,170 downwards.
TTCCCACAATTCTTTGCAAAATCAAGGTTTTTTTTTTCTATTTTCTTTTTCACAAAATTGTCATATTAGCAGGTTATTTATCCCACACAGCATATGCATACCACAAATTACACCCCAAAACACATTCTTCTATTGCTCCTGAGTATGGCGATACCACATGTGTGAGACTTTTACACAGCGTGGCCACATACAGAGGCCCAACATGCACTGAGCACCTTCAGGCGTTCTGGAGCACCCAGGCCAATTCTGACATTTCTCTCCTACATGTAGAAATCATCATTTAATTGCTAGAAAATTACATAGAACCCCAAACATTATATATGTTTTTTTAGCAAAGACCCTAGAGAATACAATGGCGGTTGTTGCAACTTTTTATCTCGCACGGTATTTGTGCAGCAATTTTTCGAACACGTTTTTTTAGGAAAAAAAAAAATTTTTGTGCTTTAAAAAGAAACAGCAGTTAGCCCAATGTTTTTGCATATTGTGAAAGATGAAGTTACGCCGAGTAAATAGACACCTAACATGTCACCCTTCAAAATTGCACACGCTCGTGGAATGGTGCCAAACTTAAAAATCTCCATAGGCGGCACTTTAAAAGTTTTTACTGGTTACATGTTTTGAGTTACAGAGGAGGTCTAGGGCCAAAATTATTGCTCTCACTCTAACGTTCGCAGCGATACCTCACATGTGTGGTTTGAACACTGTTTTCATATGTGGGCAGAACTTACGTATGCGTTCGCTTCTGCATGCGAGCACACAGGGACAGGGGCGCTTTAAATTTTTTTTTTTTATTGTTCATTTTACTTTATTTATTTTAGTTTGACACTTTTTTCCCCCCAAAAAAAATTTGATCACTTTTATTCTTATTACAAGGAATGTAAACATCCCTTGTAATAGGAATATGGCATGACAGGTCCTCTTTACAGTGAGATATGGGGTCAATAAGACCCCACATCTCACCTCTAGGCTGGGAAGCCTGAAATTAAAAAAAAAAACGATCGTGGCTTCGATCGTAGCGGTGAGTAGGTAGAAGCACCAGAGGGGGGAGGCCCCCTCTCGCCTCCCGTAAGAATGATCAAGCAGTGGAACAGCCGCTATGATCATTCCTATGGGGTAGGGAATCCCCGGCTGAAAAAGCTGGTATCTGAATGATGCCTGTAGCTGCAGGCATCATTCAGATATAACCGCACAAAGTCAAGGACGTCATATGACGGCCGCCGGGTGGGAAATGGTTAAAAATGGCAGAGTATTGCGGTGTATTGCGGTGTATTGCGGAGTATTGCGGAGTATTGCGGGGTATTGTGGAGTATTGCGGGGTATTGCGGGGTATTGCGGGGTATTGTGGAGTATTGCAGGGTATTGTGGAGTATTGCGGGGTATTGTGGAGTATTGCGGGGTACTGCAGGGTATTGCGGAGTATTGCGGAGTATTGCGGGGTATTGCAGAGTATTGCAGAGTATTGCAGAGTATTGCGGAGTATTGCGGAGTATTGCGGAGTGTTGCGGAGTGTTGCGGGGTGTTGCAGAATGTTGCAGAGTGTTGCAGAGTGTTGCGGGGTACTGCAGGGTATTGCAGAGTATTGCAGGGTATTGCAGAGTATTGCAGGGTATTGCAGAGTATTGCAGGGTATTGCAGAGTAGTGCAGGGTATTGCAGGGTATTGCAGAGTATTGCAGGGTATTGCAGAGTATTGCAGAGTAGTGCAGGGTATTTCAGAGTATTGCAGGGTATTAGAGTATAGAGGGATGGCTGAGCATGGATGGATGGCTGGATGTGACTGCAATTGACACAGAGCAGCGGTGTGGGCATTACACATCCAGCTCCCAGCTGCCATCCAATCCCTCCCCCTCTCCTCTCACACTGTACCGATCGGTACACAGAGGGGAGGGAGGAACCGGCGTCATGACATGATGCCGGTTTGTTTCCATGTGATCGCTCCATCATTTGACAGGGCGATCACATGGTAAACGGCTGCGATCAGCGACCGTTTACCGTGATCCGTGATGCGCCGGGTCCTCTGGGCCCAGCGGCCATGGATGTTCTCAGGTGCGCGCCCCAGGGGGATGTAAACCCGTTTCATGAAATTTGAGCTGGGCACATCTATCTGTAGTGTTTCCTTATCTCTCTTCAAAGCACTATGTCCTGTAGCGGTCTCCTGCTCCGTTCTTCAGTTATTAGCAGAACTCCTGACAAGTTCTCAGTCACATATGATAAAAGCAGCCTGAGTTTTGTGTTGGGGAGGATGCTATCAATAGATTAGCACTGAGCTGAACGATTCAACAAACAAAGCTGAAAGTCTCTACCTATGAGGGGAGGGGGTGTGTGCCTTTCCTCCAATCAGCTGTCCTGGCCGTATGCCCAGGCTTCACTGCAGTGCTAACCAGGAAGAGAAAAACTCCTAACAGGATCTGAACATTCTAAACAGTATATAAAGCTGAAGACAGCAGATATACATGTAAAGCTTATATAGGGAGATTTGTTTCATCTTTGTGTGTCATCTGAGGCTGTTCACTGCACTGGGTATATGTGAGGGTTTACATCCACTTTAAGATGCAAGACAAGATATAAAATTACACCCCATTATAATGATTTTCTAATCAGCCAGAAACATTTGTTACTGCTTTGTTACTGCAAAAAAATGCACTGACTCCAAGGTAAACAATTTTAAAATGTTTCTGCACAGAAAATCCCACATGTGTGAATGAGCACTAAATATCCAGTTCAATGAATATGCTTGAAATCATCCATTTACACGATATAAATTGAATCCAATATAAATTATAATACAGTATTAGGTACACTGCTATGCCAAGATTTTTGGAGCTGGGGTAGTTTTTCTCCTCTACAATGTCAGTGGATGGAATGAGGGAGGGAAGGTTCAAACAATTTATGTTTCATTATTTTATTGCTCCATTTTACCCAACTCATTACCGTTTATGTACAAAATGCCTTTCATGAATCACTTACCTTGACAAAACTTTTAAATGTGATGTTTCTTTCCAGTTGTTACCACTTGTAACTATACAATATTCTGTATACAGTTTTGAGTCCTTATACATTTCGTTTTGTGTATTGTGTTTTCTAAGATTTCTATAGAGCAATTACAAAATGTTGTGTTGTCTTGTCTTATATCATTTTCTTTGGTGTCATATGGTAAAATTCAATTTTTTTGGCTTACAGTGGCCTGTATTCTTTACAAGATAATGGGATTAAACAATTATTTAAAAAGAATGCATATACTGTATTTGATTCATTAAAAATCATGAATCGTGTTATACTTTATACTATGTTTGTAAAGTACCAATGTTTGTGAATAGATAGGCACAACAAATAAGAAAACAAATAGGTCAAATGAATCAGTATATTTTCTTAAGGCTCCATTCACACCTAAGCATAGTGCAGCGAAAGATACGGCAGGGTGTTTTTTTTGGCGTTTTTTGTGTTTTTTTAGTGGAGCATTTTTGGAGCGGCACCAGTCATTTGAATGGGCCTCCCCTCACTCCAAAAACGCTTCAAAGAAGCTCATGTACCAAATCTTGGCACAGAGCCAGGAGCGCTTGGCGTTGCTATTTTTGCCACGATTTTAGCGTGTTTTGTCACTCAACAATCGTGGCAAAATCGCACCGTGTTTGAGGTGCCATTAGGAAATAATGGCATTGCAAACGCGTCCCACATTTTGCCTGCATTTCAAATCGCCTAAGTGTGATCAGAGCCTAAGGTAAAACTGTGATTGGGGGGGGGGGGTACTGAAGGTTTTTGCCATAATGCAGCATTTGTGCACAGTATGATAGATAGAACTCATAATTTGCCCTCTTCCAACGATGACAGGTCTGAATGAATTCAACCTCTGCCATCTTTTTCTGCTCTTCTTTTTTGACCAATGTCTTCTTTTTTTTCCATTGGGTGCCCAGTGATAATGTAACTCCTGGGAATGTGCCTTGGAGTTACAGTATACTGCCATCCAGCTTGGAGTATTTAGAAAAGCACACAATGCTACTGATGTAAGCCTTAAGTAGGCATCAGAAAAGTAGTTAAATACACCCAGCAACACAATCCCTGCTGCACCAGTGTTTTTCTTTTCTTTCTCTTTCATCTTCTTTGATGGATAGCTTACAGAGAAAAAGGGGAGGACTCTGAGGACTTTCATTGCCTGCACCGCAGACTGTACTGGACCTAACATTAGCAACGGGGAATCAGGAGGATTCAATTGGATGGCTGGACTGCAATTGGCCTAGTGACTGGGAGCTAAGCCCCTCCCACTGCAGGACAGAAAATCAGAGCTCAAGGACCCATGTACAGACTGGTGTACCAGAAGTGGAAAGCAGGTGCCCAGGTAAATGTTTTTACACCCAGAAGTGTGCTGCAAGTCAGGGACAGGGCCAAAGACTGGATTGCCCTTATAGATGCCTGGAGTCTGTATATGGGGCTCTGGCTGTGCTGCTATCACTGTGGGCTATTACCAAGACCAAGCAGCAGAAGGCAGTGAGATTATGAGGCTGGCTGCAGGGAAGATACCCTGAAATCCCAGAGTGCATATGCTGCTGTAAGAGAGCAAGGTACAGAGAACTGGCTGCTACCAAGCTGCAAAGTGTCCAGCTATTCCAGAGTGTTCTATTGTACCAGAGTGTCCCGCTTTATCCCACTTTCCAGAGGACACTTCAGGATCTTCACAGGCTAGAAAGGTAGGCCCAGAGCCGTGGGATACCTTTCATTTGATCTCCAGGGGGCTGGGGTTTTGTTCTATTTTACAATTACCTTGAGTGGGAGAGCAATCCAGAACTGTACAGTGGCCAGTGGGACTTCACCACAGTTCTGGATTGACTACAGGCCTGTTGACCATCTTAAAGCCTCAGTTTACTCAAAAAAAAACCAACAACAAAACAACAGCACAAAAGACATTACTTACAACCAATACCATTGTGTTGCCTCCTCCTTTAGTAGAAATCCTATGTGTTCTATAAATCTATAAATGGAAGGAATGAACTTTTCAATCCTTCACCTGTCCTTCGTTTATACTTAGTTCATAGATAACGTCTCATTCATAGAAGCTGTAGTACAACTTCTACGAATGAAGGAGCTGAGTGGAAAGAACAGGCATAGTCAGGCACTCTTGATGAGTGCCTGTCACAGCTCATCCTTCAGTTTAATTAACCTCTGCCTCTTCTTCCTCTTACAGGTGGGGTGGGTGTTAGAGGAGGATTTCTACTAAAGGAGGAGACAGCAACACAGGACATATGGCATTGATCATAAGTAATGCCCCTTGTTTTTTTGTTTGTGTGAGTAAACTTAAGCTTTAAAGCGTAACTCCACTTTTGTTGAAAAAAAAACATTTCCCAATGAGTGATCTATGTACATTGCAAGGATTATAATAACCTTTGTTGCAGATTCCTACCTTTTGTTATTCTGAAGAAAGCCCTGTTTGTTCCTTTGTGCCCCTGTGCTAAGTGGGTCTAATGGTATCAGTGATGCAGCTGCAGAGCACTAATTAGGAAATCTGCTGTTCCTGCATCCCTTTAGACGTGTTCCTATTGGGAGTATCTTACCAAAAATGAAATTTTTGTTGCAGGGGATGCCTGAAATCTGACTTGTATCTTAGGCAAACATCTGGGAAAATTGGTGAGCCAATCACACACGCAGGAAATGTTATTTCTGGGGCATGTTTAGTACACGTTCTGTGTACAGAACATCTCCAGGTAGCCATATTGCTTTTTCAGAAAATTATAGTGGCTGCAAATTGAAAGGGAAAGGTAATTTTTAATAACATTCAATTGCAATATGACTTGTGTCGCAATTGTATACGCTATATTATTTTTACTTTGTTTGCTATTTTTTCCCCCCACAAAAGTGGAGTTACCCTTTAAATATTAGTCTGTTTTTTGTTCCCAGTACCAAAAGGAAATCGACCACCAGGGATAGGCCCTATCTGGGAACTGGCTGGACACACATATGCCATTGTATGAGGATGCAGGATGTTTAAATTTAATTTTCCTATATGATTTTAAGTAGAGTATGGCATGTGCATTGCGTCCTGGAATGTACTGTTTTTTATATATTTGTTTGTTATTTGATTTTGATCGCTTTATAAATTTCAAGACAGTGATAATCACCTGAAGAAGAAGATAACACCTTTTCCTTGAAACATGTTGGGTTAACCACCCCATTGGTTTCATGCTCTGTAGAACCTAGTGGGTCTTTCATTAGATTGTTCACCCCATGTGGGGGCAGGTGATACATGATCTCTGTATATTATATGCATTGTTTTTATGTTTGTTCATATTTTGGATTTTATATGTGATTATTAAAATTGGATATTTGTTACTCTTTAATATTCTTTTTACATATTCTCTGTTTACCCACTAAATCCCTGGGGATAAATTTCCTTTTGGTATTGCTATTTTGGGATGTCAGTTTATATTAGGGTTTGTCTTTTCCTCCCAGGAGATCTGCAAAGGGGGACTACTGCCTTTAAGTACTCCATCTCGGGGTGAGCACTCCATCATCTAATAGTTGCCCCAATACCAGCCTGACTTTAGAGTTTACCAGCCATTAATCTAAAAAAGCACAATAGCCAAGGCCAAGTAAAAAAATTACACTGTTAATTAAATAAACATATCCAAACTTACACTGACGTTAGAGGAAAACAGCTCCCAGGATGAGGTGAATCACACTAGATAAGCAGTAAGCTGTGGGTTGCCGGTGATCACTGAGCTGGGTGGAAGCAAGCCGAGCCGCTAAACACCATGCCACTGTCGGTGTCTATGTGAGCTCCCCCATCTCTCTGTGCTGCAGACCAACAACAGCGATTAGTGGGTGGGCATATGCGTTTCGTGGTACCGCCCCTTTGTCAAAGTCACAGCCAGTAATCTAGTCACTGCATTTAGATAGACCCACGATGTGCTATTTGGCCTGGATTAAAACTATGTTAACATTGTAGTTCATACCAGCCTAGTATGTATTGCTGACCAGCTATTTCACAGAAGGCTGTGAATAACAATTACTGTTAGCACCTGTAAACTTTTACCTTTTATGTATAGCCATATAAACTGTTCCAAGTGTGTATGTGGTCACTTGAGTCCAGGTATAGGGTAGGTTATCAATGGGGCAGGGCAAGAGGACCCAAACAATCCAGGAGGCTTCATATGAGCCTCCATATAGGGATCCATATACTCATATCCCCAGATGATGCTGGTTACAGAGAAAGGTGTTGGGAGGGGCCTAACACATGACGTTATTCTGAAAATCTGCCTGACTGCTTGGACCTCCTGGTTGTTTGTAACACATGCTGTGGAATTTCTTCAAAATTGTAGGTGTGTTTTTTTCATTGTATTAAAATCATGGTGAAATATTACACTATGTGGATTTTCCTCTGTATATTAACTTCCTCCATGGAGCCTATCTTGGTTTAGGAGATCGTGGAACTTTTGAACGCAAGATTGTGGTGTATATGGCTGCTATCCAGCAAGGCGTCTGATGGTCTCCTTGTGGGATCAGAGCAGCTGGTAAGGAGCTCATTTCATTGTCTGTGGTGATTCCTTTTGGGAGCAATTTTTCTTTGGTGGTGGATGTTATCATCATTCCTTCACAGCAAAGAAAGAAGAACTATCGATGTTTAGAAAATCTGAGCACCTTTTTGCACCTTATATACTGTATGAATATCTTTTCTAATATATATTTTTTGCATACTGTTTTGCACATTTTATATGGACTTTATTTGCATAAATATGTCAATTTAGGATGAGTTTATTAAAATAATACCTTGTTATCCCACCTGGTAAAAGGTGAAAGTAATCTGTACTATCCCTGTGCCTTCATTAACATTTTTAAGATGAAATTGTTTGTTGATTTTTTTATTGAAGCTTTAGCTTCTAGCATCTTAAGTTGTTAATCTTATTCACTGATAGTATTGCTGAGATGTTCTTTATCTAGTCATATATATTGCACAAAGGTGGACCTTCTTCTGTAGGAAAAGAATGGCTTCTGGTGTTCTCTAGATTTTAAAGGGCATTAAGATGTTTTTTTTTTTTTTTTACTTCACTGTTGTAACCAGCTTCAGTTGCTTCTCCTGTTGTTCAGGTGAGCTCTACTGCCCACTCTGGGGATTCTGGTGTGCTGATGACAATTATTTGCTTTGACTTTGACTTTGACTTGGTTCCATCCGTTGGTCGCTACAGCAGCCACCCCATTGCACAGCCATTTATAAAGGGATGTGTGTGTTGGGATTAGCATGTTGCACTTTAAAAGAATCACGTGTCTCCATCATGGTGAACAAACAATTTTTCAAAACACTGAAAGTCATATAACCCTAATGCCCCGTACACACGATCGGACTTTCCGCCAACAAAACAGTGGAATTTTGTCCAAAGGGGTTAGCTCAAATTTGTCTTGCATACACATGGTCACACAAATGTTGGCCAACAATTACGAACGTAGTGACATACTAGACCTACTTCGTGGTTTTTTAGCTCTTTAGCGCCACCCTTTGGGCTCCTTCTGCTAATTTCGTGTTAGTAGAAGTTTGGTGAATGTTGATTCGTGCTTTTCTTTTCGCGTTTTTCATTTAACGCTTTTCTAAGAAAAAAAAATGAAGAAAAATACAATGTAAAATTGACAAGGGAGACCAACATAGTTGTATCTTTTATCTTATAAACTACAGGAAAATGGTGTTGTGGTAACTTGCACAAATAAAAAAAAAAAAAAAACATAATAATATTATTCTTGATATCACTAGAAAAAAAATCCTTTGAAAATATGTTTGCAATAACTCCATCAGTATCTCCAGCAAAGCAGCTTCATTATTATCCCATTAAAGAAGAAGAGAATTGTGCTCTGCATTTGCAGATTTCATAATTTGCCACGTCACGAATATTAATTCTCCATTACAAACGCTAGTTTACAAGACCAGCCGCTTCTGCTTCCGAACATGTGTGTTTGTACTTTGGACTTTTGTCTGACGGACTTGTGTACACACGATCAGAAAATCTGACAACACACATTGGTTGGTGGAAAATTTGAAGACATGCTAGCCAATATTTGTTGGCGGAAAGTCCGACAACAATTGTCCGATGGAGCATACACATGGTCGGATTTTCCTCCAACAGCTTGACATCGAACATTTCCCGTCAGAAAGTGTGATCATGTGTCTGAGGCTTAAGATAATGAAGGTCTTGTATCTCTACTGATGTGCATGAGAAACATGTAATAAAAACTTTTGATTCTAGGCAGTTTTATATACTGGAGGCAGTTTTATATACTGACTGCACTCTTTTTCAACACTTGTATAGGCTTCATTTCAATAATACCGGTAAACATGTTGGGTAGTGAACCTGGGATCATACTTTTGACATTTAAAGTAATTTTTAATTTTATTTTTTAAATTGTATACACAAAGTTTTAACACAAAATATATACAGCACTAATTTTACAGAATCCAAACATTTGGTCTTACAAACATCTTGTCGGGCTCGTATCAATTCCCCTATATACAGTACTAGTTATTACGTGGGCATATAATACAATATATCACTAATTATGTTTTACAATGCAATTCAATTTGCTTAATTCTAAGGGCAGTCATGATTCTTTTTTTTTATTTCCAAACCTTTTTTATAATACAAAAGAATAGGCAATTACAATTGTTTTGTGTATAACCAGAACTAGCTCCCCATAGTAGCAAAGAAAAAAAAATGAAATCAGAAAGCTTGTAAATGATAAGGATTAGGTTTCATATGCATGAGCTTGAAACTCAGAACTCACTGCAGTTTGTCTTCAGGTGATTCTTGTTTTGATGTGTATTTGAGTTGCTTTGATAGAGTAAACTGTATGCAGGTAAATTGTCTACTCAGTTTCATCTAGTCCTGGCCATTCATGGCTTTACTCATTCATTAAATATAACCAAGTAAGTTAATTATAACAAAATAAGTTTAGCAACACATCACATGCATACTGATATTTGGAGCAGGAGGAATTTTGCTGGCAAAAGCTTTCCTTGTTCTAAAGACTAAATCAAGCCACTGAAAAGGTTAAACCAGATGTAGCACCCTCTACCAAAAGGTAGGTGCTAGCATAGTATTTTTTGCTAGGAAAACTGTCAGCACAGGTAAATTTAGGCAGGCCTATGCTTTAAGATGGGCCTGTCTGTTTTTATCTGGGGGCAGGGACTGGTTAGAGTAGCAGTGGGAGTAACCACCTGTGCTCTAGTTCTGAGGCGCCTCTCCTGCTTGCAGGGAGAATGTTCTGGAAGAGGGGCAGGGCCTAGAACTGGAGTGGCTGGCAACTCATGTGGGAGCCCTGACCAATCCCCAACTGGTATTGGCAGGGGGCGGGCCTCCTATATAAGCTGAGGTAACATGCCACTGGGAGTATGAAAAGATATGTATTCCTGCGCTACTATGTAGGGAAAAAAAGGCAGGTGGAAAAGCTGCATGCACCGAATCAGGGTCAGCCAAACCCAGATAGACAATAATGTAAGAATGGGGGGAGGTGCTGCGCTAATCCATCACCGAACCGGTAATCAGTATGAATATAAGTATATCACTCCAAGGGAGCAGACACAATTTTAAAAGGATCCCAAAGCTGGCTTTTAAAAAACTACTAAGGTGAACAGTTAATGCTGTGGCTGAGTAAATATATAAAAGATGAATAAAATATATGGTGCAAACATGCAGGCAGCCTCTCACATGATCACTAAGGTGATAGATGGTGAAGATAAGCAACACAAAAACACCTGAAAAAATGTCATCGGGGGAAAGTGCAGAATTCCTTACAATAAGTGAGGAAAAATTGACCACTAACAAGATAACAAAATTAATATAAATGTATAATTATCAAAGTGACATAATAAATAAAGTACAGCATGCAAGCATCTAATCCAAAAATTGTCACTAAGACAGTGTGACACATATAGCACTACAATCACTCTGCGCTGAATACAATGTGCAAAACTCTGCAATAAATAGAAACTGCAGGGTGAAGTGCAAAGAATATATATAAAGTGACAATAATTAAGAAGATTCAAAAAATTAAATGTGACTATAAATAAGGAAGTTCAAAATAGTCCATATGTGCAAATAGCAATGTGCAAAACTCTACAGTAAATAGAGACCAGGTGTGGCAAATAAATATATAAACTGTAAATCAGGAAATGCAAAACAGTTCATATGTGCAAATCGCAAAACAGTGATGAATAGGTCAAATTGACAGTATTTCTTCTAATGCCCTGTACACACGGTCGGACGTTGATCAGACATTCTGACAACAAAATCCATGGATTTTTTTCCAACGATTGTTGGCTCAAACTTGTCTTGCATACACACAGTCACACAAAGTTGTCAGAAAATCCGATCGTTCTAAACGTGGTGACGTAAAACACGTACGTCGGGACTATAAACGGGGCAGTAGCCAAAAGCTTTCGTCTCTTAATTTATTCTGAGCATGCGTGGCACTTTGTGCATCGGATTTGTGTACACACGATCGGAATTTCTGACAACGGATTTTGTTGTCGGAAAATTTTATAGCAAGCTTTCAAACTTTGTGTGTCGGAAATTCCGATGGAAAATGTGTGATGGAGCCCACACATGGTCGGAATTTCCGACAACAAGGTCCTATCACACATTTTCCGTCGGAAAATCCAACTGTGTGTACAGGGCATTAGAGTGAATAAAAGTTCCAATGTGATGTGCTTGAATAGAAAAAAGTAGTGACTCCTCTTCATGTACAGGTCACACAATAATAAGCAGTGGCCTCTTACCTTACGGTAATGAGGTAATAGCATAGGATGTATGCCGGTGGAGGCTACCTCTCCTTGTAGTCCTAAGCCACGGTATAATCCCTACAGGACTTGGTCCCTCGGTAGGAGTGGAGGAGGTAAAACAAAAGAGGGTACCGAATAGTGTGATATTATTTAAACACTAATGACCCTGAGATGTAGGTGCCTGAGATGCTGTAGGAGCTACTGTTGGCTCATCAGAAGGTAGTTTCTCTGCACCTTCCAGTTCTGCCATACCAAAAAGAACTTGTCACAGCCTTCAAGTTATGGTAGAATATTGCTTTTCTATACAAGCCCTTATGACTGCAGAACTCCTCGGTGTTCACTGTCTCCTCATACTTCCTGGTCAAGATGCTGCCGGTCACATGACACCACCGGACACTTTACAATTATTATGGGGGCACATGTCAGAAACGACGTAATATGCCCACCAGGGCTACAACATATACACTACAAATGCCACTGGGAGTAGTTGTTGACTGGGAGAAGTGGAGAATGGAGTACTAGACAGCAGCAGGAGGCCATCCCCATCTGGGGAGGGGGTGCGCCGATTGCAGGAGGAGGATGGGGAGAGCTGTGAGGGAACTTCACCTTTACATGGTCATTGGTGAAGTCTGTATCTTTACATGGTCATTGATGTGGAATTCCTTGAGCAGAGGGGCAGGAGAAGCTGTCGGAACATACGGTACGGTTAAGTTCTCCATCATGGACTCAGGGCAGAGAAAGGTCGGTGAGTGTGCCACAGTGGAAGGCTGGATGTGGAGACATGCCAGGAAGTCTGTGAGGGAACTTCACCTTTACACAGTCATTGGTGAAGTCCTTATCATTACACGGTCATTGATAAGGAGTGCTGGATCAGAGGAGATACTGCGAGGAATAGTGTCAAATCGATGTGGCCCGAGGGCACAGGATTTGGAAGTTGGGCTAACTGGGAACAGTAGTCCACCATTAAACACATGCTTTTAAACTTCTAGGCCTCCGGGGAGAGGTACTGCAGGCCTCCGGCCTAGTAGCAGCAAGCACCCAGAGTCAACATGAGAAACTATTCAGAGTGGGTTCTTTTGCTTACAGAAGAGGATGTGACGAGAAATTAATACGTTATAGTATAAGTTTGTGCAGGAGGGAAGGATTTCTGGGAACATCTCCATTACACGGTCAAGGTTGATGTCCTCATCTTTACATGGTCTTAGATGAGGAAGTTCTGGAAGCAATAGTCTGCAGGAGTTACGCAGAGAAGGAGCAATGGTCTGCATGGTGATGCAGGAAAAAAACTGTAGCTGTTACACAGGCACATCATTCCTTTAGGCTCAAATTATGTGCTAATCTATGATATTTCTAAATATGATGGCAAAGTGATCTATTCTATGGGTATCCCATATACCCCTTTCCCCAACCAAGTTGTACCCCCCCCCAATAAACAAAAAAAACTAAACACAGCAAATGACTTTTTATTGTCTCTGCAAGTGATATATGGGAGTCTGGCAGCGGGGTGGATGTTTGTTACTATTGGCAACTACACCACTACACAGATTTGAGACTTACCTGTTGCATTTAAGACTGCTGGTTAATATGATAGATAGGATATACTGGAGAGCATTCAGATAATTGTAGTCTAATTTTCTTGGCTCCTTTCAGTTTGCAGCCAATTTGAACTTTATATAATTGTTATTTCAAATCTCCTGTTTCCAAGTATTACTAAGGGTATATTCACACCAGCATCTGTGTTACAACATGATCCATGAACACACTGTCTTCCCTGGACCAACGCTCATTTAAAATGGCCTGTTGCAAGGTGGAAAACTGTTCTGTGGTCAGATAACTCAAACTTTGACATTCTGTTTAGCAACCATGGGTTCTGCATCCTCTGGACTAGAGAGGAAAGGGAACCTCAAGCTTGTTATCAGCGCTTAGTTCAAAAGCCTGCATCTCTGATGGTATGGGGATACATTAATACGTATGGAAGGGGCAGCTTGTACATCTGAAAAGGCACCATTAATGCTGAAAGATGTATCCAGATTTTAGAACAGCATATGCTCAGACAAGAACGGGTCAACGTTACTCTTCCAAAACTTCATCAACTGGTCTCCACAGTTCCCAGATGTTTACAGAGTGTTATTAACCACTTCCCGCCCGGCCGTCATTTTGCTATAGGTGGTTCAGTTATCCTGACTGGGCGTCATATGATGTCCTTCAGGATAACAGCCTCCATGCGCCCGTGGGGGCGTGTATCATGGTGATCAGTGGAGCGGTGTGTCAGTCTGTGTCCAATCACTACTGATCACAATGTAATTAGGAAGAGCCGTTGATCGGCTTTTCCTCACTCGCGTCTGACAGATCTGTGCCAGTGCCAGTGATGCCCAGCAATGCCACCCATCAGTATCATCAGTGGCACCCATCAGTGACATCAGTGCCACCTGTCAGTGCCCATCCATGCCCATCAGTGCCCACCTATCAGTGTCCATCAGTGCCCATTCATGCCACCTATCAGTGCCACCCATAAGTGCCCATCAATGCCACCCATAAGTGCCTATCAGTGCCGCCTATGAGTGCCCATCAGTGCTGCCTATGAGTGCCCATCAGTGCCGCATACCAGTGTCACCTATCAGTGCCCATCAGTGTCACCTATCAGTGCCCATCAGTGCCACCTATCAGTGCCACCTCAACAGTGCTACCTCATTGGTGCCACCTCATCGGTTCCCATCAGTGCCGCCTTATCAGTGTCTGTCAGTGCAGCCATATCAGTGCCCATCATTGAATGAGAAAACTTACTTATTTACAAAAAATTTTTAACAGAAACGAAGAAAATTTTTTTTTCAAACTTTTCGGTCTTTTTTTATTTGTTGCACAAAAAATAAAAATCCCAGAGGTGATCAAATACCACCAAAAGAAAGATCTATTTGTGGAAACAAAATGATAAAAAATTTGTTTTGGTACAGTGTAGCATGGCCGAGCAATTGGCATTCAAAATGCGACAGCGCTGAAAGGTGAAAATTGGCTTGGGCAGGAAGGTGTCTAAGTGCCTGGTATTGAAGTGGTTAAAAGACAAGGAGATGCTACACCATGGTAAACATGGACCTGTCCCAACTTTTTTGGAATTGGGGTTGTACTTTGCTAGCTTTTTGTTGCCCTGTCCCAACTTTTTTGAGACGTGCTACTGCCATCAATTTCAAAATGACCTTATTTTTTTCTTAAAAATTATACATTTTCTCAATTTAAATACCGTATATACTCGAGTATAAGTCGTTCCGAGTATAAGTCGAGGCCCCAAATTTACCACAAAAAAATGGGAAAAACTTATTGACCCGAGTATAAGACAAGGGTGAGAAATGCGCAGCTACTGTAAGAGGAAAAGAGGGTCAAAAATGCCCATTTGCAGCCTCACTGTGCCCATTTGCAGCCATAGGTCCACCGAACTTCAAACTCGGTAGTTAAGGGTTCCTAGATGCCCCCTAGCTGCAGCCAAAATTTGGGGTCTCTGAACCCAAAGGGTCCCGAAATGACATTGCTGCAGATGGACACAGTTGACTGATTTTGGGGCCCCGTATCTCGGGGTCACTTAGTGCTAGGAACCCCAAATTTGGTGTGCAAACCCAGTGGAACTAGCACCATAAAATATCCAAAGCTGGGGTTTCTAGCACCAAGTGACCTTGAGATACAGGGCCCCAAAAATCGGTTCAGAAAATGTCAAGCACTTTACTGCAGCAGAGAATGACATTTTATGAACCGATTTTGGGGCCCCGTATCTCGGGTCCACTTAGTGCTAGGAACTCCAGCTTTGGATATGTTGTGGTACCAGTTCCACTGGGTTTGCACACCAAATTTAGGGTTCCTAGCACCAAGTGGCCCTGAGATACGGGGCCCCAAATTCGGTTCGGAAAATGAAATTTTTTGCTGCAGAAAAGTGCTTGACTCAAGTATAAGTCGAGGGGGGCACTTTCAGCACAAAAAAATGTGCTGAAAAATTCGACTTATACTCGAGTATATACGGTATGTGATATCTTTTTTTTTTCTGTTATGAATAAAATACGAGTTTATCAGATTTGCAAATCATTGCATTCTGTTTTTATGTAGATTTTACACAGCATCACGACTTTTTTGGAATTGGGATTTAGGTTTGGATAAATGGCATTGCAACTCTGTATTAAATAGATATGACATTGACTATTAGTATTTTTCTTTTTAGTGTTCAGGAGCAGCTTTATGTTCTTTTCACTTGGGTTTTTTTTTTTTTTTTTTTAGATCTCCTTAGCGCCTTTGTTTTAAAAACCCTATTGTTTACAGAGCTCAATAGCTCATGCTTAAATTTACACTCCAGTGAATGTGTTAGAGCCAAGACTCCACCTACATATGAGGTCTCAATAAGAACCTTCCTGCCTGAAAGGATGTAACTTTTGCTGTGCATTTTCTTTGGAAAGTACTCAAGTAAATAAGACATAAAATTATATTAAAAAACAAAATAAAATTTGCCTAAACCTAATGTAGATTCCCTTTAAGAATTATTGTGTACTCATCAAGTTTGATTACACAGTTGGTTTGACCTTATATAGAGGTCTAGGGGCATAAAATATGCAGTAATCTTAATATGAACAATGATATAAGAAAAAACGGTAAAAGAAATGTTAGTGTTACCCCCCTGGGTTTTAGTCATAGTGAAAGTTTTGCTGGGGAAGAAGAACAAGCCATACAGGATTTTTGTGATTTAATGAAGTTCCCAGAAATAGAAAAAGAATTGGTAGAATATAGGTTGTCTTTTTAAAAATCCACATTTGGTATTCCAGTAACACCAGGGAGTTTAGTAGATATTTTTCAGCAAAACATATCAAAAGAGATTACATTTATATTTTATCCCTGATATGACCTAAAGTTTTAGGAGGGGGAACACTGTGCACTGAAATGGTGGAAAGGTCATCATAACTTTGTTGTAATGTCATGGGAGAATTATACACAGAAAGACTTTAGAAAATGATACCATGTATTAACCTATGCATAATTGCTACATAATCCTAGTTTAAGGAGAAACCAAAATGGGGTTAGGTCTTTTATTAATATTATTTTTTTAATTTTCATTTTTAAACTGATTTATATCTGCTCTTAACAGTGGGTATACAATTTTTGTTTTACACATTGAACACATAAAAAAGATCAACAAAGCACTATGAGATAGCTATAGGGACAGCACAATAGAAGTAGCTCCATTTCAGACACAGCTGTCTCTCATTGAATCTTGGTACTGAGCCCCTGAGGTGCTTAATAGAGCTGCAAAAAAATTGTGATCTTGATTCAACCCCCCTCACGATCTCTATGCAGAATTTCACAATTTATTCATGTAACAAGTGTAGAGAGTTCTCTGCTCACTCAGCTGTCAAAAGAAAAAAAAATCAGGCAGCCTGCCAAGTTTTTCACAACATTGTCCTAACTATAAACATTGTAACCATAGGTGTGCGCAGCCTATTGCCTTAGGGTGTGCACCCCAAAGCTCAAACACACATAAGTGCGCATGTGTGTATACAGTGTGTGTGTATACAGTGGAACATTGGATTATGAGCATAATCCGTTCCAGGAGAATGCATGTAATCCAAAGCACTCGCATATCAAAGCGAGTTTCCCCATTGAAGTCAATGGAAATGAAGATAATTTGTTCCGCATTGACTCCTGTTGCATGCAGTACCGCATGCCAGAGGTGAGGGGGGTGCCGGAGAGCCTCAGAAATACTCGCAAACCGAGTCAGAATTTTCAAAAAAAAAGTTGCTCATCTTTCAAAACGCTTGTTAACTGCGTTACTCGTAAACCAAGGTTCCACTGTGTGTATATATATATATATATATATATATATATATATATATATATATATATATATATATATATATATACTGTATAGACACATACACACACACGCAGATACACACTCTTATGGCAGAGATCTTTGGCAGATATTTCCAATTTCCCTGCCAGCACACAAAGTGCTAATGCTAATGTGCACAGAGGGTGTGCATTAGGGTGTGCCCAGGCACACCCGGCACACCCCCTGCGCACGCCTATGATTGTAACTTTTCGTTCTTAGATCAAAGGAATGAACTTCTGTCTGACATGAGGGAAGTTTAACCACTTAAAGACTAAACCTTTTTCTGACACTTGTTTCTTACAAAGTTAAAATCTATATTTTTTGCTAGAAAATTACTTGGAACCTCCAAACATTATATATATTTTTTTAGCAGAGACCCTAAGGAATAAAATGGCGATTGTTGCAATATTTTATGTCACACTGTATTTGCGCAGCAGTCTTTCAAACGCAATTTTTAGGGGAAAAATACACTTCAGTGACCAATTTGTTAGTGTATCTAAATCTGCAAGTACATCTGACACTCCCCTTCCCCCAGACTGGCAATGCTAGGGTCCAAAGATTTTCAAAGGTTGCTCCTCCTTTAACAGTATAGGTAGGTACTCTAATGCAGGAAATATGTTACTGATCAGGTCACCAGGTGAAAACAAGGAAAAATCCCTGAAAAGACAAAACTAATGCAGCCACCACATCTAGTGATTGGTAAGCTTCAAAATATTACATTTGTGGTTTTAATACCGCTTTAAATTTATAAGAAATTACAAAGTTCTCACTATGTCAGAGATAGAGTCTAGAGTTTTAAATTTAGCAACAATTGGTGTTATCAGTCTCTACAATACAATTCCACATCATGAAGAAATCAGTTTAGCAGATAAGGTTTTTTGAAATATGGTAAATCACATGATGACTTTTATTTTGATATTTACTTTTTGCGTTATTCTATAAAAGGTTTATGTTTGAAAGTATATTATGAGCAAAATAAAAGATAATGGGAAGTACATCTCCTATATATATATATATAGTGCTGGTAGATTTGCAATCATGTTAGGTAAATTTAGTAAATTGTGCGTTAGGAAGGTAAAGTTTGCCTCTGTTCCAGCTTGGCGGATGTTGTGTGTGTTTCCGTGCTGACCGGTGGGTGTCGCTGTCGCCACTGGTCAGAGTTGGAAAGACAACGTGTTGAAGAGTATGGGTGCTCCTCTGTCCCGGAGGCACACTCGGTGGAGGTGGTCCTCCGTGTTGCATTCTGGGCAAGGGTATTTATGGGACAGACGCCATATTTTGGGGTTCGTTTTACAGCCACCTGCTGGCCCTCCTGGCCGACAGGTATGTGTTAAGGAGCTACCTTGTGGTCCTCCATTCAGGAGGCCCACGATACAGCGGCGCAGGGGTGGGTCCAGAGGCTTGTCTGGAGCCTACCACCGCGGCCGAGGAATGGTCCTGAGCTGTCGGTCCTGTGTGACGAAGCTGGACAACCGAGGAGATCCCAGGGGAGGACCCGTCTTGGAGAGATCACGCAGCGTGCTGGTCTATAGAGGGGCCTGGTGACTCGGTTGGAGGACGTATCCAAAAGTAGCCATACATCATAGTGTTGCCGGCTCGGCTTATAGGTTCAAGCACTGTGACTGACTTTCACTACAGAAAAACCTATACATCCTGTGGCATAGGATTGTACAGATTTTGTTCCCAAACAAGTCTGTGGCAGAGACTTTGATTCGTGCTGCATGCTGGCTGCTAGACCGGTGAGAGAGGCCTATCCAGACGAGCAAGGAGTGTGTCCCACGAGGGGAGCGGATTTCAAAATGTATTTGAATTCTACCAGGACATTTTGTCAAGAGAACCCTACCAGAGAATATTTGAGTTTCTTCTGCAAGTTTCCTTTCTGCCTCTTTCCTGCTACTTCCTAAGTCGTTTGTTTTAATAAAGCATTGAAAACGTACTCCAGTGTTGGTGCGTGTGTTGTCCAGGAGTAGACTCAACGGGACCCTAGACCCGGTGCCGGTGAAACAGAGGGAAGCAGAGTGAAGGTAACAGACCCGCTTAAACCAGCAGCTCCACCGTGAGTTAGTGCTACATATATATATTTGTCCATGTTAAAATTATAATTTACAGTATCTATGGTGACAATAATCTTAAACTAAGGAAATGTTTGTTTATAACCTCCTAATAATATGGTTAGATTAAGAGTACCAATGTTAATACTATGTGTCAGCAGTCAATAAATGGTGGGCCATGGTACAGAACCGGACTGACTGACAGTCTTGTTCAGACCGCAGCCTTGCCACTGCCATGGATGGGTGTACTCTCCCCATCCTCCCACCTGGCCACCAATGTCATCCTCACAGCGGTTGGGGCAGGACAAGATGCAGATCAGGACTGAGGAATGGGAGCTGCCCAAGTTATTATGTTAACAAGCGGGTGATTACCTGGCTTGTTAATATGAAAAGACTCCTGCTCTCTGTCCCAATCTGCGTGCTGCAGATCGGGACAGAGAGCATGAGTCTTTTCATATTAACTAGCTGGGTGATCATGTGATTATTAACATAATTACATGGGCAGCTCCAGCTCTGCAATTCCTCCTGCCCCGTCCACTGTGATGATGACATTGGTGACCGGGTGGGAGGTCTGAGAGAGGACATTCCAGGATGATTAGTGCCTCTGCCCTGCCAAAGGTACCGTAGGACTGTGCAGGGGAGACTTGCATTAAAGGGGGTTCTGTGATGTGTTAAGAGGCGCTGTGATGTGTTAAGGGACACTGTGATGTAAAGGGGGGCAGTGATGTGAAGGGAAACTGAGGACACTGTGGAGTTGATTTACTAAAACTGGAGAGTGCAAAATATGTTGCAGTTCTGCATGGAAACCAATGAACTTCCAGGTTATTTTGTCAAAGTTTAATTGAACAAGCTGAAGTTAGAAGCTGATTGGCTACCATGCACAGCTGCATCAGATGTTGCACTCTCTAGTTTTAGTAAATCAACCCCAGTGGGACTACAATAAAGAGGAGACTGTGATGTAAAGGGGACTATGATGTGAAAGGTGTGCTGAAGACAATAATGTACAGGGGGGGGGGTGGTGATGTGTTATAGCACTAACAACATTCGGACCTCTGCTGGAAAGGAATTTTGCTGACAGGACCTCCGAAAATTTTAGTTTAAGACCCCTGCTATTTATTACATAAAAAAGAAGTTTGTGAAGTTAATGTCACCTTTTAGGCCCTATTCATACTTTGTGTAGTAGGAAGCGTTTTCCTGCTTGTGATTTCTTTTGGGGTGATTTAAACGCATTTCTTCGTGTCACACATAGGGCAGCCCATTCGTTTTAATGGGCTGCCATATGCACGTTTATCATTCAAAAGCACTCCTGCACCTTTTTGGGCAATCAGCTTTGTATGATTTTTTTTCATGGCCTTTTGCAGCCATTTCCATTGTTTTTATCGTTTTGGGTGCCATTAAGAAGGAAGGGCACACAAAGATGCACCGCACATTTTGCCACAATTTTAGCATGATTCTGCCCACAATTCCAAATCACTAGATGCGAATGGGGCCTTAGTGGGAACAGTGGAAGTGTTCCTGCATGTCATTAAAAAGGGAAGTAAGAGGTTAATAACAGAGAGCTTTAAGAAGATCATGGCTACTGGTATGCTACTTTGCTGGAGCAGCTCTCATCCGTATCAGGTTTTAAAACCTTTTTATATGGCCAGTTGGTTAAGGCTCAAACATAACAACACAATAAAGAGCACTAATTGAGTTAAAGTTAAATTTCATTCAAACGGGATTTCAGAGAGATTTGGCTCATTATAAATGAGCAACAACGCAACCAAGGGAAAAGTTCTTAAAAGTAAAAAAGATGGATTTACAGATAGATCTGTTCATCTTTGTTTTTGATTACAGTCTGATGGCATCACATATGAAACAAACTATGAATAATCACTGGTATATTTTTAAAAGTGATGAAAAGAAAATAGAGGAAAAAAAAGAATTACCATGCTATTTTCATTTTCAAAAATAATATTCTAAGAGGTACTTTAGCAAGGATTTTATTTTACACAGAAAAAAACATTAGTTTAGAGAATTATGGCCAAAACAAAAATCATGACGGCGGTGAGCGGTGTTCTTGAAGCGGTGTCTTCATGTGTCTCTTCCCATCCTCTCCTCCCGTCAGGCGTCCAATCACAGCGCCCAAGAATGGCGCTCACAGCTCACCTTTTTTGACGCGTATTAGAGCCTATGGCTCTAATCAGGTGCTTGAAAAACACCCCCGCTGCTGTAATTCAGGCACCCGGTGCCAGAAAAGGGGTCAGGCGCCTGAATAAGGGGTGGCAGCAGTGGCCATGGATAGATTCATGCAATGCATGAATCTATCCATTGGTCCCATACATCCAGTTCGTATTTATTTAGAGCCCCTTATCACTGTCACCTGTTTGCTAAGAACCCGGTGGAAAACGTCCAATCAGAACGCGCCGCTTGGAGGTGAAAGGTAAAACTCCCTGTATGTATACTGGGGTTGCCATAGTGATCATGGAGTCATGACGACATGACGCCAGATCACAAGACCCATCACGTCAGGAGATGCTTTCTAAGAAGTAAAGAGGTGACCCTTGCATCTAGCTCAACGTGACGCCCGATCACATGACATGGATCATGTGTCCCCAGCTGTCTTGTGAAACGCATAAGGGAGGGAAGGAATCCTCCCTCGGGGGCAACCCTCGTTATAGAGATGTTGCTAAAAGACGGGATAGTAGTACGTAACCCGCTCGTAATAAAATCATTACTGAGAAATATATTTGGCCTTACTAAAACCTATAAGTGACCTGCTCTATAGGGTGAGACCCGAGTGTTTATTAAAGCATATTAAACAGATGCAATATAACGCCACTCAAAGGTCCATTCAGGAGGGGTCACTATAAATGGTAATGTGAACAGCCCTAAGTAAGTAATGGCAAACAGTATAGTATAAATTAAAACTATAAAAATAAGAATGAAATCGAAATCACTGCAGCCACCTTTAACAAAAAAATGCAATCACCAATTATCACATGATATAAAAAAATGTTATATAAAAAATATATTTAGTATGTTAATATAGACCGGAAGGTCATATCAATCTTTTTCTAAAAATGGGTTTATAATACAATAACCTAATAAGGAACTGCTATTAACGATCTGAAATGAAACAGTTCAAGTCAAACTCGACATTGAGCCCCGTAGGTACCCCCACATGGGTTTCATATACCCAGATGGACTACCGGCGGCTCAATTGTCGAATGTAGTTTCCTCCCCTCCAATGAGAAGTCCCTTTCTCGACTCCCCAGAACTTTAATTTAGCAGGGCTACGACCATGAAACAATTTAAAATGTTTGGAGACATTATGTGACTCGAGACCTTTTTTAATATTCGTGATGTGTTCTCCAATTCTGATATGTAGGGGTCTGGATGTTCTCCCCACATATTGGAGACCACATTCACATTCCATAATGCCCGGTTTCCCATCCAAGATCCCATCTATAGCCACTACTAGAAGAATATATGGACCTATGTCATGCATATATATTTTAGTCTATTGATTATTTCATTAGCGCTGCACTGTATTTTATTTTTGTATGTCTGAAAGGGTTTATATATTTGCCTTTAGTGTTCAGCTGCTTACATTATTAACTTAGGTTGTGTTTTCTCTCGATACCAATCCTCTATCTATCCTCAATCCTCTATCTGCTGACTTTGCCAAACCCATACACACTATACCCACCTCTTTTGTGATCAGATTTATGGATGAATTCACCAAAACATGTAGTGCAAGGGCCTGCCTGAATACTTTCAAATAGTAATGTTCAAAGTTTTTGTATACTATTATTATCTTGATAGGTAATAGCAGAATGTAAAAATATGCTAAAATGTTTACAGTGTGTATTTATCTCTTTGTATTGTGACACTTCTTATCTGTCCAGTGGGCTGTCAATAGTGTAAGTAAGGAGGGGCTGGCCAAAGTAATACACATTATTTGTCTCTCAATGAAGTGGAGAAGGTTACCTGTCCAAAACATCTCCCCCCCAAATTTAGTTAAATGGCCCATGAGAGGGGGGGAGGAATCTGATAGGTGGACCTTATACTGTACCTTTGTCTTTAATAGGGATGAGCCGAACAACCCCCTGTTCGGTTCGCACCAGAACATGCGAACAGGAAAAAAGTTCGCTCGAACACGCGAACACCGTTAAAGTCTATGGGACACGAACATGAATAATCAAAAGTGCTAATTTTAAAGGCTAATATGCAAATTATTGTCATAAAAAGTGTTTGGGGACCTGGGTCCTGCCCCAGGGGACATGGATCAATGCAAAAAAAAGTTTTAAAAACGGCCATTTTTTCAGGAGCATTGATTTTAATAAGGCTTAAAGTCAAACAATAAAAGTGTAATATCCCTTTAAATTTCGTACCTGGGGGGTGTCTATAGTATGCCTGTAAAGGGGCGCATGTTTCCTGTGTTTAGAACAGTCTGACAGCAAAATGACATTTTGAAGGAAAAAACTCATTTAAAACTACCCGTGGCTATTGCATTGCCAACAATACACATAGAAGTTCATTGATAAAAACGGCATGGGAATTCCCCAAAGGGGAACCCTGAACCAAATAAAAAAAAAAATTGACGTGGGAGTCCTCCTAAATTCCATACCAGGCCCTTCAGGTCTGGTATGGATATTAAGGGGAACCCCGGCCAAAATTTAAAAAAAAAAATGACGTGGGGTTCCTCCTAAATTCCATACCAGACCCTTCAGGTCTGGTATGGATTTTAAGGGGAACCCCGTGCCAAAAAAAAAAAAAACGGCGTGGGGTCCCCCCAAATATCCATACCAGACCCTTATCCGAGCACGCAACCTGGCAGGAAAAGAGGGGGGGACGAGAGTGCGGCCCCCCCCCCTCCTGAACCGTACCAGGCCACATGCCCCGCCCCCCGTTATTTAAGAACTGTCAGACGAGGAGCGCCGTCACACAGCGGGAGCCTCCCTCCATGCCAGCATGGGTTGCGGAGCGGCCCGGAGAAGAAAATGAAAAAGAGAAGAAGAGAAGAAGAGAAGAGCGGGAGCCTCCCCCCCATGCCAAGGGTGCGGAGCGGCTCGAGGAGAAGAATATAGAAGACGCCGCGGAGGAGATGCTGGACGAGAATGCCGGAGGAAGAACCAGAAGAGCCAGAAGAACCAGAAGAAGATGAAGGAAGATAGAAGAAAGAAGAAGCATTTAAATAAAGGAATTGTCAAAAACTGTCTCTTGTCATTTTTAACATTTGTGACAGTTTTTTAGTGAAATGGTAAAAGGGGGCTTCCAGATTCCGATAAGCCCCCCGCCCGCAGACCCCCACAACCACCGGCCAGGGTTGTGGGGATGAGGCCCTTGTCCTCATCAACATGGGGGCAAGGTGTTTTGGGGGGCTACCCCAAAGCACCCTCCCAATGTTGAGGGCATGTGGCCTGGTACGGTTCAGGAGGGGGGGGGGCGCACTCTCGTCCCCCCCTCTTTTCCTGCGGCCTGCCAGGTTGCGTGCTCGGATAAGGGTCTGGTATGGATTCTTGGGGGGACCCCACGCCGTTTCTTTTTTATTTTTGGCTCGGGGTTCCCCTTAAAATCCATACCAGACCTGAAGGGTCTGGTATGGAATTTAGGGGGAACCCCACGTCATTTTTTTTTTAAATTTTGGCCGGGGTTCCCCTTAATATCCATACCAGACCTGAAGGGCCTGGTATGGAATTTAGGAGGACTCCCACGTCATTTTTTTTTTTAAATTTTGGTTCGGGGTTCCTCTTTGGGGAATTCCCATGCCATTTTTATCAATGAACTTCTATGTGTATTGTCGGCAATGCAATAGCCACGGGTAGTTTTAAATGAGTTTTTTCCTTCAAAATGTCATTTTGCTGTCAGACTGTTCTAAACACAGGAAACATGCGCCCCTTTACAGGCATACTATAGACACCCCCCAGGTACGAAATTTAAAAGGATATTACACTTTTATTGTTTGACTTTAAGCATTATTAAAATCACTGCTCCTGAAAAAACGGCCGTTTTTAAAACTTTTTTTTGCATTGATCCATGTCCCCTGGGGCAGGACCCAGGTCCCCAAACACTTTTTATGACAATAACTTGCATATTAGCCTTTAAAATTAGCACTTTTGATTTCTCCCATAGACTTTTAAAGGGTTTCGAATTCGAACACCCCAAATTGTTCGCTGTTCGGCGAACTTGCGAACAGCCAATGTTCGAGTCGAACATGAGTTCTACTCGAACTCGAAGCTCATCCCTAGTCTTTAAATACTCGCCAAAAAAAATGTAATACTGATATTGGCCAAGAATGTTTGTGTCTAATCTGCTCTCCATGTTTATGTGCAAAATGATTTTTTTTTTTCTTGTTTGACTCCACAGTTTCCTTTCAACCCACAGGAATGGCAGACTGTGGCCTCCCACTTTGCCCAGCGGTGGGACTTTCCTAACTGCGGAGTTGCAATTGATGGGAAACACATCCACATCGTCCCACCATCCAACTCGGGGTCATACTATTACAACTACAAGGGGTTCAATAGTATTGTGATGTTGGCGGTGCTGTCGGCTACTTACAAGTTCCTGTATGTGGATGTGGGGGAGAATGGCCGGATGTCAGATGGTGGAGTCATCGCCCACACGGAGTTCTACAGGCATCTCCAGAATGGCAGCTTGGACTTGCCACCTCCAGAAGACAATACGGAAGGACTCCCATTCGTCTTCATTGCGGATGAAGCGGTTGCACTGGGGGACCATCTTATGCGGCCTATTTCTTACACCGATACACACGGCGGAGTATAAAATCAATCACATCATCCTGGCTTGCTGTGTTCTCCATAACTTTTTAAGGAGAAATTCTGTGAACTATGCTGGCTCAGTTGGGCCTGAAGCCGGAATTATTAATCTCAATGAACCAACCCTGACGGCACTTGAAGCTTCCCATCCTGGCTTGCCCCCCCCAGAGTGCCCGGGAGGTCCGTCTAAGGTACATGGAATACTTTGCAGGTAGGGGGGGCATCAATATGCCAGACAATGTCTGAGACATTTTTTTAAATTAAAAAAATTTAAACTGAACAAATATTTGCTTACATTTACTGCTTGTGTTTCTTTTAGCTGATCATGTGTAAAATTATAAAGCAGTGTTGGGTGTTATTTACTAAATGCAAAGACACTTTGCACTACAAGTGCACTTGAGACTGCAGTGAAACTGCACTTGTAGTGCAAAGTGAATTTGCCCTTAGGAAATAACCCCCATTGTCACAGAAAACATCAACTTTACCACAAAAAATGTTTTTGAGCATTGAAAGAAGAAGCCAGATATTGTTGATTATCAATCTTTTTAATACAAGCACAATCACATGTGCATTTATAAAAGGTTTTTAAAACAAACCAACATGTTTGTTGTATAACTAATTTTTAGGTCACATTAATAAAAGTAGAAATGTCATTTTAAGGTAAACAGGCATGTTTAAAACCAACAAGAAATACACAAATTTGTAACTTACAAAGTTCAACTTTTATAGAAATTGAAGGTAATATCAGACATGAGTATTTATAAACTGTGTTTGATATTGCGTTCAGATGGGGTGTAGTCACCCCTGGAAAAGCCAAATTTTGAAGAAGCACACAAATTGCCGAATATCAACATGTGCTAGCTGCCATCATGGGGGATCAAGGGACGTGTTTTGTGGGTGCAACCCGTTCTCTCAGCTACTTTATTATTGAGAAAGGGGTTGCACCCCCAAAACGGATACATTGATCTCCCATGATGGCAGATAGCACAAGCTTTTCAAGAATATGTCAAAAAAAGTTAAAAAAATTCTCTGGACCAAAAAACTGAAATAATTCTGGATTTTGAGGGGTTTTAAACTCTCCCTAAAACATCAATGATGTTCTTTATTTTGTTTTGAACATCATTCATGTTTTGCTTTATGTTTTCCAAATCCCTATTACACCCCATGATCTCCCCGATCAGGATCTGGGCACTTTCACTGGTGAAATGACTTTCATCCACAACATCACGATCACCTAAAAATATAGAAACAAAAACACACCATGTATTATAAATATGCCAGCATCCATCTCTTACCTGAGCCTGTGGTCGCAGACACTCACCTGTTGTGTGACAATTTCTATAACGTCTCCCTCCTCCTCCTCTGCTTGGCTTTGTGGGATTTCCACTTCTTCCTGAGGTGGGGGGTCCGTGGTCTCCTCTGATGAGTGGTGTCCTCCGAGTCTTTTCTCCTCTATGTAAAACAAAATAGGTATACTTAGCACACATATATTTGATGGCAGGAATAGGAATATGAAACATTGCTTGGAAGTATGGTACAATTGTCTCTTTTGGCAGAGTTCCAAGATAAAGAAATATTTTTTTCCTTTGTCAAGCCTGAATACTTACCTGTTTTGTACAAGCTTCACAGATGGAGAAACCCCTATAGTATACACTGGAGCACCTGTGTGAGCCCCCTAATAAAAAGGGGGTTCTGGTGTCCCACACTAGTGCTCCAGCATCCAGATGTGTAAACAGCTTCTGAGTGTCCTCTCCTTACACAGAATCTATTTTGCATTTCATTCTAGTTACAAACCCATCTAGACACCAAAATTATTTTAAGAGAAGTAGGCCAGAAAAAATGTATTGAACTGCATCTGAACAAAACATGGTGTTTTATAGGCCGAACGAACAATTTTTCCTACGTACGAATAATGTGTCCATGAACATGAAAGTTGCCATTTTAAACTGTACAATAGTATAAAGAAAAGCACATGGAGCAGCACGAGCGTAATAAAAATGAAGAATAGGAACACAGGACAACTACTTACTTTTTTGCAGCACTCTCCTGATCCTTCTATATTGATCATGCTCCCTTAATTTGAGGTCCGACCACCGTTTCCTCAGTTGATCCTTGGATCGTTGTACCCCAAAATTCCTGTGCAGACTCTTCACATTTAGTCATGATCTTGGCCTTTTTGACATTGGGGTTGGGGTAAGGTCCATACTTCCCGTCATAGTCCTTTTCAAGATGTCCATCATCTCCAATATCTCCACAAAGGACATATTTGATGCCTTAAATCTTCTCCTCCAGGATCGTGACGTTTCTGGCTCTGGGCTTTTCCCCTCCTCGTTGTTGTAATTAGCACGCACCTGTTGTGTCTCCGCCATGTGCTCTTCCCCACTGCGCCAAACAAGAAGGGGTGGGGAATAGACTAGAAAGAATGTCAGGGGCGGGTGGAGTTTCACGCATGCGCAGTGTATATAAAGTGTAACACGCGTGTGTAGTACGTACGATCTGTGAGCGGAGGAAGGAGTATTGGAAGCGCCGATCGTGATAATGAAGTAAACATTTAAACTTGGGCCTATACTGCTTATAGATTGAGGCCTATCTCAATCAATATTAGGAGAGTTTAGACTGACATTAGGGTTTGTCTTGTGTTGTGTCTTGCAGAGAAAATGGATATATTGAAGGATCAGGACTTTATCACCATATTCATTGATATGTTCAGGGAGCTGCCATGTCTGTGGCAGGTAGACCACCCACATTATAAGAATCAAACAAAGAGGAAGGCAGCGCTGGATCAGTTGCTGGAATTTGTGAAGCCGGTGATCCCCACGGGATCACCCAGTCATTGTAGCCTATATCTACATTCTACAGTGCATTCCGTGGTGTACTATTTCTAATCTACTTTAGGCGGTGTATTTGATATATATATATATATATATATATATATATATATATATATATATATATATATATATATATATATATATATATATATATATATATATATATATATATATATATACAGTCAGTCTAATATATATATATATATATATATATATATATATATATATATATATATATATATATATATATATATATATATATATATATATATATATACATACATACACATATATATATATATATACATATATGAAAATAAATAAATAATTGTGTCTGCGCTGAGAAATAAAAAATAAAAAACAATACGTGATAAACAAAAAGCATCAATATTGCAGAACCTATAAGTGTCAACAATCAAAAATTATTCAATTTTAAATGCTAAAAGCAATGATAAGTGCAATTCGCCTGTGAGAAAAATAAATAAATAAATGAATAAATAAATTAAGAAATAAATAAACAAATAAACAAAAGTGCAACATGCAAAAAAGTTAAAAGTCCAGGTGCTGGTTGTATAATAATAGAGTGTTCAAATCTCAGTTCAAACCAGTTCATAAGTAGCAAATATAAAGTGCAAAAATATAGTGTCCATAAAGAATGGTATTCCTCATGCTCTTCCTATATGGTGTACATATTAAAGCATGCTTCAGTGCTCTCCTGTGAACCCCAATCGTGTATGCGCTCACCTCTGGGCGTGTGTCACAGTAATTAAACAGTGTCTAAACATGCATTGGAGCCACTCCTGGGCTCATATAAGGTATGCTGGTATTGATCTCCACCTCGCTCAGATAACATCAATGGTAACATGTATAAGAAAAAAGAAACTGCATAGCATAATATCGCCAGGGATTTATTAAAAAATCATAAACAGTTCCCTTCAGGGGGGTACTCACAATGTGTAGGTGCGTGAGTGCACCATCCTATCCAGAATGTAATATACAGGTGAAAAACTCGTATGGCGTGCAGTGTGGTGTATAATCCTCTGCTTCTCTGTGCTGACAGCTCCGTCCTGCCCCTCCCCTACGCGTCTTCAGCACAGGGATCATGTGCCTTCATCTGGGGGATCTAATAGGACGGATGCTCTATGTGCTATATATATTGACGGCGGCCATTTTGCCTGGGACCGCTGACAAGACAAGTGATAGACTACAGCCGTGAGGAAACAGCAGCGAGCGGCACTGACCATCAATCACATTAGTCCAAGATAAATAGAGATTAACTAACAATAATAGCCCTATCTGGAAGTAAAAAATCTGCGTAAGTGAACCAAGCTATACTGCTAACCCAGGACAGAGCTGCACATCAAAGAGGACACCATATCACACCACATAAATAAATTTTAACATCGTCAGCCTGTTAAATAATTATAAAAACATATGTTATACATGATCAAAAAAAAAAATGTATATATAATTAAAATATTAAAATAGTATGATTATCGTAATTATAATAATAATATATGAAGATGTAAAAATGTTTAAGAATAATCCCTGCATCTAATAAATTAAATCACA
Organism: Lithobates clamitans; assembly: GCA_037952925.1. NCBI lineage: Eukaryota > Metazoa > Chordata > Amphibia > Anura > Ranidae > Lithobates > Lithobates clamitans. The sequence continues at coordinate 488,350 of JBBGZY010001323.1, read as the reverse complement.
ATATAAATTAGAAATCAGCATATATCTCAATAGTGGATCCTACATATAATACCATACCCCTCCCCATGGGGGTCTATAACCACTACTACTTTATTAAAATTATTCTACACTGATAAAATAAGGATCCTATTTCTAATATGAAATATATGTCTGCAAATAATCAAATAAAATAAAAAATATAGTAAAAAATATTATAATCCTTACTTGCTCCTCTAAACGGTCTTTCAAAGCCCTAGTGGTGCGACCCACATAAATATAATTACATGGGCACTTTAACGCATAAACAACCCCTACAGTGTCGCAGGATATAAAATCTCTAATGACATAAGAATGGTTAGTTCTGGGATCAGTAAATTCCTTTATTCTTTTGTTATTACCAGGAACCCTAACACAACTGTAGCACCTACCACAGCCATAAAAGCGTTTAAGGTCCCAGAACATCAAAGGTTTCGGGGGAGGTGATTCTACTACATTGTATCCTGCGACACTGTAGGGGTTGTTTATGCGTTAAAGTGCCCATGTAATTATATTTATGTGGGTCGCACCACTAGGGCTTTGAAAGACCGTTTAGAGGAGCACATAAGGAATATACGCAAAGGGTCTGATAAGCACCATCTGTCTATACATTTTAAGAAAGTGCATAATCAAAGCACGGCTGGAATGAAGTTTTGGGGAATAGAGGCACCCAGACGCCACTGCAGAGGCTCCAACTTTGTAAGGGAAATCAGTAAACGCGAATCGTGGTGGATACACCAGCTGGGCTCTTTATCCCCTGGTGGACTCAACAAGGAGTTTGATTTAAAATGTTTCCTAAGCAACTTTTAATTTGGAGTTTATCAATGTATCCTACCCATATACCCACATTCTAAATTATTTATATTGGGCCTATATATACTAATTGGATGTTTTAATATGGCTATATTGATTTTAGTTATAGTAGGTGAGGATCATACATTGTGGAGTAGCTGTGTTGATGAATTATTGTTGTATATATCATTCTCCCTGATACAGAATTATATATTCTAAAAGTTTATACATAGTTTGGTCCATATGTGGATATTTATGCTCCCTCTAAGCCCTCTGTAAGGCGGCACAGTTTATAAGGAGATTTTTTAAGAAATAAATAATATAAATATTTTTTAATGTTTTTTAAATAATATTTTTTACTGTATTTTTTATTTTATTTAATTATTTGCAGACGTATATTTCATATTAGAAATAGGATCCTTCTTTTATCAGTGTAGAATAATTTTAATAAAGTAGTAGTGGTTATAGACCCCCATGGGGAGGGGTATGGTATTATATGTAGGATCCACTATTGAGATATATGCTGATTTCTAATTTATATTGTGATTTAATTTATTAGATGCGGGGATTATTCTTAAACATTTTTACATCTTCATGTATTATTATTATAATTACGATAATCATACTATTTTAATATTTTAATTATATATATAAAAAATGTTGTTGATCATGTATAAGATATGTTTTTATAATTATTTAACAGGCTCACGATGTTAAAATTTATTTAAGAGGTGCGATATGGTGTCCTCTTTGATGTGCAGCTCTGTCCTGGGTTAGCAGTATAGCTTGCTTCACTTACGCAGATTTTATACTTCCAGATAGGGCTATTATTGTTAGTTAATCTCTATTTATCTTGGACTAATGTGATTGATGGTCAGTGCCGCTCGCTGCTGTTTCCTCACGGCTGTAGTCTATCACTAGTCTTGTCAGCGGTCCCAGGCAAAATGGCCGCCGTCAATATATATAGCACATGGAGCGTCCGTCCTATTAGATCCCCCAGATGAAGGCACATGATCCCTGTGCCGAAGACGCGTAGGGGAGGGGCAGGACAGAGCTGTCAGCACAGAGAAGCAGAGGATTATACACCACACCGCACACCATACAAGTTCTTCACCTGTATATTACATTCTGGATAGGATGGTGCACTCACGCACCTACACATTGTGAGTACCCCCCTGAAGGGAACTGTTTATGATTTTTTAATAAATCCCTGGCAATATTATGCTATGCAGTTTCTTTTTTCTTATACATGTTACCATTGATGTTATCTGAGCGAGGTGGAGATCAATACCAGCATACCTTATATGAGCCCAGGAGTGGCTCCAATGCATGTTTAGACACTGTTTAATTACTGTGACACACGCCCAGAGGTGAGCGCATACACGATTGGGGTTCACAGGAGAGCACTGAAGCATGCTTTAATATGTACACCATATAGGAAGAGCATGAGGAATACCATTCTTTATGGACACTATATTTTTGCACTTTATATTTGCTACTTATGAACTGGTTTGAACTGAGATTTGAACACTCTATTATTATACAACCAGCACCTGGACTTTTAACTTTTTTGCATGTTGTACTTTTGTTTATTTGTTTATTTATTTCTTAATTTATTTATTCATTTATTTATTTATTTTTCTCACAGGCGAATTGCACTTATCATTGCTTTTAGCATTTAAAATTGAATAATTTTTGATTGTTGACACTTATAGGTTCTGCAATATTGATGCTTTTTGCTTATCACGTATTGTTTTTTATTTTTTATTTCTCAGCGCAGACACAATTATTTATTTATTTTCGTTATGCACACTATATGAAACGTGGTTAGTGTTTGCAGCTTATCTATAAATTGGAACTCATTCTAGAGGCATTAATCCATCTGTGGCTCACAAGATCTTTGCATAATTTTCTATATATACATATATACTCTGCAGCTTATAGCGTAGCCTATATCTACAGTGCATTCCGTGGTGTACTGTTTCTACTACTTTTCTGGTGGTGTACACAGTACACAATACAATGCAGCCGTAGTGCAGTTGCTACTACTTTTCTGGTGGTGTACACATTACACAATACAGTGCAGCCGTAGTGCAGCTGCTATTAAACTTCTGGTGGTGTACACAGTACATAATACAGTGCAACCGTAGTGCAGTTGCTACTACTTTTCTGCTGGTGTACACATTACACAATACAGTACAGCCGTAATGCAGTTGCTACTACTTTTCTGGTGGTGTACACAGTACACAATACAGTGCAACCGTAGTGCAGTTGCTACTACTTTTCTGGTGGTTTACACAGTACACAATACAGTCCAACTGTAGTGCAGTTGCTACTACTTTTCTGGTGGTGTACACAGTACACAATACAGTGCAACCGTAGTGCAGCTGCTATAACACTTCTGGTGGTGTACACAGTACATAATGCAGTGCAACAGTAGTGCAGTTGCTACTACTTTTCTGCTGGTGTACACATTACACAATACAGTGCAGCCGTAATGCAGTTGCTACTACTTTTCTGCTGGTGTACACAGTGCACAATACAGTGCAATGGTAGTGCAGTTGCTAATACTTTTCTGCTGGTGTACACAGTACACAATACAATGCAGCCGTAGTGCAGTTGCTACTACTTTTCTGGTGGTGTACACATTACACAATACAGTGCAGCCGTAGTGCAGCTGCTATTACACTTCTGGTGGTGTACACAGTACATAATACAGTGCAACCGTAGTGCAGTTGCTACTACTTTTCTGCTGGTGTACACATTACACAATACAGTGCAGCCGTAATGCAGTTGCTACTACTTTTCTGGTGGTGTACACAGTACACAATACAGTGCAACCGTAGGGCAGTTGCTACTACTTTTCTGATGGTGTACACAGTACACAATACAGTCCAACTGTAGTGCAGTTGCTACTACTTTTCTGGTGGTGTACACAGTACACAATACAGTGCAACCATAGTGCAGCTGCTATAAACACTTCTGGTGGTGTACACAGTACATAATGCAGTGCAACAGTAGTGCAGTTGCTACTACTTTTCTGCTGGTGTACACATTACACAATACAGTGCAGCCGTAATGCAGTTGCTACTACTTTTCTGCTGGTGTACACAGTACACAATACAGTGCAATGGTAGTGCAGTTGCTAATACTTTTCTGGTGGTGTACACAGTACACAATACAGTGCAACTGTAGTGCAGTTGCTACTACTTTTCTGGTGGTGTACACAGTACACAATACAGTGCAACCGTAGTGCAGTTGCTACTACACTTCTGATGGTGTACACATTACACAATACAGTGCAGCTGTAGTACAGTTGCTACTATTTTTCTGGTGGTGTACACAGCACACAATACAGTGCAACCATAGTGCAGTTGCTACTACATTTCTGGTGGTGTACACAGTACACAATACAGTGCAGTGTGGTGTTGCAAAACAAAATATACATCATGTTCGGAAGGCCACCAAGGAGAGGCAGACGCTCACAGGCCACTAAAAGAGGGCAAGCAGGCTCTGTGTCTACAGTCAACAGTGCTGGTCGTGAACATGGTGCATCCTCTGCAGGTGGCCGCTGGGGCGCGTTTGTCCTTTTTTCCTGCTGCTGGCCTTGTTATTGAGCCAGAACATGCAGAAGAGTTGGTGGAATGGATAACAAAGCTGTCCTCATCCTCCTCATCTTCTGTCACCCAGGCTCAGAGAATTTTGCCTTCCAATGCAGCTGCTAAAGCGGCCTATTCGACTGGCTCCTTGTCCACAGTCACTCCTTCTGTAGCCCCACCATCATGCACGGAGGAGTCCCCCGAACTATTAAACCACAGTGTCGGGTACATGCTGATGGAGGATACGCAGGGATTAAAGGGCTCCAATGTTGGTTCCCAGGTTGAGGAAGGGAGTAACGTGAGCCTAGAGAGAGGGGGTGCCCAAGAAGGACAAGAAACTAGCAGTCATATTCCCCCAGCCGCAGCATGCTGCCAAGTTTGCTCCAGTGACGAGGAGGGAGGGGATGATGAGGTCACTGACTCTACTTGGGTGCCTGATAGAAGAGAGGAGGAGGAGGCACAACTCCAATGAGGCAGGATGTCCTCTAGGGGGCATCTTAAGGGCAGCCACCCTACTGCATCACACCGCAGAGCTGCACAGGTGCAGGGCGCTGCTGACTCACCACTGATTTTGAAAAGTTGCTTAATGTGGGCCTTTTTTGCCACGTGTGCAGCAGATCACACCATTGCTGTTTGCAACCTATGTCTGAAGTGGATCAAGTGTGGCCAGAACAGCAGCCGCTTTGGGACCACATGCTTGACCAGACATATGACGACCTCCCATGAAGTCCGTTGGCAACAGCACTTGAAAGACCCACTTCAAAGAAAAAGGCGGACTTTTCCTTGCTCCTCATCTGGGATCTCCAACCCCACTATACCTCCAGTCCTCTCAAAAACCTGCACTGAGAGGAATGAAGGTATAGCAATACGTGTCCCAAGTACTTGCAGCCAATCTGCACTTAGTACATCTCCATCTGATTTTAGCAGACACGTTTCCCTACCCCAGTTGGTAAACCGTAAAAAGAAATTCTGCCCCAGCCATCCACATGCTCAGCGTCTGAATGCTAGCTTGGCCAATTTGCTAGCACTGCAACTGCTGCCTTTTCAGCTGGTAGACTCTGCCCCCTTTCGTGAATTTGTGGAATGTGTTGTACCTCAGTGGCAGGTTCCAAAACGCCATTTCTTTTCACGGAAGGCCATTCCGGCTCTCTACCGGCATGTGGAAGGCAATGTAAGGTGCATATTACCGCTGACTCATGGTCTAGCAGGCATGGGCAGGGACGTTACCTTTCCTTCACGGCACACTGGGTAACTCTGCTGGCAGCTGGGAAGGATGCAGGACAGGGTTCAGTATTGTTGGAGCTTGGTCCGCCACCACGCCTCCAAAATGCTAGTGGTCATTTTGCCACAGCTCTCTCCTCCACCCCCTACTTCTTCTTCTTCCTCTATGGCCTCTTCTTCAGATTTCTCCTCTGAACCAGTGGTGCTCCATAAGTGGTCAAGGGCCTATGCAAGCACTCAGACAAAAAGATGCCATGCGGTGCTTGAGTTGGTCTGCTTAGGGGACAGGAGCCACACTGGGGCAGATAATGATAAAGCTTTGCTCCATCTAACTGACTGGACTGCCTATGCGTCCCATCCCGGCATATAGTTAAAGAACAAGATTCCTCAAAGAGTGGGACTTTGAATGAACGCAAGGCAGTAGTAGTAAAAAATGTATTAACAATCAATCAATTGTAAACATGAAATACATAACACTGATGATAAAAACATGTATAAGGGGAAAACCAGCTGAAGAAAAGGAGGGAGCTCACAAATGAATGCCCGATGCGTTTCAATTGCACCGTAAGGTGCAGATCCTCCTCAGGGACCTTGCGATTTGCAAACTCCAAGTGCTGTAGTTCCCAAACATAAAATTATTTCACCAGCAGCTGAAGGAAAACACTCAAGTACTGGGAACACCACCCAAAGACAGCCCTAGATCCACCCGTACTCCCAGAGGTTGCTCGTGGTCATTAGGAGGGGATTTATAACTGCCAGGGTAGCGTCCAACTTATTAGTGAAAGCCTAGTGGATATATATATCTCTCATGGAGGGTATATCCAATCCGAGCAGGGTTCTCATATTATGTGATGGAGCTGTGTCCAACCTGCAGTTTATATGCGATAAAACCCTGAAGTTTTCATCCTTATGGCCATTTGCTTGAAAAGTGGCAATTGTCGCCACCTTGGTAGATGAAGCAGAGATGTATAGTCAATCAGCTGCAAAGTCAAAAGAGGGGGCACACTGGGGCAGAGATTCTGTCAGCTTTGCAGGGGCAGGCCCAGAGGTGGTTGATGCCATACCAGCTTCAGCCAGGAATGGTTGTATGTGATAATGGCACCAACCTTCTCTCCGCCCTCTGACAGGCACACTTGAGACATGTCCCATGTTTGGCACACATCCTGAATTTGGTGGTGCAGCGGTTCTTGAGCAGGTACCCAGGCTTACAGGATCTCCTGAGGCAGGCCAGAAAGGTCTGTGGTCATTTCCGCCGGTCATACAATGACAGTGCTTGGCTGGCTGACCTTCAAAGAGGACGCAACCTGCCCACCAACCGCCTCATTTGTGATATGCCCACCAGGTGGAACTAAACGTTGGGCAGCGGCTGCACTAGCAACAGAGGGCCATCAATGAGTACCTGTGTGAGTATGGCACAGGGACAGGGTCAAGGGAGCTTGTTTTTTTTTCACCACACCAGTGGCTACTGATCAAGGATGCATGCACTGTCCTGTCACCATTTGAGGAGGCTGGTGAGCAGCCACAATGCATGCATCAGTGATACTGTCCCTCTTGTCTTCCTGTTGGAGCACACGCTTCATGGAATAATGGACAGGGCACTTGAGGCAGAACAGCGGGAGGAAGAGGAGGACTTCCTTATCCCCTAAGGCCCCCTTTATCCAGATAGCATTCCTGTGGGCCCGCCAAACACACAGGAAGAAGAGGAGGAGGAGGAGAATTGTGTCAGCATGGATGTAGAGGGTAATACTCAACAGCAGTCTTCAAGGGATGGTTTTCAGGCCCCAGAAGCCTAAGGAGTTCTACGTGGTTGGGGGAGGTAGTTCCTGACAACGTCATCCTCAGTGACCCAGAGGACTCACAATCAAATGCGTCTGCGAACTTACGCTGCATGACCTTCCTGATTCTACAAAGCCTGCGAAAGCACCCTAAGATTTGTGGTATCAAGGAGAGGGATCATTACTGGCTGGCAACCCTTCTTGATCCACATTACGAAGGTAAGGTTGCAGAACTCATCCTGCCTTCGCAGAGGGAGCAGAGGATGAATCATCTTCAGGAGGCCATAAAGAAAGGTTTGTGCAATGCGTTTCCAGACCCTGGAAGGTTACAATTTCCTGGTGCTGGACAACGTGTTGCTGAGGCTTCGTTCAGTCAGAGGAAGAGCGGTGGAGAAGGTGGCCGGCTGACCGATGGCTTTAGACAATTTTTCAGTCCTCAGCGCCAAGGTCTGATCGGTTCAAGCAACCATCTCCAGTAGGGATGAGCTTCCAGTTCGAGTCAAACTCATATTCGTCTCGAACATCGGCTGTTCGCAAGTTTGCCAAACAGCAAACAATTTGGGGTGTTCGTGGCAAATTCGAATGCCGCGGAACACCCTTTAAAAGTCTATGGGAGAAATTAAAAGTGCTAATTTTAAAGACTTATATTCATGGTATTGTCATAAAAAGTGATTGGGGACCTGGGTCCTGCCCCAGGGGACATGGATCAATGCAAAAAAAAGTTTTAAAAACTGACATTTTTTTCGGGAGCAGTGATTTTAACAATGCTTAAAGTGAAACAATAAAAGTGTAATATCCCTTTAAATTTCGTACCTGGGGGGTGTCTATAGTATGCCTGTAAAGGGGCACATGTTTCCCGAGTTTAGAACAGTCAGACACAAAATGACATTTCAAAGAAAAAAAAGTGATTTAAACTACTCGCGGCTATTAATGAATTGCTGGTCCGACAATACACATAAAAGTTCATTGATAAAAATGGCATGGGAATTCCCCACAGGGGAACACCGAACCAAAATTTTTAAAAAAATGACGTGGGGGTCCCCCTAAATTCCATACCAGGCCCTTCAGGTCTGGTATGGATATTAAGGGGAACCCCGGCCAAAATAAAAAAAAATGGCATGGGTTCACCCTCAAAATCTAAAATCTATACCAGACCCTTCAGGTCTGGTATGGATTTTAAGGGGAACCCCACGCCAAAATTTAAAAAAAAAACACGGCGTGGGGTCCCCCCAAAAATCCATACCAGACCCTTATCCGAGCACGCAAGCTGGCAGGCCGCAGGAAAAGAGGGGGGACGAGAGAGCGCCCCTCCTGAACCATACCAGGCCACATACCCTCAACATTGGGAGGGTGCTTTGGGGTAGCGCCCCAAAACACCTTGTCCCCATGTTGATGAGGACAAGGGCCTCATCCCCACAACCCTGGCCGGTGGTTGTGGGGGTCTGCGGGCGGGGGGATTATCAGAATCTGGAAGCCCCCTTTAACAAGGGGACCCCCAGATCCCGGCCCTCCCCCCTGTGTGAAATGGTAAGAGGGTACCCTACCATTTCACTAAAAAACTGTCAAAAATGTTAAAAATGACAAGAGACAGTTTTTGACAATTCCTTTATTTAAATGCTTCTTCTTTCTTCTTTCTTCTTTCTTCTATCTTCCTTCGGTTTCTTCCTCCATCCTCTTCTTCTTCTGGTTCTTCTGGTTCTTCCTCCGGTGTTCTCGTCCGGCAACTTCCTCCGCGGCATCGGCATCTTCTTCCCTTCTTCTCCTCGGACCGCTCCGCATCCATGATGGCATGGACGGAGGCTCCCGCTCTTCTATTCATCTTCTTCTCTTCATCTTCTTGTCTTCATCTTCTTTTCGGGCTGCTCCGCATCCATGATGGCATGGAGGGAGGCTCCCGCTATGTGACGCTTCTCCTCTTCTGACGGTTTTTAAATAATGGGGGTGGAGCCACCCGGTGACCCCGCCCCCCTTTGACACACAGTGACTTGACGGGACTTCCCTGTGGCATTCCCCGTGATGCCACAGGGAAGTCCCATCAAATCACCGTGCGTCAGAGGGGGGCGGGGTCACCGGGTGGCCCCGCCCCCCGTTATTTAAGAACCGTCAGAAGAGGAGAAGCGTCATACAGCAGGAGCCTCCCTCCATGCCATCATGGATGCGGAGCGGCCAGAAAAGAAGATGAAGACAAGAAGATGAAGAGAAGAAGATGAAGAGAAGAGCGGGAGCCTCCCTCCATGCCATCATGGATGCGGAGCGGCCCGAGGAGAAGAAGGGAAGAAGACGCCGATGCCGCAGAGGAAGATGCCGGACGAGAACACCGGAGGAAGAACCAGAAGAACCAGAAGAAGAAGAGGATGGAGGAAGAAACCGAAGGAAGATAGAAGATAGAAGAAAGAAGAAGCATTTAAATAAAGGAATTGTCAAAAACTGTCTCTTGTCATTTTTAACATCCTCACCAGAGGAAGAACCAGAAGAGTCAGTAGAACCAGAAGAAGAAGAAGAAACTGAAGGAAGATAGAAGATAGAAGAAAGAAGAAAGAAGAAGCATTTAAATAAAGGAATTGTCAAAAACTGTCTGTAATTTTTAACATTTATTTTTGACAGTTTTTTAGTGAAATGGTAGGGGTACTTTTGTACCCCCTTACCATTTCACACAGGGGGGAGGGCCGGGATCTGGGGGTCCCCTTGTTAAAGGGGGCTTCTAGATTCCGATAAGCCCCCCGCCCGCAGACCCCCCTCTTTTCCTGCGGCCTGCCAGGTTGCGTGCTCAGATAAGGGTCTGGTATGGATGTTTAGGGGGACCCCACGCCATTTTTTAAAAAAAATTTTGGCGCGGAGTTTCCCTTAAAATCCATACCAGATCTGAAGGGTCTGGTATAGATTTTGAGGGGGACCCCACGCCATTTTTAAAAAAAATTTTGGCTGGGGTTCTCCTTAATATCCATACCAGACCTGAAGGGCCTGGTATGGAATTTAGGGGGACCCCCACGTCATTTTTTTTTTAATTTTGGTTCGGGGTTCCCCTGTGGGGAATTCCCATGACGTTTTTATCAATTAACTTCTATGTGTATTGTCGAACCAGCAATGCATTAATAGCCGCGAGTAGTTTTAAATGACTTTTTTTCCTTTGAAATGTCATTTTGCTGTCAGACTGTTCTAAACATGGGAAACATGCGCCCCTTTACAGGCATACTATAGACACTCCCCAGGTATGAAATTTAAAGGGATATTACACTTTTATTGTTTCCCTTATTTTATTGTTTCATTATTAAAATCACTGCTCCTGAAAAAAACAGCTGTTTTTAAAACTTTTTTTTGCATTGATCCATGTCCCCTGGGGCAGGACCCAGGTCCCCAAACAGTTTTTATGACAATAACTTGGATATAAGCCTTTAAAATTAGGACTTTTGATTATTCATGTTCGTGTCCCATAGACTTTAACGGTGTTCGTTTGTTCAAATTAATTTTTTGCCTGTTCGCATGTTCTGGTGCGAACCGAACAGGGGGGTGTTCGGCTCATCCCTAATCTCCAGTGTCTGCATTACATGGTGCATGAATATCTTGGGGCAAGAACAGACTTGGAGACCTTTCCAACAAACCATCCACTTCCACTGGGTTACTGGGTCTTGAGGATGGACCACTGGCCAGAACTTGCTCATTGAGCTACTGGCCTGTCCTGCATCCAGCGTTCTTTCTGAACGCACATTCAGTGCTGCTGGAGGGTTTGTAAGGGATCAAAGAGTGCGCCTGTCCACAGACTCCATTGACAGGCTCACATTCATAAAAATGAATCAGCCTTGGATCAGCAGCAGCTATCAAGCACCTGATGCTGATGTAACCGATTGATTTTTCTATGGATCTGGGATCCCTTGAAGACTGCCTATGCTGAGTGACTATCCTATTCCTCCTCAATCTTGATGATGCTAGCTTCCAACAATATTTTTGGTTTAGGGCACCACCACCACTGCCTAAGGCCCAATTTTTGTGCCCCTGATTAACAGGGACATGTAATTACAATTTTTGATCAAATATTTCACAGCAGGGCCTGTTCTTGCGCCCAACAAGAGTATCTGTGAGGGGTTACAGTGTTGTGGCACCACCACCACTATCTAAGGCCCAATTTTTCTGCTCCTGTTTAACAGGGGCATGTAATTACAATTTTTGATCAAATATTTAACAGCAGGGCCAGTTCCTGCACCCACCAAGAGTAACTGTGAGGGCTTACAGTGTTGTGGCAACACCACCACCAAAGGCCCAATTTTTCTGCCTCTCTTTAACAGGGGCATGTAATTACAATTTTTTAAATAATATTTAACAGCAGGACCTGTTCCTGCGTACAACAAGAATAACTGTGAGAAGTTACAGTGTTCTGGCACCACGAACACCTAAGGCCCAATTTTCTGCAGAGTATATAGGGCAGGCCATATAGCATATACTGTATACTTCTGTTTAAATTTGGGTGCGGGGTTCCCCTCAATATCCATACCAGACCCAAAGAGCATGGTAATGGGCTGGGGGGGAATGACCCATGCTGTTTTTCTCAATGATTTTCACCTATATTACCGGGACCCAACAATACATTACAACCACAAGCAGTGTTAAATTACTTTTTTCTTTTAGAAATGTAATTTTGCTGTGGTATTGTTCTAAATACAGGAAAAATGCGTCACTTTACAGGCATACTATAGACACGCCCCAGGCACGATATTTAAAGGAATATTACACTTTTATTGTTTCACTTTAAGCATTCTTAAAATCACTGCTCCCGAAAAAACGTCCATTTTTAAAACTTATTTTTTCATTGATAAATGTCCCCTGGGGCAGGACCCGGTTCCCCAAACACTTTTCAGGGCAAAAACTTGCATATAAGCATTTTGATTTTTCATGTTCGTGTCCCATAGAGGCCTGTGTCCATTGACACAGACAGCAGGACTTGGCCCCACCACCAGCTCCTGTGTCACTGGATTTGATTGACAGCAGTGGGAGCCAATGGCTGCTGCTGCTATCAATATATCCAATGAGGACCCAATACAGTGGCTGGTGCTGCTGTCCTCGTCCATGTTGTTGGAACTATCGGGTTCAGGTACATAAAAAGGGGGCTCTCGGGGGCTAATGCACTACAGAGGGTTTTCACGTTGATGCATAGAATGCATTAAGGTGAAAAACCTTGAGGATTTACAACCCCTTTAACATCTACGATGATCAAAGGGTTAAATGTGTGCCTAACCAGTATTTATGTGTGTACTGTGTGCTGCTTTTACTAAGGGATGTAATGGTTAGCCGGGACCCGCTGATCAGATTGTGCTGTGTGTAATCACAGCACAGTCGGTGCGCCAAAGGCACGCGCGTGCCCCCTACCCGGAAGTACGTGATCCAGCACAGGAGAGCCACTTTTCTGCCACATATTGCCGTTATGTGGGCGGCAAGTGGTTAAGTTAGTCATTTCCTTTCATTATATTTATTATGCTAGGATGATTCATTTTTGGAATTTGTTTCATATATTTGGATTTGTTTAGTAAATTTGACACTCCGAAATGATTTGTAATTTCAGAAGTTATTTCAGAAGATTTGGATCCATTCATTATGTTATGATTCAGAGATTCTGATGGATCCACCTCCATCCAACCCAATCACAATAAGTAGGAATCATCTTATTTCACTTTTTCACCTTTATTGCAATATGTTTCTATTTCATATGTATTATGTAGTTCATTTTTTATAATTCACGCTATGCTCACTAGAATAAAAAATGAATGGATGTGAATAAATTTGAATCATTCATTATGTTGTTACATTATTTTGTATCCTATGCATTAAGGTGAAAATAAAAACCTAGCAGTGACCGGCCCCCCAGCACCCCCGTTTTACTTACCTGAGCCCTGGAACTTGACCCGGCGGGGACGCACTGACTCTCTGCCCAGGGTTCTCGGCTCTTGATTGGATAGATTGATAGAAGCGCAGCCACTGGCACCCACTGCTGTCAATCAAATCCAATGACGCGGACTCTGGGAGCAGAGCCGAGTCATACATTTGGTGGATATGGACGCCGAATGCTGAACTCTGGAGCCCACCTCTCAGGAGAGTGCTTCTCCTAGGGGGTTATCCAATGTGGGGAGGGGCCATGAGAGCCGGCGGGGGACCCCAGAAGACAAGGTTTGGGGCGACTCTGTGCAAAACGAGCTTCACAGTGGAGGTAAGTATGATATGTTTGTTATTTTAAAAAAAATGAACCCTTACAATCACTTTAACAAAAGGCCCAAACTATCGTATCCTGGCATACGAATGAAACAAATGAATATAAATGTATTTGTAGTTTTCGGCATAATTTATTTTGGATTCATTGAAATTCGTTACTTTTGTGATTCAGAGATTTGGATACATCCAAATCTCTAAATGACTAAAATTTTGACTTAATTTCAGTTCGTAACTAAACGAATTGCACATGTTTAGAAATTTCCTGTTGGGTCCATCCATGCATAGGGACAGGTGTGCAGTAAACTACTTCTACACCCTTAATATTTCTGCAGTTCAGATAATCAGGGAGTATTTGTTGATTGGATATATTTTATCTTTTTTTGGACAGATCCCTAAGCACCATTTCGTTATTGATCCCTAGCCTTTAGGGTGACAAACATTTTGGGAAATATGGGAAATACAATGGGAAATACAAATCTCCAGAATGAATATTTGTTACCAACTTAAGAGATTGTCAAGAGATAATATTATGGCTAGAATTGTGTGCTTCACCCACTAGTGCTTGTTCCATCACTGTTTACAATAGTGATGGTCAGGATGTAGTGGCTGCTTGTACACACTGGAGTTGGTTTACTACAGGTAAATAGGCTGTTCACTGCAAGGGAATTAGCACCACAGCATAGTGAATTAGGTGAAGCGCTGCTGCTTTTCATCGCCCAATTATGAGCAAGCATAAATTGATATTTTTTTGTTTTAATTTTCCTTTCATGCGATTGGGTATTCTTGCAAAGCAAAATTTCTTTACAAAGTGAACTCACCACATTCACTTAGCTCTGGGGAAAAATCCCTTGCAAATTGAACATCCTATGTGACTTTAGTACAGGTACTCCTCACTTAACTACCAGGTTCCGTTCCAATGACCAGGTCGTTAAACAAATTGGTTGGTAAATGAGGAGTCACAAGCAATCAATATTTTAAGCATTCTTAACTACTGTATTGTAAAAAAAAAGGTCTAAACCCAAAACTCCAGCATAATAACGTTGTTTTAGTTTACATAAGTACAGAACACAAATGAAAATTCTGTGCTGCACTGTACTGTACAATACAATGATGTATAGTGCGTCGCTCGGGTGGGGAGTAAGTCTGAGTGGTTGTTAATCAACTCCATTATATTTAACTCCAACCATATTATATAGTTGGTGTGGCTAAATAGTTAGGAATTTGGTAGTGTCCTTAAAAATGGGTACCTCAAGACAGTCCCTCTGCAGTTGATGGGGGCACATATATTGTGGGGACACTGTTCCAAGATACACATAATGAGGGGGATGTGTCTGGTTGGTGCATATGACCACTGTCTAAGAAACAGAAAAACAAATCAAACTCGTTCAGAGATGGATTTGCAAAATGACACCCAAACTCACCTACTTGTGTACTGTTCTGTTCCTTTTTGCAATTGCTTTCCACTCTGCTGACATGCTCCCACCTCATTGACTATTCCTCAGTCAGATTAACGTAGGCTCATGCACTACGGGGCCAGCTAAGAAGTGGGTTTTACACAGCTCACCAAATTGTGCCTTTTACTGGGCTCAAATCCTGCTAAGCTTGCCCCCGCAATGATGCAATGGGGGTTATTTACTAAAGGCAAATCCACTTTGCACTACAAGTGCACTGCACGTGCACTTGAAAGTGCAGTCGCTGTAGATCTGAGGGGGACATAGAAGGAAAATATAAAAAAGCATTTCAGCTTGCACATGATTGATAAGCTCAGCAGCACTTCCCCTCATTTCAGATCTACCCCTTACAGTGACTGCACTTCCAAGTGCACTAGCAGTTCACTTTCAAGTGCACTTGCGTGCAAAGTGGATTTGCCTTTCATAAATAACCCCCAATATAACCCAGTTACAGAATTACGTGGGGGTAGGGAGACTCACAAAGATAACCACAAAGATAACTGCATTTATACTTCTATCTACCTAAACTGAACATTGACTGACTGCTCAAATGCATATTTGGTAAATCTGTGTTTGTTACCGCTGTTTCAACTCCATCTGTAGCCATGCTCACATTATTTCAATGTTTATTTAGCTATTAAGTCTTACCTAAATTATAGGTTCCCTTATCCTTTTGGTCCTCTTGCAGTTTGATTGTGGTGTGAAAAGGTTTGCTCTGCTAGCTGTGTGCCTAATATTACCTCCTGATTGATTAATTGCCAGATTCAATCCACACCCAACACAGTATAAAAACAGGGTCTTCTTTACGGGGGAACACATGCAGGGGGCTGCACATGCAGGGGGTTCATTCAAAGAAGTGGGGTTCTTTAAATAAGCGGCACTTCTGATCTTGCACTTCAGCAATTTGCACAAAGCAAACCACAGCAGACTGCAGGTGACCTCATTTCCACATTATCTCACCTTCCTCTCTGAAACATGCACTCTTTACCTCTCCTCCTTTTCACAATTGCAGCCTCTCTCCTCAAACTCACTTTTCTTCACCCCTCTGCTCCACCCCACAATATGTACATATCAACCTTGCTTCTCCCCTCCCCCTATTACTGCACTCATCACCTCTTTCTAACTCTAAGCCCACTTGCTAACAAACGCCCCAGGATACTGAAGCATGTCTCCTCATACAAATCGTATTCTCATATTACCTCGCTTACTCTTCTGCTTCTCCTAACTGCTGGAGATATTTCCCCAAACCCTGGGCCTCCCTTATTTAACTGTACCCAACTCACCCATCACCATCACCCTACACCCACTGGCAGTAGTTGCAATCTATGCAATTTAGTCTCCATTCCTCTTATTCCCAACGCCAGCCTCCCCCTCTCCTGTGCCCTCTGGAACGCCACTCTGTCTTCAACAAACTGACCGATGTTCATGACCTCTTAGTCACTAATTCCTTTAATCTACTTGCTGTCACTGAAACCTGGCTCCATGAATCTGACACCCCTTCTCCTGCTTCCCTCTACCAGGGTGGCCTTCACTGAACTCACTCCCCTAGGCCTAATGAATGCAAGGGAGGTGGAGTGGGATTCCTCCTATCCCCCCAGAGCACCTTCGAGGTAATACACTCTTTCCCTCTCATCATTTGAAGCTCACTGTATACGTCTATTTTCTCCAACTTCCCTAAGAATTGCCGTGATCTACCGGCCCCCTAGACCATTATCGACTTTCCTTGATGAGTTTTCTGCCTGGCTACCATACTTTCACTCTTCGGAAACTCCCACAATCTTTCTCTGTGATTTCAACATCCCTGCTAATACAAACATTCCTGCTACTTCTAAACTTCTTAATCTAACCTCTTCATTTGACCTGAAGCAATGGGTACAGGCTTCTACTCACTCTTGTGGTAACACCCTTGACCTTGTATTCTTCTACCTATGCACTCCATGCAACTTCTCAAACAATCTTTTTCCTCTCTCCAACCATTACCTTATTAGTTTCTCTCTCCCTCTGTCTTCCACCACCTTTCCCTCCAATCGCCTAACTATCACCTGCTGAAACTTTCGCAACTTCAACTCTTCTCTCCTCTATTCTGCTACTGACCACCTCTATGACAAAATCTCTCCCTTGTCCTTCCCCAACCAAGCCACTTCCATCTACAATAAGTTCCTGTCCTCCACCCTGGACAAGCTCGCTCCCCTTACTACACGCAGAATCAGGCCTCAACCCCAACAAACCTTTATCACCACCCTCTAAACTCGCCCTTGTAGCCAGTTTTCAATCCATGTACTCACATTATGGTCCATGCCAACGGACCTTATTTTGTACAGTAAACGTTTATGGGGAACTGTGTCAAATGCTTTTGCAAAATCCAGATACACCACGTGTACAGGCCTTCCTTTATCTAGATGGCAACTCACCTCCTCATAGGTTAATAGATTGGTTTGGCAAGAACGATAATTCATGAATTCATGCTGATTACTGCTAATGATACCATTTTCATTACTTAAATCTTGTATATAGTCCCTTATCATCCCCTCCAAGAGTTTACATACTATTGATGTTAGGCTAACTGGTCTGTAATTCCCAGGGATGTATTTTGGGCCCTTTTTAAATATTGGTACTAGATTGGCTTTTCTCCAATCAGCTAGTACCATTCCAGTCAGTAGACTGTCAGTAAAAATTAGGAACAATGGTCTGGCAATTACTTGACTGAATTCCCTAAGTACCCTCGGGTGCAAGCCATCTGGTCCTGGTGATTTATTAATGTTAAGTTTCCCAAGTCTAATTTTAATTCTGTCCTCTGTTAACCATGGAGGTGCTACCTGTGATGTGTCATGAGGATAAACACTGCAGTTTTGGTTACTGAAGCCACCCCGATTCCCTCGTGAAGACTGAGGAGAAGAATAAATTCAATACCTTTGCCATCTCCCCATCCTTTGTAACCAGATGTCCTTCCTCATTCTTTATGGGGCAAATATGGTCTGTCCTCCCTTTTTTACTGTTTACATACTTAAAGAATTTCTTGGGATTTTTTTTGCTCTCCTCCACTATGTGTCTTTCATGTTCTATCTTAGCCGTCCTTATTGCACCCATACAATTCTTATTGCAATCTTTATAAAGTCTGAATGCTGATGATGATCCCTCAACCTTGTATTTTTGAAGGCCTTCTCCTTTGCTTTTATATGCATTTTTACATTGCAGTTAAGCCATACAGGACTTTTGTTCTGAAATGTACAAAGAGAAGAGAGCGCAAGGCTGCCCTAGTGTAATACTGTTTAATGGCAAAGATGCAGATTCAAGTTAAAAGGGTTAGACTCACAAACATGGATCAATGGGTCGCATGTACAGCAAAGCAGATGTCTCCTCTCCTGGCCTGAATGAATGGATAGTCTCCCAAAAACGAGTGGTATGGATGGGGATGTGTCTGAACGAACTCCGTCTCCTCATCATGTCATGTTCTGTTTGCTGTATAACACTCGCACGGTCCCGCCGGAGCAGCATGACGTCACTCGTGGCCATACAAGGAAGACCAAAGTGAGTGAAGTAACACCTCCCTGCTAGCAGAGCAGTTGCCACGACCGTCACGCTGCGCCGGCAGGACCGTGCGAGTGTTATACAGCAAACACAGCATGACACGATGAGGAAACGGAGTTCGCTCTGACACATCCCCAAATCCATGCCAATCGTTTTTGGGAGGCTATCCATTCATTCAGGCCAGGAGAGGAGACCCTGTGGATTCTTGAGAGAGCTGCAGCATTTAGAGCTAAGAGAACTTTTTTATAAAGACTGTTATAATTTGTGTGTTGCTTTTAGGGACAGCACTAGTTTGGTGTTTTTTTGTGTGTTCAGGACTTTTGTTCACTCTTTTAAATTTATTTATTAGCCAATAGAATGCATTGGCTAATGCCCTTATTTAAAATGCTCTTAAAGCAAACCCATCTTTCCTCCGTGTTTTTTGTTCCTAATATTTTATCCCAATGTATGCCTTCTAGCAAGGTTCGTAGTTTAGGGAAGTTGGCTCTTTTGAAATTCAGTGTCTTTGTATTCCCATAATATTTGTATTATGTTTCCTATTTGTGTGATTTATACTGAAGCCAATTGACCTGTGATCCCTGTTACCTAAACTGCCCCGTATTTCCACATCCACGATCAGGTCTGTATTGTTGGTAATCAGTAGATCCAGTAACGCTTTATTTCTAGTTAGTGCATCTACCATCTGACCCATAAAATTGTCTTGCAAGACATTTAGGAACTGGCGAGCCTTAGATGAATGCGTGGTTCCCTCCGCCCAGTCTATGTAAGGATAGTTAAAATCCCCCATTATGATAACACTTCCCATCCTTGCTGCTGATCCAAATTGTAATTGTAGATCTCTCTCCCCTTCCTCCCTCAGGTTAGGGGGCCTATAGCATACTCGCAGTATCATTTTCCCCTTAGCTTCATCCCTTTGGAGCTCTACCCATAAGGATTCCACCTCCTTCCTAGCTCCCTTAATGATGTTATCTCTCACATTCACTTGTACATTATTCTTGTTATACATACCCCTCCCCCTTTTTTACCCTCTCTATCCTTGCGCTAAAGGGTATACCCTTGAATGTTTGCCAGCCAATTTTGAGAGCTGTTGAACCAGGTCTCTGAAATTCCCACAAAATCCAAATCCTCCTTGTACAACAGTATCTCTAGTTTACCCATCTTGTCCACCAGGCTCCTGGCATTGGTGAACATGCCATGTATTTTAGGCTGGTCACATATTATCCTCTTATTGGGTGTTCTGAGATCGCAACTAGGACTTGCTACTATACTTACCTTGTCTTCAAAGGCTCCATAGAAGTCTACGGCAAAGCTCTCTTGAAGCCCCACTGAAGCCCCACTGAAACCCCACGAAGCCTCATCAAAGCCCCACAAAGCTTCACCAATGCCCCACCAAATGCTCATCGAAGCCCCATCGAAGCTCCACCAAAGCCTCATCAAAGCCCCATTGAAGCACCAAGCAAAAGCAAGGTATAAACAGGACTGTAAGCTAACTATTTTATTTAGTGACAGGAGCTTTGACTGGCGTTCAGAGAAAGTGTGTCTGGAGCCATTTTATGAATCAAGTGTCAATCAACTAGCCCTTACTGTAAGCCACTCTAGTATTAGATTACAGGTCCATTCTGTGCATTTTGGCAAAATGCTATATGGAAAAGCTAATAATAAAAAAAAAAGATATTTTTTTTTCTGTCTAGGCTTGTATCTTTTCCCTTTTTACTGCTGACACTTAACACAACACAAGTTAAAGCTTTACATTCAGGCTGCTCCCACCTTTTATTTAATTAGGTCCTAACTTTTCCTGCACCTCATTTACATTCTTTGTTCCTAATCCTCCTGACTAATTTCAAAGAAATATTTATTGCGGAATTAAACAGCGGCATCCAACCTAAATGAACGATTCTCTCCCACTGCGCTTATTACAATGTAAGCATATTTCATGTTACAACTGGGATGCAGAACATTGCCTAGGGCAAGTCCCTCTAAGATACTTTGCCTGCAATACGGAGGTTCTATCAGGAAGAATGCTTAGAGGCTAAAGAGCTCTATTTTGCCATGCAAGAGCTAGTTAGACTTCATGAAATAAAGATTTATATTATATTTATAGTGTCATTTGAAATGGGTGTCGGGGTAAGCATTACTTTTAACCTAAACTTAGAGATGGATGTTTATGAATGCAATGTGGAGTTATCTAACTGCTGGAACAATTTCAGTATTCTTAGCAGGCTCATGGATCAAGGTAAATGAAATAGAAGAAGCTTTTGTTACTTAAAAGACAACAAAACGTGTTCCTTTATATTTCATTGTAAGGTTAGAAAGTACTAGAGCAAAATTCAAAGCACTTTAGCAAGAAAGTCGGCTTTCTACACATATTATAGTAGTAATGTCACTTGCTACAGGCAATGCTGCACAATGGTAGCCTTATAAAAAACTGGTAGGTTGGTAGGTAGTAGGGGAAATGCACTTGAGTCACTGTGTCCCTGGTAAGTTGGTAGATAGAGAAATATACAGTATATCAGCTTGCCGGACGCCCTATAGCAGTTTTAGTGCTACAGAGCGACAGCTGTGTGCCGGATTACATATACATATATATATGTTATTCCGGACTTCCGCCTGCAGGGGGCATGCTCGGGTTGCCAACGGGCTGCTTCTGCTGTGATAATTCACAGCGGAAGCTGATCTGCAGAGAAATAAGATATGCCTATGTAACAAGGAATATCTTAGCTCTGACAGGGCAGAAGGACTGGATTCTGTGTTCCTGCAAAGCAGGGACTAGACTCAATCTCTTCCCCTAGTAAAAGCAGCACACAGTTAACACACAAACACTGGCTAGGCACACAGTTAACTCCTTGATCACCCTAGATGTTAACCCCTTCCCAGCCAGTGTCGTTAGTACAGTGACAGTGCATATTTTTAACACTGATCACTCTATTAGTGTCACTTGTTCCAGGCAACATGTCAGCTAGTGTCAGCTAGTGTGAGGCTGCCCGCCATACTATCACAGTCCTGCTATAAGTCGCTGATCGACTCCTTTACTAGTATAAAAAAAAATTCCAGTATATACACCATTGTTTGTAGACAATATAACTTTTGCGTAAACCAATCAATATACGCTTTTGGGATTTTTTTTTTTACCAAAAACATGTAGCAGAATACAGAGAAGAGATGGTTACTGCTCCAGGTAGGTGTGTTGAAGGTAACACCCTCCTCAAAGTGGAAGCAGCAGGTGCAGGCTCAACATGTAGTGATGAGGAAAGAAAATCTGGACAGCCACACTCCAATTCAAATGCCTTTATTGTGAAAAGTAACAAAAGTTCATAACAGCAGCAGGGTACAGGATCAATCCCTGCTGCTGTTATGAACTTATGTTACTTTTCACAATAAAGGTGTTTGAATTGGAGTGCGGCTGTCCAGACTTCCTTTCCTCTTGTAGCAGAATACATATTGGTCTAATTTTATGAATACATTTTATTTTTATTTTTTTTATTGTTTTATAGCAGAAAGTAAAAAAGATTGTTTTTTTTTCATAATTGTTGGTCTTTTTTGTTTATAGCGCAGAAAACACTGGCTAGGCACACAGTTAACTCCTTGATCATCCTATATGTTAACCCTTTCCCAGCCAGTTTCGTTAGTACTGTGACAGTGCATATTTTTAGCACTGATCACTCTATAAGTGTCACTTGTTTCAGGCAAAGTGCCAAAAGGGTCAGTTAGTGTCAGAATGTCCACCACAATATCACAGTCCCACTATATGTTGCTGATTGTCATCATTACTAGTATAGAAAAAAAAATTCCATAAATATATCCCATAGTTTGTAGACACTATAGTGTTTGTGTAAACCAATCAATATATGCCTTTTGGGATTTTTTTTTACCAAAAACAAGTAGCCGAATACATATTGGCCTAAATTTATGAAGAAATTTGATTTTGAATTTTTTTTTATTGGATGTGTTTTATAGCAGAAAGTGAAAAATATTTTTTTTTTTCACAATTGTTGTTATTTTTTTTTTTTATAGTGCAGAAAACACTGGCTAGACACACAGTTAACTCCTTGATCATCCTAGATGTTAACCCCTTCCCAGCCAGTGTTGTTTATAGCGCAAAAAATAAAAAACACAGGGGTGATCAAATACCAACAAAAGAAATCTCTATTTATGGGGAAAAAAAATGACATAACTTTTATTTGGGTACAGTGTCGCACGACTGCACAATTTTCAGTTAAAGTAACGCAGTGCCATATCGCAAACAATGGCCTGGTCATGAAGTGGGTGGTAAATCCAGGGGTGAGGGGATATAGACAAAAATGTACGAATATATTTAGAAGGGGCGTGGCCTGGAGCGGCATGGGTTAGGATGCTAGGTAGCTGAGCTCCGCCGACAGTCTATCCTTCAGAGCAGATCCTGAGATAACATCCACAAATACAGACCCCAAAACGACCCTCAGAGCACTGGGCAGCTACCAGGATCATGTCGCAGCCGAAAAAGCCAGCTACAGTGACCTCCAAGCTTGACCAATACCACCGTCAGGATAAGGAGAAAGAATCCCTTGGGCAAGATGGCGGCGCCACAAGGGGAGAGGAGGCATCTGTCAACACAGACACAGCAAAGGTACTGGAAGCTATTAATGTGTGTCAGGAAGCTGTTGCAGCGTGTCAGTCTACACTCACTGCATGGATTGAAGAGGTGAAGGTAGACATCTCCCTGGTGAGGCAGGATTTTCAGAAACTGAGAGACAGAGTCACTGAGGCTGAGCCACGTCTGGGCATAGTGGAGGACTCCCCTCCCTCCAACATTCCACTGATGCTATACAGCTTCAAGTTAATCAAATCCTGCAAAAGCAAGATGATTTAGAGAACAGAATCAGACGCTGCAATCTCAGATTTATAGGTCTCCCTGAGGGGGTGGAAGGGGGGGATCCCACCACATTCCTTGAAACATTGCTTTGTGATACTTATGGCAGAGAGGCATTCTCCCCCACATTTGTTGTGGAGCGGGCACACCGCATGTCGGGCAGACCACCGCTGACTGGGGCTCCCCCCCGCACATTTATTGCAAAATTCCTTAGTTTTAAAGACCGGGATGCCATACTTCGCCTCAGCAGAGAAAAAGGCAACATTCCCTTTGGTAACAAGACGGTTGCTGTATTCCTGGATTTTTCGGCAGAAGTGCAACGCAAGCGCAAAACCTTCATGGAAGCTAAACGATGACTCCGCATCAAGCATATAAAATATGCAATGCTTTTCCCAGCTCATTTGCGAGTAGAGGGAGATGACCATGCTTATTTTTTTGAGGATCCTGAAGCAGTCATCTCATGGCTTGAGCAGAGGGAAGAGCACAGATAAGTAACCTTGTTTTTTCTCCCTTCACCTCAAATTTGTTCTTCCTTTCATGTGCATTTGCTCTACATATTTGCATATTTTTTTATAAGGGAAAAAATGGGGCAACGGTCTGCATCTGGACATTGCTCTCTGATACTGTTTGCCCCTGCATTGAGAGGTGCTACACTCTACCAGTGACTATGCCTGGAACAGTATACATGTCTATTTGAACGCAGCAGGCCCATGCTGATTGATGACAATATCATCACATTTTACCATTTCCTTGAACCACTACTCAGGGCTTTCCAAAGGAACAATCCCTTAACATGTATACTCCCCTTTTTGGGGTATAAATATGCTATATATATGCTCTCTAAGCTGTTTACTTGATGTTTTCTCTCAGCGGAGGGAAGCAACATGCCTGTGAGCTCACTGCTACCGTGAACACAGTCCTACTAAGTGTTACGTTACTCAGCGTAAAGCCGCCCCACTAACCACAGTTTGCAACCTGAGAGGACATGCACAGATTATTGCTGCGGTGGTTATACTTGTAGCCGCTACTGAAGTGTTAACTTTACAGCTTTTAATGGCTTACTCCTATGTTTTCCTAATCTTCAAAGTTTTCTTCTCAGGTTGCGCAATGTTTATGCCATGTTGGCAGTTAGGAGAAAAAGCCCGCACCAGTTGGGGACAGTGCAGGGTGGGGAGGGGGGATTTATGGTTAATAATGTTACAAGGCAAGGTCTTTTACTGCGCACAGATTTCTTCTTTTTGGTATCATAGCAATAGAATGACAATGTTCCTTACAATCTTCTATTGGAGACTGTACGCACCATCATTTGATCTTAGAGGTGATCTGAACTCTGGAGCCTCATATTATAAACACCTAGCCCCATGGCCACATTAAAATTATTAATATGGAATGTACGTGGGATTAGAGATACAATTAAAAGGTCAGCTGTTTTTGCTCAACTTAAAAAACAAAGAGCGGATGTGGCGGTACTTGTGGAAACCCATGCAGACGGTTCGTTACAAAGGGTACTTAAACGCCCATGGATGGGATGGGCATACCATTCCATCCATACCACTCACTCTAGAGGAGTATCGATCCTTATTGCTAAGACTACGCATTTTGAGCTCCAGGGTTCGGAGATAGACCCAGCGGGTAGATTTGTCTTTCTGAGAGCTAAAATACATGGGGACCCGATACTGTTATTAGCATTCTATGTACCACCACCGTTTCAATTCTCTATCTTGACTGAGGGGTTCAGTTTCATGGCTATGCATCCTAATATACCAGCGATATGGCTGGGCGATTTTAATAATGTGTTAGACCCAACACTGGATAGACTGGCTGGTTCCTTTTCTTCCACCTCACCACACCGCCCAACAAGATTCGCAAGGCCCCTAATGACTTTAACCTGGTAGATACGTGGAGGCATAAACACCCTACGTCACGGGCCTACTCATGTTTCTCCACCTCACATCACTCTATGTCTCGTATAGATCTTATTCTCCTATCCAAATCACTACTCCCAAGATTGCTGGACGTGGGATTTTCCCCTAGGTCGCTCTCTGACCACTGCCCGTACTGGGCCACACTCTCCCTGCCACATGCCCCACCCCCAAACTCATGGAGATTGAACCCCTTTGGTTAACCTTGTTTCCAGAGGATGACGATCTCGCTAATGAGTGGAAACAATTTTTTTAGATTAATGGAAAGTCCGCATCACCACAAATGGTTTGGGAAACATTTAAAAAGCATGCACATATGTTACTTACCATGTGCATTAATAAACTGAAACGTGCCTCTGAGATAACCATTGACATAGCCACTAAACACCTACTTTCGGCAGAGAAGGCCTTTATGGAAGATCCCACCACAAGTAAAGCTGATAACCTTAAAATATACTCTAGGGCGTTAGATTAACTACATTTTGAAAAATCCAAATGCAAACTCTTTTTTCATAGACAAAAATCGTTTGATTATGGTGAAAGGGCCGTGAAATTGCTTGCATATATGGTGCATTGTGAAGAGAGACCTCCGGTAGTGATTTCACTCAGATCCCATGGGGATACCCTGGTAACAGAGCCAGCTGAGGTGACGTCTCTATTTAGAGATTTCTTTGCTGCCCTGTATACCACCATGACTCCGAATGACACCGTCTTGATAGAGTCCTTTTTTGCTGACATATCAATCCCTAAATTGACAGAGGAACAAACTAGAGAACTGGAGGCTCCTCTGACGAGGGACGAAATCTCCAGAGCGATTGCTGAATTCCCTAGATCTGATGGCCTACCAGTGGAATTTTGTTCCACATACTCAGACCAGCTGATCCCTAGATTACTTAAGAAAAAAAGGGGGGTTGAATCGCGCTAAAACAGATTGGTGATCATACACATCATCACCAAACCAAATATTTAGAACTAAGTGAAGAGTTCCCCTTTAGTGTATACATAATATACAAAACACATGTCAAATGAATAATCAATTCAAAAATAAAATGTTCAAAGTGATAATAAAAAGACCATGTATAAAAAATAAATCACCCAAGTGATATGAAAGTATCTTAAAAAAGTTCCAAAAAACATAAATTCTTGCTATGAGAAGAAAAAAGCGTGCCTGCTCCACCACCGTGAAATCAGACTGGCCGCTTACCAGAAACTCATGATCCCCCGTTACAGAGGATCAGAGAAAGCTGTTTGTTAATACTGCTTCGAACCACAACCAATGGATCAGAGACCTTATACCGAGATGGGACATCAAAGACTGCAGGGTCAGGCTAAAGATGTTCACACTGACAGGTACTCAGACATCAGCCCACAGCATTGCAGATATGGTCATAGAAGGAAAAATAGGCTCCATATAGTATAAAATCATTGACTTTATTGGATAAGTAAAAGGTTAAACTCACATGTTAGTAGACAATAGTAGGCATGTAGTGTAGTCTGGAGCGCCAGCCGGAAGCTCACAGACAGACGTCCTACTGGAAACAACAGCAACAATGGGAGGTGACGAGAACACGTCGCTCTGCCCTACGCGGCGTTTTGTGATAGAGTCACATCATCTAGGCCCCTGGATGAAGCTGGGAGGGAGAGGTAGGTTTTATAGAGGATGCTGAGTGGAGCGACGCTCTAGATACGTGTAAACTAGTATCTCCTAAACTTTCAGATCGTTTAACACAAATTTTTATAACACACAGAGCATATCTCACACCCCTCAGAGTCTCCAAATATAAGAGCAATCAATCTATTATCTGCCAAATGTGTGGCCAAGCATCTGGTACTTATTTCCATCTTTTGTGGCAATGCCCTAAAATTCAAGCCTACTGGGCACAGGTGGTACAGTTCCTACATGATAAAATGGGCTCCCCCATCACACTTCAGCCAAAGTTTTGTCTCCTTGGAGATCCAGACCTTGACAAATTTACTAAAATATTTTTGCACGAAACACTTTTTTCTGCCAGTAAAGTCATAGCCAGGAATTGGATGAGACCTACTCCACCGGAATTTTTACAATGGCTAATAGAAATCAATAATAATCTGCCATACAAGAAACTAATATATTCTCACAGAGGGTGTCCATCTAAATACGATAAGAGTTGGGACAGGTGGCTAAAAACGCCCGAAACATGTATATGCCCCAAAACTTAGACATGCTGTGTAGTATAGACCCCCCCTCTGCTTATTCTATTTAGTTTAATACGGTTGATCCAAAGTATTTGCTCTCTGTCTACCCCTTTTGAGGTTTATCCGTAAAATAGATATACTGACTGCTGGTGAAGCCAACTCAGCTCAATTTGAATACTATATTGCTATAATTTACTTTATATGATACCGACGACATTGTCTTGAATGAATATATATATCTATAAGGGATGTCGTTGTCTATCTATAATAGGTCATTTCATTTATTTTGTTTGATGACTGTCATAATGACCTGTTGTATACAATCTTTTCTTTTTTGTTCAATAAAAGATTTTGCCAATTAAGAATATATTTAGAAAAATATATATTATTTGAAGCTGAAAGCTTTTTCTTTACTGTATTTATCATTGTGATTTTGGGGTAGAGGGCTACATTTTTAAGCAGATAACATAAGCCAATACTTTTTTTGCTTTGAATTGAAGATGGCTGATGAAAGGGTAAGAACCTTCAATTTTCACTGCTGTCTACAGTATGTCTCCACTGGGGAGATTTGCCCTGATTTTTTATATCAGTCATAGTGGCTAATGGAAGTGAGGGAAAATCACTCCAATGGGGACATAGATAGACATAGATGGGGGCATAGACAGCAGATAATGTTTTAGTGAAGAGGAGAAAGCTTACAGTAGAACCTCTTTTAAGTTGTAATTTGTGCATATGTCCCCATATGGGAGATTTCTCCCTATTTTTCATCCTGGTGACAGTGTCCATGGACATCAGGCTCATCACATGCCTATGAGTAATTGTGACTTTTAGAAAATTGCTATTTACATATTAACTTTGAAAGGTATTTGGGTGGCCCTAGATCAGGGATATGCAATTAGTGGACCTCCAGCTGTTGCAAAACTACAAGTCCCATCATGCCTCTGCCTCTGGGTGTCATGCTTGTGGCTGTCAGAGTCTTGCTATGCCTCATGGGACTTGTAGTTCTGCAACAGCTGGAGGTCCCCTAATTGCATATCCCTGCCCTAGATAGACAGTTGGGAAGGGTAATGCCGTGTACACATGGGCGGACTTTTCGGCATTAAAGGTCTGACGGTCTTTCCAATGGACTTTCGACGGACTTTTGATGGACTTCCGATGGACTTTCGAACTAATGGACTTGCCTACACATGATCACACCAAAGTCCGACGGATTCGTACGTGATGACATACGACCGGACTAAAATAAGGAAGTTGGTAGCCAGTAGCCAATAGCTGCCCTAGCGTTGGTTTTCATCCGCCGGACTAGCATACAGACGAGCGGATTTTTTTTTCCGAGTCCGTCGGAAAGATTTGAAACATGTTCCAAATCTAAAGTCCGTCTGATTTTTGACTGAAAAGTCCGCTGCAGGTCCGATGAAGCCCGCACATGGTCGGATTGTCCGACGGATTCGTCCCGTCAGACCAGTCCAGCCGAAAAGTCCGCCCGTGTGTACACGGCATTAGTGATTTACAGTATGATTGCAGGTTTTGCTGTTCGGTGTCTGACCCTGCATGTTGTTTAGAACTTCACCCATCATGTTTGCAATTTTTCATTTACTAGACTCCAGCCTGATGACTGGACAATGAAAGAACATGCTGAGGACATCTAGTGGTGGAAAGTAGTACTGCGGGGGCAGCTCCAGATTAAAAGGGGAATAGCAGCAAAACTGCTATTTTTCACCTTTAATGGTCTAATATGTTTGTTAACGAAGCTCTGCCTTTTTTTTTTATAAATTGTATTTTTATTAAAAGATTTCAAAAATACAGAAGGAATGGAAACCTCAAACAGTTATCAGAACATAATAAGTATAGTCATTGAAGAAGCACATAACATAGGCCGAAGCCTTAGAGGTAGGGTTACAATGCTACCAACTTTACAGGGTCACAATATGGCAATTGTATAGGTCATAAGAGGGAGGTAAGGAAGGGGGGGAGAGATCCAGAAAGCGTCCGACACAGACAAGATGATATTTCACACAATAGGAATTGTTGCTTACTGGGTCTGAGATTAGTGAGGTCCCAGGAGCGCCCATACCAGACAAAGGCACTCCATGGGAGTCCCGCCTAGGGGCAAGGAGGGGGGGCACCATGGAATCATAAAGAGATTATGCTAACGGGATTGAAGGGGTAAAAAATGTAGCATACACATTTAGGAGGGTATTGTATTACTGGGAGGTAATGGAATAGCACCCGGATTAAGCTCTGAGTGGTCCCACAAGTCCCAAATCTTCAAAAATTGAGGAAGTGTATCATGGACAATCGCGGTAAGGTGTTCCATTCTGCGGATCTGTTCCAATATTTGTAGTACCTGTGAAAGGGTGGGTGGAGAATAGAGCTGTATAATTCTGGCTAAAATGCGAATCACAATTTTTTTACTTAGAAGATGGATCACGATTCTCTCATGATTCTCGTGGGGTAACATCATCTTTCACGTTAAAACATAAAAAATTGGGCTAACTTTACTGTTTCTTTTTTTTTTTATCCATTGAATTGAATTTTTTCCCAAAAAATTGCATTTGAAAGACCGCTGGGCAAATACAGTGTGACATAAAATATTGCAGCAATTGACATTTTATTCCCTAGGGTCTCTGCTAAAATATATATAATGTTTGGGGGTCCCAAGTAATTTTCTAGCAAAACATATTGAGTTTAACTTAAGAAACAAGTGTCAGAAAAAGATTTAGACTTTAAGTGGTTAAACTTCCTGCATTTACACATTGTTTAAAAACTTGGCAGACTGCCTGGATTTTTTTTTCACACAGAAGGTTATCCCTTTGATCTAAGAAGGAAGAGTTAGTTACAATGTTTCATGTTAAAAACTTGGCAGACTGCCCGGATGTTTTCTTTTGACAGCTGAGTGAGCAGTGAAGTCTCTCCAATTGTTATATAAAAGAATCGTCAAACTCTGCAATAGAGATCGTCAGGGGGGTTGAATCGAGATCACAATTTTTTAACGATTAATTGTGCAGCTCTGGTGGAGAGGTGGATAAACATCTCAAGAGTATAGCCTGTTTTGCTGCCAAAAGGATAAAGCTAGCCAGTTTTTGAGTATGTCTGGAGATGCAGGGGAACGGCAGAATCAGAAGAACCTGAATCAGGTCTAAAGGGAGATTGGTTTCAAAGAGGTTTTGTAAGTGAGCATGGATGGAGGACCAAAAGGGTTGAATAATTGGACATTCCCAAAAAATATGGAAATGGGAGCCGATGTCACCCCGGCATCTCCAACACACCCGGAGAGCCTTGGGATTATATCTATGTAAGATATCTGGGGTTCTATACCAAAATAGCAATATCTTATAGGTTGTCTCCCTCTGCTCTACTCACCGTGATGATTTGGAAGTAGCTTCTCATATCTTCTGCCATTGAGGGACAGGAACAGGTCGTTTGATGATCTGGAACCATTTCTGCATGTAGGAGTGGTATGTGTTGGTGAGTGAAGAAGCTTCATGTAGATATCTATAAATGTCTGAAATAAGATGGGCTTGGTATGGCCCCTGAGCACAAAGGAGTTCAAATGGAGTGGGCTTATCCAGGGTGAGGGTAGGGGACTTAAAACTGGAATAGTGTTTAATTTGTAGATAGGAGTAGAATAATTGTTTAGGGATCTGGTGTCTCCGTTGAAGTTCATCAAAGGGCAGGAGTGTGTAGGTGAGTGGATGTACAAGATTTCGGAACTGAAAGATTCCAGCCCGTGTCAATGGGAGCATTCGGGTATAGGATAGACTATTCAGTATTTCAGGGTTAAACAGCACATTTAACAGATGTGGACATGGGGATGAGAGAGAGAACTGATGAGAGCATTTCTTCCATATAGAAAGAGTGAATACCACTGGGTGTAGGCAAAGGTTTCTAAGTTGGGTTATGGAGGTCTCTAGACCCATCATAGAGCAGGGGTGGACTGGGCTAGTAATGCTCATTTCAATTTCCAACCAGATACCGGATGCCATTCTAGAAGACCAAGCAATGATCGAGTTTAGATGGGAAGCAAAATAATATTTAATAAGGTCTGGAGCTCCCAACCCACCTCTGGACCTAGGAGTTAGCACGACCGAGCTAGCTATTCGGTGGGCTTTATAGTGCCAGATAAAATTAGGAATGACCTCTGGGTAGCTTTAAGCTGTGACATTGGAAACGGGATCGGTAAGGTTTCATTAATGCGATCCAAAAGAGAGATGGGAGAAGTATCCCACTGATGCAGGAGTCGGTCAATGTCGCGGAAGAGTGGGGGGAAGTTAGGCAGACAAAGAATAAAAAGTAGGGGGGATAACGGACATCCTTGCCTGGTACCATTACTCAAAGAGAAGGATGGCGATAAGTAGGAGGATAATTGAACTTGGGATGAAGGTCGGGAGTATAGAGCGTGTAGCGCAGCTATGAAGGGGCCATTGAAACCATAAGTAAAAAAAGAAGAAGTTTTGCGCTAGGTGCTAAAAATAATACTAATAAGTAAAAAAAAGGTGAGGGAGATCCTGCAGCTAAGCACTATAACCCCAATACGAGGGCACATAAGGAATGTATCAAAAAGAGTAGTGCAGCGCTGGATTAATAACAAAGTGGATAAATGTGTGGTTTATGCACATATAAATTAATTTGACCAAAAAATAGTGTTTAAACCATTAAGTTACCAAGAAATATTAATGGCAAATAAAAAGCTATACCATACAAAGCGTGTAGGTGATGAAAACATACAAATATGTAAAATAAAGTTCATAAAATGAGATACATTTGAAGAAACAAATCCACAGGTGAGCCCATGCAGAGTTCGAGATTATGTGATCCACCGCTAATACAGCCTGTCACCAGATGATAAGGATTGGAGGCTTACCAGAGAGCCTGCGACCGCCCTTACTCAGGGGGGTCGAAACAGGCTTAGTAGTGGAGGAACGACTCCTGGAGATGTCCCGCAGTAGATTCCATGAGTTGTCCAGCCGGTCTCCTTCTCAGGCAGCTAATCAGCAGTAGCCAGGGCACCAATACAGAGGAAATGCTCCCAGTGACTCTTCCAATCCTTCTTCCCAACAAGATCAAGCGTGGCAAAGCACAGATCCCAAAAAAAGAGAAGGGGACTCCAGTAGTACAGATAAACTTTGACCATTTGGTTTATTGAATAAAAAATGATTTAAAAGTAATTACAGCAAGGTAAATAGAAACTCCTTTGCCGTTTAAAATAAGATCGCGCTTGCGCGATGCTTGCTTGTGTTGTGACCCTACGGCTGTTTCGTCACAACTGACGTGATCAGGGGTACGCAATCACGCACGCGCATGCGCCTTTTAAACCTAAGCGATGCGCCGTGCAGCGCGATCGTTGGCTAATCTAAAACCAGAGCTGGTGTTGATTGGATACAGAAAATTGTTGCACCCAGCCCACATGAAACCGGCATAAGACGCCCATAATTAAAAATGCTAAATACTCATCCAGATATGAGGGGATAATCCAGGTATTTATACAGGGGAATGCATGTTGCAAACAATGCCATCTAGTGGTCAAAATTGAGAAATACTCAAGAAAAATGCAGAATAATACAAAAATCATAACAACTGCAACTCAATACCTTCATGAAAAAGCATATATAAAAAGTGTATTGTGAGGTAATTATGCTGAATATCCCTCCTACAATATGGTGCATAAAAAATGTTAGTATAGAGCGAATATATCATGAATACTGTTAGGTTACCCCAACTGCCGTGATGCATCACAATCAAGAAGATATATTAAATATAAAATATATAAAAAATATGTATATGAAAAAAGAGGAGAGGGGTAAAGGTGAACACCAAAAATTATAAGGTGAAAAAAAAATTTCAAAACCTATTCCTAGAGGGGACATCAACTGTTTTTAATAAAACAGTTGATGTCCCACTCTATATTCAACCCATTGGGGGCATGGCAACCAAGTCTATAGATCCAATTTGTTTCGGATCTGGAGATGGTCCTCCTACCATTACTGCCACGCCAATGTGGGACATATTTCTCAATGCCAATAAAGACAGTTCCCTTGGGGTCCCTGTTGTGCACAAGATCATAGTGTCTGGAGACACTGTGCTTGTTAAAGCCTTGCTTAATGTTAGTAATGTGCTCCCCCAACCTAACATTTAGTTTCCTAATGGTCCGCCCAACATACTCCAACCCACATGGACACCTGAGAAGATATACAACACATTTCGTGGTGCATGTGATAAGTGACTTAATAGAGTATGTGTCACCAATGCCACTAGATGTAAACTCAGTTAGTCTTCTATCCAGTAATGCGTTAACCCTACAAACATTACATCTCCTACAAGGCGAGAAACCTTTTAGGCCCCCAAAGAAGGTAGGGCGTATAGGTGGAACCGGAATGTTGGGTGCCAATAGGTGTCTAAAGTTGGTGGCTCCCCTAAATAAAACACATGGTTTGTCAGACAATATGGGTCCCAGAACCCGATCGTTTTTAATAACTGGCCAGTGTTTTTTAATAATCCTTTTGATGGCCCAATGTTGGCTCGAATAAGTCGTGAGGAAGGCCAACCCAAAGTCTTCACTGTTTACTACCTGGGGATGTCTTTCGTTTAGTAGGTCCTCACGGTTCCTATTCGCTACCTCTGTGATGAGAGAATCTAATGTGGCTACATCATAACCTCTGTCCACAAATTTGGGTTTTAAAGCTGAAGCCTCCTTATGAAATTCACCAAGATCCAAGCAGTTCCGTCTTAGACGCAAAAACTGGCCCTTAGGAACAGCAGACAACCAGGAGCGATGATGGCAGGAGTCAAGTGGGATAAAACTGTTCCTATCGGTTGATTTAAAATAGGTCAAAGTAGTGATCACATTATCAACAATTGTTATCTCCAAGTCCAAAAAATGGACTTGGGTAGAGCTGGCTTCATGAGTGAGCACTATACCCCTGTCATTGTTGCTGAGTGTGGACAGGAAAGTGGTTACAGAGTTGATGTCGCCATCCCAGAAGAACAAGAAATCATCAATAAACCTTCTCCACATGACCAATTGGGGTGGTTTGTTCTGTAGGACTACATCCTCCTCCCACTTGGCCATGAAGAGATTGGCCATACTGGGAGCAAATTTGGCTCCCATGGCCACTCCCTTTATTTGTAAATAGTGTATGCCATCGTACCAAAAATGATTGTGTTCCATCGAGAAGTCCAGTAGCTCCATCACAAAATTACATTGAAAGTGACGCACCGCATCATGTCCTAAATTATGGGATATTGATATATAGAGTGATGCAACATCAGCCGTCACCAGCATATATGTGGCCTTCCACTCTATTTTTCTCAACAAATTGAGGACATGCTTAGTGTCCTTCAAGTAGGAGGGGGTGCCCATCACCAGTGGTTGTAGAAAAAATCTATATATTTCCCCACACGTGAGGTTATGGAGTCAACGTTTTATGGATTTTTGGTAATATGTACATTACCTGTAGCCAGGGGGCCAAAGGGACCAGGTACTCCCTTTCTTTCTTATTAAGAATTCCCAGATTATAACCTTTGTCAATCAGGACCTTCAGTTCCTGTTTGAAATTAGAGGTTGGATCTGATGGTAGAGGGGAGTAGGTACTTATATCCGAAAGAATCCTCAACATTTCATTGGTGTAGGAATCATGATCTAGGATGACACCGCCTTTATCTGCTGGGCGTATAACGATGTCCTTCCTATTGCACAAAGCCTCCAAACCGACCTTAATATTGTGTTGGGGTTGTACTGATCTAATATTTAAATTAGCCAGATCTTTCAAAACCAGGTCGCGAAATATGGTAACATTCGGTGCTGTATTTCTGGGAGGATTAAAAAGCGAAGCATTTGACAGCCCTGAATGTACCACCACAGATGCTTCCCTGTTCATTTGCCCGGGGGGTTGCTAAGAATATACCTTTTTATGTTTAGTTTGCGCGTGTATTTCTGCACATCTATAAATGTTTGAAATTTGTTGAGATTCCTGGCTGGAACAAACTTCAAACCTTTGCTGAGAGTGGTGAGTTCTTCCTTTGAAATTTCTTTGGTGCTTAAATTTATAATACCATTTGTATTTAGATTTTCCTCCTTTTTGGGGTGAAGTTTCCTCCCCCCTCTGCACCCTCTCTTGCGTCTCCGTTTCGCTTGTTCCTTCCCCTGCTGACCAACTGAAAATCCTGATTATAACGGTTATCTCCAGTGTGCTGATTGTGGGAAGGGTCAAGGGAGTTGTGATTCCCACTCAAACCAGATGCATTTTCATTCATGCGATCTCGTAAGGGGGAAAATCTATTTCTAACATTGACCTCATAATGGCCACGTCCACCTACGCCATTCCGATGGTATCGCCCCATCCTATGGTCACGTGGATCGCGAAACCTTTGATCACCATTGTGATCATGATAAAACTCCCGGCCATCCTGTTGTCTCCATGGTGGAGGAGAACAACAGCATGGCTGGGAGGAGGAATTTCCTCTACCTCCCCTACCCCTTGGTTGGTGGGGATGTCTTTGAGAACCCCTACCCCGAGACTGATGGGGAAGCCCACTACCTCTAGATGGTTGGGGGGAAGTGTAATGCATATGAGAAACCTCAGACCAAATGCCCTCCTGCGTTTCGTGAAACACAGTCCTAGGTTGGGCATTTGAGGTGGTGCTAGTGATGGCGGTGGTGGAGGGAAGATCAGTAGAGGTAGAAACCTGCCACTTAAATACCAAATTGTCCCTGTAGTCTTTGGCATCTCTATTATACTTCCTCCTTTTTTTTTTTTTCATCAAAGAGGAACAAGCAATTGTCAAAAATATATAAATACTTTTTATTGAAAATTCACTTTAACACCAATCAAAAAAATTCTAAAATTGACAACGTTGTCATAGACAAACACAGATGGCCACCACACACATAGACCATGCACACCTCCTATTAAATAAATGCAGGATGATATCTACTGTGGGTCATCTGACATTAAGCTGATAGTCCTAGTAAATTGCAGAGTAACAGCTAATAGTGGATAGGGAGAAGGTTGATGGTGGTGCAGCCACCCTGGGAATCACGTCCTCTAAGTAAATATGAAAACAATGGGGGGGAAAGAAAACCGACTGTAACCCGTTTGCTGCTGGGGCAGTGGACACTGCTGTCCTTGTCTGCAAAGTTCACCATGAACATTCGATACCGTGGGACACAGATAGCAGGGAATGAAAGTTCCTGTGTGTGAGGAGCTATAAACCCTGGAGGGTTGTATCGGGCTAAAAAATGTAGCTAGATCGGTAAATCAATAGTGCTCAGGGGTGGAATACAGCTTGCAGATTAAAGTAGCAGTCCCGTGCTGGGGATATGAAAAGGTAAGATCTCACCCAATGTAGGCACTGTGATGTAACACCGATTCAAGTAGAAAAGCTGAATCTTGCTCACACCATCTCCAGCTGGTTGATCGTGCTATCTTCCGTCCACCTACATGAAGTCAGCGGCGAGGTCCCAATGGTAGTGTTCGGGGAACGTGGTATTTGACCAGAGAAGTGCAGTGGGTAATGCAGGGCATTCAGTAAATGCATTCACTCATCCCGTCGTCCAGTTCCCAGGTTGATTCGAACGGCCTCGTAGGGTACGGGCGGGGATTCCGGGGCTGGTGGGTGGGTCTGTGTGAACGCTATGTGAAGCATGATGGTGTCATGCTGACGCATTTTATCCGTCACTCGGATTTCCCCAGAGCATGCGCCGTAGCCGAGACTATCGTCTTATATAACCCAGACGAGCTACATGGGTGCATCTGCGTCTGGTTGTCTCAGGGACGGCGCAACTAATTGACAGCCATACGTATAAACAAGATACAATACACAGATATCGGGCTGGTCCGTGGGTGCAGACACCCACAGGGGGAATGAAGTGCTAAAGGAGGCAGATAGAAAGAATAAGAAAAAAAGAAGGAATAAAGGAGAAAAGAATAGAAAAAGGAAAAGAAAAAGAAAGAAAAAGAAAAAGAAAGAGAAAGAAAAAGAAAAGGAAACAGAAAAAGAGAAGAGAAAAGCAAAGAATAGGGAAACAAAAATAAAAGAAATAAATATAGACAATTAAGTGAATGTAAGGTAGAATAAAATAACATAAAATTACTGATATGACATTGGACGAGGGATACTAGCCAGGATAAGGTTCCCCCCGTGGCTAGTGAGAATTAAGGTGTAAGGCACACAGAAAGGTTGCATTCGTTGTTTAACCCACGGGGGTACATACTATTTAGATTGTATATCCACATTTTCTCTTTCTGGCATAGGATTCTATCAAAATCACCCCTTCTTTGGGGGAGGTTCAGCCTATAGATACCCTTAAATGTAAGTCCAGTAGGGTTCCCGCCATGAAATTGGATGAAATGCAAGGGGATAGGGTGCTCATCGTCCTTACTGAGAATGCTTTGGACATGTTCACCGATTCTGACTTTGAGTTTCCTCTTGGTCTTACCTACGTAGTTATTCCCACAGGGGCAAGTAAGCATGTTGATTACTCTAGTGGTATTACAGTTGATAAAATTGTGAATTTTAAAATGTTTATTACCGTGAGAATCGGTGAACACGTCTGTGCGTTCATCGTATCTACAGACCGAGCATCTGCCGCATCTGAACATACCTTTCAGAGGTGGGATTTGAGTGAGCCAGTTAGGGGTGGGTGATCTCTTATATTCTGAATGAATGAGGCAATCTCTCAAATTCCTGGAACGACGAGCAGTCAGAAGAGGACGTGCACCCACAATGTTACCTAAGGTGCGCGATTCAGACAGAATATGCCAGTGTTGGCTCAGTATTGCCTTGACTTGGTCCCAATGGGCACCAAATTTGGTAATGATCCTTAGGGGTTCCTGTGTATCATTCAGAGATTTAGGATCTTTTTTCCTAAGGAGTTTATGTCGATCTGTCTGAATGGCCCTCTTTTTGGCTTCCCTGATGCATGAATGGGAATAGCCTCTCTCCCTGAATCTACCGTAGAGGTGCCTAGTTTCGGTAATGAAATCTTGTTGGTTGGAACAGTTTCTTCGGGTTCTAAGAAACTGACCCACCGGTATTCCCCTGATCAGGGATTTAGGGTGATCACTAGAAGCCTGAAGAAGAGTATTAGCGGCTGTGGACTTCCTGTGGGTCTTGGTACTAATCAGGCCATTCTCAGCTCCTATGGTTAGGTCAAGAAAGAAAAGGGTATGGGGATGAGCAGTGAAGGTAAGTTTAATATTACGATCCTTGGTGTTAAGTTCATTCATGAACTGCAACAGTTCCTGTTCAGAGCCATCCCAAATCATAAGTACGTCATCAATGTACCTCAGCCACATGCGACTGTGGCCGAGGTACGTTGGCGACGAGTAGAACATTTCCTCCTCCCACATGCCCAGGTGGAGGCATGCGTATGAGGGGGCCCAGGGGGCTCCCATTGAGGTCCCCCTAATTTGATGATAGTAGATTCCCAGAAATTGGAAGCAGTTATGTTCCAGTAGAAAGGTGAGAATCTCACCTATAAATTCATTCTGCTGTCCAAGAAGTGGGATTTTCCTCTCAAGAAAGAACTGGACAGCCCTAAGTCCCCAGACATGAGGTATCGATGTGTATAAAGATTCCACGTCAATCCCTACTAGAAGAGCTCCGGCCGGCAGAGCCATAGTGTATAGTCGCAACAGTACATCCCTTGTGTCCTGCACGTAGGAGTGTAAGTCATGTATTAATTCCTTAATAAGTGCATCAATTAATTTACCGACTTTTTCCAGGGGACCGTTGACAGCAGACACTATGGGTCTGCCTTGTGGATTATGTAGGGGCTTGTGAAGCTTGGGTATGATGTAGAATGTCGGGGTGTTGAACTATAGAATCCGTAAATAATTAAATTCTTTCCTGGTGATCAGCTTTTCCTCCAGGCTAAGGCTCAATAAATAGTTGAGAGCATTGACAATGGCAGGGAAAGGATTGGAATGAAGCTTTCGGTAGGTGGACTCATCGCCGAGCAATCTTTTTACTTCATTCTCATATTGGTCCTCAGTGAGGAGGACCACATTACCTCCGTTATCACTGCCCTTGATAACAATGCCTGGGGCCTCCCCAAGTTCCCTTAGTGCTTTCCTCTCCTCCCGGGAAAGATTATCCAAGCCCCTATATTTCCAATTAACCTTGGAAAGGTCCCGCTTGACTTGCGGCAAGAAGAATTCAATTGGTTTATGTTTGGACAATGAGGGCATTTTGGTTGATCTCATAGGTAAATTGGCGGGGCATGTCAATTCATACTGGTGATCAGGAGTCTCTGTGTCTGAATCAAATTTATCATTCTCCTGTAGGAGAGAGACTAAAGCATCTAGGGCATCTGTTTCTTCCTTATTTGATTGAGTTATTTGGGGCTCATCATGTTTTGAGGAGTGCCAGTATTTAAAGATCACTTTTCTAAGGTAAAGGGAAATATCTTTATAGACCTCAAATTCCTTCATCCCTGATTTAGGGGAGAAAGAGAGGCCTCTCTTCAGTAGTGAGAGATAGTGTGCATTAAGTGGGAATTGGGTAAGGTTAACCACCTTCATATCTTGAGGGGAGCTCGGAGGAGTAAGGTCATGTGTAATGAGGGGATCTTCTATGTTCTGTGTGTTTTGCTCCTCAGTTGTCGCTGACTCTTGCGTGTTTCCCGTGCCCTTCCCTGACGAGGTGGGGACTGATGTGTGGATTTTTTGCCCTTTATATTTGGTTTGGTTTTTCCTGTGGTTGTGGTAGGACTGTCTAAAGGGGGTGGGTCCTTCTCTAAAAAAGTCACGGAAAGTTCTTTGTGTTCACTATCACTACCGGTGGATGAGTAGTGTTTGCGATTAGTCTTGGAGCTAAGAGAGTTTTTAGAGTTATTACTTCTTCCTCTGCTTCTGCGTGATCTACTTCTACCTGTGTAGATCGTGGGGTCAAATAGATCACCACGTTCAAGGTCCAAAAGGTTCTGTTTAAACTTATCCTGTTTGTGACTTTTCAGATTTTTTGTGTTTTTTCTAAGATTTTTTTCTTCTTTTTTAAGGAGTTCATTATGTTTTTCAAAAGAGGGGTCCATTTTAAAGGGTTCAAGTGACCCGGCGCTCACATCTATTTCAGCTTTAATTTCATCTGGTTGAATCTGCTCCTCGTCAACAAACATTTGCATTATCTCGAGGCCTCGTTTCACACGGCTGGCTTTCCAATAAAGCGGGGAGTATGAAGATGCCCAGCTGGGGTGACTCGTTCTCTTAGGCCCCGTGGTATTATACCATTTTCAATGTGGGATTTCAGAGAGGAGATATCCCATTTTCTGTTCAGAAACTTAATGGTTAATTTTTTATGGTTTCTGAACAGAGTCTAAAGTGAATTTTCACTGCTGTCCAGAGTCGATTGTTCACAAGAAAAAACAGACTGAATCTCACGATCTATGTCAGCATCCAACAGATATGCCATATTAAACGAAAAGAAAGGCAGGAAGGCAAAGGGAAATAAAAGAATAAGGGGTGATCTGCACCCACAGACAGGCCCGTAGGGTTAGGGTAGGGTGGGAAGTACAGATTGGTGTATGTGATGGCAAAGCCAAGCTCAAGAAGGGAAGTCTAATCCCACAGAGGCATACTTTGAAAACAACAAAAGGGTAAAAAAGAACTGAAGGCTCTGCTGAGTAATGGGGTAACAACAGGCGGAGATACAGTGATGTCTGTGCCTGTATAAAATAAAGACAATTGCTTACACCAATGGCATTGAGTTCGTGATCTAGGTGCGTTCCTCTGAATTAGTTACGCATATCAAAAAAAAGGGGAGAAAGAAAAAAAGCAATTCATCAAAGAGGAACAAGCAATTGTCAAAAATATATAAATACTTTTTTATTGAAAATTCACTTTAACACCATTCAAAAAATATAATGGGAGAGAAACAAGCAGTCCAGGAAAATAAATCTGCCATGGGGGTCCAGGTAGGAAGATTTAACTCGTAGGGGACAAGAGCGATTAATTAAGACCGCCACGCCTGCTTTCCCAGATGGGTCGGAGGCCATGAAAGATATCGAGAAATGTTTGCTGGCAAATTTAAGGAAACCCCCAGGACAGAAATGGGTTTCCTGAACCAGGATTACATCAGCGTTGGAAGCTTTAAACTTTTTCAAGGCCAGCCATCTCTTTTGAATAGAGTTTAAACCTTTGACATATATTAGGTAAGGGATGCCATGGTGCAAGGGTCATAAAGTGGGTATAAGCAACATAACAACATTTAGAACAGCAGCAGCATTGTAACATGAACATATCCAGTCCATGAGGTGTAGCAGCCTCAGGTCAGAAAAAAAGACCAGAGGAAAAACAGTGAAAAATTTTAAAAAATAAAGAAAAAATAAAGAAAAATAAAGAAAATGAAAATAAAAATAAAAAATAGCAAAAAAAGGAAAAAGAAAAAAGTAAATAAAAGTCCATAAATCATGCAAGGAGAAACCTGGAAGGCCGGATGCCTCCAGGAAACCCAGGTCTGAGCCTTGGGCTGGAAAGGGGAGCATGAGGACCACCGAAGATGGGGGCGGAGGGTCCCTCTCCGTCTTCTGGAGTAGAAAGGCCTGGGTCACAAACAATTGAAACCATGGGGGAACCAGAGTGTCATAAAAGACAACAGGCGGCACACCCCACGGGCAAGGGGGCAAATTAATAGGCCCACTAAGGGGCAGTCGGCCAAACAGAAACATCAAGAGGCCAAACAAAATTAGCATTCAAAGCCGTAGCCAAGTGGAAGGTTCCTCAGTTGGGAATCTGGAAGTAGGGCGCCTCTGAGGTGTGAAGTTGAACTTGAATGGTTTCTGCCTCACTGGGGTCCAAATGCGACCTGGAGCTGTTGGCGGTTTAGGAGTGGTAGGAGGTGGCAGAGGATCCTCATCAGGGAAAGGTGGTAGGCCCAAGTTGAGTAGAAAGGTATCACTTTCCTGGAGGTCACGTAGTGAGTATTGTATGCCATCTTGAGACGCAGACAGGCGGAAGGGACACCCCCAGTGATACAGGACTTTGTGGGTCTGGAGGTGTAGTGTCAGCAGGCGAAGATTTCTTCGTCTTGCCATGGTGATAGGTGAAAGATCACTGAAGATCTGGATCCTGGACCCTTTGAAATCAAGCCTGGATTGGTTGCGGGTGGCGATAGTTAAAGCTTCTTTGCTGTCATAGTAGTGAAATCTGACAATCACATCTCCAGCTGGAGACTTAGGGACTAGATATCTGTGCTCCCTGTCTAAACGCCAATCAATATCAGGGATTTTAGGGGCTACCACATTAAACAAGCTCAGGAGATAGGAATGGAGGTCCCTGTCTTCCATTGCTTCGGGAATGCCTCTGATCCGCAGATTCTGCCTGTGTTCCCTATTTTTAGGGTCTTCTTGTTGTGCTTGAAGCTGAGTGGCTGAGTGCTTTATGGCGTCATTATCTTATTCTAAAACTTGAACATACTGCACTAGCTCATCAAATTTAGACTCCAGGGTGTCAGTGCATCCTCCCAATTGGCTTATCCCCCCTCTCAGCTCTTTAGCAAGTTTACCCACTTCCTGAGCAATATTATGGGTGATGGCCTGGAGCAGTTTGGTATCTAGAACTTCTGCTTTTAATTGGGGGGGTGACCCCTGTACCGGAGTGGGGGCGATATCAAAGAGGGTACCTGTCTCAGGCTCAAAACGTTCTGGCGGGTCCTGTGATCTGTTCCGGTCACTCGAGGCTGCACATGTGGGCCTATGCAGGAAGTGGTCCATGGTGGAGGAGGCCCGAGGATTGAAGACTGCGGCGTAGTTTTTTCTTTGGTCTCTAATTTTTCCCATGGGGAGTGCGACCGCTGCAGGAGACTGTGGAGGTGACTCCCATGGCTAGCAAGGCTTCAGACCAGTCAGCGGGAGTCCTGGAGAGGCGGCGGGGGACGGAGCTCCGAGCTTACACATCCGCCATGTTCAGAAGCCGCGCATGCGCCCTCACGAAGTTCTGCTTTAACCAGTCTTAATATTTGAAATACAAGAAGTCTTTTCATTTTATTGTTTAGTTTTGTTTACCTCACTTTGTTGCAAGTAGATGGGCAGGGAATTAAGAAATTTCCTGATCATGCTCCCTGCCAGGGATCTAAGCAATATCGCAAATATTTATACAGAGATAACTAGGAAGCAGAAGATATACCTGTTTACTGTATATCATTACCACTTGCTAACCAGGCCATTTCTGACATTTCACTCCTACATGTAAAAATCGTAATTTTTTTGCTAGAAAATTACCCCTAAACATTATATATGTTTTTTTTTAGCAAAGATCCTAGAGAATAAGATGGCGGTTGTTGCAACTTTTTATCTTGCATGATATTTGCGCAGCAATTTTTCAAACACTTTATTTGGGAAAAAAACAGTTTAATGCATTAAAAAAAAAAAAAACACTAAAGTTAGCACAATTTTTTGTATAATGTAAAAGATCATGTTACACCAAGTAAAAAGATGGACAAAGAAGGAAAAATTACTCCTGCGCTTGTAAGGGAATTTTTGGTGTAAATTGGTAGTATTGTGGACAGTAGAAGAACTGAAAGGGATGTTGTTGCGTGTCCCGCTGCCTCGACTGACCACGGGGTGGTCAGAGGAAGACTATGTAAAGAAAGGTGGATGGAG
Source organism: Lithobates clamitans (assembly GCA_037952925.1). Taxonomy (NCBI): domain Eukaryota; kingdom Metazoa; phylum Chordata; class Amphibia; order Anura; family Ranidae; genus Lithobates; species Lithobates clamitans. The sequence goes on along the minus strand of JBBGZY010001323.1, from coordinate 444,234 downwards.
GGCGCATGATCAACCACTAACATCAAAGAATGTTTGATTTATTCATATATAATGGAATACAAACATATAGATAATACCAATACTACGTTTCATACAAGCAGGTAACAAAATATGCACTAAAAAAGTTAAAAATAGGTTAAAAGAAATATATGTTAAGGCAAGTATCTAAAGTTGGCTGACGCGTTTTGAGGATAACCTCTTCATCAAATCCTTGAGAACCAGAGTACAGTCTGTATGAGCTGGTAGGCCAAAATGTGTACATAAGAAGGAGTGTCTAGTTGGGAGGTATAGCCTGTGATGGATAGTTAATTATTCTAAGCTCCATACCAGTCCACGTCCAAACGTTCTACATGGTATGTCAACATATGTATTTTCTCCTTTAATTGATGGTGTGGGACTGTGGGATGGACCTGTCTCCAAGGATGTATGGGGGAGAGGCTGCAGCCTGCGTACGTCCTTGGGGGAACGGCTGTCTTGTGCTCTGGGAGGATGGGAGAGGGAGGATGTCTCTTCTGATGATGCTGGAGCCGTGCGTGTCTGAAGCTGACTCTCCGCCTCAGTCATGGGTGAATGTCCCTTACCAAGTAAAACGATACCTAACATGTCACGTTTCAAAATTGCACACGCTCGTGGAATGGCGCCAAACTTCGGTACAAAGAAATCCCCATAGGCGATGCTTTAACATTTTTTCAAGGTTACATGTTTTGAGTTACAGAGGAGGCCTAGTGCTAGAATTATTGCTCTTGCTCTAACGTTCGCAGCAATACCTCACATGTGTGGTTTGAGCGCTATTTACATATGTGGACGCGACTTACGTATGCGCTTGCTTCTGCGAGCGAGCACACGGGGATAGGCACGCTTTACATTTTTTTTTTTATTGTTAATTTTACACTTATTTTTCTTTTTTTGATCACTTTTAATTCATATTACAAGGAACGGAAACATCCCTTGTAATAGAAATAGTGCTTTGACAAGTTCTCTTTACAGTGATATTTAAGGTCAATAAGTCCCCAGATCTCACCTCTAGGCTGGGAAGCCTGAAATATAAAAAAAATTAGCAAACAAAAAACAACGACTCCTGCGCACAGGTGGATCACCATATAAAAAATGCGTCAACACAGGCCTTGCTGCCCTCAGGGATGGGGAGTCCTAGTGCAAACCGAAATAAAAGAAAAACAAGGGCGCACCAGCCTTGTGCATTAACTTTTTAAAAAAAAATTTAACATAAAAAGATAAAATGAAACGACTCACAAGCAGTGTAGCACAGCTCTGATGAAGAAGGGACGTTCCCTTCGAAAAGCGTAAGCTGATTGTGATAGCTGATTGTGATGTTTGTGCGTCTCTCCGCGACTTTTGGAAGGCATCGCTCATCCCAAGCTGCAGGCTAGCTGTCGGTACACTATATGTTGTGCCTCCTCCATTTACTGCTTGTGAGTCGTTTTATTTTATCTTTTTATATTAAAATTTTTTTAAAAAAGTTAATGCACAAGGCTGGTGCGCCCTTGTTTTTCTTTTATTTCGGTTTATAAAAAAAATTATCCTGGCTTTCCAACCGAGGCGATGGCATTATTTTAAATGTAGAGGCCAGGTGTGAGGTTGTGACATCGCGTCCGGCCTTCGAACAATCATAGTGGTCCGCATCCAGGGCTGGTCGGTTCCTTCTCCGATTCACCAATGGCAGGGGCAAGCCGGGAGAAGCACCGGAGGGCAGCGGGCTTTCCCTTCCTGCTGCCTATAAGAATGGTTGAGCGGCTGAACAGCCGCTATGATCATTCTTATGATGAAGGGAATCGTTGGCTCTAAAAGAAGATATCTGAATGATGCCTGTACCTGCAGGCATCATTTAGATATCACCGCTCAAAGTTGGCAAGCCGTTAAGGGACAATGAGTTGATACCTATGGGTTTCCACATTAGTGGTACTGTGAAATAAATCACATGAAAGTTCCAGGGGTGAGGAGGGTGATAAGGCATGGCTTTTGTTGTATGAGGGCAAATAAGTAATTATTCCAAATGCTTTATATGACTACAGACTTACAAACCAACCATCACAGGTTGTCATCTATTTGTGCCAAACAGTGGAATTACATATCCCAAGAAAGATTGATGTTAAGAAAAAAAGTGAGCTTATTGACATTCACTGTGCGCATCTTAGTACGCCTTTGTAATATATGTAATTTCAAGGTAGACTTCCAACCATTCACATGGACAATATATTTTCGCAAAACAGTTTCTATATGTTTCTCAGAAATTGCTTATGCAGAATGACCCGACGGGGAAGTGTACAAAATCACAGCTATTACTCTGTATAACCTTCATAAACAATATTACACAATTTTTCAGTTGTTGAAGATAGATTGATAAAAGATATACTTTATCAAGGGAGCGAGGCAGCTTCTATAAACTGAACTAATTCAATTTATAACGGAATTGCAAAACAAGCAGAACATTGGTGTTCAGACTGTTATTTGGATTGTTGCAAAGATCATAAAATGTAACTTTAATTGGCTAATTACACCTTAAATTACTTTAACTGATCTTGGCATGATATAGATTGCAATTAAGAGTCCTAAAATTGTCTTAAAAACTGTGTGTAATTTATTATCTTGCTAATGTGGAGAATTATTAATGTACATAGCCATCAAACAAAAGCTACGTTGTCAGGCCTAATGAAATATAAATTTAATATGGCAAATTAAGGGGAAAAGAGGATCATAAAAATAATGGCAAATTCAAAAATGAGTTTTGTCACAGCTCAATTTCAATGTGGAAGCTCATTTATGTATTAATGTATTTACATCAAGATACCAAATTGAGTTTGTGTCGTGTAGGGTTAGAATTTTATTATAAAAACAAGCTCATTTTCCTAAAGCAGATCTGTGAAGGTCTGCTTTTTTGTATTGATTAAGTTTATATTTTATCTGAATTGTTTGAAGTCTATTAAAGTTTATAGTTGTAAAACTATTGTTTTATACCTGTTTTTTAAACTATGAAACATCTTCATTTACATTACAAACCTTATTTTAGAGCCTGTGACACCATCACTGGACCTCTGTGGTTTGCTATGTAGTGCAGGCAGATCATGACTGTTGGGAAGAGCAGGCAAGGTGCTATACACAGCTTCCACAATACCCTGCCTAGCTTCTCCTCCCAAGAGCTTTGGGCCCATCATGTGTCAGTCTGGAGGAATTGGTGTTCCTAGGTAGATTGCATTTGCATGCGGACTGCAATAGGTTACACTCACATGCAATGCTGAGGCTCCATGATTGAAAAGTCCAGTGAGTGAAAAGGGGTGAGCCAGGCACCGTGAAATGAGGATAGGGATTGATAGGTGTGCCATTGATCTTAATGAAAAAGTCAGGGTAGCGGGCACGAAAGGGAGGAAACATGAGCTAGGTTTTGGAAAGACAGAGTTTGAGGAAGTGGTGTGACATCCATACTGATATGCCAGTTAGTAAATTAGTAATGTGCAAGGAGACTGAGGGGGTGAGTAGTAGGGTAAAGAGATAGATTTGAGTGTCATCAGCATAGTAATGGTTTTGGAAGTCATTGGAGCCTATTAGCTGACCCAAGGAGGAGGTGTAGATAGAGAGTAGATCCAGGAAAAGAAACTTGGAAGCCAGCTATGGAAGGAGGAGAGGAGGTAGAGTTGTAAGCGGCTCTGAAATTGCAGTGTAGGTAAGAAGAGAACCAGCAAAGAGCAGTGTCATGAGGGCCAAAGGAGTCAAGTTTTTTGAGGAGGAGTAGGTGGTCAACTGTATAAAAGACAGCAGAAAGGTCTAAGAGTAAGTGTATGGAGTATTGACCATTTGTTTTAGCAGTTAGTAAGTCATTAGTGAGTTTTAGTAGAGCGGGTTCTAGGAAATATTGCAGGCAAAATCCAGAATGTTGTTATCAATGTGGTGGTAGCTTAGACGGTTGTAGACTTATGCCCCGTACACACGATCGGACATTCTGACAACAAAATCCATGGATTTTTTCTGATGGATGTTGACTCAAACTTTTCTTGCATACACACGGTCACACAAATCTTGTCGGAAATTCCGAATGTCAAGAACGCGATGATGTACAACACATATGACGAGCCGAGAAAAAGGAAGTTCAATAGCCAGTGCAGCTCTTCTGTTTGATTCCGAGCATGCGTGGAACTTTGTGCATCAGAATTGTGTACACACGGTCGGAATTTACGACAACGGATTTTGTTGTCGGAATTTGAGATCCAGATCTCAAATTTTGTGTGGCGGAAATTCCGATGGAAAATGTCTGATGGAGCCTACACACGGTCGAAATTTCCAACAACAAGCTCCCATCGAACATTTTCTGTTGGAAAATCCGACTGTGTGTATGAGGCATAAGTGTTCTAGGAGTTTGGAGTTAAAGGAGAACACAGCAGTGTTAGGTAGTTAACTGCTGGCTTATGTACACTGAAGTGTTTGGATTGTAGCACTGGAGTTAGAATCAGAAACAACTTTATTGGCCAAGTATGAACAGGCTTACAAGAAATTTGTCTTTGATTTAATATTTTAAACATGTAAAGCTTAAACATTTAAAATAATTCTCAGTGTACTTTGTGATCCCCAGAATGTGGAGCGGCACAGGAAAAAAAAATGTTTATTTTTATTAAGGACAGTTTTGGTCATTTGACTGTCATTTTGGTAATTATAGGGGTCCGGAAACAAGAGAGACTCTGTGGCCTGGGGCCGCCTTTATGTATGCACGACACAGAAGGGCCCCTTCCGAAACTATCTGATGTGGGACCTGCATTTATCCACACTCTAATCAGGTGGTGGCAGGTAACCCTCCAGGTTGGTATTACCAGCTGTAGGGATTTTCCCCTGTCTCCTGGATAGGTCGCAAATTTTGTGACCAGGTCTGCAGGCTTACTTCCATGTCGGCGATGTCCTCAAGCATTGCGCCAGAAGTGATGCATTCCTAATCCCGGAAATGACATCTGCAAGAGCTGGACGTGACGTGGTAATGAGAGACCACGTAATCTATGCGATCTTCCTACTTGGTTAATGGGGATATGGCGATCCAGATCCCCTCCCTCCAAGATGTTTAGGAAAGGAGGGGACAATATATTGCAGCCAAATAACCTATTACAACTTCTATATAAACTCCCATGACCACCCTGGACTAAGATCTCACAATCTATTTGGTATACTGGAGGATGGATGTCTAATACAGATGGAACCATGCCAGAACCACAGTATTCTATGCTTTCATGTAAGTAGCATTGGAACATCTAATTAATACCCATTTATTATTACTCTCTGAATTGATTGCTTATTTGGCCTTCTCCCTCTTTCTTTATGGAGGTAATGTTTTTCTGGCATTTTATTACACTACTAGATATATTTTGTTGTTAAATAGAGAGACTTGGGGCATATGTAACATGGTACCTATACCTGACCCTATGGGACACTAGATCTGAGCCCCAGTAGTCAGATGTGGGATGTTATGACTCCATGCCACAGGGCCCAGTATTACAACTAGAAGGGGTGGTCCCGGCCATGCTCCCTCATAAATACAGCAGTAATGCCATGCCATGTAAATTGAATGAGGGGCACTAGTATTTATTATTATTATTTTATATGCTTTAACAGCTTGCAATATAATGATTTGTGGACTTTGCATACAATTATGACACTCTCGTCGACTTGAGGGTCTACTTACATGGATTGGGACTTCCCTTTTTTCCATATATGACTGGTTCAACAAAATTATGTAAGTTCTTCTCAATGCATTATGATAGCTTAACTATTATGTATAAATTGTAATATGTGGATAGTAAAATATCATTTATATTCCAGAATGGCATCTTATCCCCGAGGAAGATAATTGTTAAAAACACTCTGAAACACGTTGGAGTCCCTAAGCTGAGTGGGCTAACCAGTAATCCAATGACTGCAAGCTAAATCATCGACTGTGAGGGATACCATTGGGACCGCATTCCTGGATGTTGTAATTCAGTTTTGTACAATATTCTATACTATGTAACATGATTTTAATATATGTGATTTAATCCTTTTAAAGCTGAGCTCCACCCAAAAGGTGAAGTTCTGCTTTAAGGCCTCCTCCCTGGCTCATGTTTGTGAAATGGAGCTTTTGGGGAGGAGGATGCACCCGATTTTGACAGGTACCCATCTCCATTTCCGTTCCGGCCCCTCCCTCCTGTTGAGTGGCCCCCACAGCAAGCAGCCTGCTATGGGGGCACCCAAGCCAAGGCGCTGCTCTGTGTGTCCATTCAGACACAGAGCCATGGCCTGGCCCCGCCCCCTTTCTCTCCTCATTGGCTCACTGACTTGATTGACAGCAGCAGGAGCCAATCGAGCTGCGCTGTTGTCAGACAATAAGGAGAGGAGTCCCAGACAGCAGAATCTTTCGTGCAATAATCACTGGATCTTGATGACCTAGATCTAGATCACCTCTGCCTTTTTTATTTTTTGCGCTATAAACGGAAAAAGACCGAAAATTGTGAAAAAAAATGATATTTTCTAATTTTTGTTATAAAAAAATCCAATAAACTCAATTTTAGTCATACATTTAGGCCAAATTTGGGGGGGGGGTTGTGCCATCTGGGCATTCCATGGCCTCCGAAACTGTGATAGGCAGTGAAGAGTGAAATCAAAAATTTACGCTCTTAGAAAGCCTGAAGGCGGTGCTTGGTTTTCGGGGTCCCGTACATGGCTAGGTTCCCAAAAAGTCTCACACATGTGGTATCCCCGTACTCAGGAGAAGCAACAGAATTTATTTTGGGGTGTAATTTCACATATTCCCATGGCATGTTTGAGCAATATATCATTTAGTGACAACTTTGTGCAAAAAAAAAAAAATGTGTCTTTTTCCCGCAACTTGTGTCACAATATAAAATATTCCATGGACTCGACATGCCTCTCAGCAAATAGCTTGGGGTGTCTACTTTCCAAAATGGGGTCATTTGGGGGGGGGGGGGTTGAACTCTCCTGGCATTTTATGCACAACATTTAGAAGCTTATGTCACACATCACCCACTCTTCTAACCACTTGAAGACAAAGCCCTTTCTGACACTTTTTGTTTACATGAAAAAATTATTTTTTTTTTGCAATAAAATTACTTTGAATCCCCAAACATTATATATTTTTTTAAAGCAAATGCCCTACAGATTAAAATGGTGGGTGTTTCATTTTTTTTTCACACAGTATTTGCGCAGCGATTTTTCAAACGCATTTTTTGGGAATAAAAACACACTTTTTAAAATTTTAATGCACTAAAACACACTATATTGCCCAAATGTTTGATGAAATAAAAAAGATGATCTTAGGCCGAGTACATGGATACCAAACATGACATGCTTTAAAATTGCGCACAAACATGCAGTGGCGACAAACTAAATACATTTTTAAAAGCCTTTAAAAGCCTTTACAGGTTACCACTTTAGATTTACAGAGGAGGTCTACTGCTAAAATTACTGCCCTCGATCTGACCTTCGCGGTGATACCTCACATGCATGGTGCAATTGCTGTTTACATTTGACGCCAGACCGACGCTTGCGTTCGCCTTTGGCATGCCATGGCATCCTTTTCTACCTCAGACCACCGGAACGCCTTCTCTGCTCCTATCCTTGGATGCAGAGAAGGCGTTCGTCAGGGTCCACTGGCTATACCTTAAAAAGGTCCTCCAGAAGTTTGGTTTTAAAGACCACATCCTTAGAGCAGTGTTGGCAATGTACACCACTCCATCAGCCCAGGTATTCACGGAAGGTATGCTCTCGAAACCATTCCCTATTACAAATGGCATGCGCCAAGGCTGCCCGTTATCCCCGATTATCTTTAATCTACTAATGGAACCCCTGGCACAACACATCCGCTCCAATAAGAAAATATCTGGTCTAACGATAGGTAATACTTGCCACAAAATAAGTCTCTTCGCGGATGACGTTATACTAGTACTCACGAACCCCTCATCCTCCCTAGCAGAGGCACAAAATACACTAAATTGGTTCAGCAAGGTCTCATATTATAAGTTAAACAAAACCAAATTATACGTTCTCGACCTTAACATAGACGCCACAACAAAAATCTTGCTTCAACAACAACACACCTTTACATGGGCAGACAAAGATATCACATACTTAGGAATTCAACTTACAAAATCAACCAGACAACTTTATTCTTACAACTTTCTCCCACTTCTGCACAGAATCAACAGTGACACTCAACAAATAACGAAACACGAACTCTCCTGGTCGGGTAGATTGGCGGCCTTTAAAATGGTATGCCTCCCCCAAATATTATACTTCTTTCGCACGTTGCCCATCCCAATACCCTCCTCATTTTTCAGGGCCCTTCAATCACTATTCAACAAATTCCTATGGAAGGGGAAAAAACCCAGATGTGCCCATGCAAAACTTATTAAACATAGACTGGCAGGAGGCGCAGGCTCCATAGACTTTAGAGACTACCACCTGGCGACCACACTTGCTCAACTACCGGTATGGTTCCAACCTAATACTCAATCTCTCTGGGCCCTGATAGAAAAATCTTTAATTATCGGTTCCAATCTTAAACACTGGATACTAAGCACCCCCCTGGGCACACGTATCTCACCCTCCATCTCTCCACCCATGAGGGCCTCAGTATACGCCTGGAAAAAATTGGCCACCCTTTCCGACACCATTCCCTCAATGGCACTCCTTAATGTACCCCTAGAAACTCTTCACCACCTCTCACCGGGACTTAGACTCTCCCAATGGACCCTCTAAGGGTATACATTCACTGCATCTTCTCATACAAGGAAACACACTTAAATCCTTCTCCCACCTACAACAGGAATATGATCTGCCCACCACTGAACATTTCACATATCTCCGCATACGCCACTGTCTAAGTAAATCACCTCTCCCCAATTACCACATTCCCCCAAAGACCTGGGATTTCCTCACTAATCCTATTCCAAGAACCAAAGGAATATCTTACTTCTATACCCTCATACAGGGGAAAAGAATTTTCGCTAAAATGCCCCCACATCACCAATGGGAAGCAGACCTCTCCACTACTTTCTCTGCAGAACAATGGCAACTTGCTTTCAAATCGACATACAAAGCAACCCAATGTTCAACTCTATGGGAACTCACCCAGAAAATTTCGCTCCGATGGTATTTGACACCAGCTAAAATGGCTTCCTTCAGCCCCAATAACCCCAATATATGTTGGAGATGCAAATCCCACAAAGGTGACATTTTTCATATTTTCTGGTCATGTCCAGCCATTCAGAAATACTGGACAGACACATTTAACCTTCTTACCAACATAACCAAAATCCCTATTCCACCCTCTCCCACAATGGCACTTTTAAACCTAAACATAGAAAACATTCCCGGAGCCCTAAGATATATAACAACCCATGTCCTCCTGGCCTCCAGACTCAACCTAACTAGGCATTGGAAGTCTGATAGCTTACCAAACATAACACAAACAATAGACCTGGTCTCACTACATTTCAGCTACGAAACAATGATGGCCTCCAGCAATGGAAGTGCCTCAAAAACAGCTAAACAATGGCTTCCTTGGACAAATTGGTCCAACGCTGCACCTCCCACTCAGACGCTCAAAAACACCTACACACCTTCCTGACCGAGCAATATGCTGATCATATGATCCTTTCGATGCTACCACTATGACTACAGTAGAGATATAAACCCTCAAATTAAGAATGAACTACTACTCTTAATGATCACACAATGGATCGTTTCTACCTTTGCGGTACAAATAGCTCCCGTTAGGGGTGCCGCATTGGGAGAAAGGGTCAAACACATTTGTTCAAACAACTAATGCTACTTTAATGGACTATGTTTCAATGACAAGCTGCTGGATTTTATGCATAGTTTAAGTTTCCAAACTTATGTTCTAAATACAATCAAACGTCGTTGCACGACGTACAATGCATTAATTGTACACTGTATTTCCTAGTGAAAATCCAATAAAATACTTTGAAAGAGAAGTGCATGAACCGCAAAATCTGCTCGTATCGTGCCCTGGTCATGGAGGCAGAGAACACGGGCATATGGTGAATTGGGTCAGTGGACCAATATGACTGCAACTCACTCTTTTTAGTTATGCCCATGTTGAGGGAAAGGCCCAGAAAAGTCTTAAATTCGGAAACCGTAATTGGTTTCCAATCTCTGGCAAGGGAGGACTGGGGATTAGTGGCGATGTGTTGACCAGCGTACAAATTGCTTTGGTCCACAATAGATCTATAGAGATCTTCGGTGAAAAACAGCGAATAAAAATCCAGTGGCGTAAAATCAACTGCTTCCACCTGAAATCCGGGTTGGCCAGTGAATGGGGGAAGTACAGGTGCTGCAGAAGTGGTGGGTTCCCAATTCGGATTGGCGAATGCAGCAGGAAGGGCACTATGGGCACAACGGGCCTGTGTTCGTCTTCTTCTTGGTGGCAGCGAGAGGCAAGCACTACTTGTGCTTGCCACCTCGCCAGCTTGAACTGCACTTATGGGACTTGCCACGTCACCAAGTGTTACTGCAGTGCTGGATGTACGACCAGGGTGTACTAGGCCGCTGGTGCTTGCCAGTTCACCAGAAGGAATAGCGGCACTAGTACTTCTCTGCTCCATACGAGAGCCCTGCGGTTCTTGCACTTCAAGGACAGAAGAAGTTCGTGGTCTGGTACGCCTGACCCTAGCAGGGACCACAACTCCGTCGTCAGAGCTATCTGTCATGGAGCCGCTGTCCTCTACAGGTTCGTATTCTGAGCCTGAACTTGACAGATGAGTGACTTCCTCTTCACTATCTGTCATGCTCAGAAACGTGTAGGCCTCTTCACTAGTGCACCTTTGATTTGCCATTTTGGGCTCTAAATTTAGGGGTACACTAGTGAGACTCACAGGCAAAAAAGCTGCTGACTGTCAGCGACTGATTCAAAACGCTACCAAAAAACTGTTAGCGATCGCAGGGATCAGTCCTGACTCTGTGAACGCTGCAGTTATGTGTGCTTAGTGTTTTGTAAGTGACAGTTATCGATCGATATTGCACTTGGGTGGGCTGGGCTGGGCTGGGCCGAGGGGCAAAATGCAGGTGCTAGCAGGTATCTGGGCTGATCCCGCTAACACTGTGTTTATGGGAACCCTAAACTGCTGCGGAGTATAGATCTGATCGGATCAGATATCAATCCGTTCAGATACTATAGCACTAAGGGAGGTGTATGCTGCGTGTGTGGGTTTTAGCGGTACTGGCGCTAACCTGACGCTGCCTGGGGCGACGCAGACCTTATCTTATCCTAAAAACTTAACTTATATCACCGCCGGGCAATTAGGGGGTTAAACCTTTATAAGGTAATAAACCACGGGTGCCCTAAAACTATAATAAACTATAATAAACTACAAAAAACAAACTATCTAACCAGCGTCACCCGTAACACTTATAAGGTGATCGCTGGTGAAAGGGTTAACTAGGGGGCAATCAGGGGGTTAAAACCTTTAGTAGGTAGTATATGGGGGTCCCTGTCGCTATAAAACACTGACAGCAAACCTATATACTTACCTCCCTAACTAGCGTCACCTGTGTCACTAATACAGCGATCAGAAAAACGATCGCTTAGCGACACTGGCGACGGGGGGTTAAGCAAGGGGTTAACCTTTATTAGGGGGGGTTAGGGGGGTACCCTGGACCTAAAGGGGGCTAACCTAACTGCCCTAACACTTATAACTGTCACAAACTGACACCAATGCAAAAAAAAAAACTGCTATTGGTGTCAGTGTGACAGGGGGTACAGGGGGGTGATCAGGGGGTGATCGGGGGAGAAAAGTGTGCCTGCGTGCTCTACTGGAAGTGTAGTGTTGGTGCACTTACTTGGATGTCTTCTCTCCTTGGCGCCGGAACGAAAAGACCGGCTCGAGGAGGGATGACATCACTTCCTTTCCCTCTGTTTCCATTACAGAAGTAAAGGAAGCGTTTTCATTCGCCGGGAGCGATCGGGAGGGGGTGGCCAACAATGGATGGCCTCCCCCTCACCTCTCATCGCCCGCGAAGAAATGCCGGCCGCCTCTGGCACCGGGGGGGGGTTCCGGTCGGACCCCCAACCCGCGGAAGGCAGATAACGTACAGGTACGTGATTCTGCCTGCCCGTGCCATTCTGCTAACGTATATCAGCGTGAGGCGGTCGGCAAGTGGTTAAGAGGCTCCTCTATCCTCCACTCATTACCTGTATTAATGGCACCTGTTTGAACTTGTTATCAGTATAAAAGACAACTGTCCACAACCTCAAACAGTCACACTCCAAATTCCACTATGGTGAAGACCAAAGTGCTGTCGAAGGACACCAGAAACAAAATTGTAGACCTGCACCAGGCTGGGAAGACTGAATCTGCAATAGGCAAGCAGCTTGGAGTGAAGAAATCAACTGTGGGAGCAATAATTAGAAAATGGAAGACACAAGACCACTGATAATCTCCCTCGATCTGGGGTTACATGCAAGATTTCACCCTGTGGGGTCAAAATGATCACAAGAACGGTGAGCAAAAATCCCAGAACCACACGGGGGACCTAGTGAATGACCTGCAGAGACCTGGGACCAATGTAACAAAGGCTACCATCAGTAACACACTACACCGCCAGGGACTCAGATCCTGCAGTGCCAGACGTGTCCCCCTGCTTAAGCCAGTACATGCCTGGGCCCATCTGAGGTTTGTTAAAGATCATTTGGATGATCCAGAAGAGGATTGGGAGAATGTCATATGGCCAGATGAAACCAAAGTAGAACTGTTTGGTAGAAACACAACTCGTCGTGTTTGGAGGAGAGAGAATGCTGAGTTGCAACCAAAGAACACTATACCTACTGTGAAGCATGGGGGTGGCAACATCAGGCTTTGGGGCTGTTTCTCTGCAAAGGGAACAGGATGACTGATCTGTGTAAATGAAAGAATGAATGGGGCCATATATCGTGAGATTTTGAATGCAAACCTCCTCCCGTCAGCAAGGGCATTGAAGATGAAACGTGGCTGGGTCTTTCAGCATGACAATGATCCCAAACACACCGCCCGAGCAATGAAGGAGTGGCTTCGTAAGAAGCATTTCAAGGTCCTGGAGTGGCCTAGCCAGTCTCCAGATCTCAACCCCATAGAAAACCTTTGGAGGGAGTTGAAAGTCCGTGTTGCCCAGCCACAGCCCCAAAACATCACTGCTCTAGAGGAGATCTGCATGGAGGAATGGGTCAACATACCAGCAACAGTGTGACAACCTTGTGAAGACTTACAGAAAACGTTTGACCTCTGTCATTGCCAACAAAGGATATATAACAAAGTATTGAGATGAACTTTTGATATTGACCAAATACTTATTTTCCACATAATTTGCAAATAAATTCTTTCAAAAATCAGACAATGTGATTGTCTGGATTTGTTTCCACATTTTGTCTCTCATAGTTGAGGTATACCTATGATGACAATTACAGGCCTCTCTCATCTTTTTAAGTGGGAGAACTTGCACAATTGGTGGCCGACTAAATACTTTTTTGCCCCACTGTATATTGTTGTTTATACAGTAGGTTTTTTTTACTTTTTCTCTAGAAATAGCACAAAAAGCATGCATTTACTGTATTTTGCATTCACATTTTTTCTGAATGCCTACAGAATTCCAGATGGCATTTCCATTAAACAAGTTTCAAGTCAAACCATTTTTTTTTTAAATAGAGAAGAAAAGTTTTGAAAACCTAAAAAGTACAAGAGAGAAATACAGAAGAAAACTTCATGATTGACAAACTGCCTTGTTTTTCACAAAAAAACTGTACAGTACAATGAGATAGAACAAAGAAAGATTAAGGGGAAATGGATATTATCAGTCTTCAGGTTTATGACAACAAAATAACTTAATACAGAGTGTTCTAGATGAGTCGCTTGAACCATTTTTACATTCTAAAGATAACAGCCTTTATGAAGAATCGCTTGTTTCCATGATCATATTCCTCTCTCAGCAATATTTCTTACAAGAGTCTTTGTTTTATTTACAGCTTTGTTTGCAGCTCAGATACACTATCTCTTTCAAATTTAATCCAAAGGGACAAAGCTGATCGAATAACGCATGTAGTGTGATCCTTGATATGAACAGTATCAGTCAAGGTCATGGAGTGGAAAGAAAATAAATAATCTATATTTTCTGTATATTTTAATACATTAATTTGTACTTGAAGTGTAATACAAGTAGACAAGAAGTTCAGCAAGAAATATGCATGAGATATCCAACTAATGTGTGACCAAGCTTGCTTGTCCCAGAAGGACCTCTGTACATGTTTAGGATTATATTTCAGGGATTATGAACTGCAATGTGTGAGCAGACCAAGCAGTAGACCAAAGTTATAAGTATATTAGTAAGCAGAACCGCTAATGGCTGAAGATGCAGAAGTGTTAAACTTCACTAAGATTCTATATATTTAATTCAAAGAATATCCCCCCAGAGTTGGCTCCCCTGTAGGCAGATGATCAAGTGTTAATTGTTTTTAGGAGACTGGGCAGTGCTCCATTGGCTGTGGCTCTGTTATCCCTTCCCCCTGTCTTCTCGAACTCTCTGGATGTTTCCAGAATGTAGTGGGTGGAGGGACAGAGGCTTCAGCCTGAATATTCATGGAGATTCAACCAATCCCTGGCAAGGTGGACATATAAGGTGGGGTAGCAGCCCATAAATATTCTGAATCCTAGCAGTCTGGGAGGAGAGTCCAGGGTCCAGCCATTCAGAGATGACCCCTGTGCTGGGGGCTCTGTCCCCCCCCAAGCAGAAGAGAAGGAGCGAGAGCAGTGCAGAGAGAGAGAAAGGAAGCTCCAGGACATCACTTCAAGCCAGGCTGGAAGCAGCCTGTTCAGCAAAGGGCCAGAAGATTTCTGGATTCTGGAAGCCACTCAAGGAGTCTGAGTGAGTACAAGCCAGCCATGCACCCAAAGAAAAGAGAGGACAGTGAAATATAATATCTCACGTATCTGAGACCAGGGTAGCTTAATTGCCAAGCAACTTTGGGCCTAAAGCAGATAGGTGCTGTATAATACCAGTACTGCATCTTCAACATTACTTTTTGGGACTTTTATTCCCCATTTCAGCTGCATCATTACTCAGCACAGTTCAGTTTGGATTTTAGCAGCCAGAGACTTTAGCAGTTCCTCAACAGTTTTGTGTGGTGTTTTGTAAATTCCTCAGTTCTGGGCATCCCATGTACCCCCAAATATTATCCAAGTTCTACGTTCCCAAAATAAACACTAAAAACGAAAACCCCTAAAATGTTTCTTGAGCCATCGGAAAGAGTGTGGAAAATAATTTTTGCCTGGCTGTGGGTGGTTTGAGGGGGAAATAGGCCCGAAGTCCAGCAACTCCTTCTGGAGTAGTGCCAAGGGTTCTTATAGAATATTTCTCCATTTTCCTTTCACCATAGTGTGTAACTAAGGTTTGGTTCTATGGTTGAAGGAAATCTTCCTCCAGTCAGTAGAAAAGATACTGGCTCCTGGGTGAAGGAGTACATAAACGGGTGGGTATGTAAATGGGTGGCCCCCCTCTAACGCCACGGGGAAGCCATTGACAAGTCCCCGTGCATCAGAGGGGGTCAGGGTCACCCGAGTACACCACTGTGTGGCCCCGCCCTCAGTTATATAAGAACTGTCACCTGCGAGGACGCGTCAGACGGCGTGTGCCTCTCATGGAGGTGGATCAGTGGCGGGTTTTTTTTTAAATTTTTCGGTTCGCCGGCGGAGCGAGAGAAAAAGATGAATGGACTTCGTGGGACATTTTTATTTTTTAATAAAGGGCTTGTCCCAAGTTGTATCTTGTTTTTTTAACATTTTGACACTTTTTTTGTGAAATGGTACGGGTACAATGTACCTGTTACCATTTCAAACGGGGAGGCGGGATCTGGGGGTCCCCTCATTAAAGGGGCTTCCAGATTCCGATAAGCCCCTCGCCTGCAGACCCCCACAACCACCGGGCAAGGATTGTGGGAATGAGGCCCTTGTCCCCATCAACATGGGGAACAAGGTGCTTTGGGGGGCCACCCCAAAGCACCCTCCCCATGTTGAGGGCATGTGGCCTGGTACGGTTCAGGAGGGGGGGCGCTCTCTCGCCAGGTTGCGTGTTCGGATAAGGGTCTGGTATGGATTTTTGGGGACCCCCACGCCATATTTTTTTAAATTTGGCGCGAGGTTCCCCTTGATTTTGAGGGGGACCCCTACGCCATTTAAAAAAAAAAAATTGGCATAGGGTTCCCCGTAATATCCATACCAGATCTGAAGGGCCTGGTATGGAATTTGGGGGGACCCCCACGCAATTGTTTTTTTAAAATCTTGGTTCGGGGTTCCCCCTAATATTCATACCAGACCCAAAGGGCCTGGTAATGAACTGGGGGGATCCCATGTCATTTTTTTCAATGACTTTTATCTGTATTTCCGGGACCCGACAATTCATTATAGCCGCTAGTAGTTTTAAATGACTTTTTTTCCTTTAGAAATGTCATTTTGTGCAGGGACTGTTCTAAACAAGGGAAAGATGTGCCACTTTACAGGCATACTATAGACACCCCCCCAGGTACAAAATTTAAAGTAATATTTCACTTTTATTGTTTCACTTTAAGCATTATAAGAAAATATTAACTTGCAATACTACTAAAGAAAATTAATATAAGCGGCGCTACAGTGACACTTAGACTGTGATAAAGTGAATGTCCATTTGCATAGACCTATAACATGAATACTTGTAATAGTATCACAGAGATCACCCTGTGCCAATAATGAAAGTGCTAAATATGTGCAAAAAGTCCTTAAACTAAAGAACAACGTGGATGATGTGCAGTCTTCTTTAAATTATCCACCAAACCACACCTGCCAGTGATTCCTCTCCCGTCAGATTCAAAACTCACCAAACAAATATGCCTCACACTCTCGTGTTTTGGCAAATAGGCGTGATAAACCTTGCAGGTAGGTTTAAACGAGTAATCCACAATCCATCCGTGTATATACAGGTTCAAACCACATGTAAATAAAAATGCACTAATAGTGTAGTAACGTAAAACCAAATTTAATAGCCACTGTGTACACTTCAATCATTAAACTCACATAAATCTCTTTAAAACGAGCAATAAATCACAGCAACTTCACATCAAACTCTCCAGTGTGAATGCCCAACATCAATGCATTAAGGTCACGGTGGACCCGAGGTGTGCGGATGAAATCTCACCACCATTCGCTACACTTCGCTCCTCGGGCTTGGATCTCCACTTCCTGACTCGGCTCAGCACATCCTACGTCACACGCTGACTCAGATGATTGCCGTATAGCCACACCCCGACATGTTTTGTCACATCGACTTAATCATGGGATTCCCATGAATCATGAATCACTGGCACGTGTGGTTTGGTGGATAATTTAAAGAAGACTGCACATCATCCATGTTGTTCTTTAGTTTAAGGACTTTTTGCACATATTTAGCACTTTCATTATTGGCACAGGGTGATCTGTGTGATACTATTACAAGTATTCATGTTATAGGTCTATGCAAATGGACATTCACTTTATCACAGTCTTATGCCCCGTACACACGGTCGGACTTTGTTCGGACATTCCAACAACAAAATCCTAGGATTTTTTCCAACGGATGTTGGCTCAAACTTGTCTTGCATACACACGGTCACACAAAGTTGTCGGAAAATCCGATCGTTCTAAACGCGTTGACGTAAAACACATTCGTTGGGACTATAAACGGGGCAGTGGCAAATAGCTTTCATCTCTTTATTTATTCTGAGCATGCATTGTACTTTGTACGTCGGATTTGTGTACACACGATCGGAATTTCCGACAACGGATTTTGTTGTCGGAAAATTTTATATCCTGCTCTCAAACTTTGTGTGTCGGAAAATCCGATGGAAAATGTGTGATGGAGCCTACACACGGTCGGAATTTCCGACAACAAGGTCCTATCACACATTTTCCGTCGGAAAATCCGACCGTGTGTACGGGGCAAAGGTGTCACTGTAGTGCCGCTTATATTATTTTTCTTTAGTAGTATTGCAAGTTAATATTTTCTTATAATTTATCTTGGTTTAAAGTGGCAGCTTAAATTTCATTTACACACTTTTTAGCTATATTTTGTATTTAGCGCAGTGGTGAGAACCCAAGAGGGGCGTGTTTTTTGCTTAGTTACCATTTTTTCTCACTTTAAGCAATATTAAAATCACTCCTGCTGAAAAAACGGCCATTTTTTAAACTTTTTTTGCATTGATACATGTCCCCTGGGGCAGGACCCAGGTCCCCAAACACTTTTTATGACAATAACTTGCATATTAACCCTTACAATTAGCACTTTTGATTTTTTAAGTTCGTGTCCCATAGACTTTAACGGTGTTCGAACAAATTTTTTGCCTGTTCGCATGTTCTGGATGCAAACCGAACCGGGGGGTGTTCGGCTCATCCCTACTAAGGAGCAGGGCCCTATGATTTCTCTTGTTCCAAATTGTATTGTAACTGTAATGTCTGCCTTCATTTTGTAAAGCGCTGCACTAACTGTTGGCGCTTTATAAATCCTGTATAATAATAATTGCAGAAATTGTACCAATTGGAGATTACTGACTGATTATGGATTAAAATGTTGTTGGAGCTCCACATTACTTTGTTTTTCTATGCTTGTGCTTGATCTCGCAGACACAGGGGCAAGGTGCAGACAACATGGCTCTTTCTTGAGTGGCTCTGTCATGAGTGATGTGCAGTTTCACCGCTGCAGTTATCAATTCTGATCATGTCTTCTCTGCTTTTTTACAGGTAAATGTCTATCCATCTGTACGCTCTACTCTGCTGAACTGACATTACTGTAACATGTTTGGTAAATGCCTATCCACCTGTATGCTCTACTCTGCTGAACTGACATTACTATAACATATTTGGCAAATGTCTATCCATCTGTACACTCTATTCTGCTGAACTGACATTACTGTAAAGTATTTGGTAAATGTCTTCTGCTGTCAAACCTTTAAACTTCTATATTTAATGCTAGCTATATAACAACCACACTGCAATAGCAACATTACTGGTGATTGATTCTCAACCCCATTTGGCTCGAGTGATCAAGAGAGGTCATTAGCTTTACGACCCTAGCCTGTGTCTGGTCTGGTATTGGCCACCTCCTCTCCCATATTCAGGTGTCTCAAATCAGACCCTATGATGACCAATTGAGAAATGCATGCCTGCTCAGTCTCCCTATAAATTTAAAGCAGCCCATGGGGTGGCGCAGACAGGGGCAAGGCGCAGACAACATGGCTCTTTCCTGAGTAGCTCTGTCACGAGTGATGCGCAGTTTCACCGCTGCAGTTATCAATACTGATTATGTCCCTGTAGAACGCCCGCTCCATCTGTAACAAGCTAACATCTGTACATGACCTCTTCATCTCTCATGGCTTTTACATACTCGCCATAACTGAAACCTGGCTTCAAAATTTGGACTCAGCTTCTTCTGCTGCCCTCTCCCATGGTGGCCTCCATTGGACTCACTCCCCAAGACCCAACAGACAGAAAGGAGGTGGAGTTGGATTCCTTCTATCCCCACAAAGCACCTTCCAAGTCCTTCCTATCCCTCCCTCTCTATCCCTCTCTTCTTTTGAGATGCACTGTATTTGTCTGTTTTCTCCTATTTCTCTGAGGATTGCAGAAATTTATCGGCCTCCTGGACCGGTATCGCACTTTCTTGATGACTTTGCTGCCTGGCTACCCTACTTTCTCTCCTCTGAAATACCCACGATCATTCTTGGTGATTTCAACATTCCTGTCAATGTTAACAGCCCAACTACAGCGAAACTTCTCGACTTAACCTCATCTTTTGACCTTGACACAATGGACACATACTTCCACTCACTCCAATGGTAATACCGTTGACCTTGTATTCTCCCATCTCTGCAACCCTGGCAACCTCACAAACACCCCCTTTCCTCTCTCTGATCACAACCTCATTAGTTTCACTGTATCCTTGCCTCCAACCACCCATCCCTCCAGGCAGCAAACAATTACTTGTAGGAACCTTCGCCACCTTAACCCTTCTCTTCTTTATTCTGCTACTGACCACCTATATGACATAATCTCTCCCCTGTCCTGACCTGGCCACCTCTGTCTACAATAGTTCACTCTCATCATCGCTAGATGCACTTGCTCCTCTAACCACATGCAGAATCAGGCCCCGACCGTTACAATCCTGGCAAACTGACAACATTAAAAATCTCAAGAGACATTGTCGTGCTCTTGAACGTAAAACCAAATACCTGCAAGACTTCACCCTATATAAATCTGCCCTTCTAAAATACAATTCCTGCCTCCATGCTGCCAAACAAGCCTACTTTTTTCTCTTATTTTTACTATGTCATCCAGTCCCCGTCGGCTCTTCTAAACCTTTAACTCTCTGCTTTGTCGCCGACCCCCTCTACCCACTAACTCACTCACTGCCCAAGAGATTGCCAATCACTTCAAAGACAAGATTGATGCAATTCGTTAGGACACCTTCACTGTTTGTACATCTTCCCCACCCAACATACCTTGCCTAACAGCACATTCAACACTCTCCTCTTTTGAATTGGCTGCTACTGAAGAGGTTACAAAACTTTTCTCAGATGCCCACCTAACCAATTGTCCCTTGGATCCTGTTCCCTCACAACTACTATGGTCACCCTCTTCTTCTATCCTATGCTCCCTCACTTACATCTTCAATCTCTCCCTCTCTAGTGGCACCTTCCCCTCTCCTCTAAAACATGCGCAGATCACTCCCATACTTAAAAAGCCCTCACTGGACCCCACCAAGCTAAACAAATTATATTCCTCCCTGCACGAGCCCCCCTCCATGACTTTTCCATCAAAATCAACAATCAGTCCCTCCCCTCACACCAGGGTACTTGGTGTAATCCTAAACTATGACTTGTCATTTCAGTCCCAAGTCCAATCGTTGTCAAAAGTTTGTAGAATTCACCTCCGTAACATCTCTAAAATTTGCCCCTTTTTAACAAATGAAAGCACCAAGCTCCTTATTTACTCCCTTGTTATCTCTTGCCTTGACTATTGCAACTCCCTTCTCATTGACCTGCCTCTCCATAGGCTATCCCCTCTTCAGTCTATCATAAATGCTGCTGCCATACTTATCCATCTTTGAACCAGCGACCCTATTGCTGCTAGGTGAAAGTGCTAACCCCTACACCACTGTGCTGCCCCTGCCATCCTCTGGAACTCGCTACTTCCACTGATCTAGCTATCCCCTACTCTTGCTACCTTCAGCGATCCCTGAAAACTCATCTCTTCAGGGAAGCCTATCATGTCTCCAACTAATCTCCTACCACTTCCATCAGCTCATTCCCCACAGTTACAACCTTTTGTACCACCTGCCCCATCCTATTAGATTGTAAGCTCTTCTGGGCAGGGCCCTCTTAATCCTCTTGTATTTTAATGTATTGTAACTGTATTGTCTCCTTTTATATTGGAAAGCGCTGCGTAAACTGTTGGCGCTATATAAATCCTGTATAATAATAATAATCTCTAGATCAAAATGACATTCTTTGACATATTCAGTAAAGTTTAAAGTAAGAACAGTGATGTGTTTCTTTTGCTCAGTGGCAAAAAATAAAAAAGTGTGAGCAGGGAGTGCAGTAAGCAGTGCACAGAGGAAGGAAGATGGACCAGAAAGTCACCTAACATGGTTTGGTTTCTTCACCGTGTTCCTTTATTTTCACTTCAAAATGACTACTTATTTTAAAAGGTAATAGTATCTATACTATATTTGTAAATAGCCTTATAAAGGTTTCATGTGCTTTAAAAACTTGCAATAATTTAGAATACATTTATCTATTAACATTCTTAACAGTACACAAACATTTTAACCAAGAATGAATAGCTGTTACAGACCTTGTCCAAAGCCTAAACTAAATTGATGAAAAGTACACTCATATTGTATCATGGATTGCTGAATGCCGTGCATTTATTATTAGGTATATATATTGCCATCGCAATGAAAGAATATATTATTATACTTTGGATTGTGGATTGCTTAGATGATATTAAATATTCAGCTAATTTGAAAAGGGACAGAGTCCTTCCACCTGGATAATTGAGCACCTAACAATAGTGTGTTTTGAGACATCAATAGCATAGCACTAATGTCTCAAAACATGATATTGTTAAGTGCTCAATTATCCAGGTGGAAGGCCTCTGTCCCTTTTCAAATTCGCAGAATATTTTATACCATCTGAGCGCCTGGGTGGTGTTTTTAATTTGATTTTAAATAAATATGTAATTAAGATGTGTTTATAGGGCATTTTTCCACTTCAATTTAGTTTAGGGTTTGCCCAAGGGCCATGGCATCTCCATTCCATATTGTGGTTCTAGTATTTACATATTGTTATTTGACTGCTCGGGAATTCTGGACTTTGCCCAGTTCAAATGACATAGTTACATAGCAGGTGAGGTTGAAAAAAGACACAAGTCCATCAAGTCCAAACTATGTGTGTGATTATATGTCAGTATTACATTGTATATTCCTGTATGTTTTGGTCGTTCAGATGCTTATCTAATAGTTTCTTGAAACTATCAATGCCCCCCGCTGGGACCACCGCCTGTGGAAGGGAATTCCACATCCTTACCGCTCTTACAGTAAAAAACCCTTTACGTAGTTTAAGGTTAAACCTCATTTCTTCTAATTTTAATAAGTGGCCACAAGTCTTGTTAAAGTCCCTTCTGCCAAAAAGTTTTATTGCTATTGTGGCGTGACCAGTATGGTATTTGTATATTGAAATCATATCCCCTCTCAAGCGTCTCTTCTCCAGAGAGAATAAGTTCAGTGCTCGCAACCTTTCCTCATAACTAATATCCTCCAGACCCTTTATTAGCTTTGTTGACCTTCTTTGTACTCGCTCCATTTCCAGTACATCCTTCTTGAGGACTGGTGCCCAGAACTAGACAGCATACTCTAGGTGCGGCCGGACCAGAGTCTTGTAGAGCGGGAGAATTATTGCTTTATCCCTGGAGTTAATCCCCTTTTTAATGCATGCCAATATTCTGTTTGCTTTGTTAGCAGCAGCTTGGCATTGCATGCCATTGCTGAGCCTATCATCTACTAGAACCCCCAGGTCCTTTTCCATCCTAGATTCCCCCAGAGGCTCTCCCCCCAGTGTATAGATTGCATTCATGTTTTTGTCACCCAAATGCATTATTTTACATTTTTCTACATTGAACCTCATTTGCCATGTAGTTGCCCACCCCATTAATTTGTTCAGATCAAGGTTTCCACATCCTGCGGTGAAGTTATTGCCCTGCTTAGCTTAGTATCATCCGCAAATACAGAGATTGAACTGTTTACCCCATCCTCCAGGTCATTTATGAACAAATTACATAGGATTGATCCCAGCACAGAACCCTGGGGAACCCCACTACCCACCCCTGACCATTCCGAGTACTCCCCATTTATCACCACCCTCTGAACTCGCCCTTGTAGCCAGTTTTCAATCCATGTACTCACCCTAGTACTAGTAAACGTACTGTGTCAAATGCATTTTCAAAATCCAGATATACCACGTCTACAGGCCTTCCTTTATCTAGCTGGCAACTCACCTCTTCATAGAAGGTTAGTAGATTGGTTTGGCAAGAACGATTCTTCATGAATCCATGCTGATTACTGCTAATGATACCATTGTTGTTACTAAAATCTTGTATATAGTCCCTTATCATCCCCTCCAAGAGTTTACATACTATTGATGGTAAGCTAACTGCTCTGTAATTCCCAGGGATGTATTTTGGGCCCTTTTTAAATATTGGTGCTACATTGGCTTTTCTCCAATCAGCTGGTACCATTCCAGTCAGTAGACTGTCAGTAAAAATTAGGAACAATGGTCTGGCAATTACTTGACTGAGTTCCCTAAGTACCATCTGGTGCAAGCCATCTGGTCCCGGTGATTTATTAATGTTAAGTTTCCCAAGTCTAATTTTACTTCTGTCCTCTGTTAACCATGGAGGTGCTTCCTGTGATGTGTCATGAGGATAAACATTGCAGTTTTGGTTACTAAACCCCCCTGATTTCCTTTGTGAAGACTGAGGAGAAAAATAAACTCAATACCTTTGCCATCTCCCCATCCTTTGTAACCAGATGTCCTTCCTCATTCTTTAGGGGGCTAATATGGTCTGTCCTCCCTTTTTTACTGTTTACATACTTAAAGAGTTTCTTGGGATTTTTTTTTGCTCTCCTCCGCTATGTGTCTTTCATGTTCTATCTTAGCTGTCCTTATTGCACCCTTATATTTCTTGTTGCATTCTTTATAAAGTCTGAATACTGATGATGATCCCTCAACCCTATATTTTTTGAAGGCCTTCTCCTTTGCTTTTATATGCATTTTTACATTGGAGTCATCCAGGACTTTTGTTTGCTCTTTTAAATTTATTACCCAATGGGATGCATTGGCCAATGCCCTTATTTAATATGCTCTTAAAGCAAACCCATCTGTCCTCCGTGTTCTTTGTTCCTAATATTTTATCCCAATTTATGCCTTCTAGGAAGGTTCGTAGGTTAGGGAAGTTGGCTCTTTTGAAATTCAGTGTCTTTGTATTCCCCTGTTTCCTATTTGTGTGATTTATACTGAAGCCAATTGACCTGTGATCACTGTTACCTAAATTGCCCCGTATTTCCCCATCCGTGATCAGTTCTGTATTGTTGGTAATTAGTAGATCCAGTAACGCTTTATTTCTAGTTGGTGCGTCTACCATCTGACCCATAAAATTGTCCTGCAAGTCATTTAGGAACTGGCGAGCCTTAGATGAATGTGTGGTTCCCTCTGCCCAGTCTATGTCTGGATAGTTAAAATCCCCCATTATGATAACACTTTCCATCCTTGCTGCTAATCCAATTTGTGATAGGAGATCTGTCTCCCTTCTCCTCTTCCTCCCTCAGGTTAGGGAGTCTATAGCATACTCCCAGTATTATTTTCCCCCTAGCTTCATCCCTTTGGAACTCTACCCATAAGGATTCCACCTCCTCCCTAGCTCCCTTAGTGATGTCATCTCTCACATTCACTTGTACATTATTCTTGATATATAGGTATACCCCTCCCTCTTTTTTACCCTCTCTATCCTTGCGATAAAGGGTATACCCTTGAATGTTTGCCAGCCAATCATGGGAGCTGTTGAACCAGGTCTCTGAAATTCCCACAAAATCCAAATCCTCCTCGTACAACAGTATCTCTAGTTCACCCATCTTGTCCGCCAGTCTCCTGGCATTGGTGAACATGCCACATATTTGAGACCGGTCGCATATTATCCTCTTATTGGATGTTCCGAGATTGCAACTAGGACTTGCTACTATACTTACCTTGGGTTTATGTGCTTTAGTCAACCTACCACTAATGCCCCCAATACTACCCTCTGGAATATGTTCTGCGCTGTCTATCTCTACCTCTGGACCCCCCATCACCTAGTTTAAGAACCCCTCTAACTTTTTGGCCATCTTAATTCCCAGCTGATCTGCACCCTTCTCATTTAGGTGCAGTCCGTCCCTTCTATAGTACTGGTTATCGACTGAGAAGTTGGTCCAGTCCTCCAGGAACCCAGACCCCTCCTTACTACACCAGCTCTTCAGCCACTTGTTTACTTCCTTAATCTCCCTCTGCCTTTTTGGTGTGGCTCGATGTACCAATAGTATTCCTTAGAATACTACCTTGGAGGTCCTTTTCCTCAATTTAGCTCCTAAGTCTCTAAAATTGTTCTTTAGACATTGTTCTAACAATCCATATGCCTCTGACTTTGTCATTGGTGCCAACGTGCACCACGACAGCTGGGTCTTCCCCAGCCCCTCCCAGTAATCTGTCCACCAGATCCGTGATACCCTTACCATACACTTCCTGACTGTCACCCATCTACTCTTTGCTAGTGCCTGCACCTCTTTATCTCCACCCGCCTCTGTGCTGGCCCCTGACAGCACCTGCAGTGTACGTTCCTGGCTCTCCAATAGTATGGAAGGACTTCTCAGTGCTGACAGTTGCTTCCCCAGATTCAGAACCTGGACTTCCAGGGAAACAATGCGCTTACATTTTGCACAGCAGTATTCTCCCTCGATCGGATAATCAAGGAACGCATACATGCCGCTAGATGTACAACGAGTCGCCTCTCCACACCCGTCGGGCATTGTACTTATTAAATTTAATGAGGATTGGGGATTATACCTGTACAAATTACTTAACAACTAGCTTCCTGACACTAATACTCACCAAGACAATACACAGGTACTCAACAAGACAATACACAGGTACTCGCAGAACTATGTGCACATGCAGAACTATGTGCACTCGCAGACCTACGTGCACTCGCAGGACTATGTGCACTCGCAGAACTACGTGCACTCGCAGACCACTCACAGAACTACGTGCACTCGCAGAACTACGTACACTCGCAGAACACTCGCAGAACTACGTGCACTTGCAGACCACTCGCAGAACTACATGCACTCACAGACCACTCGCAGAACTACATGGACTCGCAGAACTACGTGCCCTCGCAGACCACTCGCAGAACTACGTGCACTCGCAGAACACTAGCAGAATTATGTGCACTCGCAGAACGGTCCAGAAGAATTTGGGTCCAGAAGTTACAAAATGTGTAGTGACCATTATTTACTGACATGTTAATTCATTTACAAACTACTTAAAGTAGAATTATAGACAAAACCTTATTTTTTCATTTTGGATAGAGCAAGGGAGGGTTAAAACCCCTGTCAGGTTTTTTTTTTGCCATATGTATCCCATTGGGGAGATTTCCCTTCACTTCCTGTCCCATAGCCAAACAGGAAGTGGGAAGAAATTAAGGGAAGATTTCCTCTTTAGAACTCTTCTGGGGACAACCCAACATTTATGATTTTATTTTACTTTCACTTTCAATGATAATGGTAAATAGGACAAACAGAGAGGGGGAATCTCCCTAACCGGTGCAAAGACAGCAATAAAAACTGACAGCTGTTCCAATCCCTCTCCACTCTATCCAAAACTAACAAAAAAGTTTGCCCTTTAGTTATACTTTAAATAATGAATTGCACTACTATACACTAGTAGATTTATTTAGGAAAAAGTCATATGAAAATTTGTAAAAAAACCGTACAAAAATTATCGGTATGTTTGAGGACTTGAAAAGAATATTCAAATGTAGTTCAAAATTCTGTTTGCTTTTAACATTCGATTTTGCACTGAATGGACCTTACTGAATGAAGACCACATACACTGTAAGAAATTTATCAATTGACAAAAATTTTCCACCACGCTCCTTTAAATTGTTTCATCACTTTGGTCTTCTTTTTACATAAAATATTGCCACTATATACCTTTTTTGCTGATCTGTATACCATGGCCACATGATAAACTGCACAGTTTTCCAGTGCTGAGTTTTCAGGTAGGAGGAGAGTACCACTACAGCCTGTATACACACCCACATGTGTGATGTCAATATCATGTGACTTGAACAGTTTGACTGAAACAGGAAATGTTCTGCCCAGCAATAGAGACTAAACTGAGCTTATGCAGGACGGCTACCCTCACTGTATTATATAGACTTGCCAAGATAGACAGTGCAGGAGGGAAGGATCTGTCCATATATTGTCAAGGAGCCTTTTTACACAGTGCAGTGAATAAACCCCTTAAGTTCCGCAGTGAGTATAACAAGCATGCTATTCTGCATATACAGACAGATTTTATTGTTGTGGGTGTAGTAACACTTTAAAAGTTAGAAGCTGATTGGCTACCATGCACAGCTTCATCAGATTCTGAGTTTGAGTAGAAGCCTATCTGTGTACCAGGATTTCAGTGAACAGGTGTGTAACGAGCCCCTGCTCGCTCGGTTCCACTCTCCCGACACTCCTCTGCGGCTATAGAATCAGATTGCAGATCGCAACATCTGATGGTTCGGTCATCCGATGCTCCGCGACTAGAACTACAGCTATGTGCCGTTCTAATCTAGTTGTGTACCTCAGAAAAAACACCAGGCAGGCTGTATGTAAGTTCAACCAGGAATCTCTTTTATTGAAAAATACAGGCTCTTTTATACAGTAAAAGAGGAGGTGTATACCTCCTGCTCATATTACTCTGAACATACACCTGTGACCAGAAACCTAATTAACATGGGCTAATTAACTAATCCCTTTAGACCGCCTAGATGACTCAGACATGACCTTTAGGCCAGACTGGCCGTCTTGTAGCTCAGAAAACCCAATCAACATTATCACAATAGCAGAGTTAATTAACACAAACAACAATGGGGATCTAATGACTCTTAGATCCCATACTAGAGACTTATTTAGTCTGTGTGTCCTGGGGGACCAGGACCCGAATCCACAGTAATACCACCTCAAGGGTCCCCAGGCATACAGCTCACAAAGAGCACCGTTCCCCCAAATGCCAGGGCCCACGATCGATCGGCAAGAGGCTTGCATTCAGTCCCCTCCAAAAGTCTCTCTCCCGGCTAGGTCTGTCACATTTCTCCCCTTTCGGCAGGAGACTAACACAGGAGGAGACCGCAGACGGGTTGATTCTGAAGTTAGTCAGTAGTTCCAGTCCTCTAATGCCTGTACTCACACAGTACCCCAAACAAATTGTTCCAAACAAAGCATTACTCACCCAGCCAACCTCTGCCTCTCTCAGAGAACATATCTGCTGCTGGGGAAAGGCCTGGACTGGCCCTTCTCCCTGCAGTCCTTTCTGCCGATGGAGAGAAGACAGGGTGTCTGGGCTCACTCCGTCATGCTGATGGTGATCTGGGCCGACTGCCCAGCATCCCTGGGGTATACAGGTGGAGACTGAAGTCCCATCCACATTCACAGGAAATCCATCCTCTGTTAGTTGAGGGCAGATTCCAGCAGTATTTGGCCCTGTTGCCAGCCCTTCTGCTGGAAACCCCACACCATCTGCTCTGGCTAACTGTTGGGGGGGGAGGCCAACTGCCCCGCCTCCCTGGAACTCTGTAGTTGTTGACGGTGCTGGGCAGAGGTTGGTAGCACTCTGCCCTGTTGCCAGCACTTCTGCTGGGGACTCCGCATCCTCCGCTCCAGCTAACCGTTGGGGCAGGAGGCTGGCTTCCTCCACTCCCAAACTGTGTAGCTGCCATTGGGGAGGTGAGCCAGCTGCTTCCTTTTCCATTCCCTCATCTGGATTTTGGGACGATATGTCTGTGGTGCTGTCTCCCAGGTGCACGGATCTTTGCTGGGGAGGAAAAACCACTTCCTCCACCCTGGCCAACTGTTGGGGAGGGACGACAAACAACTCCTCTCCCTTGTCCCCCTGTATTCTAATCTGCTGCTGGGAAGTGACCACCTCCTTTCACCCTGAGCCTCCGGAACCACCGCAGGTAAGGGGCAGAGATCTTGGACCCTCTGTTCGGTTGCCAGTGCTTCAGCTGGGGAAGTTCCTTGTAACTTCACAGATACTTCTGTTGGTGCTGGGCAGAGCACAGTGAAGTTTGGCCCTAATAACAGCTCTTCTTCTGCTGGAGGCTCACCAGGTTGTTCTTCCTCAGCGGAAAAGTCTATCAAATCCCCTGTCTCTGCAACTGGTGTCCGGGGATAAAGGTTCACCATGTCCTGTCCCTGGAACCCAATAGATGCTATCAGTGCTGGGCAGAGGTTAGCAGAGCTCTGCCCCGTTGTCAGCACTTCAGCTTTGGAGATAGCGATCTCCAGATTTTCCACTGCCAATTCTCTGGCATTCTGCTGGACAGGCACATTCCTCCACCCAGGATCATCCAATGCAGAAACAGGTTCATCAAGGTCAGTCAGCACTTGCTGCATCTGCCATAAGACCTCCACCTCCATAGCTGCGGGGACAGGTTGGCAAAGCACACTGTTACTCTGCCACATTGTCAACTCTTCAGCCAGGATTTCAGATTTGTCAATTGGTATTTCCTGATAGTCCCAGGCAAAGGGAGCCCCACCCTGCTGCTGAGCAGAGTCTAGCAGCTGTCTGTAGGCCATCTCAAGCTCCCATTCCTGAACGGCCAGAAACTCCAAATCTTCCTGTGCCCAGTGCACTTCTGAGACATTCAGTCTTCGCTCTCTGTGCTCCATTATTTTCTCCAAACGCCACTCCCGATCACTCCCAAAGTCAAGGTCCTCGGACAGCCTCCAGTACAACAATCCCAGGCCATCGTAGTCAAAGCCTTCCATGGGGCTGTCATCCGCTGTCCACGGGCACACTTGGGCTACATACCACTGGAGGGCTCTGTAGCTCTCGTCCAACTGCATTTCTGCCTGGATCAGCCTGCTTAACTCAGCTGTCCACTCCTGGTTCGGCTGTTCCCCCAATAACAGCATTCACACTTCATACTGCGACCAGTACCTTACATGGATGGAGGGGAGAACTTTTCCCTGGTTTCGCTGCTCATGGGCTAGCGCTTCCTTCCAGAGTTCGCAGCGGATAGAATCAAACCATCCTAGCAGGACCTGCTCTGATAATGGTCCTCTGTGCTGTATCTGCATCTCTCGCAACCTCCTTCTGAATTCCTCTTCCATGGTGGCTGGTATCTGTACCTCTCCTCTCCTGCTATCTGGACCTTGAATCCAGGTGATGGTTTGAATGTGTTCACAGCAAGGAAGCACGATCCCACCATTCCCTCCATGGCCCTCAAGTAAGTCTTTCAGCGTGGCTCTCCTGCAGGCTGGTTTGGAGTGTCCCAGTAACTGGAGAGCAAATCCCACTGCTGCCAACCAATGTAACGAGCCTCTTGCTCGCTCGGTTCGACTCTCCCGACACTCCTCTGCAGCTATAGAATCAGATTGCAGATCGCAACATCTGATGGTTCGGTCATCCAATGCTCCGGGACTAGAACTACAGCTATGTGCCGTTCTATTTCAGTTGTGTAGCTCAGAACAAACACCAGGCAGGCTGTATGTAAGTTCAACCAGGAATCTCTTTTATTGAAAAATACAGGCTCTTTTATACAGTAAAAGAGGAGGTGTATACCTCCTGCTCATATTACTCTGAACATACACCTGTGACCGGAAACCTAATTAACATGGGCTAATTAACTAATCCCTTTAGACCGCCTAGATGACTCAGACATGACCTTTAGGCCAGACTGGCCGTCTTGTAGCTCAGAAAACCCAATCAACATTATCACAATAGCAGAGTTAATTAACACAAACAACAATAGGGATCTAATGACTCTTAGATCCCATACTAGATACTTATTTACAATACACATTCTAGCAGGCAACAGACAGACAGGTGGCTGGAATTGACATCAGCATCTCGTAACAGTATTTGTCTCAGCATTATGAATCAGCCACTATTTCTAATATGGCAAATCCAGGGTCCCCAGAGTCTGTGTGTCCTGGGGGACCAGGACCCGAATCCACAGTAATACCACCTCACGGGTCCCCAGGCATACAGCTCACAAAGAGCACCGTTCCCCCAAATGCCAGGGCCCACGATCGATCAACAAGAGGCTTGCAATCAGTCCCCTCCAAAAGTCTCTCTCCCGGCTAGGTCTGTCACAAGGTGTCATACATTTTACAGTGTAATTGTACAAACTGTACAATCTTCATTAGATATACCAACACTAAGTAATGTGAGGAACTGTCTAAATAGTTCATTTGATTTTTATCCTATCAGGCAAGCCTGTGGGTAGGTGCAGTCTGTATTCCCGACTGCAGGTGGTACTCGACCGAAGTGGCAATGCAGAAAGGGAGAGAAGTTGTGAGAAAATTCATTTCTCTATCACTTTCTGTGGTCACGCACAAGCCCCATGTGACTCCACCTGCCAGCTTGGTTCAAGCAGAGTATATTTAAGGCTCCCAGGTTTGGTGCTTTTTATACGAGTGACTAGCATAGGGACAGGATCCCTGACTGGCAGGGACAGTATGTAGAGATAGGGAAAGGTTCCAGAGGAGTAATAAAAGTGCAGGGTCTACATATACCTCTCTTCAGGAAGACTCCCCTTTGGGTGTGGATCGGCCAAGCTATATTCTGCTTCTCATTGCAGACAATGTCAGCATCTTCAAGTCTTCAGACCACTGTTACAGTTCACAAGTGGCTCCAGATGGGTGTGCCTACCTGCCGAGCCTGAATAAGTTGTGTTGAACCTTTTTACAATATAACTTCTTTTCCTGACTTGGCTAAACCATGCTGCACCTTGATCACAAGCCTAATGGGTATTGGTAGATCTAAATAAGACCTATGTTGCCAGTATCTTACAAACTGTTGAGAAGGAGAAGCATCTGTCTCTGGTTTTATGTGATTATCATTGTTTAGTTGCAAAGTTTGTTGTGGGCCAGGCTGCTTAAAGGGGTTGTAAAGGTATTTTTTTTTTAAAATAACAAACATGTTATACTTACCTCCACTGTGCAGTTCATTTTGCACAGAGTGGCCCCGAACCTGGTCTTCTGGGGTCCCTCGGTGGCTGTCTTAGCTCCTCCCCGCAAGAACTAAACACATTCATGTGATCTCTCTCGCATGGTGTTTAGTTCTTGCGGGCGCGCTCCTGTGATACAGCCGGTGGCTATAGCCGCTGACTGTATCACTCGGCCCCGCCCCCCCGTGCGCCGCGTCATTGGATGTGATTGACAGCAGCGCGAGCCAATGGCTGCTCTGCTTTCAATCCATGCACTCTAGCCAATCAATGGCCAGGTTAAGCGGCGAAGAGGATGTCGGGAGGCTGGGACTTTCGAGTAAGTAAAACGAGGGGGTTGGGGGGGCGGTATTGTCGGATCTTTTTTCACCTTAATGCATAGGATGCATTAAGGTGAAAAAATGTGAACCTTTACAACCCCTTTAAGTTAAGAAGTAGGGGCTTTGGTCCGACCAATCTAAACATATACAGTTTAAGCAGACTTAGAACATAAAGTTCTGGAAAGTGCAAGTTCCCTTTAATGCAGAATCTGAGGTTTTTTTGTGTAGCACAAGAGCAGTTATTATGCAGCTTATCAGCTTTTCATTATTCATCCAAGTAAAAAAAAAGAATACATTTGAGGCAAGAAACAAGTTTTTACTGCATTAGGGAGCAGAGTTTTTATTCATGAATACTTAAGCTGGCCACACACAATTTTGTTTCATTGAAATTGGAAGTTTGGTTTTAAAGATATATACGCAAGTGATATCATACGATTGCCACAATCTAGGAATGATAAAGCAAGCACAGGAGATGTCAACAAAAACTCAATACTGTGATCAGAGATATTAAAATGTTCCAAATTAAAGAGTTTAGGAGAAAGTAGGTAAGAGCATTAAAAGGATTGGGGGGGCGCCAAAGAGCCATGGTAGATAGTTATTAAGACCTGAAAGGTGATTGGACTGAGTCTCATAGGTTAAAATATAGTGTTGGATACCCAATCATTTTAAAATGTGGACATCGAATCAGGTTGTTCCACTGTCAGTTTCTAATGTATAGTGAAGTCTGTTTTTTGACAGCAGACAAACAGAGGGTGTCAGGTAGCTAGGCTTTCACTATTCTTTGTTGTTTGCCATCAAGATATGCGTCATGAGTTTGAACTGTTATGTTGAAAGGCCCTAGATTAAAGAGTGCTCCACCTGGGAATATTGGAAGAGAGTTGCCAAACAGCAAAACTAGCATGTTGTAGACCCATTTCCATAAAGATTGGGCTATTAGACATGACCACCAAATATGCATATTATCCAAAATAAACAATAGGATGCATTTGCCAGTGCAATGATACAAGATGGCAGTGATATAAAAATGTATAACTAGTTTCCAGGCCTAGGACATTCTGGGGACATGACTTGGTGATGTCCCAAATTTGAACCCATTTTTACAGTTTGTATCAAGGTCTAAAGTTCAAACTAAAAAATAGGGTAGAATGGGACTTTGAGTGTGCCTTGGTGGGGTTGAATTAAAAATCTTTACCACAGTTTTAAAACAATGTAGAAAAACTTTATTCACCATCCATGGATGGAAACCATAAGAACAAATTACAGTCTGAAATAGAATACAGTTTACTGTTTCTTTTGATCCAGGGTGTGTAGATCCTGGTAGGGAATGTCAGAAGTCAGGGCCTTTAAAGTAGCACAAAGAGCATATAAGTATTAAAAAGTAACCTAAAGATACAGTACCAACAACATTTATGAAGTGATATTTAGTGAACATTGACATTAAATATACAACATATGAGAAATCGCACTTTATATATCATAGAAGTATTATGACATTATGGGGCTTTGCAATTGCCCACTAGTAAAGTACCAATGTACCAGCCTAGAGCTTCAACCAAGAGCATTCAGTTACATAGCATTCTGTCTGATGTTCAGCTGTGTCTCACAGATGCAAGGCTAATTAAGAGGATAAAATAAACTACATATACACCTAAATAGTAGATTCAATCATCATAATTAGTAAAATTCATTCGTAATTTACCTTCAGACTGTGCAGTTGTTGTATCGGTCCAGGAGGAGCAAAGAGCCTGGGGAGCCCATGGGAATGACCTCCTGAGCCTGAGGTGAGGCTCGGGAGGTCATCCTCACGGGCTCCCTGGGCTCTTTAGTATATAAAACTGTGGTATAGATTGTTATTTCAACCTCAGGAGGTACACTCAAAGTCCCATGCCACCCTATTTTTATTTTGAACTTTGTATTTTTCAGGGACAGTGCCTCTGTGGAGTTATAATTCTCTCGGGCTTACCCCCATCCTTACATTGTATCAAGGTCTGTTGTCCAGCTGTGCATGTAGGAATGTCAGAGCAACGGCGATCCAGTGAGAAGTAAGTTGCACATTAAAGAGATCAATCCCAGGGAGTGGGAATCATGCTAGCATTTTTGTTCAAAGTGGGGCAGAGTCACCCCATCTGTGGGGGGGGGGTGGGTTAGACCAAAAACGTGACAGATTGCTTAACCTGAAGAAATTGTAACAACTGATTACTAGATAATTTGCAGTTAGAGTGTAAAGCCTGAAATGGTACTGATTTTTATTATTCATTCAGGAAATAATCAAACCATCAGACACTTTTTCAAAAGCACACAAATCTAACGGACAACTGATCCTTTCTCTGTGCAATGTGTGATTATGGCTTATCTTTGCTGTGTCAGCAGAGACCAATGCCAAGTGAAATACTCTATAACAGCTGACCAATATTCAGACACTCTGGAAATCTGATTATTTGCACCTTATATACTGCCAGGCTATTTCTTGATTGCCTAAAAATGTTTCTTTCATCTGACAGCTTAACACTATGCATGGCTCTCTGTGTCAGAAATTCTGAAAAGCTATAATGTGCATTTTTCCATATGTACTCAGCAGATAGACACATGATCACATACAAATTTATTTTTTCACAGAAAGAGTTGCCATTTTCTGAGATCGCATTGTGTAGTAAATTGTGTTGTCAAGCAGCACTAGATCTTGGTCCCTCATGGGCTATATTTGTAATACTGTTATGATGCTGAAGTCTGCCAGAGTTAGAACTGAATTTTGAGTATAAGCCATTCCTGTGCAAATCACTTTGTAAAATAGTTATTTTCAAACTACAATTTTAGCATCACCTCTTACCTTGTGTTAACTAAATTCACATAATCCAGAGATTTTGCAAAAGTATATAGCAATATACTGCATACAGTCTTTGAGCACCTGTGCCCATACCATGGACATTCAATTATTACATGTTCTTAACCAGCAGTAAACAAGCTTTAAAACAATCTATTCCTAACCATATAAAGCCCCCCTGAATATTTACATTAGAAAGCTGGCAGCCTGCCAAGATCTGCTCTTAAAAGAAAAATGTTGAGATTTCAATGCCTGTGTTGTGAACTTTAAAAATTAATTTCTCCACAACTTTATAGACACAGAATAATGAACGCTTGTTTTAAAGTGATTTTATTGTCTGTTTAGAATAAGTAAATACTTTTCTATGCATGATCAGGGCACAGGTTCAGTTTAACACGTTTTTACTGCCAGAGCTGTTTTTGCCTGAATATTAATAAACATTATACATTTCCTGCAAGCAGAGACCATGGAGAATAAAATGTTGGTAGTATGTGAGTAAACAGATATCAAACGCATCAAGCCTTAAAATTGTGCGTGTCCATAAAACAATAATGAACTACTGTCCATAGGCAATGTTTTAAAAGCCCTAGAACTTTTCCTCTCACACTGTCATGTGCGTTGATATCTAATATGTGTAGCACAATTGTCATTTTCATACATAGGCACTCCTGGTGTGCACTTTTAAATTTGTATGTTCCCATACGTGGGGGTGGGGGGGCTTAATTAAAAACAAAATAAAGATAGTTGGGGCGTGACCGGATGTGATCAGGGCAGGAGGTGTCTTCTTGGAGCTCCCGCTTTCCTCCTGAATATTATCCATTTTGGAGCCCTTCTAATCGAACCTGATCTGGATTTTACTCCGGTACAGCTAGCAGGGATATCAGAGACCAGGGAAAAATGCCATCATCAGCATCTAAAAAGAATAAGGAGCAACCTCCGCTGCTTCTGTTGGAATAACGGCAGCTCCGCATTCAGCGTGGCGTAGATACAAGCTCCGCCTCTTCCGTCTTGGTTCCTGTGTAGTCCTCACAGCGCGCCGGGCTGCAGAACACGAGGATGAAGCTGACAGCTAGTGTTGTGTGCCAAAAATCAGGGTCATCCCTGCCGCAGTCCCCCGAGATAGAGGTGGATACAGCGGCCATCCCCAAACCAATCCTGGAAGCCATTGCCGCGTCCAAGGCTGAGCTCATGGGCCGCATCAACTATTTGGCTTCTGAATGCAGTCTTATCATCTGGACCAGATTAGGGGCAGATTTACCATGGCTGAGGATCACATTTTTTGAGGTAGAGGATGCCTCACATTCCCAAGACTCCCAGCTATCTGAGCTCAGAGATATGGTAAGATCGCTCCAACATAGAGCAGATGACGCTGAAGATAGACAGAGGAGAAATAACGTGCAGGTGGTGGGGTTGCCAAAAGGTGCAGAGGGGGCCAAATAAAGTCTTATTTGCTGAACAGTTCTTTAAAACTTTTCTTTCCCTGGGGGACCTCCCACCCAACTACGTGGTGGAGAGAACACATCGGGTCCCCACTGGAGCGAGGCCCCCAGGATCCCCACTGCAGCCTTTCCTGGTCAGGTTTCTAAATTATAGAGACGTTGACATGCTCCTAGCTGAAGCAAGAAAGCATCAAGAACTGAATGCAAATGAAAATGCTCGCATCATGCTATTTCTGGATTTTTCTGCTGAGACACAGACAAAATGTTGCTCCTTTACAGATGTTAGGAGAAGGTTCAGAGAAAATGAAATAAAGTACAGTCTGCTGTATCCTAGCCGACTTCGGGTTCAGTACAAGGGCACGGTCAAGTTCTTTGATACCCCGCAAGATGCCTGTGATTGGTTAAATAACCCCTAGTACCAATTTGAGCTAAAATTTCCTTTGATGATGCCTGTTTATCTCTCTAAGGATGTTGAAATTCACCCCTTGCTGATGGTGCCAAAATGGTGGTCTGCCTTATGTTATCCTGAATAATCACAGGTGCTTTTTGGAACTGCATGTTTATCTGCAATTCTTATTTCTCTGCTATGCATATCGGTCCTGATGTTAGAAATTTGCACTGTTTCATGTCTGTCTGGCAACGAGTCTCATGTTGGAGATGCAAGCTTTCCATCTAGAAATGTCAAACTTTCGACACCAACGATTGGATCCTTCCATTTTTGTTTTAGTTTCGGGGATCAAGCTGCACACCGGACAATTTTTGGTTGTTTTTTTAGCTTTCTGGTATAACAGCAGGGTGGGTTTTACCAATCACCTCAATGATTTATGTATAAGTACCATAAATCCAAATGTTAGTTTGAATTTCACCATTCAGAGACTTTCCTTTTTCAAACTAAGTTTCTTTTTCTCAGGAGTAACTCCTTGTACAATTTTTGGCCACTATATGTTTGCATATGATTTGTTTATATGCATTGTCTTGAATGATTGCGTGTTTTCAAAATTACTTTTTGTTTTCATATGCACATAGCACTGCACACAGCACTTTCTTTGATTCTATTATAGGATTTTTTAGGATTGTATATAGTTGTGTTTAGCACTTTTTATAGCACTTTACACTGTGATCATCACCCCAGACATTCATCTGGGATGTGCACATGCTTTAGAGCTGCATCTTTCCTGTTTTTTTTTTATCTTATGTTATTAGTCTTATTGCTGATGCCAGCAGCTGTCTGTTATTGGTAGCGCAACTTTTTTTCTTCACTATTTTTACTTTGTTTGACTTATTGTTGTAGTCACTAATTATTTCTTCCTCATCTGTATTTAGAACATGGATGTGTTTGAATACAGAACCGCCCGTTTTTTTAATACAGATGGGGTCTTTGCCACTTTAAACACCAAAACTGAAATAGGCAGTCTTTTCATGAGACTCAGAAACCTCATGGTAACTGAAATACATCTCGAATGGCATATAGCCTTCCTGGAACAATATTCCAAGAAATGCATGGTTCCCAGAGGCCTACGTTGGGATGTACACCCCCAACAGGGTAATTTAGAGACTGAGTCTTGGTTTTGTTTTTTCAACAAAGCTGGTATTAGCTTCTTAGGGTCCCTTGTGGATAAAAAAAGGATTAGATTGTCTGTTATTGACAAAGAGATTAAAGTTCTTAGAGAACAACTTCTCCCACATAAATCCACTTCTGAATATACCTCCCTCTTGACTAACCTGAACAGTAATTTAGAGAAGGAGGAGAGAGAACAGAGAACCAAGAAGCAAAAGAAATACACCTGTGATGTGAACAATTACAAATCTAACTCAGTTTTCAATTGCCAGAAAAAGGAGAACAAGTCTCCCTCCAAACGTTGCTGGTCCAGTACATATGGAGGTATCACATACAGCGACACTGACCAATGAACCAGTACCCGCACCGTACCTCACATAAATATCCAAACCAGATAAAACCGATTACCCCCATACCCCTAGTGGTCCTAGGGCACGGTATGTTAATGATCACACTCCCAACCATCCCCCTAGGGAAACATATTCCAGCTATGGTAGGGGAAGGTGTGGTAGAAATAGAGGTAGAGGTTCACATTGGGGGAAATATGAAGGCCCTCAATATCTACAATATCCAGAATGTCAGGTAAATGATAGATCCCCACAGGGTCGATATACTAACCATGGAGGGTATCATCATGAGCAATATCACTCTCAACATACGCCGGTACGGACTTATAATCCATTTTCACTTCTTAGGGAGGATTACCCACGAGAGAGTTATAATATACACTAATCATACATAGAGAGGGAACACGACCAGTATAATAAATCACACATAATGGGGTTTTCCCAGGGAACTGCTGGGCCCCAAACAAAGGGGTAGAACCAAACGAGGCTCCCGAGGGGGAAGGCGGGTCAGGAAAAAGAAAACAAACATAAATGCAAGTGGAATTTTCAGCCTCAGTCAAGTGACTTTTACTGATGCGGAATTATTTATTTTAGATAAGGGACTCGAGTTTGTTCCCTCTAAAAAGTTGAACAAACTTGCAACTTTTATAGATGTACAGGGATTCATACGCAAATTAAATGTACAAAGGCAATTTATTGCTAACCCTTCTGGACCACGAGATGGAGTTGTGAGGGGTGGTGAGGTGGTCCATTCGGTCCTATCCAACCTCTCTCTCTTCAACACTCCCAGTTCTACAGCACCCTCAATCAAGGTCTTTCGTGATTTAGTTTTAAAAGACTTGAACTCATTACCGAAAAAGAGTATACGATCACCCCAATATCAAGCTTGGCCTTAAATCTTTTTGTGAACGTAAGGACTTAATAATTCGTCCAGCAGATAAAGGCGGAGGCCTAGTTATTTTGGACAAGAGCGATTATTACATAGAAATGTACAGAATCCTTACTGACCTAGACACATATAAACTATTATCTAGGGATCCTACTAGCGAGATTAAAAAGATATTGGTGGAATTGATTAATAAAGGTTTTCAGTTGGCTATTTTGGATAAAAAGGAGAAGGATTATTTGGTACTCATAGCCCCTTGCATATCCATTATATACTACCTCCCTAAAGTCCATAAGAATTCTACCCAACCACCCGGTCGACCTATTGTCAGCGGAATCGATTCTGTGATGTCCCGCATAGGATGTTATATCGATTTCCATTTACAGCCATTAGTGAAATCTGTTCCATCCTATCATAAGGACACTGGAGACACCATCTGTCTATTGGAAGGATTAGATTACCATGATGATTATCTGTTGGTTATGGCAGATGTCGCGGCGCTCTATTCCTGCATACCACATAAGTTGGGGTTGGCAACGATATATTATGGAATTACTCGAATTTGCAACACAATCTAATTATTTCTGGTTTAACAACCATTTTTTTTTGCAACAGAAGGGAGTTGTGATGGGGGCCAAGTTTGCCCCCAGTCTCGCTAATCTCTTCATGACTCTATGGGAGGAGGATGTCGTCTATGCCCTACAGAGACCTGAATTGGTCTTCCGGTCTAGGTATATTGACAACATCCTCCTCCTATGGAAAGGCAATGAGGAATCCTTGCATAATTTTATGGCCACTCTTAATGACAATGAAAGAGGTATCGGGCTGAGCTATGAGACCAGCCCCACCACGATACACTTTCTTGATCTGGAGATCTCCATAGTAGACCACCAATTGGTCACTAGGACTTTCTTCAAACCTACCAACCGGAATGGTTACATTCTGGTCGATATCTGTCATCATAATTCATGGCTGAAGTCAATTCCACGTAGTCAGCTATTACGCATTAGACGGAACTGTACAAATCTGTTCGATTTTTACCAACAGGCCGGAACTTTGAAATCCAGGTTCGTTGAGAAAGGGTATCTCCCAACAATTATAGATGAGGAGATTAATAGGGTCTTGTCGATTAACAGGGGAACATTGACTATGGAACTGCCTAAACGCACACCTGACACCAAGTTTAAATGGTCCTTCATTACCAAATTCTCCGTACAGCACAAATAAATTAAAAGTATTTTTAATCGCCACTGGAGGGTACTTAAAAATGATCCGTTATTGGGTCCTGTTCTCCCTGATAGAGCCGGAGTGATCTATAGGGGAGCTCCATCTTTAAGAAGTCAAGTCACCCCGAATGTGATAGATCTCCCCACCACACCATCCTTTTTTTCATAACCTTAAAGGGTATTATCCTTGCCGCAAGTGTAATATCTGTGTACATAACATATGCGGGAGGAGGAGGTCTGAGACCTTTGAATCCACTTGTGCCACCCGTTACATTGTGTATCTTATCACGTGTCCATGTAAGAAACAATACGTGGGTCGGACCATTTAGAGTGAATGAGCACATTGCTAGTATTAAGAAGGGCCATATCAATCACAGCGTACCTAGTCATTATCTTCACCATTACAATAAGAATCCTTTTGGCACCAAATTCCAGGCCATTGACAACGTCCTTCATTGGAGAGGTGAATCCTGCTTGAGAGGTATCTCACAGTTAGAGATGTTCAGCTCAGATGTTACTATCCAGATGGGATGAAAATTGACTGGGATATCAATATTAAATTTATTAAAAAAGCCTAGTTCTTTCCGTATTGTTAGTTACCTACATTCTCATGCATCCCTTACTGTTTGTTTGAGTGTTTCCCAACTTTTATACACAGTTTGTCGACAGTGTATATTGCCATATGCCTGTTTTCATGCATTGCAGGCTTTGGGATTTAGATATTGTCTATCTTATCATTAATTGAGTAGTCATGTTTTAATTTTTTTATCATATATTTGTCTTTTCATGCGTTTTTTTGGTATCATGTATTTTGAGGGGATCTTTCAAACATCATGCATGCTATTTTATATAGTCTTTTATTACCTGTATTGGATATGGTTACATCATTAGAAACAATAGATTGGGGGGTGTTATGGTGAGCAGCGTTATTGATGTTCCCTGAGCAATGATGCTTGTGATGTGGATTACTAGGCATGTTTGGTTGCCTAGTTACAAGGGCGATTGAGAGTGATTACACTTCCTGGTCACGTGACATGGGCCATGTGTCTTTGGATTAACCGTGGTGTAACTTTCCATCACACAGGCAGGGATGCTGTGAGTTGATGTGTCCAATCGCGGTTGGTCTTTCGTGATTTAGTTTTAAAAGACTTGAACTCATTACCGAAAAAGAGTATACGATCACCCCAATATCAAGCTTGGCCTTAAATCTTTTTGTGAACGTAAGGACTTAATAATTCGTCCAGCAGATAAAGGCGGAGGCCTAGTTATTTTGGACAAGAGCGATTATTACATAGAAATGTACAGAATCCTTACTGACCTAGACACATATAAACTATTATCTAGGGATCCTACTAGCGAGATTAAAAAGATATTGGTGGAATTGATTAATAAAGGTTTTCAGTTGGCTATTTTGGATAAAAAGGAGAAGGATTATTTGGTACTCATAGCCCCTTGCATATCCATTATATACTACCTCCCTAAAGTCCATAAGAATTCTACCCAACCACCCGGTCGACCTATTGTCAGCGGAATCGATTCTGTGATGTCCCGCATAGGATGTTATATCGATTTCCATTTACAGCCATTAGTGAAATCTGTTCCATCCTATCATAAGGACACTGGAGACACCATCTGTCTATTGGAAGGATTAGATTACCATGATGATTATCTGTTGGTTATGGCAGATGTCGCGGCGCTCTATTCCTGCATACCACATAAGTTGGGGTTGGCAACGATATATTATGGAATTACTCGAATTTGCAACACAATCTAATTATTTCTGGTTTAACAACCATTTTTTTTTGCAACAGAAGGGAGTTGTGATGGGGGCCAAGTTTGCCCCCAGTCTCGCTAATCTCTTCATGACTCTATGGGAGGAGGATGTCGTCTATGCCCTACAGAGACCTGAATTGGTCTTCCGGTCTAGGTATATTGACAACATCCTCCTCCTATGGAAAGGCAATGAGGAATCCTTGCATAATTTTATGGCCACTCTTAATGACAATGAAAGAGGTATCGGGCTGAGCTATGAGACCAGCCCCACCACGATACACTTTCTTGATCTGGAGATCTCCATAGTAGACCACCAATTGGTCACTAGGACTTTCTTCAAACCTACCAACCGGAATGGTTACATTCTGGTCGATATCTGTCATCATAATTCATGGCTGAAGTCAATTCCACGTAGTCAGCTATTACGCATTAGACGGAACTGTACAAATCTGTTCGATTTTTACCAACAGGCCGGAACTTTGAAATCCAGGTTCGTTGAGAAAGGGTATCTCCCAACAATTATAGATGAGGAGATTAATAGGGTCTTGTCGATTAACAGGGGAACATTGACTATGGAACTGCCTAAACGCACACCTGACACCAAGTTTAAATGGTCCTTCATTACCAAATTCTCCGTACAGCACAAATAAATTAAAAGTATTTTTAATCGCCACTGGAGGGTACTTAAAAATGATCCGTTATTGGGTCCTGTTCTCCCTGATAGAGCCGGA
Source organism: Lithobates clamitans (assembly GCA_037952925.1). NCBI lineage: Eukaryota > Metazoa > Chordata > Amphibia > Anura > Ranidae > Lithobates > Lithobates clamitans. The sequence continues at coordinate 400,791 of JBBGZY010001323.1, read as the reverse complement.
GTGATCTATAGGGGAGCTCCATCTTTAAGAAGTCAAGTCACCCCGAATGTGATAGATCTCCCCACCACACCATCCTTTTTTTCATAACCTTAAAGGGTATTATCCTTGCCGCAAGTGTAATATCTGTGTACATAACATATGCGGGAGGAGGAGGTCTGAGACCTTTGAATCCACTTGTGCCACCCGTTACATTGTGTATCTTATCACGTGTCCATGTAAGAAACAATACGTGGGTCGGACCATTTAGAGTGAATGAGAACATTGCTAGTATTAAGAAGGGCCATATCAATCACAGCGTACCTAGTCATTATCTTCACCATTACAATAAGAATCCTTTTGGCACCAAATTCCAGGCCATTGACAACGTCCTTCATTGGAGAGGTGAATCCTGCTTGAGAGGTATCTCACAGTTAGAGATGTTCAGCTCAGATGTTACTATCCAGATGGGATGAAAATTGACTGGGATATCAATATTAAATTTATTAAAAAAGCCTAGTTCTTTCCGTATTGTTAGTTACCTACATTCTCATGCATCCCTTACTGTTTGTTTGAGTGTTTCCCAACTTTTATACACAGTTTGTCGACAGTGTATATTGCCATATGCCTGTTTTCATGCATTGCAGGCTTTGGGATTTAGATATTGTCTATCTTATCATTAATTGAGTAGTCATGTTTTAATTTTTTTATCATATATTTGTCTTTTCATGCGTTTTTTTGGTATCATGTATTTTGAGGGGATCTTTCAAACATCATGCATGCTATTTTATATAGTCTTTTATTACCTGTATTGGATATGGTTACATCATTAGAAACAATAGATTGGGGGGTGTTATGGTGAGCAGCGTTATTGATGTTCCCTGAGCAATGATGCTTGTGATGTGGATTACTAGGCATGTTTGGTTGCCTAGTTACAAGGGCGATTGAGAGTGATTACACTTCCTGGTCACGTGACATGGGCCATGTGTCTTTGGATTAACCGTGGTGTAACTTTCCATCACACAGGCAGGGATGCTGTGAGTTGATGTGTCCAATCGCGGTTTACCCTTTCGGATGACATAACAGTACTGAGCTCCTTAGATAAGTGGGTGTCACTCTGTTGCAGAGCGCTGATCAGCCTATTACATCTTCTCATCTCTGGGTCACAGATAGGTAATTAAGTGAGAGGCTTGGAACGCAAACCATGATGCGATATGCACGGCACGTGATGACGTCATACGGCGGCAGTGTGATGACGCAACCTGACGCCGAACTTCCCTGATTGGTGAGACACACTAAGGGGAGTTGTAGACAACAGCTGTTTTCTTTTAAGCTGTAATGTGACATATGCTTTTTGTTTGTATGGATTGCTATATATTTGCGTGGTGTAATTCAGCAGGTTGATGCCCCAGTTGAAGTACTCTTGTACGAAACCTGTCGTGTACAAAGCCTGCTCAACTTTACTTACCACGCTCATCTTTTATCTACTTCGTGATCACGATCTGTACACATCTGATGCAATATTTGTACCATTTTATATTTTTTTTATCTGAATAATTTTTTTTATGTTGCATTCATCTGCACTGTGGAGGCCTTCTTTTTTTCCTGTGATTTCTTGTGTTTCCTGGATGTGAAGAGCACTACCTTTCCTTGGAACATCGCCACTGAAGTTCAGCCCCTGACCTATTGGATGCAGGAGTCCGTGCATGTCTAACCTTCCATAGGAGTTTGTGTCGGAGATCAAATTCCTGACAGTTGTTTATGCCTATTTGACCCACCGCTGCCGGCGTGTGTGTCCACAACTCAGGGTAAGAGTACCCATCCCCTTTCCCTGGTGTTGGATGTACATTACCAGGTGTCGTGTGTGAACATCACCCTGCATGCCTCAACTTCAGCTTCATATTTTATGTATTTTAGCACCCTGCAACTATGTTTAAGGGTCACGACTATGTTAGTTTGAATTTCACCATTCAGAGACTTTCCTTTTGGTCAGTTATGTCCTCTGATTTTTCAAACTAAGTTTCTTTTTCTTTGGAGTTACTCCATGTACAATTTTTGGCCACAATATGTTTGCATATGATTTGTTTATTGGCATTGTCTTGAATGATTGTGTATTTTCAGGATTACTTTTATTTTCATATGCACATAGTACTGAACACAGCACTGTCTTTGATTCTATTATAAGATTTAGGGCTGCGGAAATTAATTATTAATTCCTCGTTTAATCGTTAATTTTTTTTGATCCGTAGGCTGCTTGCCCTGGGACACGCTTTGGGCCAAGCTGTGGCTGCAGCGCAGTGCCTTGCTCCCTCCTCCACTATATGTCATACACAGTCTGCGGGCATCTTCCTGTGTGTTTCCGAGCTGAGTGTGTTTAGCTAAATCAGCTAAAAGTAGTTGGATCTGTATATGCGTTATAATTAATCGAAATTAGTCGATTAATCAATTTTTTTAAAAATCGATCAATCGAACGCAAAAATCAGTAACAGCCCCAGATTTTTTCCTTGTATATAGCTGTGTTTAGCACTTTTTATAGCACTTTACACTGTGATCATCTCCCCCGGACATTCATCTGGGATGTACACATGCTTTAGCGCTGCATCTTTCTGTTTTTTTTTATTTTATGCAATTAGTCTTATTGCTGATGCCAGCATTTGTCTGTTATTGGTAGCGCAACTTTTTTCTGCACTATTTTTACCATACTAATCATGGCCTGGAGGCACATGTCATGTTTCCGGTTTCATTATCTTGTTTCCTGATTATTAGCATGCATCTATGTGTTTTCTTTCTCTCTAAGGTTTGTCAATGTATAGCAGGCATAATGTGGTGTCTTGGTACATGAGGGAGTTGAATAACAAGTTTAAGAGGGTGGCGGTGTTTTAGTATCTTAAAGGGGTTGTAAACCTTCGTGTTTTTTCACCTTAATGCATCTTATTCATTAAGGTGAAAAAACACCTGTCAGTGACCGGCCCCCCAGCCCCCCCATTTTACTTACCTGAACCCTCAAACTTGACCCGGCGGGGACGTGCAGTCTCTCTGCCTGGGGTTCTCGGCTCTTGATTGGATAGATTGATAGCAGCCCAGCCATTGGCTCCCACTACTGTCAATCAAATCCAATGATGCTAGCGCCAAGGGGCGGGGCCAAGTGCTGCAGAAGGACTCGGGAGAAGTGCTTCTCTGAGGGGGTTATCAGTTGTGGGGAGGAGCCGTGAGAGCCGCCGGGGGACCCCAGAAGAGCAGGTTAGGGGCCACTCTGTGCAAAAGGAGCTGCACAGTGGAGATAAGTATGATATGTTTGTTATTTTTTTTAAAAAACATTTTTTACCTTTACAATCACTTTAAACAAGTCAAGCCACATGTCATCCTCCTACAGGAGACTCACCTTGAGGGGGGTAAGATTTTGTCTCTACGCACACCCTGGGTACAAAGGGCATTTCATTATACCCACTCCACCTATACCAGAGGGATTTCCATCTTAATCAGTAAAGCTGTTCCATGTACTATTCACCAGGTGTTTTCTGATCTGGGGGGGTCGATATATGGCTGTGATACCGGACATCTAGTATCATAAAATGTTGCTAGTGAACGCATACTTACCTCCTCCTTTCCAAGTACTATTACTGTATGATCCAATGGTGAAGTTAGCACCGTTTGCCAATCTACCTTTGCTGTTCATGGGGGATTTCAATGCCATTTTAGACCCTATATTGGACTCATCTAACACAAACAGTCCAGCCTCGGCAGATCTCTGGTCCTGGGTGTCTGTATCGGGTCTTTCTGAATTATGGCGTTGGAAACATCCAGCTATGAAATCATATTCTCATTTATCTGTCACACATAGATCTTCCGCTAGCATTGATCTTGTGTTTGGCAATGCTCCTCTGTTAATGTATGTTCAGGATTCAGAATACTTGGCTGGGGGAATATCTGCTCACAATCCACTTTCAGGGGGGGATTGGGGGGAGGAGGGGAGGTTGTTGCCTGGCTGGTTACAGGAAGATCAGGTGTCCTCCCAAATACATCACTCAATTGAGACGTATTGGTCAACCAATGTGGACTCAGTCTTGCCAGCAATGAAATCTTGCCAGTAATTTTATATTTCCTAAGATATTCCCCATTGTGGATTCCCAAAGCATTTTTCCAAAATCTGAGCAGTATCATTGGGTCATTTTTGTGGTCTCCCCAGTCACCTTGCATAGGCATTGAGGTACTACAAGAACCCTGGGGACAGGGAGGGCTGGCACTATCAGATTGGCAGAACTACTTCAGTGGTGTTCCTTTTTCTTGGACTCGAGCTGATGGTTGCAGTTGGGAGAGTGGGGGGGGGTGGGGGAAATGTCTTTTGGCAGTTGATCTATGTTAGTTCTGAATGTTGTCGGCCCTGTGAGGCCTATGGGGTGGAGTAGATATGTTGCCTACACCGTCCTTCTGTGTTTTTGTTTTCTACACCTATGTAAAAAATTTAATATAAAGAATTAAAAAAATAAATAAATAAAGATAGTTGAATTTTTTTTTTTTTTACTTTTATTTTTAGTTAACATTATTGCTATCCCATAGGGGGCTTTCAACCCCCTGTGTGATAGCATAATGAAAATGATGTCTTCTCTTTAAGGAGACATCAAGGGTCTTTTACCTTTTCACCCAGTTGAAGCTAACCAAGTAAAGATCATGCTTGATTAGCTTCTTCCCTGACCACAGAGCCTGGGCACAGTACTCAACCTGGAAGTTGGCCATTGACTGTAGAGATGTAAAGAACTAAAGCAGCCAGGAGTCAGTGTTCAGGGCTTTGCTACCACAGATGTAATACTTACATCCATGGCAGCAAAAAGGTAGGAGAAAGTGCAAACTATAGTGAGTAAATGTTACTGGGTCTATGTTAAAGTGTTTATACATGCCTTACTCAAGTTAACCCACAAACATCTCTTTTCCTTTTAGACGATGTCCCAACAGTACATTTTTTTTCTTTTACCTTGTTCCTGTAGTTCCTTTTGACATTATCACCAGGCTTGTAAAATTCTCATGAAGGAAACTGCTAGGAAGTCAGTTCCTAGGCACAGGTCTAGAACTACATTTCTGAGGAGTTCTTTATCTTCACAGAGTGTGTGGGCAGACTCCCAAGAGTAAATGTAGCGGCAGCTTTTTTTTCTTAGAAAAGAAATCAATGTATGCATGCCCTGGTATAATCTTTTTTTTAACTGGCTTACAATAAGAACTGGTAGACACAGTGGTCACACACGCAACTAAGCGCCTATTTGAGGGGATCCTAAGCAGACTGGTGTTGAATAGATGTGCAGGGAAGTGAAGGAACATTTTTTTACTCTCTACCCCATGTGCACATGCGGAAGACTCCCAGTGTCCAGCCTGTAGCTTCCCTGCACTTGCCTGTCACCTGGCATATTCACTCCTTGCCTGCTGCTTGGAAAGTCCACAGCTGCTTATTAAGGTTAGGGATAACAATGACCAGCAGCTGGAAAGCACTGAAAAAGTTTGCAACTAAACTAAGTCAGTAGCTACGCCACTGGATATTTAGATAGAAATAATGCTTATATGAGTTCTTTTTTAATGTTTCTGCATTTTATCCATCTCTGAATATGTGCTTGGATAAGTTTCTCCCTCATTATTCAACCAAGAACACACCTTTAAGACCAGATTCGCCTCATTTACTTTTACAGTTACTTTCATGGATGAATTAGAGCTGCTGAAAGACCATAAGCATCTCCTTCCCCTTCTGTTTATACTTTTCCTGAACCCTGGAGAAAAAATTGAACGGTACATCGCATTATAATATATAGAAAATAATCATCCACCTGAAGATAAGTAGACTTTGGATGAGTGTAGCCTACCCTGGATGGATGGGGCTCTGAATACAAATCTGTAATAATGAGTGACTTAGGAATAGGTGGACTGAGAAAGAAGAATGCAAAGTTCTCATTTCAATTCATGTGTGGAAAACCACCTTGGGATTACTAGGAAATGTAAATAATAAAACTTTCAATCACAATGCTGACAGGCTGATGTGTTAACTGAAGATGCCTCCATATGTACAACAAAAGTTAACTTTTAAAAAATTCTAACACAAGCTCCCCTGGTCCTGAAAACAAAAAACAGATTCCATTTAAATGAGCTCAACTACAGTTTTAGAAAAAAAATGCTCTAGAATTTTTGGGCAATATTCTTGAAAAAATAAAATGTAAAATGGTAAAAAGGGCAATAAACTATTTTTTTACAAAAAATTAAATTTTTTTCATGTTCTCCTAGGTATAAAATAGTGCACAAATTATTTGGAATAAATGATGTGTGGAATAAATCTTTTAATGAAAATAAGAAACTAAAATCTATTCTTTAAATGAAGTTGCTAACTTGTAATTACATGCAATGATTTTTCCCTTGATTATTTTCTCTCTATTTTTTTTCACAATAAACCTCACATAATGCATTCTTTTTTGAAGGATGAAAGCTGAATAATTTATTTCCAAAAGAAGTATAATTGTTTTTTTCACCATTTGTTTATAATGCATGACAACAATACCATATTCCATTTAGTCTTTTCTAAATTAGTGACATTTTGTAGCAGAAAACTTTATCAGTAATTTCCACTTAAATTTGTTTCAGAGATTTTTCCAGAATTTATTTGAAATCCAAAAATAATTTATACTGGATCAAATAACATATCGCTTGACCCTTACAGAGCAGTGAAAGCTAATATTATACATTATGTTGTTGATCTAAGTAAGACATTCATGCCCCGTACACACGATCGGAAATTCCGCCAGCAAAAGTCCAATGTGAGCTTTTGGTTGGAAATTCCGACCGTGTGTAAGCTCCATCAGACTTTTGCTGGCGGAATTTCTGCCAGCAAAAGATTGAGAGCAGGTTCTTTATTTTTCCGACGGAAAAAGTTCGTATCGGAAATTCCTATCGTCTATAGCATTTACGACGCGCAAAATTCCTACGCATGCTCAGAAACAATTCAACGCATGCTCGGAAGCACTGAACTCCATTTTCTCGGCTCGTCATAGTGTTGTACATCACCACGTTCTTGATGGTCGAAAGTTCAGAGAACTTTTGTGTGACTGTGTGTATGCAAGGCAATCTTAAGCGAAATTCTGTCAGAAAAACCATCCAAGGTTTTTCTGAGAGAAATTCTGAACGTGTGTACGCGGCATTATAATATTAATTCGAATAGTGCAACAGAGACCCTGGTTACCATGATGCTTGGTTTGTGATAGTTGTAATCATGGTACCTTCACAAATTCTCTGTCAGAAACCATGAACCAGACCGAGACAGAAGTACAGTAAAACCACACTTGTTTATTAATAAAAATAAAAAGGTAAATAGAGTAGAGGTAGTCAAAGCATAGCCAGAGTCCAGTAACAGGTTCGGGTAGTCAGCCAAGCCAGAGTTCAGTAACCAGATCTGGTAGTCAGCCAAGCCAGAGTTCAGTAACCACATCGGGTAATCAGCAAGGCCAGAAGTCAGGGATCCAAGCAGAGGAACAGCAAGCAGGATAAGGAGCCAGAAGGGATGTCAGCAAAGCCAGTCTTTAACAGGAACACAGGAGATGGTTTCTTGTGATGTGACAAAGGCGAAGGCAGGAAAGAAGTGAGCTGGACAACTTTAAGTAGGCAGAACTGATGAGCAGATCCACAACAGCTGGTTAACTGTGGAGAGAGAAGAGAGCTGGCAATTAGCCGACAGCTGAGCGGCCAGCTCAGAGAAGGAAGGGCGGAGCCAGCCCTGACATGCTCCTGGTGTATTGCTATATATCAGAAATATCCTGAATCCTGATATCCTGATCCTATATCGCCTGCAGCTCATCCATCCCATTACAGGACTTATATGTTCTAATGTTGTATAAACAGGATAGTTTAAAATTACTTCAGCTGTAAGGTACTGTAATTTATTAATTCCACTACAGATCTAGGGTCTCTATGTAGATAAATTTTAGCAAGCTGTTGTCTAAATAAAGTTTCTAAAATTACACTATGCATAGTCCTCTTCCAACATACTTCATTAATGCCAAGAACACAACAAACAATCTGTGAAAAAAATACCTACTGTATTCAGCAATTGAAGTTCATCCTGAACTCTTGTGGGGCGTACACACGGTCGGACTTTTCAGCTACAAAAGTCCAACAGCCTGTCCGACAGACTTCCGGCGGACTTTCGGCGGACTTGCGGCAGACTTTCTAACGAACGGACTTGCCTACACACGACCACACAAAAGTTCAACAGCCTAGTACGCGGTGACGTACATCAAGTCCGGCGAGACTATAAAACGGAAATTCAATAGCCCGTACGACACCCTTTGGGCTCCTTCTGCTAATCTCGTGTTTATCTTGTGTTAGTAGAAGTTTGGTGAGAGACGATTCGCGCTTGTGAGACTCGTATTTTTCAGTTCGTTTTAACTGTTGTTCAGTCTGTGCTTGTGAGGTTTGTATCTGCTTTTCAGTGCGTTTGGTCAGTTGGCATTGAGAAATCTTTGTTTTATTGGCCGCTCGTTCCTGATTTTCAGGTCGTTCTTCACAGGCCTTGCTGTTCTTCAGTGCGTTCTGTTAAGTGCGTTCTGACCAGCCGACCGTTTTATAGCCATGTTACCTGTACGTACTCGTCGTCGAGCTCGTGCATTGTATGTGTTTGGTGCTGTAGTTTATTCTTCAGACCAAGACCAGTCCATGAACAGGGCGAGGAGGAGTTCATGGACCAAGAATTGGTTGCTCCAGCGTGACCAGTTCTGTCACATGCCATTGCTCCGTGAGATCCGTGAGAATAATCCTGAGGATTTCAGGAACTTTCTCCGGATGACGGACCCCGTTTTTGACCATTTGGTGGCTTTGCTGACCCCCTATATCAGCAGACAGGATACCTGCATGAGGCAAGCCATCACTCCGGAGCAGAGGCTAGTTGCCACGTTGCGGTACTTGGCGACAGGGAGAAGCCTGCAGGACCTCAAGTTCTCGACAGGCATCTCCCCCCAGGCTCTGGGGATCATTATCCCAGAGACCTGTTCTGCCATCATCCAGGTCCTGCAGAAGGACTATATTAGGTAAGAATTTTTTCTTTTATTAGCATCACATGTTCTTTTATTTATTCTTTGATAATGTAATGTATTTCTTAGCTCAAACACTACTTACCATCATTGTAATATAGTGTGAATGTCCCCTTTTTCTTCTCACGCATGCTTGATTTGTTTCATGTTCTTTTTTGTCATGCATGTATATTTTCCTTCAATAACCTCTCCAGCATACAATGCTGGTCACATATTCACCTAAAAAATAGTAAATGTGCCCGCGCTAGTATAGTGTCACATATAAAATATATAAAAAATATTTTCACATATAAAACACATGTAATGTGATAAATAAAACCATACAGGTAAAATATAATGCAAATAACTGTAAATGATAAACCACCAAGTGCATATAAAGGTGCAATCGTGGTAGTAACTGATAAAAGTGCAACGTGCTAAAATATAAATATCAAAACACTTTCCAGTGACAAATGAGTGTTTATCCCAATTAATGAATACAAATCACAAATAACGTGAATAAATAGTGTCCATAAAATGAATAAACATCATGCTTCTTCTGATGGGTGTATGAATCACAACACGTGAAAACTGTGCTCTCCCGTGACACCCCACATGTGCTTGCGCTCACCTTCAGTCCTGTGACACAGTAATTAAACGGTGTCAAAATAAGCATTGGGGCCACTCCTAGGCTCACTCAGGATACAATGATGCAAAGACACTCCTCCCAGGTGAAACTGCTAGGCTCACTCAGGTTACAATGGTGCAAAAACACTCCTCTCAGGTAAAACCAAGATCCAAAATCATAGAAAAAACAAACAGAGGGACTCCATAGTGCAATATAGCCAGGACATTTATTAAAGAATAAGCCCTCCAAGAGGGTACTCACATTGGATGGGTGCTAGAGTGCACCAGACTGTACAGGTAAAATAATAAGCAGCTGATCGTATGGCGTGCGGTATGGCATGTGCAATCCTCCTCCTCTGCTGACAGCTCCGTCCTACCCCTCCCCGATGCGTATTCGGCACAGGGGTTTCGTGCCTTCCTCTGGGGGATAACATTGGACGGATGCACAGTGTGAGATATATATGCTGTCGGCGGCCATTTTGCCGAGGACCGCCGACCACCGTATTAAGAGACGAATCACTAAAGCAGACATTTTGCCTGTGCCCACCAGTCTATAATGTGACTTCAATACTGTGTAATGATTGGAAAGTGAAACCTAATCACATATCATCCAATCGGATTGTGTCGGCGGCCATTTTGCCTAGGCCCGAGGACAGCTCTAATGATGGGCTACACCTATAATGTGACCTAATCACATATCATCCAATTGGATTGTGTCGGCGGCCATTTTGCCTAGGCCCCAGGACAGCTCTAGTGATGGGCTACACCTATAATGTGACTCCAATACTGTGTAATGATTGGAAAGTGAAACCTAATCACATATCGCCTATCATCCAATCGGATTGTGTCGGCGGCCATTTTGCCTAGGCCCGAGGACAGCTCTAGTGATGGGCTACACCTTTAGGTAAACAACAATAGTTATCATCAAGTGACAGCAATTACCAGCTACCTGAAAATTTATAAAATTAATAATAATAAATAGAGTGGTCTTCATTAATTGTAGTGTAGTGACATAATGTGTATAGATAAATTAGGATAGAGCTGTACATATAGGAGCCATGCCACACCGCACCTCATCTAACTTTAAACATTATAGATAAAAACAACCCCAATATGTTATCTTTATTAAAACGAATAATAAATTACATCAAATTCTCCCCCTCAGAACCTCCTGAAAATCAATAGATCATAAAGGACATCCACATATCAGATCCCCATATTGGAGTGTAATTAATTAGAATAGGTTAAGATATAAATATAAATATATAATTAATCCCCAATCTTCCTGTCAAATCAATTGTATATTATATTATATAAAAATATATATTTTATTAATAAAAACGCCCAAATAAATTAATAAGACATTATCAATAACGGTACTATTAAAATAATGTGTAAAAACCCACGTAAAACTCGATTTGTATAAAAACCATCTGAAAGGTACAATAATCTAAGGCTAACTCTTTTATCATTAGAAATTACTGAGGAAACATGTTAAGTCAAAGTCCCTATTGAGCCCCCCAGGGAAAAGTGAACCCAATTGGTGTATCCACCAAGATTCCCGTTTACTGATATCTCTCGTGAAATTGGAACCTCTCCAATGTCGTTTAGGGGCCTCTATCCCCCAAAATTTCATCCCCACCGTACTCTTATTATGCATTTTCTCAAAATGGATATATAAATGATGTTTGTCTGACCCTTTATGGATGTTGCGTACGTGTTCCTCTAATCTGTCTTTTAGGGCTCTGGTGGTACGCCCCACATAGATAAAATCACATGGGCACTTTAAAGCGTATACGACCCCAATAGTGTCACACGATATGAATTCCCTGATAGTATAGGATTGATGGGTTCTGGGATCATGGAATTCCTTTAACCTTCTATCATTCCCTGGAACTCTCACACAGCTGTAGCATCTACCACATCCATAGAAGCCCTTAAGATCCCAAAACATTTTAGGATTTGGTGGGGGTGGCTCAACTACGTTGTGTACCAATATATCCCTTAGATTGGGTGCCTTTTTAAAAACAATTTTAGGTTTCTCCGGGAGCACACTTTTGAGGTGAGTGTCCTGCTTTAGGACATTCCAGTATTTTCGTATAATTTTCTGTACTTCATTATTTTGTAGGGAGTAATCAAGAACGATACTAATATTGTCATTAGCGTTGCTATCCATAATTTCAATCTTATCTCTCAATAGATTGTCCCTCTCCAGACGTTCGACCTCCATTTTTTCTTTTTGTAGGAAATCGTTGTGGTATCCTTTATCTAAGAACATGCTGCTTAGCTTGTTGGACTGCCACTCAAAGTCCTCAATTTTTGTACAATTCCTTCTCATTCTCATATATTGGCCCCTGGGAATGTTCCTCAACCAGGGTTTGTAGTGACAGCTGGTAATGGGTATATAAGAGTTACGATCTGTTGCTTTAAAAAATGATCTGGTAATGATACCTTCATTGGTGTTAAAAATTTCCAGATCTAAAAAATGGACATATTCTTTATTGACATCCCAGGTTAAGGAGATATTGAGATCGTTGCGGTTCATGGAATCCAGTAGTTGCATTAATGCCTCCATGCTTCCCTTCCAAACGATCAGTAGATCGTCAATAAATCTCTTGTACATTAAAATATTATCACCTACTCCATTCAGAACTCCTTCTTCCCATTGGGCCATATACAAGTTCGCTACGCTGGGGGCAAATTTAGCGCCCATGGCGACACCTTTTATCTGTAAGTAAAATTTGTTCCCATACCAGAAAAAATTATGGCGTAAACAGAAATCTAAACATTTGAGGATAAATATAACAAAATCTCCATCCACGGGTTCCTCCTTCCTCAGGGCCCACTCTACTGCTTTCATGGCTCCCTCATGGTCTATGCTAGTATACAAAGAGGCTATGTCTCCTGTGGCCATGATCATATTATCTTCTGCGTTGCATTCACTTAATAATTGTAATGTGTGCTTAGTATCCCTGAGGTAGGCTTTTGTTTTTTTCACTAATGGTTGCAGGTGGATGTCTATATATTCCCCCAACCGGGAAGTCAAAGATTCAATGCCACTTACTATTGGCCTTCCCGGGGGGTTTTTGCTATCCTTATGTATCTTTGGTAGGAAGTATATCACTGGTATCTTGCTAACTGTAGGGACAAGATATTTTGCTTCCTGTTTACTCAGGAGTCCTTCTTCCTCACCATCATGAACAATATATTCTAATATACTTTTGAAGGATTTGGTAGGATTCCTATCCAATGGTCGGTATGTATCAGTATCGCTCAATATCCGTTCCATTTCTCCCTTATACTGCTGTAGGGATAGTACAACTATCCCCCCGCCTTTATCCGCTGGTCTCACCACTATATCTGTTCTTGTATTTAGTGAATTCAAACCTCTAGTGAAATCCTTGTGTTCATAGAATTTCTTTGTAGGTAATTGCTCTAATTCAGTTGTCACCAATTTCTTAAATAAATCTACGTATTTATTGTTGGCTATATTGGGGTTAAAAACCGAGTTATTCCTCAGATTGGTGTACCTGTTGTTTACAGTGGCTTTTTCAATAGGATTCAGGGCATAATATTTTTTAATGTTCAATTTTCGGATAAACTTTTGTATTCCAATATATGTCTCAAATTTGTTGAGCCCTTTCTTGGGGGCGAACTTAATGCCTTTATCGAGAACCAGTAGTTCTTCCCTAGAGAGCGGAGCAAAACTGAGGTTAAAAATCCCCTCTCCTAATCTTCTCGCCTTCTTTTTCTGCTGTTTCCTTCTCCCTGCTCTACCACCTCTCTTCCTTGATTTCTTAACTCTTGGAAGGGCCCTCCCCTGTTCCCCCCTAAAAAAGACTCATCATCAAAAAAATCTTCATTGTTCTCCAAAGGCTGGTAACTATTATATATTGGTATCCTATATTGATCTTGCGGAGGGTTTTCATACCTCACTCTCTGAGGTTTTGGTGAGTAGCCAACTCCTATGGCTACAGAAAACAGCATGGATACCAACAAGGTACCCCGCATAGGTCTCAAGGCAACTACGAGTACCAACAGGGAACATCGCACAGAGGGAATTATCAACCTCACAGAGGTCCCCCACCAAACCAATATCAACAGAGGGGGAACCCCTCGGACTCGTATGGGAATACACAAAGGGGTGCGGTTTACTACTCACCAAAACCTCAGAGAGTGAGGTATGAAAACCCTCCGCAAGATCAATATAGGATACCAATATATAATAGTTACCAGCCTTTGGAGAACAATGAAGATTTTTTTGATGATGAGTCTTTTTTAGGGGGGAACAGGGGAGGGCCCCCCCAAGAGTTAAGAAATCAAGGAAGAGAGGTGGTAGAGCAGGGAGAAGGATACAGCAGAAAAAGAAGGCGAGAAGATTAGGAGAGGGGATTTTTAACCTCAGTGGTGCTCCGCTCTCTAGGGAAGAACTACTGGTTCTCGATAAAGGCATTAAGTTCGCCCCCAAGAAAGGGCTCAACAAATTTGAGACATATATTGGAATACAAAAGTTTATCCGAAAATTGAACATTAAAAATTATGCCCTGAATCCTATTGAAAAAGCCACTGTAAACAACAGGTACACCAATCTGAGGAATAACTCGGTTTTTAACCCCAATATAGCCAACAATAAATACGTAGATTTATTTAAGAAATTGGTGACAACTGAATTAGAGCAATTACCTACAAAGAAATTCTATGAACACAAGGATTTCACTAGAGGTTTGAATTCACTAAATACAAGAACAGATATAGTGGTGAGACCAGCGGATAAAGGCGGGGGGATAGTTGTACTATCCCTACAGCAGTATAAGGGAGACATGGAACGGATATTGAGCGATACTGATACATACCGACCATTGGATAGGAATCCTACCAAATCCTTCAAAAGTATATTAGAAAATATTGTTCATGATGGTGAGGAAGAAGGACTCCTGAGTAAACAGGAAGCAAAATATCTTGTCCCTACAGTTAGCAAGATACCAGTGATATACTTGCTACCAAAGATACATAAGGATAGCAAAAACCCCCCGGGAAGGCCAATAGTAAGTGGCATTGAATCTTTGACTTCCCGGTTGGGGGAATATATAGACATCCACCTGCAACCATTAGTGAAAAAAACAAAAGCCTACCTCAGGGATACTAAGCACACATTACAATTATTAAGTGAATGCAACGCAGAAGATAATATGGTCATGGCCACAGGGGACGTAGCCTCTTTGTATACTAGCATAGACCATGAGGGAGCCATGAAAGCAGTAGAGTGGGCCCTGAGGAAGGAGGAACCCGTGGATGGAGATTTTGTTATATTTATCCTCAAATGTTTAGATTTCTGTTTACGCCATAATTTTTTCTGGTATGGGAACAAATTTTACTTACAGATAAAAGGTGTCGCTATGGGCGCTAAATTTGCCCCCAGCGTAGCAAACTTGTATATGGCCCAATGGGAAGAGGAAGGAGTTCTGAATGGAGTAGGTGATAATATTTTAATGTACAAGAGATTTATTGACGATCTACTGATCGTTTGGAAGGGAAGCATGGAGGTATTAATGCAACTACTGGATTCCATGAACCGCAACGATCTTAATATCTCCTTAACCTGAGATGTCAATAAAGAATATGTCCATTTTTTAGCTCTGGAAATTTTTAACACCAATGAAGGTATCATTACCAGATCATTTTTTAAAGCAACAGATCGTAACTCTTATATACCCATTACCAGCTGTCACTACAAACCCTGGTTGAGGAACATTCCCAGGGGCCAATATATGAGAATGAGAAGGAATTGTACAAAAATTGAGGACTTTGAGTGGCAGTCCAACAAGCTAAGCAGCATGTTCTTAGATAAAGGATACCACAACGATTTCCTACAAAAAGAAAAAAAATGGAGGTCGAACGTCTGGAGAGGGACAATCTATTGAGAGATAAGATTGAAATTATGGATAGCAACGCTAATGATAATATTAGTATCGTTCTTGATTACTCCCTACAAAATAATGAAGTACAGAAAATTATACGAAAATACTGGAATGTCCTAAAGCAGGACACTCACCTCAAAAGTGTGCTCCCGGAGAAACCTAAAATTGTTTTTAAAAAGGCACCCAATCTAAGGGATATATTGGTACACAACGTAGTTGAGCCACCCCCACCAAATCCTAGAATGTTTTGGGATCTTAAGGGCTTCTATGGATGTGGTAGATGCTACAGCTGTGTGAGAGTTCCAGGGAATGATAGAAGGTTAAAGGAATTCCATGATCCCAGAACCCATCAATCCTATACTATCAGGGAATTCATATCGTGTGACACTATTGGGGTCGTATACGCTTTAAAGTGCCCATGTGATTTTATCTATGTGGGGCGTACCACCAGAGCCCTAAAAGACAGATTAGAGGAACACGTACGCAACATCCATAAAGGGTCAGACAAACATCATTTATATATCCATTTTGAGAAAATGCATAATAAGAGTACGGTGGGGATGAAATTTTGGGGGATAGAGGCCCCTAAACGACATTGGAGAGGTTCCAATTTCACGAGAGATATCAGTAAACGGGAATCTTGGTGGATACACCAATTGGGTTCACTTTTCCCTGGGGGGCTCAATAGGGACTTTGACTTAACATGTTTCCTCAGTAATTTCTAATGATAAAAGAGTTAGCCTTAGATTATTGTACCTTTCAGATGGTTTTTATACAAATCGAGTTTTACGTGGGTTTTTACACATTATTTTAATAGTACCGTTATTGATAATGTCTTATTAATTTATTTGGGCGTTTATTAATAAAATATATATTTTTATATAATATAATATACAATTGATTTGACAGGAAGATTGGGGATTAATTATATATTTATATTTATATCTTAACCTATTCTAATTAATTACACTCCAATATGGGGATCTGATATGTGGATGTCCTTTATGATCTATTGATTTTCAGGAGGTTCTGAGGGGGAGAATTTGATGTAATTTATTATTCGTTTTAATAAAGATAACATATTGGGGTTGTTTTTATCTATAATGTTTAAAGTTAGATGAGGTGCGGTGTGGCATGGCTCCTATATGTACAGCTCTATCCTAATTTATCTATACACATTATGTCACTACACTACAATTAATGAAGACCACTCTATTTATTATTATTAATTTTATAAATTTTCAGGTAGCTGGTAATTGCTGTCACTTGATGATAACTATTGTTGTTTACCTAAAGGTGTAGCCCATCACTAGAGCTGTCCTCGGGCCTAGGCAAAATGGCCGCCGACACAATCCGATTGGATGATAGGCGATATGTGATTAGGTTTCACTTTCCAATCATTACACAGTATTGGAGTCACATTATAGGTATAGCCCATCACTAGAGCTGTCCTGGGGCCTAGGCAAAATGGCCGCCGACACAATCCAATTGGATGATATGTGATTAGGTCACATTATAGGTGTAGCCCATCACTAGAGCTGTCCTCGGGCCTAGGCAAAATGGCCGCCGACACAATCCGATTGGATGATATGTGATTAGGTTTCACTTTCCAATCATTACACAGTATTGAAGTCACATTATAGACTGGTGGGCACAGGCAAAATGTCCGCTTTAGTGATTCGTCTCTTAATACGGTGGTCGGCGGTCCTCGGCAAAATGGCCGCCGACAGTCTATATATCTCACACTGTGCATCCGTCCAATGTTATCCCCCAGAGGAAGGCACGAAACCCCTGTGCCGAATACGCATCGGGGAGGGGTAGGACGGAGCTGTCAGCAGAGGAGGAGGATTGCACATGCCATACCGCACGCCATACGATCAGCTGCTTATTATTTTACCTGTACAGTCTGGTGCACTCTAGCACCCATCCAATGTGAGTACCCTCTTGGAGGGCTTATTCTTTAATAAATGTCCTGGCTATATTGCACTATGGAGTCCCTCTGTTTGTTTTTTCTATGATTTTGGATCTTGGTTTTACCTGAGAGGAGCGTTTTTGCACCATTGTAACCTGAGTGAGCCTAGCAGTTTCACCTGGGAGGAGTGTCTTTGCATCATTGTATCCTGAGTGAGCCTAGGAGTGGCCCCAATGCTTATTTTGACACCGTTTAATTACTGTGTCACAGGACTGAAGGTGAGCGCAAGCACATGTGGGGTGTCACGGGAGAGCACAGTTTTCACGTGTTGTGATTCATACACCCATCAGAAGAAGCATGATGTTTATTCATTTTATGGACACTATTTATTCACGTTTTTTGTGATTTGTATTCATTAATTGGGATAAACACTCATTTGTCACTGGAAAGTGTTTTGATATTTATATTTTAGCATGTTGCACTTTTATCAGTTACTACCACGATTGCACCTTTATATGCACTTGGTGGTTTATCATTTATAGTTATTTGCATTATATTTTACCTGTATGGTTTTATTTATCACATTACATGTGTTTTATATGTGAAAATATTTTTTATATATTTTATATGTGACACTATACTAGCGCGGGCACATTTACTATTTTTTATCTATCTACACGCAATGAAACGTGGTTCAGTGCTTGCAGCTTAAATAGTTTACTCCTTAGAGGCATTAGTCCATCTGTGGCTCGCAAGACACCTATATTTTATTTGCACATATTCACCTAGTCTACTCAGTTTGAATGTATTTAGTCAGCTGCATTGTATTTTGTTTCCCCTAAACTCTATCCAAATAGTGTGCTTATAATTAACTTGATTTCAACCCCCCCCCTAATAATTTGCTAGAATCTTCTGTGGTGTTGATTTTTAAAAAGCAAATATATGTTGCACTTTGCAAAATGCATGTGCACTCTACAAGTGCATTTGCTCCAGTGCTTTAGTAAATGAGCAGAAGCTCTGCTGATTTCCATCATCAAATCATATGCAAGCCACAAAGTGTTTTCATTAATTGCCCTTGCATGTGATTGTGTACTCCTTGCAACATGAAAGCCTTTTTACCTTACCTCATTTACTTTAAGCTGGGGAGCAACTGCACTTGCAGAGTGGGACAACTGCAGTCTTGTAGCCTTTTTAGTCCATAAATCCCCGTGTGTCCTAAAATTAATATTTTTTGGTAATTTCACCACCCCCTAAAATGTAATCAATGTTCCATCAGAGGGGGTGAGCAATCTGATAAGTGTGCCTTTCCATATTATTTCTTCCAGAATATTTAAATTATTTAATGTTATACTGATGCTGTGGAATAATGTTTTTAATTGTATAATTTTCTTGCAATGTTCGATTCAAAATTACTGATTTTTGTTTTCTTGTTTGATTCCCCAGTTTCCTTCAACGCCACAGGAATGGCAGACTGTGGCATCCCATTTTGCCACCCGTTGGGACTTTCCCAATTGTGGAGGGGCTATAGATGGGAAACATGTCCACATTGTGCCACCACCCCATTCGGGGTCATACTATTTTAATTATAAGGGGTTCCACAGTATTGTTTTAATGGCGGTGTTGTCGGCACACTATGAATTTCTATATGTGGACGTGGGGAAGAATGGCCGGATGTCGGATAGAGGAGTATTTGCCCAGACGGAGTTCTGCCAGCGTCTCCAGAGTGGTGGCCTGGGATTGTCACCTGATGCGGATAACGTGGAAGGACTCCCCTTTGTCTTCATTGCCGATGAAGCCTTCGCTCTGAGCAAGCACCTCATGAGGCCACTCCCCCAAAGAACCCTCACCCCGGAGAGGAGGGTTTTTAATTTCCGGCTGGCCAGAGCTAGAAGAGTGGTTGAGAATGCGTTTGGGATTCTGGCCAGCCGGTTCCGCCTGTTTCAAACCTCCATTAATTTGGCAGAATACAAACTTAATTTTATCATTTTATCGTGCTGCATCCTGCACAACTTTTTGCACAAACATTCTCCAAATTATATGGTGCCAGTTGGGCCTGAGGCCGGACTTATCGGTGAGAATCTTATGGGCCTGGATACTGTCCATACTGGCTTGGCCCCCCAAAGTGCCCGTCAAGTTAGACAGCAATATGTTAATTTTATGGGTAGGGGGGCCATTGCAATGGGCCAGGATATCTAAAGATTTAAAATAAAAACAATCTTGATGAAATCTTGAATTATATTTATTGCTTGCCTTTCTTTTGGGCTTTCTCCTAGGTTATGGTCGAGCAGTTGTAGTGCCAACTGTATTTTCTTTGTAAATTTCTAAATAAGCTCCATTGCCACTGTAAACAACTTTTTTGAAATTTATAAACAAACTGATACTGAGCATTGAAATAACAAACCACACATTTATTTAATTCTAAGCAGATGTTTTTAATCTTTGGTATCCATTCAGTTATGCATTTAGTATAAAATGTTCCTAACCAAAAATATAATGATATATTAAATAAATTTAGAATAATATAATTAGAGTTAAATATTTTTAGATAATCAAAAATAAAATTTGTTGGGCATTTTGATTTTAGCAAACAGGCCTTTTTTTTGTGTGTGTTTTTTAAAATCCTTTTTTTTGTGTGTTTTTTCAAATCTTTTTTTTTTTGTGTTTTTTCAAATCCTTTTTTTTTTTTGTCTTTTTTCAAATCCTTTTTTTTTTTGTGTTTTTTCAAATCCTTTTTTTTGTGTGTTTTTTCAAATCCTTTTTTTTTGTGTGTGTTTTTTAAAATCCTTTTTTTTTTTTTTGTGTTTTTTCAAATCCTTTTTTTTTTGTCTTTTTCCAAATCCTTTTTTTTTTTTTATGTTTTTTTTTGAAAAATAGGCCTCCTTTTTTAAATGTTGTTAAACAGGCATATCATTTAACAGAAAATAATAAAGAGAAGGCCCAGAATGGGGTCAGCAAACCAGGAAATGAAGGACATGATCGATGTTTTGGGGTTTAAAAAAGGGCATTTAGATTCGACCCAAAACATCAATCATGTCCTTCATTTCCTGCTGCATACGATCCAGCCGATTCCGCATTTGATCGATCTCCCCATTCCAGGCCATTATTTGAGCAATTAGCCGTTGGGCACTGTCTGTGGTGAAATAGTCACTTGGACCTAAAGTGGAATGAAGAAAAAAATGTGTTTAGAAATATGCACACATACATAGTTTACCTTACCATAAAGCTGGTGTCTCAGACACTGACCTGGTGGGGTGCCCATGTCGCATACTTCATGAACATCCTCGGGGGTGGCGCTGTTGCTTGACTCAAGCACAACCAGATCACCTAAAATAGAGTAGAAAAATTACATAAAATAAAAGGCAGCCATGCATAGATTACCGTAAGCTGGTGTGTCAGACACTCACCTGGTGGGGTGCCCATGTCGCCCACCTCTCCTTCCTCCACATCCTCAGTGGGTCTTGGGCTGATTTCCCAAGTATGTTCTTTTGCTTGGGGGGGACTGGGTTCTTCTTGTTGGCTGAGTGATTTTTCCCCTATGTGAAGCAAAAAATTAATATACTTAGCACACAGATATTTTAGTACATACTAATCTTCAAACATTTGTAGTGAAGTGGTGTACAAATTGTCTGTTTGTGTAGAGTTCCTAGTAGACTTCAAGATTTTAATTTCTAAAGACATATCAAGATAGATAGATATCTCGATATCTAGATATCAATATCAAAATATATCTAAAAATCTTTGGATCTCTCTCTCTCTATCTATAACTAAATATAAATCTTAAATCTCAAACAAAATCTAAATATAAAAATATATATTAATTTAAATTAAAAAAAATAAATGCATTTCTATATCTATCTATATCTCTATATGCATACATACATACATATATATATATATATATATAGATATATATATATATATATATATATATATAGATATGTAACGAGGTTTATTAAAAGATAGTTTCAAACGATGCAAGCAATCGTATAGGAATGAAAAGCACATGAAGCAGTATACGAGGTAATCAACACAAGATGAAAACACAGGTACTTACTTTTTTTCAGCACTTTACGGATCCGTCTGTACTGATCCGGCTCCCTGAGTTTGAGGTCAGACCATCTTTTTCTAATTTGATCCTTGGAGCGCTGTACCCCAAAATAAGCCTGTAAAGTGTTCACCACCTTCACCATTATTTTGGCCTTGCGCAAATTTGGCCGGGCATACGGCCCATACTTCCCATCATAGTCCTTTTTTTTTAAGAATGGCCACCATTTCCACCATCTCTTTAAAGGACATATTGAAGGCCTTAAATCTAGGCCTCACAGATCTTGACGTTCCGGCCTCCGGGCTTTCTTCGCTACCTGAGGTAGTACACACCTGATGTGTCTCTGCCATTATTCACCCCACTACGCGCCGTAAATAAAAATGGGCGGAGAACATGAGTTAAAATCGAACGTCAGGGGCGGGCGACGCAGGCGGAGTTTCACACATGCGTAGTGTATAAAGAGGGGCCTTGCGCACGTGTCGTACGTACGTTCTGTGCGTAGAATTAAGGGGCGGAGAACATGAGTTAAAATTGAACGTCAGGGGCGGGCGACGCAGGCGGAGTTTCACACATGCGTAGTGTATAAAGAGAGGCCTTGTGCACGTGTCGTACGTACGTTCTGTGCGTAGAGTCAAGGGCGGGTTATATGCGTAAACAAAAAGAACGTCAGGGGCGGGCCAAGTAGGCGTAGTATTACGCATGTGCAGTGTATAAAGCGCTGTTACGTATTGTGCGTAGGTGATAGTGGACCGGGACGCTACTAAACGAAGGTAATTTAAAATTTATACTTTTGGTCAAGACTTTGTAGCAAGCGGCCTATATGGCTTGACAGATTGATGAGGCCTACATAGGGATAAGATGATGAGGGTTTAGCAGAAACCTAATAAGTGTTTTTTGTCTTGTGACTTTGTCTTTTATACAGACATTATGAATCCCCTATTTAAGGATCCAGAGTTCCTTACTGCTTTTATTTCTAAATATAGAGAGATGAGGAATTTGTGGGAGGTGAAACACCCACAGTATTATGCAAAGCATGTGAGGAAGTCAACGCTGGAGAGACTTCTGTCCTTTGTCCAGGCGACCATCCCGGAAGCAACAATGGAGACATTGCTCAAGAAAATTGGGGTCTTGAGGAACATGTATAAGAGGGAACATAAGAAGATCCAGGAATCAATGAGATCAGGAGCATCAGCAGATGATGTTTATGTACCCAGGCTGTGGTACTACAATCAACTGCGTTTTCTTGATGACCAGACTGAAGCCAGGGCATCACTTTCAACCCTTCCCTCCACCCTTCCCTCCACCCTTCCCTCCACCCCAGCAGAGGCTGATGAGGAGCAAGCTGGGTCTTCCATCCTGGATGAACCGGATATGGCCACCTGGAGTCAGGTAAATTATTTTAACAAATATTTACTGTACTAATATTAATGATGTTAATTGGATGTTATAATTGTCTAAAATAATTTTGCCCTCAAAATTGTGTATACATATCAATTGACAGTAGTGGCTAAATATGTTTGGCACCTGCTTGAAATAATTAGGGTGTCTGATTAGACTCTTTTATTAAAGAGATGTATTCACATTGAATTTGCTAGTCATGAGAAGCAAACTGTGTGTCATTGATGAACCCAAAAAAATATACTAAAACTATGTCCTTTTTTTATACACAGGATGAGTCCATCCAGGAGGAATGTGGGGAAAGTGGCAGGCAGGAGGAGACCGGGCCCATGGACAGCCTGGAGGAGGCCGGATTCACCATCATCCTGGAGGAGGCTGGGCCCAGTGTCAGGCAGGAGGTGGCTGCTCCCAGTGAGGTGGCTGGGCCAAGTGAGGTGGCTGGGCCAAGTGAGGTGGCTGGGCCCAGTAGGAGCCTGACCGAATCCCAAGTGCCTCCCCTCCACCTTCCCAAAAAAAGGGCCAGGAAGGGGACGGTCACACAGGAGGCATCCCTGCGCCTCATGCAAGAGGCCACCCGTTTTTTAAGGAGCCCCCCCGAAGCGGAAGAGTCCTATGGCTGCTACTTAGCCAGCAGGCTTCTTCAAATGGATTGGGAGCAGCGCCTCATTTGTGAGCGACTATTTGGGGAAACAATCCAGAAGGGGCTGCAGGGCACGCTAACACGAAACACCCAACTACATGAGGCAGCCCCCCCTCCTCCTCCTCCTCCTCCTCCTGCCACAACTGAAACACCAGAGCCACAGCCTCGAAAGAAGGCTACAGGGAAGGCTGCAGGGAAGGCTGCAGGGCAGCGTGGAGGAAAGGCTGCAGGGAAGAGAAGAAAGTGATGACCTGGGTTCAGTCTGGTCTGACAGAAGACGCAGGCTGTTGTAGTACCACAGTCTGGGGACATCTATATCATCTGCTGGTGCTGTTGATCTCTGGGATTCTTGGACCAGATTGTGCTCCCTCTTATATGGACTCCTCAAGATCCCCATTTTCTTGTACACAGACTTTTTCCAGCGTTGACTTCCCCTTTATTTTATTTAGACCATGCATCAATGGATCTTTTTTGAGTTTAGGTTTTTTATTTTAAATCATTGATTTTAGACACAATGTTAAATTAACAAGGGACAACAATCTCATTGAGTTTGCAAAAACACACCAAAAATAGATTAAAATAATGTTAATAATGTTCGAGTGGTAAGTATTTAAAAAAAAAAAGATACATAACCAAAAACGGTTCTTTGGGTTAACTTTAATTAAAAAAAATAACAAATCACTATAAAAACAAAAATTATAAAGGGTTCTTTGTGGTAACTTTACAAACATTAAAAAAAAATACAATAAAAACATAAAAATAAAAATGGTTTCTTTGTGGTAACTTTACAAACACCAAAAAAAATTAAAAATATATATATATAAAAATGGGTTCCCTGTGGTAACTTTACAAAAAAATTTATAGATAAACAGAAAAAAAGTTCCACAACAATCATAAAATAAATATCTGGATAAAAATTACAAGAAAAGATGACTCCACCAAAAAAAAAAAAAAGTTTAAAAAGTATTGTTAGTATGGAAACATTGTTTTTAAAAAGCATACCATGTCATTCATGAGATCAAAGAGAAAAAGAATCCAGAAATCTGTTTGGGAGAACTCTGTTTGAATATGAACAGCAAAACATCTTCGTTCTTTATAGCATTCGTAAAGAAGACATTAAATGCGCTGCATTCAACGATCACATATTTTGCAGCGTGAGGAATGTGCTACCTACAATATGAACACTAGTTTTACTAGACCGAGTGCTTCCATTTAGTTTTTGCTTATGAGCATGCGTCGTTTTTTTGTCCGTAGGACTAGCATACAGACGAGCGGATTTCGGGGTCCGTCGTAGTTACGACGTAAAGATTTGAAGCATGTTTCAAATTTAAAGTCCGTCGGATTTGAGGCTGAAAAAGTCCGCTGAAAGTCCGAAGAAGCCCACACACGATCGGATTACCAGCCAGCTTTAGTCCGTCGGCGTCCGTTGGACTTTTGTAGACGAAAAGTCCGACCGTGTGTACGCCCCATTGGACGTGTCTCAACCCCTGTATAATGATAGGATTAGAAAATCCAAATTGTGGACCGACATAAGATCCCATCGATCTGACACTGAACTAGGGCTACACGACAAAGTCTCTGAAGAAAGAGAGAAGTAAATGCATATATTTTATGCATTTGTAAAATATGTATGTACTCTATTACTGAATATGACATATAAACCCTTTTTGTTCCTTTTTTAATTTTTTTTTTAGTAAAAACTCTTCAAACACATTGGAAGTCCTTGTAGGACTGGGTGAGACGTGACCTCACTGAAGAGGAGACGGCAGCATATAGCTGGGCCCCAGCTCCCCAAAGAAAGCAGCACATAACCACTATGCCCCGTACACACCATCAGACATTGATCGGACATTTCGACAACAAAATCCATGGATTTTTTCCGACGGATGTTGGCTCAAACTTGTTTTGCATACACACGGTCGCACAAAGTTGTCGGAATTTCCGATCGCCAAGAACGCGGTCACGTACACCATGTACGACAAGACTATAAAAGGGCAGTTCAGAACCAAGCGCGGCACCCTTTGAACTCCTTTTGCTAATCTCGTGTTAGTAAAAGTTTGGCGAGAGACGATTCGCGCTTTTTCAGACTCGTGGCTTTCAGATCGTTTTCTGCTGTTCAGTTTGTGCTTGTGGGTTTGTATCTGGTCTTCAGTGCATGCAGCTAGTACAATTGACTTGTCATTGTGTTCGTGTTCATTCATGACTGATTTTCAGGTCGCTCTTCACAGGCCTTGCTGTTCTTCAGTGCGTTCTGTTACTTCGTTCTGAGCAACGTTTTCTAGCCATGTTGCGTATACGTACTCCTTGTAGAGTTCGTGCTGTGCGGGGGCTTGGTGTTGGGGATCTTACCTTGACACAAGTCCGGTCCATGAACAGGGTGGGGAGGAGTTCATGGACCAAGAATTGGTTGCTCCAGCGTGACCAGTTCTGTCATATGCCTTTGCTCTGTGAGATCTGTGAGAATAATCCTGATGATTTCAGGAACTTTCTCAGGATGATGGACCACGTATTTCACCGTTTGTTGGCTTTGCTGACCCCCTATATCAGCAGGCAATCAGCATCACTCCAGAGCAGCATCACTCCAGAGCAGAGGCTAGTCGCCACCCTGCGGTACTTGGCGATGGGGAGAAGCCTGCAGGACCTCAAGTTCTCGACAGGCATCTCGCCCCAGGCTCTGGGGATCATTATCCCGGGGACCTGTTCTGCCATCATCCAGGTCCAGCAGAAGGACTATATTAAGGTAAGATTTTTTATCCTTTAACATCACATTTTATTGTATTTAATGATTGATAATGAATTGTATTTCTTTCATCATCCCCTTATTACCATGATTGTAATATGCTGTGAATGTCCCCTTTGTTCTCATGCATGCTGGATTAATTGGTTACTTTTTTTTGTCCTTCATACATATTTGCCTTCACTTACCTCCCCAGCATGCTCTCCTGGCCCTATATTCACCTCATGTAGTCACTTAACAATGTATTTTGTCAGCTCCATAGTAGTGCTTTACCCTAAATACCCCCTAAAATGTTAACAATTGTGATGTGTGCCTGAAATTCTGGCAGAGTGCCAGAGGCTTTATTTTTGGGTCCCAAAATCATTTGAAACCCTCCCTCCCCCAACTGCTAACTCAGCTGATACCAATCCTCTATCTATCCTCAATCCTCTATCTGCTGACTTTGCCAAACCCATACACACTATACCCACCTCTTTTGTGGTCATATTTATGGATGAACTCCCCAAAGCATGTAGTGCAAGGGACTGCCTGAATACTTTCAAATCGTAATGTTTAAATTTTTTGTATCCTATTATTATCTTGATAGGTAATAGCAGAATGTAAACATGTGCTAAAATGTGTACAGTGTGTATTTATATCTTTGTATTATGACACTTCTTACCTGTCCAGTGGGCTGCCAATAGTGTAAAGTAAGGAGGGGCTGACCAAAGTTATACACATTATTTAGGCATTCATCTCTCAATGAAGTAGAGAGGGTTACCTGTCCAAAACATCTCCCCCCCCGCGTAACATTTATAAAATGGCCTATGAGAGGGGAGGATCTGATAGGTGGACCTTATACCTTTGTCTTTAAATACTCCCTAAAATAAATGTTATACTGATATTGGCCAAGAATGTTTGTGTCTAATCTGCTTTCCATGTTTATGTGCAAAATTATTAATATTTTTTTTCTTGTTTGACAGTTTCCTTCCAACCCACAGGAATGGCAGACTTTGGCCTCCCACTTTGCCCAGCGGTGGGACTTTCCTAACTGCGGAGGGGCAATTGATGGGAAACACGTCCACATCGTCCCACCACCCAACTCGGGGTCATACTATTACAACTGCAAGGGGTTCAATAGTTTTGTAATGTTGGAGGTGGTGTTGGCTACTTACGAGTTCCTGTATGTGGACGTGGGGAAGAATGGCCGGATGTCAAATGGTGGAGTCATCGCCCAGATGGAGTTCTACAGGCATTTCCAGAATGGCAGCTTGGACTTGCCACCTCCAGAAGACAATGCGGAAGGACTCCCATTCGTCTTCGTTGCGGATGAAGCATTTGCGCTGGGGCACAATCTTATGCAGTCATTCCCTATGAGGACCCTCACCCCGGACCAGAGGGATTTTAATTACCAGCTGGCCAGAGCCAGAAGAGTGGTGGAGAACACGTTTGGAATCATGGCCAGCCAGTTCCGCCTATTTCTTACACCCATACACATGGCGGAGTATAAACTGAATCACATTATCCTGGCTTGCTGTGTTCTCCACAACTTTTTAAGGCAAAATTCTGCCAACTATCCTGCCAATTCATGTAAATGAACCAACCCTGACGGCGCTTGAAGCTGGTCGTCCTGGCTTGCCCCCCCTGAGTGCCCGCGAGGTCCGTATAAGATACACAGAATACTTTGCGGGTAGGGGGGCCATCAATATGCCAGACAATGTCGGAGACATTTTTTAAATAAAAAACAAATTTTAACTACTAAAATATTTGCATACATTTACTGCTTGTGTTTCTTTTAGCTGACCCTGACTGAAATGTGTGTAGTCCTGAAAATGGCGTGATTGTGTAACATTAGAAAGCACTGTTGGGTGTTATTTACTAAAGGCAAAGACACTTTGCACTACAAGTGCACTTGTGACTTCACTGAAACTGCACTTGTAGTGCAAAGTGGATTTGCCCTTAGGAAATAACCCCCATTGTCACAGAAAACACCAATTTTACCACAACAAAAGTTTGGGAGCATTGAAACAATAATCCACACATTCTTGATTATCAATCTTTTTCTTGTACAATGTTTTTTTATTGAAATATGAGAAAGGGAAAAACCCATATAACGAGTTCCTCCAGGGGATATGTACAAAAACATAGGAAAAAGGTTTACATGAAAGCACATAATGAACATTTTTGAGTGCATTTTATCAACTGACATTGACCTGTCAGCCAGGGCCAGCGGTCAGTGCGTTATGCCCAAGCCATGAGGCCCAGGGGCTAAGGCAGACAAGGGTGAGCGGAGTTGTCCACAAAACAGGGTAGGGGGAGACAAACAAACATGAGAAAAGAGGAAAGAAGAGAGAAAAAAAAAAAAAAAGGGGGGGGAGGAGAACACATGTACAACAACGGAGGGAGAAGGAGGAAGGGACATAAGAGTAGAACTGAGCGGCGGGCGAGAGGCCTAGAAAGAGAGGAAATGGGAGGGGGAAAAAAGGGTCCCCCAGGCTGGAGGCTAGTTCAAGTTGGATTTACAGACCTAGACTAGTCGGATTTAGGTTAGGGAGTGTGTAGGACCACCACGGGACCCATACCTTAAAGCGGATCTCCACCCATTTTTAAAACAATAGATGAAGAGCATTGCCGCAATGTCCTAATGACAAAACGGCACTTTTTTTTTTTTTTTTTCTACTGTACCTTTGTTGCTGTTAGTATCTTTGTGTCTTCCAGAAAGTCCATCCTGCGGTTATGGGCGTGTTTACTGCGGCTAAATCGTCACTTCCTATTAGCCGCACTGGCTCCTGGGAGCTTGTGTCATTGTTCCCAGGAGTCAGTGCGGCGGCCTGGCGTGAGTTATCTCGAGATTTCTATCCTGCAAGTGACGTCATTATCAGCGTTGCCATCACAACGGGGCGGGACTTCCTACGACGCCGCTCGTTGTGATGGCAACCGGAGCTGTTGACGGCGATCCGATGTCAGTGTACTGCGCATGCACGAGATCGGAAATAGAACGGGCGGTGCATGCTGGTCAATCAGCAGCACCGTATCCCGGAAGAGGATGCCTGTGGGCTTCACATGCCCACAGGCAAGATGACAACCGTCTCGAGCAGAATTTATAACTTTATTTATTAGGAGAAAACGAGCAGCACTGAACCTCAAAAACAGTACAAGTGAGTTCTATATCACTAGATCCTAATCTTTGTCATTTTGCCAAAAAAAAAAATTTATCCGAGATAGTGGAACCCCGCTTTAAGGGATTTTGCATAGGAGTCGTGGAGGACGCTGGACATTTTCTCGTGGAGCATGAGGGTCTTCAAGGAATTCTTCACCTCTGCGAATGAGACAGAGGGTTTTTTCCAAGCCCTCGCTATTGTTCGTTTGGCGGCAATAAATAAGTATGTAGCTAGTTTTTGTTGATGAGAGAAGAGGCCCGGGAGCAGGCAATGGAGTAAAGCAAATTTGGGGTCTTTGCGGAAGGGAGCATGAAATAGGGAAGAAAGCAGACCAAAGACCCTTGGCCAGAAGCCTACAAGACGGGGGCAGGACCACCTGGTGTGCAATTCATCTCCTCGTTGACCACAACCTCGAAAGCATCTGTCATTGCATGATGGGTTTGATTTGGCGATACGGGCTGGGACCCAATACCAGCACAGGAGGACCTTATAGGCCGCCTCCAACGTGGCAGTGTTAAAGGAGCATTTTGCTATGCTGGACCAGGCTTTACTCCAGTCTGCTAGATCTATGGGGCTCAGGTCGCATTCCCATTTAAGCACATAGGAAAGGGTAGTGGAATTGTTGCCAGCAGTTAGTAAGGAGTATGTCATGGAATGGGTGCCGCAAGCACCTGGGCAATGTTGGCAGGAGCGCTCAAAGGCAGTTATTTGATACGGAAAGGAGCTCAGGCACCGAAGGGAAGTTATCCAGTGTCGCAGTTGGATATAACGGAAGAGTTCGGCATGTGGAGCTTCATGGGTCTCTCGAAACGAGGACCACGTGGGAAAGGCGCGGGTATGAAGAAAGTGGTGAACCAGGGAAAACCCATGGGTGGGCCATCATGAGAAGATGTGGGGTTGTTCTAGGCCAGGTGGGAACATAGGGTTATTCAAGAGGGGAAGCAGCGGTAAGAATGGGGACATAAGCCTACCAGAGTATCGTATCGAGTCCCATAATTTCAGACTGTGTATCATGAGGGGGCTGGCAGAAGGTGGTCACATTTTAGGGGGTAGCCACAATAGGGCCGAGATAGGGACGGGCGCACAATTGGAAACCTCCAGGAGAACCCATAAGGGGATGTCAGAAGTGGCGTGGAGCATGCAGAGTTGGGAAATTTGGGCTGCCTGGTAATATTTTGCGACGTCCGGAACGCCCAGCCCACCCCGTAACCTATGAGCATAGAGCGTAGAGCGGAAAACCCTGGGGCGTTTATGTGCCCAGATAAAGGCGAGAAGTCTGTTCTGAAGCAGCCGCAGATAGAAGGCAGGGACCCAGACAGGAAGGGTTCGAAAAAAATAAAGAATCTTTGGAAGAATGGTCATCTTGACCGCATGGATACGGCCGATCCAGGATAAAAGAGGGGAATCGCCAAGATGTCATGAGAGCAGTAATTGTGTGTAAGAGTGGGTAGTAGTTGGCGGAGAAAAGGGAAGCGTAAGAGGAGGTCAACTTGACGCCCAGGTAGTCCAGGGAGGAGCTTGCCCAGCGGTAAGGGAAGGAAGATTGGAGGTGTAAGATTAGGGGGCTTGGGAGAATAACGTTCAGGGCGGTAGTTTTGTGTGGGTTAATACGGAGGCCGGAGATAGTCGAAAAGTGGGTTAGAAGGGCCTGGAGATTTGGTAGGGTGACGATGGGGTTGGTGAGGGTCAAGAGGGCATCATCAGCGAACATATTCAATTTATAGTTGTCACCTGCATACGGGATGCCCGTGATATTAGGGTCTGCCCTAAGGGCAATAGCTAGCGGTTCGAGGGCAAGAACAAAGAGGACCGGGGATAGAGGGCAGCCCTGCCTCGTTCCCCTAAAGATAGGAAAAGAGGGCGAGAGGCAATCAGCATACCGAACTGGGGCAGAGGGGGTTGAGTAAAGGGCCGTCAACCATGACAGAATCGAGTCGCCAAAGCCCCAACGTTGTAACACGTAACGTAGATAGTCCCATGAGAGGGTATCGAAAGCTTTATATATGTCAAGAGAAAGGAGAAAGCCGGGGATTTTGCGTAGCTGTAGTAGGGTGATCAAGTGGACAACCTTCCGGACATTGTCCCCCGCCTGACGGCCCGGTACGAAGCCCACCTGGTCTCTGTGAACCAAGGAGCGTAAATATTTGTTAATGCGAAAGCATAGAATTTTCCCCAAAAGTTTCACATCCTCATTTAATAGGGAAATTGGGCGAAACGCCTGGGGTTCGTAAGCCTCCTCTGTGGTCTTAGGAATCATGGAGATATGAGCTCGCAATGAGTCCGAGGAGGGCAGCGCACCTTGTTTCATGCAGTTGAAGTAGGCCGTCAGATGGGGGAGCAAGAGGGGAGAAAGCTTGCGGTAGTATAGTCCGGTGAAGCCACCTGGGCCTGGGGCCTTTGAAACACGAATACCCTTGATGGCCTGAGCCACCTCCAGTTCAGTAATGTCAGCATTAACAGTCGCACAGGCTGCTGAGGAGAGAGGCGGGAGATGAAGGTCACGGAAGAAGTTGTCTGCGAGATTGAGAGGGAAGGGGGAAGGTTTGCTATAAAGCGAGGCTAGGAAGTCTGCCAGGGCCGCGGTGACTTTGCTCAGATCCGAAGTGAGGTCTCCGTTGGCAGTACGAAGGCGGATAGGTTTATGGCTGCGAGATGTAGCATTGAGTTTCTTAGCCAGCATTGCGCCCGGTTTATTTGCGCAGGAATAAAATTTATGCTTAGTCCACCGTAGGGCCTTCTCGGCTTGGTCGGAGGCCAACAAGTCTAATTCGGCTGCTAGGGTGTCCCTAGCTTTCCTGTTTGCTAGCGAGGGGTGGGATTTCCACTCCGCATCCGCGGAGGCCAAAAGAATTGCAAGTTCCCGGGTCCGCTTTTCCCTGTGGCGTTTGCGGGAGGATGCCAGTTGTATACAGTGGCCTCCCATGGTAGCCTTGTGGGCCTCCCAAAGAGAGATTGGTGAAGACACGGAGCCTATATTTTCCTTAAAGAAAGTTTGGAGTCATGTATGGATCTCAAGGAGGGCATCTTGTGATGTAAGGAGTGAGTCATTTAATCGCCATTGAAAGGTAGGGCGTGTCAGACCTGAGAGGGTGAATAAGAAAACGATAGGGTCATGATCCGACCACACGGAAGGGGGGATCGTAATTTTATGGATATTGGAGATGTGGCGTAGAGGAATGAAGACATGGTCGATCCTACAAAAGCTATCGTGCGGGCTAGAGTAGTAGGTGAAGTCGGGAACGCGGGGATGGAGTTCCCGCCAGGCATCCACCAAGCCATGGGTTTGTACAAGAGATCTCATCTGTTCCTCCACGACCGAGTCATGGGAGGGGGAGGATCCGGATGAGTATTTCCTGTCCACCGAGGAGTCCAGAGCTACGTTCGTGTCACCCATCAGGATAAGGGTCCCAGGGCTGTGTTGGGATACGACCTTGAGAAGGTGATAGAAAAATTTATGTTGGAAGCGGTTGGGGGCATAGTACCCAACTAGGGTTACATTCTGGCCATTTAACGTGCCCTGAAGTAGCAAGTATCTACCGGTTGGATCCGCTATTTCTTTGGAGCATGAGAATAGGAGATTGCGTCTAAAGGCTATGAGAACACCCCTCTGCTTTTCGGGGGCGGAAGCCAGATAAAATGTAGGGAAGTGAGAGGAAACAAATTTGGGGGCAGAAGAGGAGGAAAACCTTGTCTCTTGCAAGCATACTACGTCTACGCAACTAGATTTTAGGTGATGAAACACCTTGGAACGTTTTACTGGTGAATTAAAACCATGGATATTATGGGAATAAAACTTCAGCGGAGATTGGGTCATAGCGAGGAGATGAAGGTTAGCCCACGTGATGATGTCCAGCAGCTGCAGTTAAGGTCGGTAGGGATCCCGGTCAACAACTTTTGTGGGTTTTCAGCCTGAGGGAAGAAGAGAAGAGAAAGACAGGGAAAGATGCAAGACAAGAGACAAGAGACAGGACGGGGGAAGGAAAAAAAAAAAAAAACACAAAAAGAATACAAAAACAGTACGAACGTACTAAGTTCTCCACGGCGGGCGTGGACCATATCTTCGGCAAGACGTGTAAGGCGGGGGGGCTCGACTGCCGGACACATGGCCATTCTAGGTCTGGATAGCTCAAAATTTAGCAAGAAGAGGGGGGTGCCGGGAAGAGAGGGGGTCACCGGTTGAGTCAACCAAATGAAAATTTTTGCCATTCCAGTGATAAGTTACAATGGGGGATAGCCAATTGAACTTTAAACATAAAATTGTTACATATCAATAAAGAACTCAAATGAAATAAGTAACTCCTGTGGTTCGGGTCATACAGCGAGACCAGGCCCCAGTCAGCCAGCCCGGGGTATCAGGCCCAAAGTCCATCAAGGGATCTCCCAAAGCCCGCCCCCAGGCCCAATCGCCACCAGGAAGCGGGCCTCCAGAGAGCCCAATTAAACTAGTAAAAGAGGCTGGACATTAATTATCAACCTGGAAATGAGTCACAGGAATTAAGCTCTATATAAACAAATAATTCAGAATTACCTGAAAACAGTATTAAACATAACTTGTAAGTAACACTTGCGAAGTACCTCATACAGTCAGGCCAATCTCCAGCCATCCGGCCAGGGGGCTCTGCCATGGGGTCCATCTAGAGGTCCCCCGGGGCCGGCCACCAGCTGCTATCGCTGGCGGGGGGCGGGCCCCCGGGGACCCCAGATAAGATAAAGGACAGAAGTATCGCCGGTTATAGCTCAGACAAGAGCATGCAGGAGGTAGGGAGGGGGAGGTCAGGACCACAGGAGACAGGGGAGGGAAAAGAGAGGGGAGAGGGGAGAGGGGAGGGTGGGGAAAGAAGGAGGAGGGGGGGAAAGGAGGGAGAGGGAAAAAGGGAGGGGAAAAAGGGAGGGAGGGGAAAAAGGAGGGGAGGGGAAAAGGGAGAGGAAAAGGGGAAAAGGGAGGGAGGGAGGGGAAAAAAAGGGGGGAGAGAGGGAGGGGGAAAAAGGAGGAAGGGGAAGAAGAGGGGGGAGGGAGGAGAGTAAAGGGAAGGGAGAAGGAAAAAAGGGGGGAGAGGGGGTGGTGGATGGGAAGCAGGGGGGAAAGGAGCGTGGTGGGCTCCAAGGTACCATGCATCTACAGGACCATCTGCTTAAGAGGACGGGGAAGAACCCTGTAATTCAAAATAAAACAAAACAAAACAGAGGGGTTCCGGGTGCGATGGAGCATTTGATGTTAAGGCAACATGGAAGTCCAGAGTGGAGGTCTTGAGGAGGTAATTCGAACGGTGTGTGGCAATAAGAGTCAGGTGCTGTACAGCTTGGAGTATGCCAATGCCTTCGGAAAGTCCCGGAGCAACATAATTAAGTCTGACAGGTTGCAAAAGCAAATGAAAGAGTTCTCCAATAAGAGCGTGTAAGAGAAGGAGAGGATAGTCATAAACAAGGATGGAGGGGGGTGACATCAAAGTCCTCCCCAACAGATTGGGTTGAGGAAGGCAGGTGGTGGGGAGGAGGGTACATAACCCAACCCAAGCTTGACAACCATTGGGTGTATGTGAATCGGGTAAGTCAAAAGCCAATATCAAGGGAGGGTTCGATCCAACCATTACTTACGGGAGATGGTTGGTGAAATACAAAAGGGTCCGGGGGACCAAAGGGGGATACAGGACTCACGGTTTCAGAGGTCATCCTGGATCAGAACGTTGGGAGCCAGCCATGGACGGAGCGGGAGGGGGAGAGCGTCTTGGCCCCTTGACCTTTTCCCACGTGCAACCTGGGAGGTTGGCAGAGAGCTGAGGGAGGGTTGATCCAGTTGGGCTTCGGGTGTTTTTACCAGCTAGCAGTTGGAGAGAGTCCAAGACGGACTGTGCTTCGTCTGGCGAGGTAAGTGTGTGGCTGCGACCATTGTATGAGAAGGAGAGCTTGAAGGGGAAGCCCCAGCGGTATCGAATTTGATGCGACTGGAGAGCTGAGGTGTAAGGCTTCATCTGTCTTCTTTTCACGATTGTGGACTGGGATAGATCCGCAAAAATTTGGTAGTGGTATCCCTGGAACGGGCCGCGCGGAGGAGGGTTTTCTTGGTGCGGTAATAGGTGAACTTTATAATGATGTCGCGGGGTGGTCCCTCTGATTTCTTGGGACCAAGTGACCGGTAGATGCGGTCAAATTCCAGCCTGTCAATGGGGATGGCTGGGACAAGCTCCTGGAACAGGGCCGTGGCAGTGGAGTTGAGGTCCATGACCGTTTCGGGGATGCCCCGCAAGCGCAGATTACCCCTGCGGGCCCTGTTCTCAAAATCCTTCAGGCGTAGTAGAGCTACATCCAGTTCTTTCTTGATATCAGAGATGTCCTGCTCATGGTTTTCTAGAACAGTAGCAGCGGCATCCATCTTGTCTTCCAGGTCATTGGTGCGGGAGCCGTGCTCCCTGATCTCTTTAGTGAGGTGGGTAGCCAGCTTGGTGGTGGCTGTTGAAAGCTCTGCCTGCAGCATAATCTTGAAGCGGGAGAGGAGATCAGCATACCGCAGTGACGGCTGCTGGAGCGGGTCCCCGCTGACAGCGGGAGACCGTTCTGGGTCCTCAGATGTGAGCTGTGAGGAAGGGTCCGGACTTGAGGCCGGGGCTTCAAGCATGGCGTCTGGCGGGGAGGCCCCAGGCAGTGTGCGGTCCGCAGATCGTGAGCTGGATGCTCGCGTGAGCATCGCCGTTCACTCCACTGGATGCTCGGCAGCAGCGGTACTCAGCGGGTGGTAACGGGGGACGGGGATACCCTCTTACTTGGCATATTACGAGGCCGATGTGTCTGGGCGATGAGGAGCGAGGCTAGGATGCGGCCATCTTCCTTCGCTGCTCAAGAGCCCCCCAAGATTATCAATCTTTTTAATACCAGCACAATCACATGTGCATTTATAAAAGGTTTTTAAAACAAACCAACATGTTTGTTGTATAACAATTTTTTGGGTCACATTAATAAAAGTAGAAATTTCCTTTTAAGGTAAAACAGGCATGTTTAAAACCAACAAGAAATACACTAATCTGGAACTTACAAAGTTCAACTTTGTTATAAATTGAAGGCAATATCAGACATGAGTATTTATAAACTGTTAAGTATAAATAGGTGGTGCTGCGCTAATCCTAGGTAATAAGCTAACAAGATAACATATGTATATAGATCTGAATGGCTCTGGTCAACTCTCAAATCAGCCAAGTAAAAATTAGGTACCGTATATACTCGAGTATAAGTCGAATTTTTCAGCACTTTTTTTGTGCTGAAAGTGCCCCCCTCGACTTATACTGGAGTCAAGCACTTTTCTGCAGCAAAAAATTTCATTTTCCGAACCGATTTTGGGGCCCCGTATCTCAGGGTCACTTGGTGCTAGGAAGCCCAAATTTGGTGTGCAAACCCAGTGGAACTGGTTCCACAACATATCCAAAGATGAAGCTCCTAGCACTAAGTGGCCCCGAGATACGGGGCCCCAAAATCGGTTCGGAAAATGTCATTCTCTGCTGCAGAAAAGTGCTTGACATTTTCTGAACTGATTTTTGGGGCCCTGTATCTCGGGGCCACTTGGTGCTAGAAACCCCAGCTTTGGAAATTTTATGGTGCTAATTCCACTGGGTTTGCACACCAAATTTGGGGTTCCTAGCACTAAGTGGCCCCGAGATACGGGGCCCCAAATTCGGTCAACTGTGTCCATCTGCAGCAATGTCATTTCAGGACCCTTTGGGTTCAGAGACCCCAAATTTTGGCTGCAGCTAGGGGGCATCTAGGAACCCTTAACTACCGCGTTTGAAGTTCAGGGGACCTATGGCTGCAAATGGGCACAGAGAGGCATGCAAATGGGCACAGTGATGCTGCAAATGGGCATTGTTGACCCTCTTTTCCACTTACAGTAGCTGTGCATTTCTCACCCTCGTCTTATACTCGGGTCAATACGTTTTTCCCATTTTTTTTGTAGTAAATTAGGGCCTCGACTTATACTCGGAACGACTTATACTCGAGTATATACGGTATATGTGGTATGTGATAAAATCAAAGACCATTAAAATACTAGTAAAACAAATAAGTTATAATTGTGAAGACATAATCATCTGTGACCACATAATAAACACATATCACCATAACATTAACTAACTAGTGGTATAATAAAAATATATGTAATCTCTTGAAAGGTGCAAATGGAAATACAAAAATAAAATAAGTAATAACAATTGTGATAATTACTGGGTGCAAAGCTCATAGGGTGCAGAGCTCATAAAGTGACAGTGTGCAGCAGTGTATCAAAAAATCTACATGAGTATCCAACAAATCAGTGCAAACAAGACCTTCAAAAAAAGTCCAGCATAAATGTCCCAAAAAAAAAAAAATAAAGTGCAAACTGCTTCACAAAAATATTCCTATCAAAAAGTGGTGACAGCAACGTCCAAACATGCAATTGTTGCGATTTTGGTGCTCAGAAAGAATCACATTGTGTGCCTCTTCGTGTACACACACACAAGTGGGTAATGGCCCCTTACCTTCAGGTAATAGGGCAAGAGCATGTGACCAGAAAAAGTTTAAGAATATCCACCTATGGGCTCCAGCGCATCCCTCGCAGTCCTGGATCCAGGATATGGCTCCCTCAGGTGTAATACAGGGGGGTATATAGGATGACAAAACAGGATGGACCCAATAGTGTAATATTGTTTGGTAAAAATGTCAGCTTTTATTAGAAAATAAAGGTACTCACATAAAAATAAATAAACAGCAATACAATCTGACGAGCCTGTGTTTGATATTGCATTCCAATGGGGTGAAGTCACCCCTGGAAAAGCCAAATTTTGAAGATGCACACAAAGTGACGAATGTCAACATGTGCTAGCTGCCATCACGGGGGATCAAGGGACATGTTTTGGGGGTGCAACCCATTCCTCTCAGCTATTTTATTATTGAGGAAGGGGTTGCACCCCCAAAATGCATACATTGATCTCCCGTGATGGCAGATAGCACATGTTGACACACTGTGTGCATCTTCAAAATTTGGCTTTTCTCGAATATGTCCAAAAATGATAAAACATTTTCGATTCCAAAAACCAACAAAAAAAAGGGTTTTGGATGTGTTTTAAACTCTCCCTAAAACATCAATGATGTTCTTCATTTTCTTTTGAACATCATTGATGTTTTTCTGGATGTTTTCCAAGTCCCTATTACACCTCATGATATTCCCCAATCAGGATCTGGGCACTCTCACTGGTGAAATGTCCATCATCCACAACATCACGATCACCTAAAAATATAGAAAAAAACCCACCATGTATTATAAATATGCCGGCATCCATCTCTTACCTAAGCCTGTGGTCGCAGACACTCACCTGTTGTGGTAACTATTTCCACCATGTCTCCCTCCTCCTCCTCTGCTTGGCTTTGGGGGATTTTGCCTTCTTCATGAGGTGGGGGGTCTGTTGTCTCCTCTGATGAGTGGTGTCCTCCGAGTCTTTTATCCCCTATGTCAAAAAAAATAGGTATACTTAGCACACAGATATTTGATGGCAGAAATAGGAATATGAAACATTGCTTGGAAGTGGGGTACAATTGTCTCTTTTGGCAGAGTTCCAAGATGAAGAAATATTTTTTTCCTTTGTCAAGCCTGAATACTTACCTGTTTTGTACAAGCTTCACATATGGAGACACCCCTATAGTATACACTGGAGCACCTGTGTGGGCCCCCTAATAAAAAGGGTGTTCTGGTGTCCCACACTAGTGCTCCAGCGTCCAGATGTGTAAACAGCTGCTGAGTGTCCTCTCCTTACACAGAATCTAGTTTGCATTTCATTTTAGTTACCAACCCATCTACACCCCCCCAATTATTTTAAGAGAAGTAGGCTATCAAAAATGTATTCCAATGCATATGGGCAAAACAATGGTGTTTTCTATGCCGAACGAACAATGTTTCCTATGAACGAACAATGTGCCCATGAACATGAAAGTTGCCATTTTAAACTGTAAAACAGTAAAGAAAAGCACATGGAGCAGCACGAACGTAATAAAGATAAAGAACAGGAACACAGGACAACTACTTACTTTTTTGCAGCACTCTCCTGATCCTTCTATACTGATCGTGCTCCCTTAATTTGAGGTCCGACCACCGTTTCCTCAGTTGATCCTTGGATCGCTGTACC
This sequence comes from Lithobates clamitans, assembly GCA_037952925.1. NCBI lineage: Eukaryota > Metazoa > Chordata > Amphibia > Anura > Ranidae > Lithobates > Lithobates clamitans. Next base: position 361,230 of record JBBGZY010001323.1, on the reverse strand, counting down.
CCAAAATTCTGCAGACTCTTGACTACTTTCGCCATGATCTTGGCCTTTCTGACATTAGGGTTGGGGTAAGGTCCATACTTCCCATCATAGTCGGACCTTTTCAGGATGTCCACCATCTGCAAAATCTCCCCAAAGGAAATATTTGATGCCTTAAATCATCTCCTCCGGGATCGGGACATTTCTGGCTCCGGGCTTTCCTCCTCCTCATTGCTCTAATTAGCATGCACCTGGAGGGGAGCACGGAGTGGCACCTGAATCTTCACAAGCAGAAGTGAACACGTTTTGGGCACTGTTTGCACCGATGGACCTTTTTGATTACACTTTATGAAACATATGTTTGCACTGCACTTTATTCGATCACAGTTATTGTATTTATTTATTTGAAAAATTAGATGTATTGGAGCAGCGCTGAGTTTAATAATTTTTGTAAAACTGTATGCTTTGCCACCCACAGGATGCGTACGTGGATAATGCTATTTTTCTGCACACATCTAAAAAAATATATATATATATATATATATATATATATATATATATATATATATGCGAAGAGACACAAGAGAACAAAATGACAAAAGATAATATTTAAAAATTGTATTTTAAGAAAAAAGGATATTTTTTTCTTTATTATCAGGACAGTAAGGTGAAAAAATATAAAGGCAACAGATGATATTATGCATATTGATCCTGCCAGGAAACTTCACCCCTTAGGTGAAACAAAAAAAATATGTAAACTGATTCAGAATGGTCATGACCCATGCAGTGGAACGTAAGTCCATAAACTGGAACTGGATTTGGTGGCCTCGATTCACCGGTGCCTCTCTCCTTTTCCCAAGGAATATTAAGGAGGACACAACAGGCCAGTACAACTTTGATTGCATTTTCTACATCCAGCTGCATGCAGGACAGGAGTAATACATTTTAATCAAAACCATATATACAGTATACGAGAGAAAAAATATGCCTATGAACGAAGTTAAAAATAAAAAAATTAGGATGTAAAAAACATTACAATAGTAAAAAATAGCAAAAAAATAGGTGAATAACGTTGAAAAAAATAATGAGAAAAAATTAGCGAGGAAAAAAATTTAAAAATATAATCAATAAAAAAAATATATACATTGAGGGAAAAAAGTAGTTGATCCCCTGTTGATTTTGTAGTGACAAAGAAATGATCAGTCTATAATTTTAATGGTAGGTTTATTTTAACAGTGAGAGACTAACAACAAAAATATCCAGAAAATGCATTTCAAAAAAGTTATAAATGAACTTGCATATTAATGAGTGAAATGAGTGTTTGATCCCCTACCAATCAGCAAGATTTCTGGCTCCCAGGTGTCACCCCCTTCCTGCCCAGGCCAATTTTCAGTTTTCAGTGCTGTAACATTTTGAATGACAATTGTGCAGTCATGCAACACTGTACTCAAATGGAGTTTTTATTATTTTTTCCCCCACAAATAGAGCTTTCTTTAGGTGATATTTGATCACATCTGCGGTTTTTATTTTTTGCGCTATAAGCAAAGGAAGAGCAACAAGTTTGAAAAAAACAACAACATTTTTTTTACTTTTTGCTATAATAAATATCCCATTTTATAAAAAACAAAAAACATTTTTTTTTCTCATTTTAGGCTGATATGTATTCTACATTTTTTGATAAAAAAAATTGCAATAAGCATATATTGATTAGTTTGCACAAAAGTTATAGTGCCTACAAAATAGGGGATAAATTTTATGGCATTCTTATTATTATTTATTCTTTTACTAGTAATGGCAGCGATCTGCGATTTTTATCATGACATTTTGGCAGACATATCGGACACTTTTGACACTATTTTGGGACCATTCACATTTACACAGTGATCAGTGCTATAAAAATGCACTGATTACTGTATAAATGTCACTGGCAGGGAAGGAGTTAACATTAGGGGGCGATCAAGGGGTTAAATGTGTTACCTAGGGAGTGATACTAACTGTGGGGGGAGGGGACTGACTTGGGGGGAGACCGATCGGTGTCCCTATATATAAGGAACACACGATCAGTCTTCTCTCTCCTGACAGGATGTGGATCTGTGTGTTTAGGCTCCTGCTCTGTAACGAGCGTTCACGAGTGCCCGGCAGTCTTCACGGCCGCCGGGCACGTGCTTCGGCTCATCAGTGACGCGGAGTCTGCCTGCCCAGGATGGGAGATCCCATCTGCGGACGTCATATGTCTATGGGCGGGTAGGGAAGTGGTTAAAATGCGTTTTCTTGATTTTGTCATTGTTATTCTGTCTCTCACTGTTAAACTAAGCAAGCAATCTATCTGTTGGTGGAGGGTGCTGTCACCTGAAGTGCTAGTGAATCTCCGTTCACTCACATGGATATTTATGCTGCACTCTGGGATTTATGGCTATATTTTGAATTCTAGCATTTGGACTCACTGATTCAGATATTTTATAATATGCTACTTTGTATTTGATTAATTCTCTACAGTTTGATCATTAACTGATTGCATTTTTCAAAAAATTAAAAAGGCTCCGCGCTTGGGACCAATCAAGGGTGTGCAGTATCCCCTAATAGACTCCCTTAAGGAGCTAAATATAGATAGTAAGAAAAAGTGGGGTGAATGGCGCTACCCTAAAATCGAGAGGGATATAACACTCTCTAAACCCTAACAGATTGTGTCATACAAAAACAAATAAATGTGCTCTAAATGTGATAATAATGGTATTACAAAACTCATATAAACCACAATGAATACCTTAGTAGAAAAAGTGCAATAACACATACACCATAACCTCTAATTAAACCCTAGTTACTAAGTTAGTCAGCAATATACAGAATGTAAAAAATGTCCTATTATATTATATATATTATATATATTTTAAATAGTGAATATAGGTATCAGACCTACAGATATGTAGATTATATATAAATATAATAAGTGTCTATATATAGAGACTAAACGTCCATCAACCATAGAATATGTGCATCAATAAAAATACAAAAAAGAAAATAATATATGGTCACACACAAATAATGTGCAAAATTTATGTTAAAGTTGCCAGGAGTTTCCAAGGTGACAGAAGTGCTCAGAAGATCAGGTGACTTTTGTGCTCCCCCATATAGGTCCCCACTCAACGTCTCCTATTACCCCTACAGGGGTAGATGGCATGTACAGGTTTGAGATTAGATGACCTTGGTAGATCCTCCAGGTGATTCGCTGATGGTCTGGCGTAATATCCCTTTAAGGGTTCCTCCAGCCGATCCTCTGGACCAGGGTGTTCAATACAATCTCCTGCCCAGGAATCTCCTACCCAAGAATCTCCAGTCCCGGTTACCAACAGGTGTTTAGTGGGATACAAGGGGTATAGCTTTGTAAAAAAGAGATATGGCTCCCATAGTGCAGTATAAAGGTTATTTATTTAAAAAAAAAATCAAATAAAAACAAGCTCCCCACCAAGTGGGTAAAAAAATCTTCTAGTCTACTACACACTATGGTTGTATATACAGGGGCCGGAATGCAGCGTGCGTTCCAGCTACACTCCAAGCTTCCTGCTAGCGTACTGGAAATGACCTAAGTGCGTGGCTCCTACTTACGCATTTCGTCATCAATGTTTTCAAAGGCAGGGCCATCTTACTACACCTCATGGTTTTTAAGGAGAGCGGCCGTGTGGGTTCCTCCCCTTCATAGAATAAATATGCAATCAATGTTGCCTTGGCTAGAGGGCAGGTACTCCCATATACCTCACAGAATAATTACCAAGAGGGGGGTGGTTTATATATCACGCTTAGTGGCGGCACATCCCAAGTGATACCTAATATGAACCACTGCATCTATGCTCAACTCTGCAATCAGGTTTACAGACAAGAATATAAAAAACAAGTTATAAAAACACATTAATGCCCAAAAGGGTAGCTAAAGGCTATAATTTCAGGCCCCATATAAACTAAAAAACAAATCCCCACCCCATATGTACTGGACAATGCATCCCACTGGAGGCAGTCCCAAGTGGCGAACCCGGGTACTGCAACCCACCCCAGGAATGATTGCATTTTTATAGGCTATTGGAGGTTAGGTAGTTTTATCCTCTAATGTTCCACTAGGAATAGGTTTTTTATTTATTTAATAGTGTGTGTTTGCACCAGGGACCACCCCCCAAGAGCATCAGTTAATATCACAGCAGCTAGGCTAGTGAAGCCTATCAGGTGCGAGAGCTGCACTGCTACTGGGAATATAAAAAATATGTTTGTTCCCGGTCTGCCCGCATTGTAAAACAATGGGTCGGTATATGGGAGGTCCTGTATGATGTTAGGGAGGGAGGCAGGGCCGGTGCTACTACTAGCAAACTAGGCAGCTGTCTAGGGTGCACTGCTGCCTAGGGCTGAATGAATGGAAGCAAGCAAACATTCATTGATGGGCACTGGTAGGCTGCATTGATGGGCCCTGGTGAGGCTACATTTGATGGGCGCTGGTGAGGCTGCATTTGATGGGCACTGGTGGGCTGCATTTGATGGGCACTTCATCAAAAATTTGGTTTATACATGGGCAGGGCAAAGGAGGTGGAGTCAGGGGTGGAGCCAAAAGGTGGGCAGCAAAATTAGGTTTCGCCTAGGGTGTCAAAAATCCTTGCACCAGCCCTGGAGGGAGGAAGGCACTTATGATGAGCTTCAGCTACCTATTGGCTCCTCAGCCAATGAGTACACAAAGTGCATTGTCCTTCCCTCCAAATTCATCCCGCAGGCTTCTGGTCTTAGTGGGTATGGGAAGAAGCAACTGCGGGGAGAAGGCTGAGCCGAAGCTGCAGAATTGCATGAAATGAATTAACTTTTTGCAGTGATCAGAGGTGAGAGAGGAGAAAAGTTCTTTTCACTAGTTTACTTTCATTTCCATCAGCATCTCTCACCTCCAGCTTCATTTCCCCTCCCTCTGTCTGCTACATGGCTGTACATCTAGCTGGACCATGCAGTAAATCGCTCTCACACCAATCCTCACCCCCCTCCCCTGTTCGCTTTCTCCCATTCTTTTCTGCTCTCCACCTCCCATAGATCTGCACTGAACACGTCCTGCAGCCTTTCACATTATGATATTCCACTCTAGAAGCCCACACACTGCCTGCTGACACCCTTTCCACTACTAAAGTGAGACTCAGACTGCACTGTTTGCTATTCTGTTACTACTTGTGACAGGAGCACTAATAGTATACAATGCAATATTGTCTGCAGCCATGAATGATACACCCACAGCACCTGTGATCATCGGCATGATAATAATGATCACAGGTGCTGTGGCTGTATCATTATTGGCTGCAGACAGTATTGCATTGTATACTATTACTCAGGGCTTTCAGCTGAAATGTAGCACACCCTGAACCCTGCACTCTGTACATAGCACACCCTAAAGCCTGGACTCTGTACATAGCACACCCTAAAGCCTGGACTCTGTACATAGCACACCCTAAAGCCTGGACTCTGTACATAGCACACCCTAAAGCCTGGACTCTGTACATAGCACACCCTAAAGCCTGGACTCTGTACATAGCACCCCCTAAAGCCTGGACTCTGTACATAGCACCCCCTAAAGCCTGGACTCTGTACATAGCACCCCCTAAAGCCTGGACTCTGTACATAGCACCCCCTAAAGCCTGGACTCTGTACATAGCACCCCCTAAAGCCTGGACTCTGTACATAGCACCCCCTAAAGCCTGGACTCTGTACATAGCACCCCCTAAAGCCTGGACTCTGTACATAGCACCCCCTAAAGCCTGGACTCTGTACATAGCACCCCCTAAAGCCTGGACTCTGTACATAGCACCCCCTAAAGCCTGGACTCTGTACATAGCACACCCTAAAGCCTGGACTCTGTACATAGCACACCCTAAAGCCTGGACTCTGTACATAGCACACCCTAAAGCCTGGACTCTGTACATAGCACACCCTAAAGCCTGGACTCTGTACATAGCACACCCTAAAGCCTGGACTCTGTACATAGCACCCCCTAAACCCTGGACTCTGTACTGTACATAGCACACACACTGAACCCTGGACTCTGTACATAGCACACACACTGAACCCTGGACTCTGTACATAGCACACACACTGAACCCTGGACTCTGTACATAGCACACACACTGAACCCTGGACTCTGTACATAGCGCACACACACTGAACCCTGGACTCTGTACATAGCGCACACACACTGAACCCTGGACTCTGTACATAGCGCACACACACTGAACCCTGGACTCTGTACATAGCGCACACACACTGAACCCTGGACTCTGTACATAGCGCACACACACTGAACCCTGGACTCTGTACATAGCGCACACACACTGAACCCTGGACTCTGTACATAGCGCACACACTGAACCCTGGACTCTGTACATAGCGCACACACTGAACCCTGGACTCTGTACATAGCGCACACACTGAACCCTGGACTCTGTACATAGCGCACACACTGAACCCTGGACTCTGTACATAGCGCACACACTGAACCCTGGACTCTGTACATAGCGCACACACTGAACCCTGGACTCTGTACATAGCGCACACACTGAACCCTGGACTCTGTACATAGCGCACACACTGAACCCTGGACTCTGTACATAGCGTACACACTGAACCCTGGACTCTGTACATAGCGCACACACTGAACCCTGGACTCTGTACATAGCGCACACACTGAACCCTGGACTCTGTACATAGCGCACACACTGAACCCTGGACTCTGTACATAGCGCACACACTGAACCCTGGACTCTGTACATAGCGCACACACTGAACCCTGGACTCTGTACATAGCGCACACACTGAACCCTGGACTCTGTACATAGCGCACACACTGAACCCTGGACTCTGTACATAGCGCACACACTGAACCCTGGACTCTGTACATAGCGCACACACTGAACCCTGGACTCTGTACATAGCGCACACACTGAACCCTGGACTCTGTACATAGCGCACACACTGAACCCTGGACTCTGTACATAGCGCACACACTGAACCCTGGACTCTGTACATAGCGCACACACTGAACCCTGGACTCTGTACATAGCGCACACACTGAACCCTGGACTCTGTACATAGCGCACACACTGAACCCTGGACTCTGTACATAGCGCACACACTGAACCCTGGACTCTGTACATAGCGCACACACTGAACCCTGGACTCTGTACATAGCGCACACACTGAACCCTGGACTCTGTACATAGCGCACACACTGAACCCTGGACTCTGTACATAGCGCACACACTGAACCCTGGACTCTGTACATAGCACACACTGAACCCTGGACTCTGTACATAGCACACACTGAACCCTGGACTCTGTACATAGCACATCCTGAACCCTGGACTCTGTATAAAGCACACCCTGAACCCTGGACTCTGTACATAGCACTCCCTGAACCCTGGACCCTGTACATAGCACACGCTGAACCCTGGACTCTGTACATAGCACACGCTGAATCCTGGACTCTGTACATAGCACACGCTGAATCCTGGACTCTGTACATAGCACACTCTAAACCCTGGACTCTGTACATAGCACACTCTAAACCCTGGACTCTGTACATAGCACACTCTAAACCCTGGACTCTGTACATAGCACACCCTAAACCCTGGAATCTGTACATAGCACATCCTAAACCCTGGACTCTGTACATAGCACACTCTAAACCCTGGACTCTGTACATAGCACACCCTGAACCTTGGACTCTGTATATAGCACACCCTGAACCCTGGATTCTGTACATAGCACACCCTAAACCCTGGACTCTGTACATAGCACACCCTAAACCCTGGACTCTGTACATAGCACACCCTAAACCCTGGACTCTGTACATAGCACACCCTAAACCCTGGACTCTGTACATAGCACACCTTGAACCCTGGACTCTGTACATAGCACACCTTGAACCCTGGACTCTGTACATTGCACATTCTGAACCCTGGACTCTGTACTGTTGTAGAAATTAGTTTTAATGTATGTTGTCAGATGCCCCCCAATGTCTGTTTTGCTATAATACGCTCATGCAAGGGTATTCGCACATACAGACGTTGGTGGAAGACCATTGGATACGGAAACTGGCCACACCATGGCGATCACATTTAAACTCCTAAGTAGGCAGGTCTGTGTACTTGGGAACCATAGGATAACCATACAAAATTATAGCCCACTGGGCCATGATAGAGTACGGCTCGCGTCATTGGTAGCAGTGGGAATGTGCACAATGTGTGTGTCGTGTTCTGAACCATATGCTAGCTGCATGGTTTTGCACACGGCCGTTTGCACAAGTCACTACTGCATTTCTATTTGAATATATATATGTGTGTCATTGGTTATTTTGAATAAATACAAGTGTCTGACTGGCTGATTCTGAAGCCAGCATCCTCCTTTGTTATCCATGTGTTTAGTATAAATACTGTAAAAGCAGCTTGGCTATTTTGTTCAGGATTATGCTGAGCTTGAGGTGATACCATCATCTGTTTGTGTTACTCGAAGAGATAAACGAGTGGGCTTTCCCAGCATTATATAAGAGAGCTGTATTTGTGCTTTTAAGCGCAAAGAAATTATATGCTTATATGGAGAAGCTTAGAATTTCCCTGACATCATGGGGAGCCAGGTAGGAGCCAACAGATCTTCCTAATTCAGCGGACCTAGAGGGTGAAGAGACTTCCAGAACCAGGCCAGCAAAGGCCGGCCTATGGTAAGACAACCATACTTCAAGTTTTTTTGAAC